>OY757911.1:56989860-57019860 GCA_963585895.1 Sepioteuthis lessoniana | reverse complement strand
TCTATTTCACTCTTGTTCCCTTTGTTTGTATATATATATGTATATATATATATATATATATATATATATATATATATATATAATGACTATATGCATATATATGCATATATATCGCTATGTTGGTTGGTTGGTTGGTTGTTCAGTTTTACGGCGTATCAACCATTTTCGTGTCAGCCATTACCGAATTGAGTCATTTTGATAAAAGTTGCGAACAATTCAGTTTAGTATAAACTGTAAAAAGAGTTAATTTCAAACAACTAAGTTTAACGTAATTACACCGTTTAGTTCTATTTGACCCATCGATAGGAACCTACCAGGTTTTACCACACCGGACCAGAGAGGACGTGGAAGCAATGGCAATGCTAGGTTACTCCTCATTTCCCAAAGGTCCACCATTACTGGACCCTCACTATCAGATTGTTTAGTGCCATATCCTCAACATGTTGGGGGAGAGTCTTACCCCACTACAGAGACGCAGTATTCAACAGCCCCAGCCAACTGGGCCAATATTGATATGTTTAGATAGACATACAGATATATACATGAATGTAAATGGATATATATATATATATATATATATATATATATATATGTTTCGACCCTATTTGGTCTCATCTGCAGTGTATACCGTGCTCTCCACCACTGGAGATCGAACCAGCAACCACAACACGCAAAACCGAAACTCACACACTGGGCCACCGGTCCATGTCGCATGTAAGTATTGCCAAATCAACCATTTAGAGTTACTGCGCAGCCTTTTAAGCATATGTGTACTGTGTGCTCCAAGGTATGACTGCCCTCAGGAGGACATGATTATGTAAAAATAATGCAGGATATATATATATATATATATAAGTGATGGACCCCCACATATGGCCGAGCAAAAGCAGGACGACCAGCTCGAACATAATTACAGTAGCTATGTGAGGATACGGGATGTAGCCCAGGAGACCTGTCAGAGGCGATGAACGATTGTGAGAAGTGGCGAGAGATGATCAGGGATATCCGTGTTGACGGCATGACATGATGATGATGATGATGATATATATATTACATGGTACACTCTGCCTTCGAGTTTCGTGCGGTCTGCAATCTTCGGACAGAGTGAAGATTTAAAATAAAACGATTTATATGGTTAATTTTTGTTCGGAGAGTCGGAGTTATTTGTGTGTAGTTGTATCTAAGTTTGTGTGTAACGACAACCGAGAACGAAATTCATTTGAAGAGCCTTGCTTTACGCTTGTGGTAACCATTTATTTCCCTCGCTAGAAAGCTCAGTCCGACAGGGATAGGGGAGCATATATTTATTGTCATCCAGAGACAGACTGTTTCGTTGTATCACGACTCTTCAGTTTGGCTAGACAGGCTAGATTCCCGAAGCTGGGATAGAAACCTGACTGGCTGAAACGTTGTCGGATTTTCTTTAATTATATAAATATATATACAGACACATTTATGCATACACATATACATACATATACCAATATATATTCGTACATACACACACATACCCCCAATATATATATATATATATATATATATACCCAACAATTGCAAATATGTAAATCCTAATTCATGCAAACACGCACTAACTCTTATATACACATCCATATAGACATACTTATCATCATCATCACCATCATGTCCTGCCACAGGCATGGATATCCCTGACCCTCTCTCGCCACTTCTCCCTCTCGTTCATCACCTCTGGCAAGTCTTCTGGGCTACATCCCGTATCCTCACATAGCTGTTGTATGTATGTGCGAGCTGGTCGTCCTGCTTTTACCCGGCCCTATGTAGAGGTCCATAGGAGTACATCATTTATGAGCTCGTCCCTGCTTCTCCAGCAGTGTCCTGCATGTCTGGTTCATCTGACTTGGATATTTTTCGTGATGGGAGGCAGGTGACCGTATAGTTCGTGCCTCGTGGGGTGTTGCCGCCAGGACTTGTTCAATATTGCTCACAGCATTCTTGTGTAATTGCTGTCTAGCTTCTCCTCCAGCCGTTTGGTTAGCGTCAAAGTAGTGCATCCATACAGCAGTATCGATACCACCGCTGCCTGGTAGAAACTGCGTTTCATTTTATCGGTCAGGTCTGATTTTCATATGATCGATATCCTATCAATAGCTGTCCATGACTTCGTAAGCCACGTGTTGATGTCTTTTTCGGTTGATGAGACACTGCTTCCTAGGTAGGTGAATTTGTCTACCAGTTTCAGAGAAATTCCATCTAGTGTAGAGATGTCGCCTGTTTGGTTATAGCACATATATTCCGTTCTGTGTGCGTTGACATGGAGGCCAATTCTTGTGGCGGCTCGTTCCAAACTATGCAGTCGTGTTTCGGCTTGGTTCGGTATATTTGCCAGTATCGCTATGTCATCGGCGTAGTCGGCGTCGGTAATTGTTTTTGCGGGGTACATTCTGCCCCTTTTCTTTGTCAGCTCGAAGCAGTTCTCTCAGTCTAGAAAGATGATAAAGAGGTATGGGGTAGCGTGTCTCCTCGTTGTAGTCTTGCTACAATGTCGAAGTATTTTGTGTCTCTATCTGGTGATCGTACTCTCACTTCAGTGTGCTATAGAGAATCGTTATTGCTTACAGTTTCTTTGGTAGGCCGTTTGTTCCATCTTCCCTTTGTGAATGGAATCGAAGGCTTTGGTAAAGTCGACAAATAGCAATGTCGCCTGCAGGTTTTTTGCTCGTATGTCTTCAAGGATTCTACGAATGGTCAATATTTGTGAGGTTGTGGATCTATGTTTTCGGAAGCCCTTTTTTTCTATCTATCAATCTATCTATCTATATATATTCTGTTGTTTACCTTTTTCAAAAAGAGATCGTTTATATATTGGTGTCAAAAATAATTATGTGTTATATGAAATGATGTACTTTTTTTGCCGATGAAAAATTTCATTTTTATATTTTTAGAAGCGCATGATTATAGTGGACAGCATATTTTGTACCATTTTGTGAGTCACATTTCTTTCAGTTGAAAGAGCTAATTATTCCTGATTTCATCGTAGAGTTTTTAAAGTTTGTTTTAGTTAAATTTATTTCGGGGCTACTAGTTTCTCAGTTGCGGCTGTATCAAATTTAATATCGAAATCAATTAATCAGGTAATTTTCTCTCTTTAATGTATATTAATGTAGATTTTAACTCTTGCAGCTTATTATTTCAATGATAAGGAATTCGAAATTAAGTGAAGATTTTTTAATTATGCTCCACTTCCTCTAATTTTGCGAATATTACATATCTAAAAGTCCTTATAAAATAAATTTCTATGCAAATATATTAAACCTGGTCTTTGAAATATATTTTTAACTGGATTCTTTGTTCGTTGTATAAATCTTCTTACAGAGACTTTCTGTTTCATTTAGCGAAAGGAAAGGAGACTATTGTTGCATCAGATTTATGATTTAATTTCCATTTCCGACCTTAAACGTTTTCTTCTGGTTATTAGTATATGAATTATAAGAATTAATGTTCCCGAAATTCTGATCAGCTATTGTCCTCATTTTTAACATCTTTTCTTTTCATATCATTTAATAAAGGAAGCCAATCCAGCGGAGTTCAATTTGCTGAAGGCCCATAAATATTGTTCACCGTAAAATGCAGATGGCTGATTGCTTTGTACTCGTTCTTGGATTAGACAAAACCTGATGAACTGCAATCTTCGAATATTGTTGGTATTCTTTCATGTTGATTATTTCTTACTTTCTCGTTTTATTTTTCTCCTTAAAACTCGCCCTATTTTCCCAACCTCCATGCAGCTATTTCTGTTTTAATATTATTCTCCTGGCCCCAACAGAATGTTTTTTCATTATTTTCTTGTATCTTTTAATTTTGCTTACAAAATAGTTTCAATTTTTTCTTGTTTATCAAATGAATCTCTGTTTATGATTTTTCCGGATAATCAATTCTTTATTTCGTTCTGCCTCATTCACCTCCTGCTCCTCTTTCGAAATAATAATAATAATAATAATAATAATAACAAAAATTATAAATTTCCTATGGACTTTAACATTTTCCTATGGGACTTTAACATACAAACGGATCACCTAATCCCGGCCAGAAGACCAGACTAAATAATAATCAACAAAAAAAAAAAAAAAAAAAAAAAGAAAGAGAACTTGCAAAATAGTCGACTTTGCTGTCCCGGTTGACCACAGAATAAAACTGAAAGAATGTGAAAAGAAGGATAAGTACCTCGACCTTGCTAGGGAACTGAAAAAACTGCGGAACATGCAGGTGACAATTATACCAATAGTAATTGGTGCATTTGGAACAGTAACTAAAGGATTACTATAGCGACTAGAGGACTTGGAAGTTTTCAGACGAGTGGAGACTATCCAAACGACAGCATTGTTGAAAATGGGCAGGATACTAAGAAGAGTCCTGGAGACTTGAGAAGACTTGCTGTCACTCAGACTCCAGGGCTAACGCTGATGTGGAAAGCTCTAATAATAATAATAATAATAATAATAAGCAAATTAGCACAGAAGGAGTATAAGACTTGACAAAACTGGGAGGGCAAGATGATCTACTGGGAAATGTGCAAGAAATCTAAATTTGACCATTCGAATAAATGGTATATGCACAACCCATCACCTGTCCTAGAAAATGACACATAAACTCTTATGGAACATTGACATACACACGGATCAACTAATATCGGCCAGAATACAAGGCCTTATAATAAATAACAAAAAAAAAAAGAGAACTTAAAAATTGTCAAATTTGGTGTCCCAGCTGACCACAGAATAAAACTTAAAGAATGTGAAAAGAAGGATAAGTACTTCTACCTTGCAAGAGAACTGAAAAACTATTGAACATAAAGTTGACAATTATATCAATTGTGATTAGTGCTTTTAGCACAGTAACTAATGGAATATTAAAGAGTTTGGATGACTTGTAAGTTGGCGGACAAGTGGAGACCATTCAAACGACAGAATTATTGAGAATGGCCACAATACTGAGAGGAGTCAGGGAGACTTGCTGTTACTCAAACTCCAGTGAAAAAACATCAGCCAACGCTGATGTGAAAAAATCTAAAGAAGTAAATAGTAATTATAATAATAATAATCCTGAAAACCTGGAAAGTGGAAGTGACAGCGGGAGGGAGAAACTTGGCGGAAACGAAGGTCCAAAGAGGCAAATTTCAATGAGATGCACTTTCACAGTTACTATTCATAATTGCCATGATGCCACCTAACCACATACTTCAAAAATGCACAGCCAGATACAAACTTAGTAAATTGCTGGAAAATATCAATCACCTAATGAACATGGACAAACTATTTGCAAAAAATGAAAAAGAACTGGAAACTCTAATACAGGCAGTGAGAATATACAGTCACCACATACTGATGGAATTTGACGTAGAAAATATGACATGCTAGTAATGAAAAGCAGCATCCAACATCTGACGAACGGAATGGAACTGCCTAATCTAGACACGATTAGAACGCTCGGTGAAAAAGAAACGTACAAATACTTGGGCATCATTGAAGCTGACACCATCAATCAAGCGGAGATGAAAGAAAAACTTAAGAAAGAAAATCTCAGGAGAACCAGAAAGCTACTCGAGGCAAAACTATCAAGCAGAAACCTTATCAGGAATAAATTCCTAAGCTGTAGACCTCGTTAGATATTCGGGACTCTTCTTGAAGTGGTCTGGAGAAGAACTTAAACAGATGGACCAAAGGACAAGAAAACTAATGACCATGCATAAGGCATTACAACCCAGAGATGATGTTGACAGACTATATTAATCAAGAAACGAGGGAGGAGAAGGACTTGGCTGGCTTGTAGACAGCGTTGATGCATCGATGCAACGATTCGTGGACTACATAGAAAAGCACTGAAGGAGGACAGCTACCAGAAACGATACTGACAACGCAAAGACCAAAAGAATGAGAATAACTAGAAAACAAAAAGAATGAGAAGAAAAAGAACTCTATGGGCGTTTTAAACAATAAATAAACAATATCTCACACTAGAAAACCTGGAAGTCATAAGAACCAATCATATGAAAGCAAGAATATGCAAGACGCAACAAAATAGCAAAAGTACGTATTGTGGTGATTGAGACGAAACCATCAATAACATAATGAGCGAATGCAGCAAAGTAGCACAAAAGGAGTATAAGACTAGACACGACTGGGAGGGCAAGGTGATCTATTCGGAGATGAGCTAGAAATTTAAATTTGACCATTTGAATAAATGGTATATGAACAACCTAGCAGCTGTCTTAGAGAATGACACATATAAACTGCTTTGGGACATTGACATACAAACGGATCACCTAATCTCGGCCAGAAGACCATACATTAAAATAATCACAAAAAAAAAAGAATAGAAAACTTGGAAAATCGTTGACTTTGATGTCCCGGCTGATCACAGAATAAAACTGAAAGAATGTGAAAAGAAAGATAAGTATTCTCGACCTTGCTAGGGAATTGAAAAAACTATGGACCATGAATGTGACAATTATACCAACCGTGGTAAGAGCTTTTGGTACGTTTACCAAAGGTTTATTTGAGGAACTGGAGTACTTGGAAATAAGAGGATGAAGGGAGAACATCCTAACCAGTAAATTATTGAGAGCGGCCAGAATACTGGAAAGAGTCCTGGAGACTTGAGCAGACTTGCTGTCTCTCAAACTCCAGTGAAAGGTTATAACGTAAAACTGATGGGAAAAGCACACTAGGAGTAAATAATAACTGAGAAAAGTCCTGGAAACCTGATATGTTTTCATTCCAACTCCAGCGAAAGACCATCAGCTATCTCTGATGTGAAAAACTTAAGGAATGAAAAATAGTAATAATATTACACAGCCGGGATGCAGAAATAGAATTTGGCATGGGAAAATGTACCATGGTCATAATGAAAATGTCATTTTGGATGTAAGAACAAAAAGGATGCCTCAGGTGACAAGAAAGGCTGTTGATTTACAGAACATAAATCAACACATCCTCAAGGGAAGCACAATGAGGAGGAAATGTAGCTATGGCGTTGATTGACTACAAAAATGCCCAATATATTGTCCAGCAATACATGATAGAAGATTCAATATATACAAAGTCGTCTAAATAATATCAGAGGCCATGAAAAATTGTTTTGTGGAATTAACAGCAGGAGAAAAATTTTAGCCGGGGTAAAAATCTAAAGAGGAGTCATTCAAGGAGATGCGCTTTTGCCATTATAATTTTCAATTGCTGATATTTCACTCCATTATACCAAGGAAATGCAACTGGAGCTACGGGTTTACTAAATCACGAGAAAGTATTAATCAACTAATGTTCATCGATGACATCTAACTGTCTACAAATTTGTAAAAGAATTGGAGACTCTGATAAAAACAATAAGACTATATAGCCATTATATAGAAATGCAACATTCAAGATAGAATCAGAAGGCTTGGAAAATAGGAAACTTACAGGTATGAGGTGCATACGATAAGTTCCCTGACTTTTTTGTACGGGCACTTTTATTGATAGTACACACATGAAACTCTAGTCCTCTTCGAAGTAATATACTCCGGCTGCAATGCACTTGTCATAGCGTTCCAACAACTTCTGGAAGGCCTCACGTAAATGCTTTTGTGTGAGCGTGAAAATGACCTTTGTCACAGCCTCTTTCATCTCCTCAATTCTCTCATAACGACAACCATTTAGAGAATAACGAAAAATTATAGGGAGCAAGGTCTGGACTATAGAAAGGATGAGGAACTGTCTTGATGCCCATCTGGTGCAAATAGTCTGTGACAAGGATGGAGTGGTGGACTCGTGCCTTGTCCTGGTGGAAATGCCACTGATCCGTTTTGAAGAGTGCAGGCCTCTTCCGACGGAATCTCTTCCTGAACTCCTTTAAAACCTCATAATAGTAACCATAACCCTTTGGCCAATCAACTCTGGTCTCTTGACTTCTTTACTACTGCCACACCTCTCATCATCCCTCATTGACTCCTTGCCTTCCATGAATCTCATAAGCCAGTCAAAAACTTAATGTGACAGAGATGAAACCATTAATCACATAATAAGCGAATGCAGCAAATTAGTACAGAAAGAGTACAAGACTAGACACGACTGGCTGGACAAGGTGATCCACAGGGAAATATGCAAGAAATTTAAATTTGACCATACCTACAAATGCTTTATGCACAACCCAGTACCTGTCCTAGAAAATAACACGCATAAACTCCTATGGGACATACACACAGATCACCTAATCTTGGCCAGAAGTCCAGACCTTATAGTAATTAACAAAAAGATGAGAATTTGCAAAACTGTTGACTTTGCAGTCCCGACTGACCAGAGAATAAAACTGAAATAATGAGAAAAGAAGGATAAATACATCGACGTTGCTAGAGAATTAAAAAAAGCTGTGGAACATGAAAGTGACGATTGTACCAATTGTGTTTGGTGCTTTTGGCACAATAACTAAATGATTATTAAAAGGCCTGGCGGACTTGGAAGTTGGAAGACGGGTAGAGATTATCCAAATGACAGCATTACTGAGAACGGCCAGAATACTGAGAAGAGTCCTGGAGACTTGAGGAGACTTGCTGTCACTCAAACCATTAGCTAAAACTGATGTAGAAATCTCCCAAGGAGCAAATAATAATGATAATAATAATAATACATTTGGTTAATATTTTACTGCTAGCGAGTTTTTTTAACACGAGATGTAAGTTGTTCTTCTTAAATTCGAGTGGCATTGTCTTCTCAATTGTCTGGGCCTCTTCTATGTATTCTACAAGACCTTGACTGTGCTGAGGTCGGAATAGTTTCGATTCTTCTCCTGATCTCCAGTTTCTAATAACTTAACTTTCTCTAATTATATATATTTTTTATCTGAATGGTAATTTTTCTTAAGACTTTTTCCATTGATTAGCTGAAAGAATTTTCAATAATCATTATTGTTCTGAAAGTTTTTCAAACCAACGATTGCCGATGGTTTTTCACTGGAATTTGAGTGACAACCAGTCACTTTAAGACACCAGAACACTTTTCCGTATTCTGGCCGATTTTAACAATGCAGTATATTGGATGGTCTTCATTCGTTCTCTTATCTCCAATTTTCAAGTTCCTCCATCAGTCCTTTGGTGACTGTACCAAAGGCACCAAATAAAATTGGTATCCTCGTCACTTTCATGTTCCATAGATTTTCCAGTTCTCAAGCGAATTCCAGGTACTTAACTTTTTTTCTTTCTTTAATTTTTTTCTTTCTGGTCAGTCGGTAAAGCTAAGTCCACAATTCGGAAAAGTTCTCTCTTTATTCATTGACAGTACATAGGTCTGGACGTCTCACCGGGATTAGGTGATCAATTTATATAATGAAATCACAGAGAAGTATGTGCCTCTCATTTACCAGTATGGATTCTGGGTCGTGCATATAACATTTGTTCGTATTGTCAAATTTCAATTCTTTGCACAATCCGCATTGGATCATTTTGCCAGTTGCACCTTGTCTTACACTACTTCTGATCTAGTTTCAGCCTTCGCTTATGTGATTAATAGTTTCGTTTATATCACCATATTACCTACATTTTCTATTTGTCTTATCTATTCTTACTTTGATAAGGTTGTTCCTTATGAAGTTTTTTGTGCTACTGTTAAAAGACATTCAGTTTATCGCTTAAGGTTTCACTTTCTAAGCCACGTATTTGTTTTCTTGTCTGGCGCTTAAAATGTTTATAAACTTCTTTTCTTTCCATTTTGTTTTCTAGTTATTTTTGTTCTATTGATTGTTGGGTTATCACTATTGTTTCTAGTTTCTGTAATCAGTCTTACTAGAGGCTTTTAGATGAAGTCTTCAATTCGTTGTATGAATGCATCAACGCTATCTTCAATTCTGGAAAATCCTCTTTCTCCTTCTTTTCTTGAAACATATAGTCTGTAGACGTCATCTCTGGGTTGTAAGGCATTATGCATGGTCATTAGTTTTCTTTTTCTCTGGTGTATCTAAGTTCTTCTCTGGTCCACTTCAAAAATGGTCCCGAGTATCTTACGATTGGGACAGCCCAGGTATTTATACCTTTTAGTTTGGCTTCGATTAGTTTCCTAAGTCTCCTTCGATATCCCTTTTTAATTTTTTCTTTCATCTCCGCTTGTTTGATGGTGTCTGCATCCAATATTAACAAGTCTTTTCAAGTTTCTTTTTCTTGGATCATTTTTTTGGCTTGGTTTAGTAGTTTCTTTCCTTCCGTCATCTTCGTTTCCCGCTTTTCGTTATTAGCATAACGCATTTTTCAATGTTAAATTCCATCCCTACGTCTTGGATGTATATTGTGTATTAGAGTATCCAATTCTTTTTTATTTTTTGCAAAGAATTTGATGTCATCCATATACATTAGTTGATTGATCTTTTCCTGCGATTTACCACGTTTGTATCCGGTCGTGCATTTTCTAAGTTTGTGGTTGAGTAGCATCAAGGCTATTTGAAATAATAATGGTGATCGTGCATCTCCCGGGAATATACCACCTTTGATTTTTGTGTTAACTGAGCTTCTTCCTGCTGCTGTCAATTCCACTCTTCAGGTATATTTGAGACAGTTTATTATTCAGCTTTGTGGGATGATATCATTGGCCTTTTTGTTGTCAATTCTCCCCAGAGCTAGATCTTTTCGTATCGTCTTCATATTGTTGAAGGTGTGTTGATCATTATTCTGTACCCCACCCGTGCCTCTGGTCCACTTGAGACACCCTTTCTGTTCCTCGTGGAAGAATCCGAGTTATAAATCTCCTCCCTTATTTGTACCGTAAGAATTTTCCACATCATAACGCTAGGAACGCTATTGGTCAGTTGTTATTAGGAGCGGTTCCTTTAAGGGAGGTCTTTCTGAATTAGTATGGCCTTTCCGTTGGTCACCCATTTGGTAAGCTTCTGGTAAGCATCTATTTATTTTGATAGCTAGTCTATCATGGATGGAAGTGAATTTTTGGAATCAAAATCCATACATGCCTTCATATCCTTCAGTTTTCTAATTCGGTATTCTTCCAGTGCTGCTCTGAATGAGTTAATATGTATTTTCGCCTTCGGTGCTTCTTCAAATCCTTTTAAGTCTTTTTTCATATTGCTAATCCATTTTGCTTTTCTGTTATGTTCTATTTATAGCCATATTTTGCCCCCCCAAATGTTTGCTTCCTTGTCACCATGCTGTTCGTATGTCTTCATGCAATCCCCCTACATACCTTACTTCACATCTACTATGCTGCTTCCCATGGCTTCAAGTGATCTATATTAAGTTGATTTTTTCCCCTATTTGCACTTCCCCACTTAATCGGATTTGTTATGTTTTAACTAACTTAAAGTCCAGCAAACGGCAATTATGTGCTGCGAGTTGTAGAATGTGACTGTTACATATCATCAAAGTATCTATAGGCTTTAATAGGAACCAATTAAAAATTATAATAAATAGTTCCTACTCTTTATTATTATTATTATTATTATTATTATTATTATTATTATTATTATTATTATTATTCACTCATTGGAGCTTTTCATATCAGCGTTAGCCGATGGTTTTTCATTGGAGTCTGAGTGACAACAAGTCTCCTCAAGTCTCCAGGACTCTTCTTAGTATTCTGGCCGTTCTCAACAATGCTGTCGTTTGGATGGTCTCCACTCGTCGACTAACTTCCAAGTCTTCTAGTCCCTTTAGCAATCCTTTAGTTACTGTTCCAAATGCACCAATTACAATTGGTATAATTGTCACCTGCATGTTTCACACTTTTTTCAATTTCCTAGCAAGGTCGCGGTACTTATCCTTCTTTTCACATTCTTTCAGTTTTATTCTGTGGTCAGCCGGGACAGCAAAGTTGACTATTTTGCATGTTCTCTTTTTTTGTTGATTATCATTCAATCTGGTCTTCTGGCCGGGAGTAGGTATTACTTTATTATTATTATTATTATTATTATTATTATTATTATTATTATTATTATTATTATTTCGTTATGACTGGTTTGAAAAAAATTATTCAAATTCTTTATTTTCTATGTGCATTCTTCAGTGTTTTTTTTTATTTAGTTTTTCTATATACATTTAATACTATCACACAATTCGCTTTTTTATGTCATATCTGATAGATTTCCTTTAATGCAATATCTAGTTACATACTTGTACTTTTTCTGAAATTATTTTGATATGAACTGGCCAATTTTTCTGATTTGCCTTACACCTTGTGTTATTCTTATATCATAAATATATATTAATTTATTCATACTTGTTAATATATTGTCTAAATATATTAATAGTTATTTAGTTACTTGCTTTATTACATGAGTTATCTTTTTGATTTTCTTAACCATACATAATGACTGTTCACTCTATCTTAGTTTCATTGTTATCATTCTTACTTTAAATCATTTTTTTTTCATACATTGAATCATTTTGTATTGAAAACTTTCTGTCATAAGTTCTTTTAATTCAATCAATTTTGGTGGAATATACACATATACACGCATCTATATTCATTTTTGATGTAAATATTTCCCTCGCATCTCTTCTTGATCTACACCCACACACCCACCAACACACACACTGGTCTGTCGGCTGGGGCTGCAGAATACACCGACTGCATCTCTGCCAAGAAGTAAGACCCCTTCCCAACGAATGTCCTGACACTAAACAATCTGATGGTGAGGCTTCTGTAATGCTGGAGATTTGGGGAATGTAGAGTAACCCTTCATTCCTATCGCTCCCAGGTTCACGCTGGCCCGGAATGGTGGCAACTAATAGGACCCTCATTATGGGTCAAATAGAACTGATTTGTGTGTTTGTTAAACTGAATTGTTTGTAACTGTCTGTAAACAAATGACTGTTGTTATATTTATTTTTTAGTGATCTATAGCAATTCTCGGAACCATTTAACATTATTGACTAAACTGAATAGTTTAAAATAGAAGTGTTTTTGAAATTTAAACTACGTACTTATACTAATGTGAATGTTTTGAAAAAAGAACTGTTTTGACATTTAAGTCTGTGTAAACAAAAATCTGCACGTATGCTAAACTTAATTGTTTGAAATAGAACTGTTTATATGTATAAAACGGAATTGGTATTAAATAACCTACAATGGTTGATATGAGAAAATCAAATCAAACCAAACCAAAATAAAGCAAACTTTTTATCAAAACTAATTGATTCGGCATTAAATGACCCGAAAGGCTTGATATGTCGGAAAAAACAACCAACCAACCAACAAAATACACACACAAACACTCATCCGGATACACCATACATATATGCAGATGTTTATATCCACATATATATATATATATATATATATATATATATAGAGAGAGAGAGAGAGAGAGAGAGATTATGTCTATTAGCAAGCATACATACATACATATTTCTCGCCATAAAATTGTTATATATAAGCTATTAGGGTGGGGTTTTCAGTATTTTGGTATCTGATAGTTTGGATAGTTATATCCCGTGATCAAAGCCGTTAGCGCTGAGGAAGGGTTCCATTTCAATTGGCAGTAAGACAGTATTTGGTGACACGACACTTTATCTTTTTTATCATTCAAGCTTTTCGGACTTCAGGTGTTTCTCGTCGAACTCGCGAGTCTACACTCAACATTGAACCACGTCCTTTGTAGCTTGTTTAAATTCCGTTAACCATAACCAGGTACAAGTGTTAAGTATTCCTGTATTTATTCCTCGCCTGCAGTAAGAATTGAAACTGCAACCTTCAGATGATTGTTGCTTAGAAGCTGAGGGAACCAAATGTAGCTTATTGTTATTCGGTAAATTATACTTTACGAGTTCAGCCAAAAACCATTACTGGCTAAAAATAAAGGCACACTTGATCATTTAAACAATAATTAAAGGATTGAAGAAAGTTTGCTTAGATTCTAAGAACCTCATCTAACAGCCAAGGTGAAATAATCCTAAAACTTCTATGGCTGATCTCCAACCCATAGCAGACAATCCAGTGAGTCACATTCGGAGATAAACTCGTCCTTTTTTTTTTTTTTAGTTAAGCAGAAAATTTGAAACAAAACTAAAAAATATAACACAAGAAACATCTTCAAATGTATAAGCAAATCAAACCGAACATAAGTTTAAGACATGGGAGCATTGTTAATTGTATTTTAGGAAAACTATCAGATAACGTTTGATACAATTATCGTTCAGTTTTTTAATACTGTTTCTGAGATAAGTTTTTTAAATTACCAAGAAAGGTTGATATGACATTAAACAAAAATACTGAAACTGAAAAGAACACAATCATTTTAATATCACGGTAAATTGTACTATGGGTGATGTGAATTGATAGACAATCTAATGTAACTTTAGTCAGTGAATTTGAGCAAAAAGCTCGCCGTGCTGTGAGGCTCCATTTCAACAGCTTTGTGCTTGATTATGCATTAAATGTTGCTTAAAAACTTGGTATTCTTTATAAAAAATATTATCCAAATGAATACGACCCCTTTCAGGAATCTTCTAAAGAATATTGGTAAAAGGTCACTATCCGCATTTTACACACGGGAAATGACTGAAAGCTATGAATATTCTGAAATGCATTTAGAAATCAAAAGAATATAACATTTTGATCATTTGTGAACAGCAGTCAAAAATATCTGCTACTTACTGCAAGAATTAAAAGATGAGAATATTCCAGAAACGGTCCAGAATGAATCTAACGATTCTATTCATCTCAAAGTCCTATTCGCCACGATATTTGGTAAAAAATGGCATCAAGCAGAACGGCCAGTAACCTTACAATTCAGATTTGGCTCGTAGTGACATCTGACTTTTGTCAAAGCAAAAATTGCCATCTATAGAGAAATTTTAAACTGTGCAAAATATGAAATAGAACGTAAAATTACAAGTGATTTCACCCACATAATAGGAAGAGTATTTGAAAAAGTAAAAAGATTCTTAGTCGGTTATTGTTGAGTTATTTGATTCTCCGGTCATTCTTTTTAAAGTAACTAAATGGTTTTTAAATAACTCGTGATAATACTTTATAGCGCCAATTGTATGATCTTAAAACGGATAATTTTAACCCAGTTAATCTTTAGCAAGTATTTCAATCAAATACTGATAATTTTTAATCGAGCTGATTTGACCAATCAAGAGATCTCACACAAGTACTAACACTTCAAGTCAAAATAGACCTGGCAAAAAAGGAATTAGTCCATACACCTTGGACATCCAGAAGTTGTCTTGATACAGGTTATGGTTTAGTGTATAACACATAATGATTTTAGTTGGGGTTCATCATTCTACTCTGGTTTAAGTCTGCGTATTTTAAACCCTACTGAGAGAGTGACAAAAACGGAAAAATACTGGGATGATAAGCGATGGGTATATTTCCAACGGATCTGATACCTCATTTTCATGAGTAAGCCAATTTTGTCTTTAAAATTCATGATGACTGAATGAATTCTGGATAGAACCCGTATTTTGACTATTTGTTTTGAAGCAATATACCACAAGCAGAAAGTATGTATTTCTTATTAGCACAGAAACCAGTAATGGCTTTGGTCACTTGTATGATTTTACTGCCATATGAACCTGTCATGTGTTATTTTATTCCCAGAGGTTAAAGAATCACGCAAATTGTAGGTATATCTTTACATTTCTACGTTGTTCTTTCATAACAATTCGTGCATAGTTAATTGATATCAAATATTCCTATCTAATCTAAATAATTTAAATACAATTCTATAGTCTAAATTAGTGCTATGCAATACAAATAACTTTTATACAGATATACTTGACCTATGGTATGAACCTTAGTAGGTACTACGTCTCCGTGTCAGAATAGAACTAAGAATTATGGTAATGTAAGTGTGTACTAAACTTTCCCAGAACTTCAGAACTGTAGAATCACAATTAGATGAGGTTTATCAGCATATTAGAACCTTTTTAATTTCAGCAGTTATATCTCTACAGGGAGACACATTTTAATTTTATCCCTACCGACAGGGTAGGTCTTGGGCAGTTTCTGTGTTGGCCTTTTACCAATAATCTTGAATTGATAAAACTGGTGTTTAACGATATTAGGAGTTTGTGGTGAGATTTAAGAAAATTCCATAGTCGATTACATATGCGCATGTGGGAATACGCAAATTATTTGAGTACTGAAAATGTCATCGATCGTTATTAACGCTTAGTGCTTACTAAATTTAACACATATCTTCATGGTGTTTATATTGCCTCGTTTGAAAGGATACAGGAATACTTCCTGTCACGAACTCACATCATTTTAAATTACTAGACTGGTAAAGATGTTTGGTTACATTCGATAAGAATATAAGGACATGGATGAGTGTAAAACTCTTATAGGAATAGAATCTATTTCTAGATATAGTTTAGCAGGACATTCAACAATCTGAATGTTCAGTGTACGTTGTATCAATTAAAATCAGGTGAAAATCTTCTACGTTCCACAGAAAAAAAAATTGATCCTTTATTCATTTCCTATATTTGTACAAATACAAGTTTCAAAAGCTAATAGTAATCTTATATAAAACTTGGAACAAATTATGATATCAATTAAAATGTTTTTGTTCCTTAGTTTTGCCAGGAGTCATAAGATTACGTATAGTAACTGCATTCCTTACTAGTCATTTATCTAATTAGAGAGCAGGGAAATCGCTGATTAACTTCAGGGATCTAGTACGAAGCAGTGCTTTAAAAGTGATTTGACCTAAGTATTGACGTTGAGGACGCGTTCAACTACCAGCGAACTTGATGCGTGACTGTGTGACCGACAACGTGGAGTCAATAATGGTAACTGTCGCAGTAGGTGCGAGAAACGGTTACACATGAGATTGCGGGATTTTTTCAAAGGGTTCTCAGTAACGGGTAGAATACTAGTAGCAAGCTAGATTTCAGAGTTGGCGAGCCAACCTCCATTCGTGGACAAGTAAGATTTACTTCTTCCTTCATCGAGTGAGAAATACCATTTCATGTTTTCCTAATTGGAGTCTAGTCTTGAAGGAGGTTAGTAGATTGAGTGGAGTTTTTTTTTTTCGTTACCAAGTGCCTAACTTTACAGTAAACTCGTCATCTTTTCTTCGTCTCGTCTTTGTCCCCGACAAGTTTCTTGCAATATAAGCTCATGAAAAAATTATGGTTTTAAAACCCTTTCTGGCAATATGGAGAAAATAAATAAGAATGTTCATATATTCTTTGCAAGCTATAATTTATAAGGTGAGTAAGAAATATATATATTGTGTTTATTCTATTCGCACTAGTGAGGCAATTAAGAACATACACTTGCATCGTTATTAAGTGTATAATTATTTTCAGTATTTTACAATATCATTACAGTATAATGTGAACACGGATTCTACGTGTATTTTAAACGCCATAGAAAATAATATCATGATTGCACTTTGGATAAACCCAATGCAAAAAAAAAAAAAATCATTGACCAAATAGTTTTTTTTTAAATTCGTAGTAACTATTTAAGAATGTAAAAACTCAAACTTTTATTTCGATGAAAAAATCACTATTTTCATTGATGCACACAAAGCTGTGGAAATGGAGTGAATCTGAAAATAGATAATTATACTTTAATTAGATTATGAAAAATACTAAGAAAAACATCGATGTTTGTTAAAGTTTTGATTGGAAATTATTTATATTTTTTGTAAGTAAAGAACATTTCTAAAAGCAATTTATATTTTTTTTATTGTCACACGGATCCATAATGGAATAATCGAAATAATTTTGAAGGAAAGGTAAGCAATAAAAATAGTTTACGCTCTGCTTAAAATGTAACATTTTTTTATTGTAAGTTTATAGTATTCCAATCAAATTGAAAATTTAGCACCAAAAAACATCAATTTCTGGCCAAAAATACCGTACGTAAAAAAAATAAACAAACATAAAAAACGAAAAAAAAGAGCTTCTGTTCCATTATATTTGTGGAATTAGTACAATATATACACAGTACAAATTCAATTATTTCAACGAAAAATTGAATCATCTGTTGAATTTAAACTTATTCTTTGTAATTATATTTTGTCATTCAGTTTTGCAGTACAATAATCTTAGGTATGTATATCACAAAGTCAATTATTTTACTCTGATTTTGGTGTTCAGACAGAAAAAGTACATCAGAAGAAAGTACTGAATAAAAATTACTATATGGAGGAGATTTTATGCACTTTTCGGGAAAAAGTATGAAAAAAATGGTGTAGGTTAACAAAAACCGTTAATTAGTTTATCAAAAAAATAAACTAAAATTCTTTAAGGTAAATATTCTACTTATCCAATGATATAACTAATATCATTTATATATATATATATATATAGGTACACACACACACACACACACACACATATATATATATATATATATATATATATATATATATATATATATATAAACACAGGGACACACCCACACACACATATATATATGTGTGTGTGTGTGTGTGTGTGTGAACTGATATTGTCAAAATGATATTTCTTCGGGATCAAACGGATCGATTGGCAGATATATCGGGAAATAGAAAATCCTATAAGTGCTTTTTAGAATCAAAGATTTGTATTTATACTTTAAGAAATCTCACAACTTTATCTTTGTAAAATGGTCATATATATATATATATATATATATATATATATATATATATATATATATATATATATATATTAGTACCCAAAAAGTTAAGTTAACGTAAAACAGAATGCCCTAAAAGCACTGAATAAAATAGAGAAAATACAACCTAGGATGATCTTAGCTACTTTTAATAGCAAGCCCAGCGCAACAATCATTTCCAGCTACAATCCTACTAAGATTAGTGAAGATGAATTATCCTCTCTTGTTCGTAGGATCCCGATACACAACGTTCTCGTCTTTGGCGGACACATGAATGCCCAAATTGAGAAAAACGGAAACCCCAAATTCAGCCGAAACAACTTGTCAAACAGAAATGGACAACATCTTACAGATTTCACGATAGAAAATAGATTAACATGCCTCAATATAAACTTTAAAAAAAGGGAGGGAAAACTATGGACCTACACACAGGCAAACAATAATAAAGCACATATAGACTACGTCTTTATAAACAAGAAATGGAATAATAACCGATTGAATTGCGAAGCATACTCCTCCTTCAAGAGTGTGTCCTCCGATCACAGAATTGTCATGGCAAAAAATCCGATTGAGCCTACGAAAGAATGCGACGACCAACTGTACATTATGACTGGTTGCTGGTTACTAACATAAATTTTCGTTCGCACTAAGAAATAGATTCGGTGCACTACAGGAGAAGACAGAAACACATACTCCGAAAGACGAATATGAGAATTTCGTCAATGCCCACTAAGAAGCGACAGCAGAATATATACCAACTAAACAAAGAACTAAACCTAGAGTATCATGGGAGACATTAGCAATTAGGGAAAAGCGTGCAGACGTGAAAACCGCCTCCAAATGCAATAGAAGGAACCAAACCAATACCAATGCCCTGAAACTTAAAAAGCAGAAAATGAATTAACTAACTTAGACCTAAAAGAACAAACAGAATAAATACAAAATCAGATCGATAAGATTAGAGATTTGGTTGAAGATAGACAATCTAGGATAGCATAGCAAAAGATAGACTAAGTGAGCAGAAGGAAGAGCACTGCCAAAGTCAAATTGAAAGCTACCAGCAAACAAGAACAAATACGCCTGTGGAAACAGCATTTCAGGAACTTACTCGGAAACCCTCCGAAAGTTACACATGAACCTGTCACGAAAATTATAAGCAAGCAATTAGACATTAAACTGGGACCATTTATACAAAAAGAACTCAACTCGTTACTGAGAAAAATCAAAAAGAGAAAGGCAGCAGGGTTCAATGAAATACTCCCAGAAGTATGGAAGACCAGACAATTCGATGACATACTGCCAACACTGTAATGCCTTATATAATCAAAACCCGATAGTCAGAAAGATGAAGGGATGTATCCTCCCCTTTCCCAAAAAGGGCAACCTCACATTATTCAAGAACTACTTGGTATAACCCTTACATCTAATGCGGCCAAGATATTCAATGCCCTTTTACGCAACCCCATAGAACCCAAAATTGACAACACACTTAGGAAGAACCAAAATGGCTTCCGGAGGAATAGATCCACGACGTCACAAATTTTGACTATCCGTCGAATTCTTGAAGATTTACGTGCAAAAAACCTACAGGCAACAATATTATTTGTCGACTTTACCAAGGCCTTTGACTCCATACACTGAAGAAAGATGGAGCAAATTCTACTCTCCTACGGCCTTCCAAAAAAAAAAAAACCGTTGCAGACGTAATGATACTGTATAGAAACACAAAAGTAAAAGTCCGTTCTACGGATAGAGACACAGTAAGGAGCCACATTAGCCCCATAGCTCTTTACCACCTGTCTAGACTAGAAAACCCTGCTACATAGTCTGGAACGAGGAGCTGCCGACATAGACCTCCATGTCAAAGCACACAAGACGGAATATATGTGCTTGAATCAAACAGGGGACATCTCTACACTAAACTGTAAGTCTCGGAAACTAGTAGACAAGTTCCCTTACCTAGGAAGCAGTGTCTCATCAACCGAGACAGACATCAACACGCGACTCGCAAAGGCATGGACAGCCATCAATAGGATATCGGTCATACGAAAGTCAGACTTGACAGATAAAATAAAACGTAGTTTCTTCCAAGCTGCAGTCGTGTTAATATTACAATATGGATGCACAACATGGACGCTAACTAAACATATGGAGAAAAAGTTGACGGCAACGACACAGGAATGTTACGAGCAGTATTGAACAAGTTCTGGTGGCATCACCCGACAAAGCAGCTGCTGTACGGCCACTGACCACCCATCACGAAAACTACCCAAGTTAGACGAACCAGACATGTGGGACACTGCTGGAGAAGTAGGGAGGAGTTCATAAGTTATGTACTCCGGTGGACTCTTTCACATCGATGACCAAAGGCAGCACGACCTGCTCGAACTCTCATACAGCAGCTCTGTGCCGATACGTATGTAGCCCTGAGGACCTGCCAGAACCAATAGACGATAAGGAGAGGTGGCGAGAGAAGGTCAAAGATGTTCGTGCTGATGGCGCGACATGATATATATATATATATATATATATAGGGGTGAGTGTTTTTGTGAGAGTTTTGAAGAACACACAATAACAGTGTATGAATGATTACTTTCCCTTGTATACGAAAAGGTTGCTTAAATCTGAATCAAATTATACGATATCTTTCGAAAAGAATCACATATTCTTCAATTTCTATTTAAGTAAACATGCTAAACGAAAAATATATAGCGTAATATACATACATAACAACAGAGATACAATGCTCCTTTTACAGTGTAACCAAATTTTCAGTCCGATTTGAAGCCCAATAACAAGTTTTCTATGTTTTTCCTTCATGTTACCTTTAAAATTTTTATCATCAAAAATTCTACTATAAAAGAGTTAACCATGAAATGCATATTAGAATCTTTTCTCATTCCTTAATCGAATCTCCGATATTATAGTAGACTGCTGTTAAAACATGTCCCAAGTAATTACACATATCTATTTGTAATAAATAAAAATTAACATCATAAAGTTAAAAAATGAATAAAAAGATAAAAACATAATATATTTACTTTTCTTTCCTTTTTCCCAGGATTTTTTTTCTATAAATATATTTGCAAACTTAATCCAAATTCCTTTTATGAAAACTCACTCGTCTCATCATTTCGACGACTGCACTAAAAAACCACCCATCAGGAACAAAAATAAACAGTAAGTTCGTAGTGAGCTAGCGACTCAAGCCCAGGTTGTTTTAGTTATCCTTCTACTAGTCATCCTGTTTTGAGGTTAGAATGGATAGTATCACATTATAAATAAAGGCTTCTAAATGCAGTACTAGTCGATTGGATGATGTAATTCTTATTGCTAGAATTTTCAACGTAGTAATGGCGATAACATATCTGTACTCAGCTTTATTGAAGTAAGTTGGGATAAAAAGAAAAAGAAATTAAGTCAAAAGATTATACAATTCAGCATTATTTCTAATTAGAATTTGCAGAACTTCATCTGAAAAATGAAATAGAAATAAACATTTTCATTTAGTTAGCGTAAATTGCAGTGCATGAGTCGATCTGTTAAGCCTAGAAAATCAATCTAAATCAAAGAGTCGACTTATAAAACACGATCAAAATCTTAGATAATATAACTGGTTCCCTCATTTGTGGTAGAGATTTGGATTTTAGCCCTATCTTCCATCTTTACTGCTAATTTTGTAGAGATTTTCAGACTTAAAAGGTCGACTAATACACAAAAACTTTCAGTAATGGGAATAATTAAAATCAGAATAAGCTCTCGAAAAAATCCAATGAAAAAAATACTCCTACGTTTTTTGATACATATCACATCAAAACTTAGGCTATGATCTGTCCAGTTTCGTCGGCTACCAGTTTTCATCTCCGTTATGTTTAAATGGTCATATTTTGGTCGACATATTTAGTCGAATCCGCACAAGTTACGGGTCATCTCCCATAGGTAAAAAAAAAAGATTGAAACAAAAACGAATTCCATAATGCACACGTAGGGCGTGATTACTGGCAACAATTTCTCTTCTGATTTATCCTCGTAGGTAGTGCGTGGGACACTACGTAATATAGACTTGGGTGTCAATCTGGACGACAATGACAAGGAAAGTATCATTTCTCATTCTGTCGAACGGACATCTCCAAAATTCTGCTGTTTATCTTCTACTTGTGACCAACTATGGTAGGCGAGTAAGGACCCTAGGACCGGCCCAATATGGCTGCGCAATCACAACTATTCTTTTGTGAACGACCGTTTTTGTCCTGAGTTTTTTTCTGCGTGAAACAAAGATATGCAGTAAAAAATTACACTCTTCCTCAGTGTCCAGTTTTTCATTGATGGGATCTATTTTTCTGGAGTGCACCAGTGATTGTAATGCGAGTAAATGATATTCCTTCTCATAATCCTATTATCCACCTTCGTATACGCCAGTATAATTTTCCAATAATCCGAAATTCTTTCCAACCAACTTTTGTCGCATTATGGATTGCATTCATGTAGACAGTGCTATTATCAGATGATGAAATTAGTTCATGTAGACTGCCAGCGTTATGTTAGTGATTAGATAATATTCCCTCCTAAAATCCGGTTTTCCTTCAATCAATCTCTTTCTCCAAAATGAAATCAGTGTGAGTATACAGCTAGAGATTTCTTTAGGCGATTAAAGGATTTTCCATTACAAAATAAGTTATTTTTCTTTTTGTTCAATTTCTAATAGAGGCATGCACTTCATATGGTTTACAATTGATTTTGCTGACGATTAAATAATTTCCACTCCTATCATCATCTGGTGTTCTTCCCACCTATCCTGTGTTACATAGTTGGAATCTATTTATATACACTGCTTGCAATTGTTGAGCCTATTATATAATTTAACATCCCATAATCATTCGGTATTCTTATACATTTATTCTTTTCCAGGGGATTACTAGCAATTTCTTCCGGAGAGAAAATAATCTCCTCTTTTATAATCCGGTATTCTTTACTAATATGCCCTTTCATAAATGATGTTATTTATGAGGAGGCCGTGGATTATGATCGGGTGATTAAATAATCTCCCATCATAAAGTCCGGTATACATTCCAACCATCTTTTTTCCCCATAGAAAGGCTATATTAATATACTGCTAACGTTGTTGTCAGACTAATTATTTCTTCTCATATAATGCAGTATTCTTTCCAACAGTTCATTTTCTCAAAGAAGGACTCTA
The DNA here is from genome assembly GCA_963585895.1 of Sepioteuthis lessoniana. Taxonomy (NCBI): domain Eukaryota; kingdom Metazoa; phylum Mollusca; class Cephalopoda; order Myopsida; family Loliginidae; genus Sepioteuthis; species Sepioteuthis lessoniana. The sequence goes on along the minus strand of OY757911.1, from coordinate 56,996,091 downwards.
TTCACGTAGTCTGTTAGCGTTTTAATCGAGTGATTGAATAATATCCTCTCCTATAATCCGGTATTCTCCCAACTGTCTAATTTCATCTACATAAGCAACTAGCATTGTTATAAGGAGATTAAATAATTTCCCCTCCAATGATCTGGTATTATTTGCAACTGTCTTTTTTTCCATTGGGGAATTCTTTTTGAGTGGACGAGTGTCATATACCTCAGGTGATTACATAATTTCTTCTTCAACAATTCGGTATTCATCCAAACGTACATCTTCTGTAACATTAACTATATACACTAAGGCCGCTAAAGTTGTAATGAAGTTATAAGTTTGCCACATAAACGTTATAATGAAGCGATTGAATAATTTACTTTTGTCCGTTTACGCAAAGATGGATTGTATTCATGTAGACGATTAGATAATATTCTATCAGCATTTTTTTTACCGAATTTTACTCATACATGCTCACTAAGCCTATGGACGGCTTATCAAGCGAAATAATAACTCACCGTCAGGTATTCTTTCCATTCGTCTGCTTCTCATAAAGACAATACATATGTGTGTACTGCTAACGTTGAAAATTAAATCAAATACTTGTCCTGCCAATAATGCAGCATTCTACTCAAGCGAATGTTTCCTAAACATTAACTCTATTCATATTGCATTTAATGCTGTAATCAAAGTATAAGATAATTCATGTTTCTGACATCCGATAACTTTTCCGGCCGTCAGCTTCCGATAATGAGTCAATCGTTTCCTTTCCCATAATATGGCATTCTTTTTAACCCTCCTGTTTCTCATAGAGGAACTCATGTAAACAGCTACCATTGATAACTGGGGAGTACATAATTCCCCCTTTCTATAATTCGCTATCGTCGGCTTCTTGCCTTCATATAATAAAATAATTGTTTTCTTTGGATCTATCGGAGTGATTATAAACAGATAAGGGACTAATGAGTCCCATTGCAGAACACCAGTAACAATGTCAAAAAATTATGAGTTTCTATCCAGCAAGCAAACTTGCAGACGACGCAGATAATATAGTGTTACTGGTAAATACACATACTAAGCCAAATCCCTGCTGCATAGTCTGGAGCAGACAGCAGGTGGCATTGACCTCTGTGTAAATGCGCACAAAACGGACTACATGTATTTTAATAATAAAAAAAAAACAGAGACATCTCTTCAGAAAATGATGGCTCTCTAAAATTAGTGGACAAATTCACCTACTTCGGAAGCAGCGTCTTATCAGCTGTAAATGAAATCCCTATGCGACCCGCGAAGGCATCGACTGTTAACGACAGGTTATAGCTCATATGGGAATCAAACTTATCCGATAAAATAATACACAATTTTTCCAAGTAGCAGTCGTGTCAGTTCAATTATATGGATGCACCATACGGAGGCTGACTTGGTGCATATAGAAAAAGCTAGACGACAATTGCACAAGAATGTTACGAGCTATACTGAACAAATCCTGAAGGCAACATCACGCAAAACAGAAGTTGTACAGCCACCTACTTCCCATCTCAAAAATATCCAAACAAGACAGAAAACACTTACAAGCCAATGTTGGAGAAGTAAGGACGGATTCATAAGATACGTTTTCCATATGGATGCCTTCGCAGGGACGTGCAAGTGTTGGATGACCAACAAGGCCTTATCAACAGCAGCTCTATGCGGACACAGGATAAAGTCTAGAAGACCCATCGGAAGCAAAAAATGTTAGCGACGTATGGCGAGATTGAATCAGGGAAATCCGTACTTGCAGTACGACATGAAGATGATGATGATAATCCAGAATAATTTTTTATCCATATGATTCTCAAACATGAACAGTATTCCTTAGAACACCTAGTATTATGACCAATCGATGAAATAATTTATTTTACTATAATCCAGTAATTTTCCAAACAATAGTTTTCTCAAATATTGATTGTATTCATGTAGAATGCTAGCGGTGTTATCAAGCGATTAAATAATTTCCCCTCCAATTATCCGGTATCCTTTCCAATCGTCGGTTTTTAATGAGGAAGCTATATTCATCCCGACTGTTACTGTTGTGATTAGGTGATTAAGTAATTTCCCCATCCTAAATTCCGGTGTATATTTCAAACGTCTTTTTTTATTTGAGAGAGTCTATTATCATACGGACTGTTAGCACAGTTATAACACAATTAATTCATTTGTTCTCCTATAATCCGGTATTCTTTCAAGCCCTTCTCTAGCTTAGATACGTATTATAATAATGTAGACTGCTAGCATTATTATAAAGGGATCAAATAATTTCTTCTCAATAATCCGGTATTCGTTCGAACGTATGCTACTTATTGATTTATATGAACGGCAAGTGTTGTAATCAAAGGACTGAATATTTTAGGTTTATACAAGCTATAATTTTCTAGAAATATCAATTTTCACTAATATGTACTTTATCAATTTTAACTACTAATGTTGTTTTGAGGTATTTAAATAATTTCATCTCTTACAAGATGGTATTCTTTCCAGGCGTTGGTTTTTGACAATGAATCTGTATTCATCTGGACGTCTAAAATTGTCAATGGATCAAATAATTTCCCCTTTTATAATCTGGTATTCTATGGTGGAGGTGCCCGTGGTGTAAGGGTTATCGTCGTAGGAAATAGACACGGTGATACGAGTTCAAACCCTGAACGAGACTGCATTTCACATTGCACTAATACTCTTGGAAAAGGTATGAATCCAATTATTCTCCCTCCAGCTATGGGTAAATAGTAGGACAGACTAGGTTCTTTAGCCTTGGTGAGGCAACTAGTCTAGGAGAAGGAAAACTCTGAATTCAAATCTGTTAAAATCCGCTTAAAATTGACCTTGTGTCATATCCTGCCCGTGTGGAGGGGTTGGTAAATATATATTATCCAGTATTCTTTTCAACCGTCCTGGTTTTCATTCATATGGACTACTAGAGGTGTAATTGGGTAATCAGTATTTTTAAAGTACTCTTTCGAAGATGGATTCTATTCATGTGAACTACAGGCGCTGTTAATACGTGATCAAATAACTTTCTCTTTTTTAATCTAGTACTCTTTCCAAATTTTGGTTTCTTGTAAAACACTCTCGTCAGGGTTGTTGTCAAGGAATTATTTTTTTCCTTTTTTAATACGGTATTTTTGCCTAGCGTTCTGTTTCTAAAAAAAATGTGTTCATATAGACTCGTAGTGTAGCGTTTTGTCGATTAACTGATTTATTTCCGTATAATCCGGGATTTTTCCAAACGTTCAGTTTTACATACTTTGAATGTATGTAGACTGCAAGGTGATTCAGTAATTTCTTCTTTTTATTATTCCTAATTCTTTCTCAAATCCTGTTTCTTATTGGTAGACTCTGTTCAGCGCTAGCATAATGCGATTAGATTTGATTCCCTTATTACAAAATGATATTTTCCAGTCGTTCTGTTTCTTACATCCATATGGACTGCTGACGTTATTATTGGGCGATGAAATAATTTCTCCGTCAAATATGATATTTCCAAATGCTTGCTTTTCATAGATGGACTCTATTCTTAATGGCTGCTAACGTCACTATTAAGTGATGAAATAAATTACCTTCCTATAATCCAATACAATTTTAAACCGACTTGTTTCTCAGTGACTGTATTCATTTCTATTACTTGCATTTTTCAGATGATTAAAGAACTTACTCTGCTATAATCCTGCAATTTTTTCAAAGTTATTTTTTTTTATCGATGTGCAGTATTGGTGGAGGCTGCTGGCGTTAATATCTGGTGACTGTATAATTAAACCTCTTATAATCAGTTATACATGCATTGTGTTCGTATGCACTGCTACATTTGCAAGAAGATAAAAGAATATTTTTCCTTTTTATTATCCATTGAATGGCCATATTTATGTGGACAATTGCTTTTGTACCAATCAATTAAATAATATCCCCTCTTATAATCCGTTATTCTTTCCATCAATCGACCGTATTCCCGTAGACTGGTAGAGTTGTTACGTGAATAATTAACAATAATCTGATATACTTTACAACAGTCGATTTCTACACATGAACTGTATCAATGTGTACAGCTATTGTTACAATCAGACATTTAAATAATTTCCCTTCAATTATACAGTATCCTTTTCAACCGTCTGCATCTAAACGATGGACTTTTAAAGTGGATTACAAGCGATTATTTATTTTCATCATGCTATATTCTGGTATTTTCCAACCACCTGTTTCTAATATTTGAAATTGGCCCAATGAGTAGAGTGCACGCCAATGGTTCCGGAGACTGGAGTTCAATCCAAGGTTGAATCATACCAAAGACTCAATATATGGTAATTGATGCCGCCTTGCTCAACACTCAGCATTATAGTCCTGTTTTACGTAGATGATTTGTATTCATAATGACAGGTAGTTTTTTTATCAAGCAATTTAATAATTTCCTATCCTATATTCTAGTATATTTCCCATCCATCCCGTTTTCAAAGATGGACCGTATATATGTGTACTGCCAGCGCTGTTATTAGTTAATTAAACATTTGATTTCCAATAGTAACTTATTTTTTTCTCGACGTCTGCTTCTTATACATGAACTGTAGAGGCATGTACTGACAGCGTTTTGATCAAGTAATTAAACATTTCCCCACTTTTAGTACTTTATTCAGTCTCACGCTCTGCATCTTATACATGGATGGTATATGTGGACCGCTGGCGTTGTTTTCAGGCTATTTATAAATTTTCATTTCTATAATCGGGTATTTTTTCCAACCGCCTCTTTTTCATAGACGTTTTTTTTTTCATTCAGACAACTAGCGTTGTTATCAGACGATTAAGTGATTTTCATGATTAATTTATAAGAGAATAATTTTCTCTCCTTTAATTTGTTCTTCTTATTAAACTGCGTGTTTAAATTGTTATTTGTGTCTCGCTTCGCGCTAATGCCTTCGGGAAAGACATGAATCTATTTTTTATCTTCCTGTTAAGGAAGATAGTAGGTAGGATTGAACCGATTCGCCTTCTTGAGGCAACACGTCTTGCAGAATGAAAACTCTGAATTCAAACATGCTTTACTCCTCTTAATAAGTTGAACTTCTGTTGCATCCTATCTGGGGCAGAGTAGTTGAGTAAATATATGGAAATAAAATAAATGTTATTACACGCTTGGTTAGGTTTAGTTTTTAATATTCATAATTATATTCAAGATTATAGAAGCAATATGAAAAATACTCAGTCCTGTAAGAGACTTTTAACGTTGTCCTTTGAACGATGTTTGGAAACTAAACGCTAATACAGAGCCCATCCACCGTTCTCACCGTGTGGATGACAGTGATTTGATCATATGGTTCCCGGCAGCCTTTGATACAGTCAGTTCCTATTTAGGAGAACATTGGCTTGGCGATTTTTGTACCCCGAAAAAGAATTTTTGAAGTAACCAAGCATTGTTTTTTGTTACGACTGCGCATGAGTGTGGATTTATTTGTAACCTCCACCAACAATAAAATTACTTTGAGTTAAAATTGACTTGGGAGATACGCTCTCTCACGAAACATGATGAATCGAGACGTGAAAAATGCATAGATTCTAAAGAAAAGACCAAAAGTGAGAGATATATATTCAAACTGAGTGAAGTTTTGTTGATTTTACCAGTATATTTTCTGGGTATTGAATTAGTTTAATTATATTCAATATAATCCTATGTAAAAGCAAGCAATAAAATTCGTTTTCAGTGTCCTTTGAATCATCATTAATTTACTTAGGATTCTTTTTATCAGGCAGTTCTTATGAGAAGAATGCTTTAAAGAAAAGATAAACATTTTCAACACGAAAAGGTTTACTTTTGATTTAAGAAGTAGTGTAAAATTTCTCTCTTTGATTATTAACAAATATTACTCATTCATTTCCATACCCTCATGAATATTAATGTGTTATATATGTTTTCTTTGATATGAGATTATGATGTGCATTCTTAATAAATATTACTGTTTACTTTTAGTTATTTTACATGGGCACACATATTCATTCACAAGAACTAACGCATACACACGCACAGCCATGCATATACACATACTCTCTCTCTCTCCCTCTGTGTGTGTGTGTGTGTGTGTGTGTGTCTATGGATAGAGATGAATATATGTTGGCAGTCATTAAACAATAGCTTTAATAAAGTGGTTTAAATGCGGCACTCAAATAGCACTTGAATCTGATTTGGCTTTCACTGTATTTTCAATGAATATGGCTTCATTAAACTATTGA
>OY757911.1:56939860-56984860 GCA_963585895.1 Sepioteuthis lessoniana | reverse complement strand
GTTCGTGGTAATATTTTCATTCGTTCATAATTGATACCGAGAAAAGTCCTCCCCTCGAACATCAACACCATGCCATCTAATCAAATACTTAATTTAAAATGAATAATTAAATTTCTCATTACTTCTTGCTAATTAAATGTTAATGATTAGGCACCACAATTTAGTTTTCATGGCCAGTTTCATTAATTTGTTTTTCTTATTATTCAGGTTACAGCAATTTTCAAATTCCAAAATTATAATTATGATAAAAACAATGAGTATTTTTCCTCACAATTTATATGCAGTTAAAGAAAGACAGAAACTTATTAAATGCATTTTCATCTACCAGTATATTTCTCTTTTTTTAGATGTGATAGAAAAAATGATTATAGAAGTATTTACATCGTTAGTTATGAATTTGAATTTTATGATTACCAAGTCTCATGAAAAGAAACTGATAAGGTCAGAACAAGGCTAAATAGGATTACACATGCAAAGTGCATGAATAATTGCCACGTAAATTTCCGTAAAAGCAGTACATATATATATATATATATATATATATATATATATATATATATATATATAAGCGTGTTTAATGATATAATAAAGACACTCTTTGTCTGTATAATTTTATTAGTGTTATATAGTCATGTACAGCATCACAACGACACAATAATTAAACAGACGCAAGTACAAAGATGCATGGTAAAGACGCAGGAAGAAGACGCAAGAAGACTTCTTTAACAATATTTTATCTCTCACTTTATTTGTAAGGTTTGCGTGTGAGAGGGTGCTGGAGACCGAACGTAAACTTCATATTTTAACCCCACTGTTATGACCGTCACGTTGTGTCTTTCTTGTTCTCTTAGATGCTCAACCAGAGGTCTTGGGGTCCACTCCATCGGGGCTTTTCCGAGGGCCCCCTCGGTCGGGTGTGGTTTCCCTACCACATCTGGTCTCTAGCTGTCTGGAATTCTGCTGGCAACTGCTTTTGGCACCCCAAACTCAACTGAGTCAAATAATAATTCAACGCCCACACGATCGCCTACTGGATCTTTGAAATCGGATGTTTAATCGTCATCAAGCGGAAATAACTGTAATGCAGTTCGGAGGTTACTCTCTTCCGGTGCATCACTGTTAGTGGCACAATGGGACCTTCACCTTGTCCCATATCATAAGCCTTAATCCGCCCACGCGATCTCTTTCGGTTACTGGCCATTGGAATGTGTCACTTCCTTCCGGTGTATCACCTTGGAATAGTATTTTGGAGCCGGGTCGAAGGTCAAAATATTACATTAGGATCCATCAAGTTTCCTGACAAGTGTCTTTCGTTAGGCTGATGATAGTCCCTGAAATGTGCACTCGGGCCAATTTTGGTTAATTCGTCACACAATTCCAACCCCAAGACAAAACACTGGTAACGAAAGTTAAAAGGATCTAAATAAAATTATAAAGAAAATGTGTCTTTATTATCTCATCAAACAAGCTAAAATCGAGGACTGCTGCTCAATTACCGCCATTCCATATATATATATATATATATATATATATATATATGTATATATATGTGTGTGTGTGTGTGTGTGTGTGTGTGTGGATAGATAGATAGATAGAAACACACACACATGCAGACCACACTGACAGAAACAGAAATAGAGAGGGAGACAAACGGAGATGTAAACAAGAGAAAAATGAGATGGTAAAATACCAATCATTATTTAAAATCATTGGACAAGAAACTGCTCAAATACTGGCATTTAGAACAGAATAAAAATATTACAACTTCCGGTCTAATTATTAATATTATTGATATTTTTGTGATATTTTTGGTAAAATCAAAACAATATAAACAGCATTAGTTGTCTTTGGGATTGTGAGTAAAAATTTATTCTAATTCACACAATATAGTGTATATGCACATGTGCTCACGCATACGCACACTCACACAAACATACATAAACACAGTATCACAATTGTTTAAACAAAGCAGCAGCCTCTCTGATTTTCACTGTTGGCTTTATTCTCTTTCTTTTTTCAGATTATTGTTGGAAAATAGTAAAAATTGATATATATCAAAACAAATATAGAACGACCATGGACGATAGAGAAGAAGATATTTTGTGTTAAAATATATTATGAAATTTACTAATTTTACATTATTCAAATAGGATACAGAAGGAATTTGAATTTCATTACATTTGATAACAGGAGTAAGATAATTATAGGGCACAAGATGGTGAAGAACCCGTTACCATACCATCTCTACAAATGCCATGGATATCAAAATTCTTGGCCAATTTCAAAATCCACTTTTTGATAGGTTTACTAGTGATTTCAGGAGAGTTTCACTAGCAAATATTTTTAGTGCTCTTTCCATTACTGAAGTTTTTCTTGTTTGCTGACAGCTTTTTGTTTTGCTTTCGAGGAGATTTTCCCCTCCGATTATTTTTTTCTACTATGGTAATTGAGATTGTCTATCTTCATCTGAATTTCTCATTTTATTGGTTTGAATTTGAAAGTATTATATTGTTGTTCTTTTTGGTATGAGTTATCTCTGGGCTTTCTGAATTTATTGAGTATTGACATGTGTAGGGTTTCTTTTGTTATGTACCGAAACTTTTTCATGTCATCTCCTTTTTCTCAGACTGCTATTGACTCCCTGGAATTCTGATTATTTTGCACTCAATTTAGTTGGTATACGTTCGACAGCTGCTTCTATATGAATGATAAAAAAATTTCTTTATTCATCATTTGGTGTATGTCTTTCAGATGTTCTGCGAAGAGTTTAAAACTTGTTGTTCGTTTTTTTTTTAGTTACCGTATATCGAATCCATTTATTACCAATTGACAAGTGAGGACCCAGTCATATCGTGATGCTTTGCTTCGTTGCATTTTTTAAAAGTTTCTCCGTTAATTTTAGGGACGTTTTGCTGAGATGATTCCGTTATCGGAAGGTAGGCGTTCAAAACAAGACTATCCCTCACAGTTCAAAGAGCTGTTAATCCACTTCTTGTTCTTGAATATATAACCAACCAGTGGTTTAGAGTCATGTGGGTTGGCGTGAGTACACGTTTTTACCCCCTGTTTTCAGAATTTTGTGTTTAGGCATGCAAACCTATTCTTGAGAGAAAAATCTGCTAGATGTTTACCATTTCTGTTTACCGAATATTCCAAAGAGAATATTTATAATTCCATCTTTGCCTGTTTGAACATTCATGTCTCTACCGATAAATAGAATGATGTGTTTAGGAATGTCGCGGACAACATGGGGGATAGTTCAGTATAGAATTTGGTGAAAACCGTATTAACGCTGGCCTTGCCGGGACTAACACAAGAAACAATTGTTGTGCTGGAGTTTCCATTAAATATAGCAATTTTCATTTTAGTTGGATTCTGTTTATGGTATTTAGTGATTCCTTTTAGATTTTACCATGGCAAACAAGAACATATATATAATGATACTTATTGTGGGTCTCACTGTTGGCCTTGTAGTATGGCTTTTTAGTTCTCGTGCTGTAAAAATCACGGTATATATATATATATATATATATATATATATATATATATATATATATATATATATATATATATATTCTGATTACATTAGGGAAAGATGGGAACCTAAGAATGTACGTCCGAGTGCACGACCAAGCTCTTTTTAATACGGCTATTTACATCTACATAAGTACAGAAAAACAAAACACACACACACACACACACACACACACACACACACACACACACACACACATATATATATATATATATATATATATGTGTGTGTGTGTCAATACTCGTATTTAAAAGAGCTTGGTCGTGCACTCGGACGTACATTCTCAGGTTCCAATCTTTCCCTAATGTAATCAGAATATATATATATATATATATATATATATATATATATATATATATATATATATATGTGTGTGTGTGTGTGTGTGTGTGTGTGTGTGTTTGCATGATAGTAGGCGTATTTAAAAGAGCTTGGTCGTGCGTTGGACGTACATTCTTAGGTTCTACTCTTTCCCTAAGGAAATCAGAATATATATATATATATATATATATATATATATATATATATATATATATATATATATATATATATATATTCTTAATTTAAGGGACGTTTTGCAGAGATGATTCCGTTATCGGAAGGTAGGCGTTCAAAACAGGACTATCCCTCACAGTTCAAAGAGCTGTTTATCCACTTCTTGTTCTTGAATATATAACCAACCAGGTATATATATATATATATTTATATATATATATATATATATATATATGTATATATATGTATACATATATATATATATATATATATAATGTACTTTGCCATATTTATGAGTTAAAAGTTTTACATACCGGTTTGATCTTTTTATCACGTACATGATAAAACCGAGAGACTGAACGCCGTTGACTGTGGTTAAACTATTTGAGCATGTCCGTGTAAAACTTAAAATATCTAAACTATTTGCATTGGTCTTTAATGCTAGAAAATTGGAAGAAGGTTTGTAAATTGATCTCGAGTATCTTTGCTCTTATTTCAGCGTAAAAATTGTTTTGAACAGGTGTTTTGTGAGTGCATCTTACCTGTATGTTTGAAAATATTTTTGTATTGGCTTGATGAATATTAAATCATTTTATTAACATTTATCTGTTTAAGGTTCATGTCCTAAAAAATAACAAAGTTTCAGTTGATGTTTAAATTAGTGTTTGAAGACGTTTATTTGGTTTCCTGAGTTAAATATATTCAGGACTATTCCTTTGTATCGAAAGAAAATTAGGCAATAATATTATAACTTTTCACGGACTGTCTAATTGTGAACATGCCTCAGAATATGGGCTTTCTTATCACCGACACACTTTATTAAATGCATTTTAAAATTTCAAAAGCAACACTCAAGAACAAGTCCCAGATTATATATATATATATATATATATATATATATATATATATATATATATTAGTCTTTATATATATTTAATGGCATGTATGCTTCGCTTCGGTCGTTGGTTTCATGCCGTCCTATTACGACGAACATCAGTCAGAGAAAGAAAGATATTTGAGAAATTGAAAAATTCGAAAAATATAATCAAAAGAATGTTTACGTTAGCATTACGTATAACTCTATAAGGGTGTGTATGTGTGTGTATGTGTGTGTGTGTGTGTGTGTGTGTTGATTATTTTTGCGCATTATTAAACGTAGTGGTATATGTAATGGTTAGTATGCGTGTGTGTATGATGATAAATGCGCCTCGCGGCAGATTTGTGGTTGTCTCCTAAATATAGCTGTCGTGATGTGTTGCAGAAGTCGCAGGGCGAACGGAGGTTTGGCTGAATATTGAGCACTCTCCTAATTATACTGCAAATGGTCTGCCACAAATCCAACAGGTGAGATTGAGACAACTATTGTTATCTATCTATCTATCTATCTATCTATATATATATATAACAGCATATTCTGCTCTTATAAGATATTGCTTTCTTAGATACTTTTAAATGTGTAATTTACTCATTAGAACTTTCCTCAAGTAAGATATTGAGGAATGGTTAATGTTCAGTGAAATGAAATCACAAGCCAAATTCAAACCGAGAACGACTATATTATTATTCCTCACCAGTTAATGCTTTTCTCTTCTCTTCCAAGCTTTGAACATCTTAAATATTATATTTTTAGCCTTGTTAATACAACAGGTCGAGGACAAGGCATTTTTGTCTCTGCTTCCCACCAGACACATCTTGACTCGAGGTCAGTAAACCGAAGGTCGGATTATAGTGGGGGTTAGATGAAGGGAAGGTCATACCCGAGTGCATCTATGACAAGGATAAACAATGAATTGAAAACTCTAGTCAGTGTATGGCTATTTGTAGTTTGTCTTCACATAACATGAAATGGAATGTAATGTGTCTAGAATAGATTCTCTTATAAAGTATTGGCTAAATTACATGCGCATATACATTTGAGCTAATCGTGTATTTCTGCAATAGATCAGATGTCTTAACAGTCAGCAAAACTGGATAGAGGTGACGTCACAAAAGCAGACGCAGACGCAGAAAAATCAAGAAACTTTAGCCTCGTAATGATGCAGGTGTTAATTGCATTCAAACAGGAACCTAGAAACGGATGTCTTCGGAATGCAAGTTTTCCTGAACCTGTCTGTTATTGAGAAAAGGGTGAACAATGCCATGAGTTTTAAAATGCAAACTTCGACTCAGAATAATATCACATTACGACTGTGCAAACTAAATACACTCTTAACATATTTAGCTGTAGATTATTTCTTTGAGAACCTATGTAAGTAAGTGGGCAAATCAACATGTTTTAAGACTAATCGAGAAAAATATCAAAAATAAACGAACATATTTATATTTGTCGATATTAGATTCTTTTGCAAGAAAATTGGATCTCAGGCAAATCTGGGTCAATTTTGCTCCTTATTGAAATGTTACAAACACATTATCCAAATCCATGAAATAATTTATTCTTTCAAAAGTGTATGAATGTGATGAACAGGTTCGTAGAACGAAGGGGAACACGCTTGTACGTAGAATCAGGGATAGAATTAAACAGTTTCATTTCTGTTTCACCTCTTTCATTAAAGATTAATCCAAACTCAATATTCTTAAATGGTTTGGTTCGGTGGAAAAATTTTTTTTAATGTCATAAACCACCTTATATTTTATTTAAAGTCGAAATTGGATTAATTTGTAAATATTTCGGTTTATTTCTTTAATGGTATATCAAGCTAGGTGCGTTATTCAGTGTCAAATCCATATTTTAAGAACATGAGGTATATTAGTTAACTCATAGTTAGAAGGATAATGGATTCATACCTTTCCAAAGGTTATTAGTCCCAAATTGAGTTTAACAGCGTGACTAAAGTTCGAACTCACTCGCAAGGATGTCGCAGTCCAACATGCTAGCCCCTACACTACGGATGATTACCGAGTAAATATTTGATTATATTCCCAAGTTTATTTCTCAATTTTCATGAGAATCATTTTAACGCATTTTTATTTGTCAAAAATAATTTGTTTGTATCTAGTTATATTTTATCAGGTATTTCTAATATAATATATATAGTTTGCATATAGTATTACAGTTTAAAGTATTCAAATAATTTTCAAACATATGCATTTTTTATATGAAATTAATTTCATTACCAAATGCCAGCAAAATTTTGCATATTTCAGGTTTGGTTTGGTTTGGTTGCTTAAAAATCATATGGACTCCTTATGGTTTATTTAATGGTGAAATTTGATTTCTAAATAAATTTATTTATTCTAATCATCATGATATTTCTAATGGTACATCGTTTTTGTAATTGCAATTTTTGTTTATCTATAATCATTTTTTTGCACTTAATTATATGAGATCATAAATTTCTATCTAATAAAAGTAGTTTGCACCCAATTGCATGTTTTAAAGTATTCCTATCTAACGTTAATGATCTTATAGGACTTTACACTCCTATAAATTATTTTGGGCGGTATGCCACTTGTTCCCACAAAGATGGCGGACGCTCACATATTCAGTCTCGGAAAACCATTGGCCAGGAGGACTACGTGACATGCTTAAAACTACGTCAGCGCGTAAATTCAAGTCCTGCGTTCGGAGCCACCTACAAGTCGCGTATTTTCTATAAATACGTCGTCTTCAAATACCCTTGTTCTCTCTTTTACTAAATTTCTTCGCAGCAGCAACACACTCCCTTCAGCGTGAATCAACAGGAGAGAAAAGCAACACTATGGAGGGGCCTCGCAGACATTCATATACAAGGACTATGAGACGCTTTCCAGTCTCGAGGAAACTGCCCGTTTCTAATATAAAAAAGGACATTTTAAATATGTAATTCTTTTATAGCTTAGTTGTGTTAGACACACACACACACACACACACACACACACACACACACACACACACACACACACACACACACACACACAAACTCACACATATACGCACACTATTATTTTGTTAGTAGAGTTAGTAATTTCTTTTATGTATCAATGTAAGTTTTATTATTATAGTATATACATTTGTTTTTGTTCGTCGTCTTGTTTTAGATGTTCTTTTTGTCCGCGCCGTTTTACAACCTTTACTCGTTTCATTCGTTTTATATCTTTTACTCATTTGTTTCATTGGCTTCCTTCATTTACTAATTTTTCCATGTGCCTATATTATGTCTATATTATATGCCTATTCAACCTTATTCAATATACATAAAATCAACATCAAAATAGTCGGGGACCATAAATAGCAAAAATTCATTCACTCCTCCTACAATCTATAGACAATTATATGGTTGAAAATAACTTTCTATTTGATAAAAGCTATTCGTTAGGACAGTTGGGTAATTAATGTTTGCGCATAGTTATATGGTATCACATAGTACTACCTAGTAATAATAATGATTTACAGACACGCATATGACTTCAAGCTAATGTTCCAGTTCAATAACAGCCTTGCCCATAGTTATATGGTCTCAGACATTCCTATTCAATAAAGTGATTTAAAAAAATATGTATTTCACACATAGAACATAGCAGGTGCTACCGTATCAGGTCAGAATGCACTTGGGGGTAATGTCAATGAAAGGGTATTCCACGCACTTCCGAGCTCCACTATTCTAGCCTTAACAGCGTATACAATCGACTTTCATACCGAAGCTACTTCATTTGAATGAAATGAGGCAGTATTTACCGGAGAAATCTCCTTTTAAAACGGAACCCTTTGGTTGATTTTTAACTCGGTCAAAAGGTTTTTACAGAGTTAAGTTAGATAGTAAAGCAAAATATTTCCTTGTCGTCAAGGGGCGTTAAATTGGATTTTCTTCTCGGTATAAAAACTGCTTTCGTATAATTTATCCTCATATGAAGATAGACACATAAAGAAAAAAAATGTAAAGACAGCGTCTACTTGAATACACACAGTTTGCTCAACTTGAAATGACTCACGATCCAAACGAAAACTACATTGAAGTTGGTAGGAAGGTTTCTCTTTGCGGATGATGGGCTTCTATTAGCTTTCTCAGATGTTGTCCTTTAGCTGGTCATGCCATTTTGTGTAAGGTAAAAGAATTGTTAAACTGTGACTCTATCTTACAGAAAAAGACTTGTGCTGCTTTAAGTTAGTAATACCGGATTTTTTTCTTTTTGGCACCCAGGGAATGTTTGAATAGTTTCGCCATTCCTGGGAAAATAAATTATCACTGGTGAGAAAAAAAAAAGCAAATATGACTGAAATAATGAAACTATTATGTATATAAGATATATATGATATTTTACAGAGACACACGCATATATATGTTGAGGGAGAGAGAGAGAGAGAGAGAGAGAGAGAGAGAGAGAGAGAGAGAGCGAGTGGGAGTGAGAGAGTAATAGAGTGAGAGGAGAAATAAGTACGCCTCGTTTGAGTCTTTTTGATAAAAAATTAACTTTATTCTAGATCAAAGATCTTTGGACTTCATTATTTCTTCTTAGAACGAATATAAAAAAGTTACTGAAAGCAGACATCGAGTTATCAAGAGTTATAAAAGCCAAGGCGCTGGTTGGCTGAACAGAAAGAAAACCCTAAGGAAGAATAGAAAACTAAACATCTAAAGCCTTGTAGTTTTCTTCTTTTGTTTACAGTGCTATAAGCATCATTTACTCTATAGATGATTTACCTGACAACGTTAAGTTCGCATATTTTTTCTGAGAATGAGGTGGATAACATTACAAATACTGATGTCCTTAACACTGATCTTCAAGCATTAAGGCTATAGGACAAGAGGAGCCATCAAAGCAGGTTTAATGATTGGCAGACTGCTTTTCTAAATTAATCAGCCAAAGTTGACAAGAATTATCAACATCACACAATCGCAGTTTTTCCTGTTAAGAGAACTTTATGAAAAAAGCATACTCAATCTGTACGTGCAATACTCTTTCATTTGTGTTTACACAATAAACGAGAAATCCCCACAATATTCACAAACCCTAAAATAGGAAGATGAAATTTTACTTCATAAACTGAACAATAAAAAGTAATTAACAAATGATTACGAGATAAGGTTTAATAAAAGTGAAAAATAAGTAGAGATTTAAATATTTGGCCGAATTTGAGATGAAAAAATCAGTTTTTTCTTTATCTGACAGATTCTACTTATTTAAATGCATAAATATATGCAAACAGATAAATATGTTTTTTATATGCATGAAAATTATGACAAATTTCGATGCACAAATGTTTTATCGACTCGTATGTTAATAAGAGGTTTCTTGTAAACTTGAATATAGTTTTCTCAATAGCAATCCTGGATAGAATATACAATTACCTAATATTATGTTAACCCATTAAATATTAATTATTTTCAACTGAGCCACTCAAAAAACTCGATAATTTTGGGGAAAGTTCCCATATTTTCTGATTTTGGTCAATAGCATTTTTAGCCAACTTCGATTTCCTTTAAAATTAATACTGTAATTATCTTTTGAGAAATGGAAAATTGTACATTACTAAAAAGTAAATTTTATTTATATGGAATTTAGACGTACTTACATAGTGGCGAAAACACGCTCGCATGCTCGCACGCACGCGTACACACACACACACACACACACACACACACACACACACACACACACACACACACATATATATATATATATATGTATGTATAAGAGGATCAAAATGTGTCCCTGTCTGTCTGACTCTCTCTATATATATATATATATATATATATATATATTGACCTTTATATCTAATCTCTAATTCTGCTCACGCGCACACACACACAAACACACTCGCTCTCTCACTCACACACACACACACACACACACAGACACACACACACACATTTATTTAATGTATAAGAGGATGAATGTGTATCTCTGTCTGTCTGACTTTCTCTCTCTCTCTCTCTATATATATATATATATATATAATCTCTAATTCTGCTGGCTGGCACACACACACACGCACACATACACACACACACACTTGCGTACGCGCACTCACACAGACACCCGCACACACACACGCACACACACACATACATACATACATACATACATACATACATATATATATATATATATATATATATATATATATATATATATATATATACACAAGCCCTGCACTCGGATGAGAATGGTATAAAGCTCATTTTTTCTCCGCGGTAAAACTAGTTTGAATTCATTTTTCTTCTAATCTACTTGACTATAATTCTACTATTTGATTATTCTGAAAACCTTAACACAAACTATTTTGTGATATCTTGAATTTCAAAAGGGGTTCTAATCATCACATTCCTAAAATACACATATCAAACATAAGGTCGTGAGCAAATTTCTATGCTTTCGGATTTTAAAATCATATCGTTCAGATCTCAAAAATACATAAGTTTTATACGGGGCATCAATTTATTGAAGTACTATTCTCTTAATTCATTTTTATTAGCATAGAAAGACTCAAAGGCTCTTGGTAATTGTCAGTTTTTTTATAATACAATTATCAGACCGAGTCAGAGACAAGTGTAATGTACGAATAGCTCTTCTGTAGAAAATTTGATCATGTTCCCTTTCATTTAAGATATGGTCCAATGATTGCGTTAGCGAGAAACTGTCAGTTGCAATTGACTCTGTGTTTCCGCAATCCTAATTTAAACGTACATATTGTATCACTGATAATGAGCCCTCTTTCTTTATAAGATTAGCAAAATTTCATACTACAGCTGAATGATGCTGTTCTGAATTGAATTTTCAACGCTCAGCTGAATCAGTTTCCGTGAAATGAGCGTAGAAATCTTTTTGTATAGCTATAATAGAGTCTTGAGTCTTAAAAAAAAAGAAACATTCAGCAGAACTCGTGCGGTACTCACTAAATGAAGTTATGATTATATCTGAAGAAAAAAACTTCTACCACTATCCTTTGTCTAAAATCACTTTCACTACATATGTGACATTTTAAAACATAGCGACTTAAAGACTCCCTTTTCTGTAGCTACTACACTGAAGTGTATGGCTCCGGTATTATTTTGTCAGGATTGTTCCGCTTATCCTCTACTCGTACCTTATAATGCTCAGTATTAAGCAAGAAGACATCAGGTACCATTTTTGGAATCTTAAGCACAACTCGATATATATATATATATATATATATATATATATATATATATATATATATATCATCATCATATCGCGCTGGTAGCACGGATATCCCTGACCCTCTCTCGCCACTCCTCCCTATCGTTCATCGCCCTAGGTAGGTCTTCAGGTCAACATCCCGTATCCTCACATAGCTGCTGAATGTATGTTCGTGCTGGTCGTCCTGCTTTTCCACGGCCATGTGTGGGGGTCCATAAGAGTACATCTCTTATGAGTTCGTCCCTGCTTCTCCAGCAGTGTCCTGCATATATATATATATATATATATATATATATGGATACTTCACCACAAAATGTGGGTATTTCTAAATATTCCTTTGCCTATCATTTGGTTATGGAGATTCAGTTGTACAAAATTTGAACCAAAGTATAATATTCTAAAGACAGTCCAATAGATTTCCCCTTTTGCAAAGAAACATAAAACCGTAGACTAGGAATGTATAATGATTGTGTTAACATAAGATTAGTATTTATGATTTCTAAACTTAAGCCTCAAATTACGAATCATATAAAGCTAGTATAATATTGAAAGCCAACAAAATGTGATTAGAACTTTTAGTGTTGCATAGTAATGCATCATAATGGTTTGAAATAATCCACGTTCCACAGTGTTGATGAAATAGATTCAGTTCCACATCAATTCGTTATTTTTAAAGAATGAATCTTTACAGCTCATTGTCAAAGTACTAGTATATAAGCAAAAGTTGGCGACTGTATTCGAGGGTGAACAGAAGGCTCCCTTTTCAATAGTTAATACACCGAGGTGTAGAGGTGTGTTCTACTATTTTCACTGGATTGCTCCACTTTACCCTTGATACGTACCTTATATTTCTGAATGTTAAGCAAGGTTGTATCAAGTACCATTTTTAAAGTATTTGGTATGACGCAAACTGGGTCTTGAAACCAGGTCTTCCTGACCATTGGCACACACTCTACCCACCAGATCAATGACCCAAAGACACATTTCATCCTGGAAAACATAGTACTCAATAAATATTTCAGATATTCATATGTATTTCTACCAGAACATTTTGTGGTATAAATAGTTTCCTTCTGATGTATTAATGAAAATACACAATTAATAGGAGGGTGGCGTGAAACCAGTGGGTAGGGAAAATGACGAATTCCTGATGCGGCTTGCTTTACTTTATGTTATTTTCACCAAGTTATATCTAAAGTAGCATTATTCACAGGCCTTGATAGTCAACTAGTCTATGAGAAATACAATTATGAATTCAAACCTCTAATAATACGTTATACGTTAGGTGAATTACTTCTATTGTCAAAAACACTTTGAAGAAGGTCGGAGTAGTAATCTCGACTCGAAAACTAACTGTTAATATGGAGATAATCAAATTTTTGTTCTGGAAATATATAAAACCTTTATTATTAATATTTAATTTCGATACTGAACGTTTATCTATTATTTGTTCGTCTATTTTTTACATTTATGAAAGAAAGATGAGGATAAATAATGACTTAGACTTTCAACTATAAACTGACAGCTGTCGAAGAGGAAAAATTCATTTTCATTTTAATATTAATACCTTTCAAAATGAAAAAGTCATGAAAAATGAAGAATTCAAAAGACAGTTCAAACGATAATAAATATCGACATTAAGAATGAATATCTTTAAGCATTTTATTACAAATACCATTTTAGAAATCAATATCCGTCTCAAGTTGTGCTTAAGGGTTGATTACACGGAGCCAAACACTTTAAATTATGTACAAGAGTAATAAATTTTATTTCGCTATATCCCTTCATTGAACAGCGAATCTCATCGCCAGACCATGAAGAAATAAAGACACTCTTCGATTATTAAGTCTTAAATATTTAAACAGTTTATTAAACGAAAAAGTGTGAATGGATATTTGCATCAGAGAACTTCATAGTGCAAATGATAATGTGCAGATGGTAATGTCTAAGTCCTTTTCCTTATTTTCAATAGAAAATTGTGTATGAAAACACTTATACAAGAATACACGCTCGATACCTGAGCCGTTATATAACAGTGTATGCGTGTGAATTTAGATATTTCGAAGATGGAAAAGTAAATGCTGTATTTCATATTCTAATACAGTTCTCAGCATAATGAATTGGACACACATGATGAGAGACATATTTTTCTTTTTTGGTTACTCATAAAAGTTTGCTAGTTGGAGAATTTCAAATATTTTCCTTCCTATTAACAATAGCTGATTATATTTCCAATGTGATTAATGGTATTCTTGCTATATATATATATATATATATATATATATATATATATATATATATATATATATATATCTTTATCTCTCAGTGTTTCAACGCACATGTCCCTGTATACATACATACATAGAGATATAGGTGTGTGTGTGTGTGTGTGTGTGTGTGTGTGTGTGTGTGTGTGTGTGTGTGTGTGTGTGTGTGTGTGTGTGTGTGTGTGTGTGAATAAATAAATTCTTATACAAACGGTTTTCGTAAACCAAGAAAGTGCTCAAATACTGGCCAGTAGAGTAAGATAAAACCTAAAATAATGTGAAATTTCACATTCGCATACATTTGAATGGATAGAATTTTTATCAATTTGAATTAAAATTTGTATCAATTTGAATTTCGCCTATCTATCTATCTATCTATCTATCTATCTTAAACAAGAGAGAGAGAGAGAGAGAGAGAAAGAAAGAGATAAGAGAGAGAGAGAGAGAGAGAGAGAGAGAGAGAGAGAGAGACAGTGACAGAGATAGAGAGAGAAATTAGCAAAAGTTCTATGATATATAAAAATACTTTTTGTTGTTATTCTGGTTTCAATTGCCCTCTCTCTCTCTCTTTCTCTCTCTCTCTCTCTTTCTTTCTCTCTTACTCTTAATCTCTCTTATATATATATATATATATATATATATATATATATGTGTGTGTGTGTGTGTGTGTGTGTGTGTGTGTGTGAATATCTCTTCTATTATATCAAAAGAATTTAACATATAAATAAAAATTAACCAATTTAAAACTTGTAAACAGTTAAGGGAATTGTAAATTTCATCATCAAAACAGAGTTAAGTAACAAAAATAAATAAACGCCCATTCCTGCTGCAAACTGATTAATGATGTTTTCTTGAAAAATAATACGATGAAAAGGTGAGGCTTTCATATGCACTTTTTTTTAAAGCGATGATTTCTTTATACGCAAGTCAATGTAAATCAATTAATTGTTGAATTAAAACTTATTCCATTTTAACTGTATGATTTATACAAAGATATAATAAAGTTTTTAGTTAAGTGGTAGTAATTGGAATTTGAACAATATCATCTTAAGCAAAATATTTTAAAAAGTCAAAGCTACTTTTTTTTAACAAAATACGTTTACAGTAAGATTTTTGAGCGGAAATGTATGCTTCAATCTTAACTTTAGTTAGTCAATATATATGCATTCATAATGCATCCATATATACGTACATACATTCATATATTTCTCTACTCTGGTTGTTCTTCGGTATTTTCTCATATATCTTTCTTTGTTTTTCCATGTTTGTCACCAACATCCGTAGTGCGTTAATCTTCCGTGCAAGTCGACACAAAAAAAGATTAGATTTTTAACTCTCGGCTGAAAACTTACAATATCAAAACTTCCTTGCAAAAAATCAAAACAAACTGATCTTCGCATAAACACGAGCAATGAAAAAAATAACGTATCCCATGATATATCTTCCGTTTTCTCGGTTAGCTTTATGTTCAGTAAGTAAGTAAAGTTGGCGATCTTTATTCGAGGGTCACATGAAGGCTCCTTTTGCAGTAGCTACTACATCAAGGTGTAGAGGAGGGCGCTACTCTTTTTCCCTGGATTACTTCACTCTAACCTTAATCTGTACCTTACAATGTTAAGTTTTAAGCAAGTAGGATTCAAGTAGAATTTTTTTGAGTCATTGGTATGACTCGAGCTGGGATAGAACTCAGGTCTCATGGGCTAGTGGCAATCACTTCTTGGAGTCAATTATATTCATGTTTTAATTTAGCTAGTGTGTCACATTTCAGTTCAAAGCATACTTCTTTTTTAAACAGACGAATATCACAGAGTCAATTTTACATGATACAAATTTGTTCAAGTATGCACTTAGGAAATTTGGGGTAGCTTTTTCCAGTAACAAAATAAGACCAGACAGTAAAATAACAAAAAAAAAAGAAAAAAAAAAAGAAAAGAAAACTGGAATGGGAAGAAAAACAAATATATAGATATTTCAACTGACAAACCGACTTAATGGCACACGAGTAAACATAAACCTAGCTAAGAAAGGGAAACATCAAGAGAGAAACTTAATCTCTTCTAATAGCTGCACAAAACAACGCAATAAGACCAATTATATGAAAGCGAAAATTGATATTATGCAACAGAATAGCAAATGTAGATTACATGAAGAGGAATATGAAACGGTTTGTCATATAATTAGCTGACGAAAAACAAAAGGAGTACGATTACTAACCACAGGATAAGATCAGTGATTCACTGGGAACAATGCAAAAAACTCAAATTTGATCATACTACCAAATGGTAGATGCCAAACACAGAATCAATCTTAGAGAATAAAACTCATAATGTTTTTGAAATGTTGAGGTACAGACCAATCGCCTAGAAAAGCTAATCTTACGTTGATTTAAAAAAAAATTGTCACATTGTGGATTTTGCAATTCCAGCAGACCACAGAATGAAAATAAAAGAAAACGAAGAGATAAATAAATACTTTGATCTTTCTGTGAAACTTGAGGGATTAGGTACGACCCATTATAGTTGGAGAACCTGAAGCAGTACCCGAGAGCCTGGAAAGAACATTTGTCTGATAACTAGTCCCAAATCATTTCACTTTTCCGTCTTTCGATCTATCTATCAACCTATCTATCTATGTGCAAATATATATATATATATATATATATATATATATATATATATAGTCATCCACAGTAGACTATTTCTTAGTATCACAACTCTTCAGTTTAGCTAAAAACATTGTACGCTGCAACCTGCGGTGGAAACCAACCAAACTTTACGTTAGACCGATAACATTCCGCTCAAGCTAATGTCAGATACTAGAGTGTTCAGTTCGTTAGAAGAACTTCGTGTAATGCGAATGGCAACCGTTCATTCCTTCGTCAGAGTGCTCAGAGGAGAGGGCGTATATATATATATATATACACACACACACACACACACACACACACACACACACACACACACACACACACACACACACACACACACACACATATATATATATATATATATATATATATATATATATATATATATATACGCCGTCTTAAAATAGATGCAACCCATTAATATGATAATAATTTATTTCTGAAACAAGCGCTATGGCTGTCATTTGGAAGACGTCCTGTTAAAACTGTACCTTTTAAGGTAGAGTCATCAAGTCATTTTTTATTATATCAGTTTCCTGTACATGCAATATATTGTGAGTATCTTGACTCAGTAATAAATCATTATCATATTAATTGGTTGCATCTATTTTGAGACAGTTTTGAATGATATTGCCTCCAAATAAGTAGTGACACAAAATAGTATTCCTCTCAGATCTAAGTCATTGTAATCAACGATTGAAAGTTGTCATAGTTTACTATTTTTAAATCTGAAACAAAAAGGAGTGAAACATTATTAGTTGAGCTATTAGCAGTCACATGGGTCCCACGTATATTGGGACATTATAATGAACAAATATGATAAATATAATAGTGATATTTATTTTGTGTTATTCATTTTTGATCGTTCATGATTTGTTTCCAGTCTCTGAGTCTCTTACATCTCTTATATCTCTCTCTTAGACCTCTCTCTCTCTCTATATATATATATGTATATATATATATATATGGAGAGAGAGAGAGAATGTGTGTGTGTCCGCGAACGCGCGCGTGCGTGTGTGTTAATAGATGGGGGCAAGGGAATTAATACCGTTGCCAAAGGAAATAGTTTGAACGTGAACCTAATAGAGCGACTGTAGTTCCAACTCTCTTCTCGTTTGTCACTACTCAACAGGGACTCGATTTTAGTATCAACAGACCCCTGTATTAGAAAAAAAAATAGTTATTCTGAACCACAAACAAAAAAAAAAAGAAAAAAAAAAGAAGCTTCTCTAGTAACTTGTTTCTTTCAATTTGTTAGTAAATACATATATGCACTTCTGCTATAAGTTCTTTAAGATGATCTCACTGTTTTCTGAACGCCCGTTGTGGAATTGTGATGTTTGCTTGTTTTTTGATTTGGCGTATTTATGTGTTTGTGTGTGTGTGTGAGTTTCAACATCAGTCTCAATATCAACCTACAAACATCAAATGATCTACTCTAGTCATATTTCTAATTTGTATTTAAATGCCAATTTCATTTTTTACTCTTTTTTTTATATTTACCGTAAATTATGGTGAATAAGTCGAGCTTTTAAGCCGAGAAAATGACTATTTACGACAGAGATAAAATGCAACCATTTACAAATTGTTGGCCATTCTGTTTTAAATATTTGGGTTTTCACCCTGCGGTCAACTCCCACAAACTTTTAAAAGATTTTTCAGGCTTATGAGGTCGATTTATACACCGCAATGTGTTGCAAGTCTGGCTTTACTTACACTATTGCAAAGTACATTAGATATGAATGCAGTTCAGACTTTTTATTTTAAAAAAAATCAGCTATGTCATATGTCATTTAACGAGACATTGAGTTCCATTAAAATCATATCATCAGCCAAACAGAACAAGGACACGTGACAGGCTACATATATATGTGTGTGTGTGTGTGTGTAGAGAGAGAGAGAGAGAGAGAGAGAGACTAATCCTAATAATCAACAGTGCCATGCGCAAATACTTTCATTATAACAGTCTCAACAATTCATAGGGAAATATCATTAGTATTAAAATTCTAAATATATTTTAATAATGCCTGGGGACTTATATAAACATCATTTATCTATTTATTGAATAATTAAACACAAATCCAAATACAAAACTCTGAGAAATAATTTTCCTTCTGGGGTTCTATAAATTTGGTTATATTTTGTATAAAAATGTACACTATCTATAGAATTATTGACAGCTCAGTAGCAGTGAATTTCCACTAACTCAATATAGAGAGATATGAAATTGAAAGAAATAACCTGACATTTGTGTTAATGCCGAGAGCCGAAACAGCGGAATTCGGAGTAAATCGGGGCCAATTCCTGTATGATTTTACCGATTGGCAGATGTAAGGAACAACAAGCAGCCACTGGCAAAGACCTGCGACCCATTTCCCAAATCACTAGGCACCAAACTTCTCCTCACCTTATCTAACTGCTGGACATCGAATGCCATACTTCATAGCAACCATAGCTTGTCACCGACCCCGGCACGTGAATTCGGAAATTCCAATCAACATTCCTAAGAAGGTGACTCACAGCAATAAGAGTCACTCCAATAACCCTAGGCGTCATCCCAATATTCAATGGCTTGAGCATATCTCGCCCTGGGGCCATCAAGCAACACTTAACTCCGAATTCAAGTCCTTGCGGTATTAATCATTTATGCCTGGGAAACCATGACACAGCTGGGAAAGAATTACGGTTGCTTATGAATATATATATATATATATATATATCTGTGTGTGTGTGTGTGTGTGTGAATATTTTAGGTGTGCAAATGTTCCTAGTGTTCTCTTGTGTAAATCTAGTCCACTTTAATAAGCCATATTGCGAAAATGACGCATAAAGTTTCACATTGCATATATATATATATATATATATATATATATATATATATATATATATATATATATATAGGAATGTGTGTACTTTTTCACATTCCTGTATATACAGGAACTTATAAATAGAAATATAAATACACTTATATAGAAGCCTAACAATGTTTTCTTGTCATGACTGCATGGTTAATTTATAGGTATTCATAGGGACATATTTATAAAGTCTATATATATGCAAGCATTTTAATAATAATAATATATAGTAACAGAAAAATATGGCTGTAGAAATTTGAAAAAAATTGGGGAAAAATGAGGTAGGAAGAACAAAAAAAAAACCTATACAGCTGGGCACAACAGGCAAAATATGAACAAACTGATAACCGACGTTGTTCTATGGACTTTTATACATGGACATACAACATTTGACTGACTACAAAAAACGTTCATTCTTCAGCTCTGCGTGGATACAGGGTATCTTCTTGAGGACTCACTTTGAGTATTGACGGATGTGGACCGATGCTGCAAGAGAAACAAGGGAATCCGTGCTATCAGCTCGCATTGATGTTTATATGATGGTGATCCTGGGTTAAGATATCCGACTGACTTTACGTCAGTCGGGTTTCGATCTCACCTTGACGCATCTCACGCGCCCAGCCGCATGAAAGAGTTTTGATGCAACGAAACAGTCTGTGTGTGGATGACAATATATATGATGCTCCCCGTGGGTTGAGCACTCCGGTGGGGAATTTGCCGGCTATAACGTAAGCTGAAACACTATAGCTCTTCTCCAGAAATGAGCACTCCCGGTAGCCTGAACGTACATGTAAAAAACAATATACGTAAAAATTCATTCTCTAACGGAGAGAATGTCGATAGCTCTGGGCTAATATATTCACCTGATGTAAAATCAGCCGGGTTTCAATTCCTGCTTGAAGTATCTCGCGTCTCTAGAATCTATCTACACTGAAGAGTTGCGATATAACAAAATAGTCTTTTCTGGATGACTAAATATATATATATATATATATATAAACTTTTCCAATTATAATATGTGTGTTTCTGCTAAAGTATTTCTATATAAGAATAAAAGACTTAAATCTTTAGTGTACCTGCGAAAAGAAATATGTTTTTGGTTATTTTTTGTTTGATAAAGTTTATTTTGTGCCTGAGTAATCAATATAATTCGTCGGCCAAAGGCTTTCTTTAAATATTTGTAGAGACTGATAAT
Organism: Sepioteuthis lessoniana; assembly: GCA_963585895.1. Lineage (NCBI taxonomy): Eukaryota > Metazoa > Mollusca > Cephalopoda > Myopsida > Loliginidae > Sepioteuthis > Sepioteuthis lessoniana. The sequence continues at coordinate 56,963,784 of OY757911.1, read as the reverse complement.
TACTTGCAGCAATGCCCGCTTTTATCTTTAAAGGCTTTCCGATGCAGTTCACCAAAAAATGTAAATTGCTAGAATATTTACACTCACTTTTGTGATTTCTTCATGGCAGTGAATACTTTTGCTGGACCAGGGCCATCCCAATAAGTTAAATGAGTTGGTACAAACCTAATTCAACAGGGTACTACATATTGTATGAAGAGCACTCCTCTGGTTTTGAATCCAGAGTTTTTATTTCTCTTACATCTATTTCATTATCTAAGTTGGTGAACACAGTTTGCTGTACATTTTGATGGAAATAAGGAGATTAGTTCTTTTATCACGGACAAGCCCGAAATGGAAAGCAAACAGCAACAATAAAGTAACCGCCTCACACCATTCAACTGTGTGACGGACAACAAGAGGCCAATCGCGTGAAATGTTGCAGTGGGTGTGGAAAAATGTTCTCACTTGTTGATTTCCGAAAAGGGCCAGTCAGTTATAAATTACAGAGGACGAGGAATGCCCCAAATTCCGTAGCTAGCAAACTTGCGGGCTATAGGAGATTTGCTTTGGTTTGGTTTCATAACACATAAATCATTATAGGTTATTTGATGCCAAATCCATTTTATATATGTAAAGAGTTGTTTTAGGAGTAAAAGGGCGTTTATACCTTTGTATAAGTCCGAATATAAATGTAAAAGAGTTGCTGGAATTCCTGCTCGTTACTAAGATGTATGCCTAACGTCATCTGCAACAGTACTGGGACTCCCCAAGCTGATTTTCGTGTCCAGCAACATATGTCAAAACAGAGCAAAGAAGCATAGGCGTGTCTCTTTTTTTTTGCTTTTGCATACCACTGCCTTTCATAGTTTTACCTTGTATACATTATGTTGTTTCATTTATCTTTTATCTTCGATCGTCCTGTCAATTATTCGACATCCATCTTTTATCTTGCTCTTCGATGCTCATAATGTTACCGCCATCTTTGTTTTCCCGTTTGCTGTCGCTTCTCGTGTGAGCTGTTATCCAAGACATTGAGACCAATAGCAACGAGACAACATTTTTATGTTAATATGCTTTATTTCTTACTTGGCGAAAACTATTATTTTAAAGAACTTTAAGTGCAATTGACGGGTACAGAGGGAATCCAACCACACCATTTGAACGTTACGCGCCAATTGACTGCTACCTCTATTTTCCCAGTGTTGTCTGATTTGATGACTTCTTTATCTAATCACATTTGTGGATTCAAATGAACCCTGGGTTCACGATACATATAAAATTAGCAACTCACTGTATCTTACCACAACGTTTACGGTTAGGTTTTATTTAATTTCTCCTCTACATATCAATCATAGAGTTCTTCCTACCTATTATGTAACACTTCGAGTTCATTTCTTATGACGGTAACTTTTACATCAGATACAACTTTAAGTATAGGACGATAAAAAAAGGTTATCACTCACCAGACGCAATTAAGAAAATAAGTAAGGTTTCGGAGCCTCCTCCCGATGTAATGTTTAAAGCGCTGGACTGCTGAATCTTAAGCGAGTTCGAACTCCAGTTGCGCTATTACGGACAGATATCCTTAGGAAAGGTATGAACACCCTTATCCTCCCAGTTGTGGGCTAAATATTACCATTAATGTTCTTCTAGAAGGATGGGTTTGGCATTAAATAGTCCAAGAAGATTGATGAACTTTAAGAAAGTAAACAAACGAAAAGTTTCCACGAAATCTCATCTAACATAAAAGTTACATCAATTCAACTTTTCCGGAAAATGTACCTCTCATTTTTAAGCCAATAAACGGTTACATTACGACTCCTTGTTGGGAACTTTTATACTCAATAAATGGTGAATGGAAAGACAGTTAACAACTTAATGTAGATTGGTCCATAGAAAAAAAAGCCTGTCTTCTACACGCCCATTTCTCGCACTTTTTCTCAAACTCTCTCTCTCTCTCTCTCTCTCTCTCTCTCTCTCTCTCTCTCTCTCATACCTAGTTGTTTATACAGGCTTCAGTTTTGCTACATTTAAAATATCTGCTACGTACTCGACTCCTAATTTTTGATTGCACGGTCGACTGGGGCTGTAGAATATACTTAATGCACCTCTGGAAAAGGGTAAGACCCACCCACTTAACGAGTGTCCTGCTAAGACACCAAACAATCTGATGGTGAGATTTCAATTATGCTGGATCTTGGGTGAATGCGGAGTACCGGTTCATTGCCATTGCTCGCAGATCCACTCTGGCCTGGAGAGGTAGCACCTAACAGGGTCCTATCCATGGGCCAAATAGAACTAAACTGCGTACTTATGCTAACTGAATTGTTTGAAATAGAACTGTTTGATTAAACTGAATAGTTTGAAAGAGAAAGGTTTTTGACAATAAAACTGTGTACTCATGCTAAAGTAAATTGTTTGAAACTGAACTTTTTATTTGTGTAAAAATTGATTTGGCGTTAAATAACCTATAAATATTGATATGCCATAAAACCCAAACAGCCAAGCCGCCTAATATTTGAAATCAAATAGTATTCATAAATGTTTGTCGATTTAATCAGTATTTTTTTTCATTTTGTCTTGGTAAATTTAGATGCATGAAAAAACAAAGGGGTGTCCTAGTGGTATGATGGAATGCGGAGTCATAGTAAGCGAGTTCGTACTCCAGTCGGGTGTTCACTTTCGGACAAATACCCTTGGAAAAGGCTTGAAGCCCCTTATCCTCCCAACTATGGGTTAAATAACACCTCTGCTTTTCTTCTAGAAGGATGGATTTGGCATTAAATAACCTACGAAGGTTGATTTAAAATTAAAAACTAAGAAAAAGCATTTATTACCTTCGTCGCTGTTGTGTGCAGGTAAGGATCATAAATCAAATATGACAGCATCTTCCATTCGTAAGTTTTCTGAAGCCGTTATCTAGCAACAGTCACAACAGTTACTTAGATTTAACTCAATGCATATCAATTATCCTAAGAATATGTTAGTGTTTATCAAATTGCTTTGTTCACTAAACTAGATAATAAGTTCTCGTAGCGTAGAGGGTAACGTGCTAGAATGCATCAGTGAGTGAGTTCGAATTCCAGTGACCGCTATTACGTTCACTTTCGAACTGATACCCTTAGAAATGGTTCATATTTAGTTGGAGGTTAAGTAGTACCACCTCGGTTATTCTACAAGAATGGCTTTGGTATCAGTAATGCTCTTAAAAACGAATAGTCTATATTTTTGTCTTGAACAGTGTATGTAAGTATAAATGAATATTACTTTCTCATATTCTACAGAATTTTATATGATTATACTTCTCCCAGAAAAAAGTATGGAATTAGAACTCTTAGTGGATGTTCACTTTGTCAATTTTTAGCAGTGAATAAACAAATACGACATAAAAAACAGAAAAGATTACTTTCATTCTGACTTCATAAAGTATACCTGAAATAAACTAGATTAAATTATTTACTTAAATGGTATATTTTTTTATTAGCAGTCAATAAAGTAATAACAGATAAGACGCAAAACATTTTTCTTTAATTGTTGAACATTCTGTTTTCATAAAATATTCCTTAAACAAACTACATTAAATTATTTAGATCCGTAGATTTTTTTCAAAGCCTAGTGGAGAGAAATATCATGGAATAACCCAATATCTAGGAAAAAATGTGAATTCATTGATTAAAAAAAGATCAATAAAACCATAATTAATACTTAGTTACCATTGATCGAGCTTTTGTGAGAGACTTTCCGACAGATTCTACTAATTTAAGGAAATATTCTTTTACAACATACGTCAAACTTTGCTGAATGACATTTAATAGATCTTCTTAAGTGAATCGCGCCTTCTCATGACTAGTGCTTTCAAGTTCCAACATAAATATTAATTGGATTTATATCTGAACTTTTCACTGACCTTGTTATTTATTTCATACGTCTTTCCTGAAAAAAGATTTTTAATCCCGTTTGCTCTGTGACAAAATCCGTTATCCGCCGGAAAGATAACTAATTAATTATCTAGGAAATGAGGGAAAATTATACCTTTAATCAATCTTCATGTGTGCGTTGTGGATGTAAGGATTGACATTTCCTCTGGTGTTTTAAATGACATACAACTCATACCATCCATGACATGGTAAATTAAATTGTTATCTTCAAGCAGTTATCTTCACATATTCAATTTGAAAGAAAGTAGGTATAAGTTTCAGGATCATTGCCATGGCCAATGGAGGTTATTGTGTTATTACTGAATATCATTTTCATCAAACTGTCCACACGCAGTTAATGTTTCTTTTTCACATTAAACTAACTTTTTCTTCGTGTTTTAGTGCTAATTTCCACTCGACTTTTCTGTATAAAAATCATTCAGCTGATTTTTACACTATGGTCACAAGCACTAGCTCCTGTTTGGCCGATTTGTTTTCCATTTGCTTTCTTCTAGATTTTATATTTCCAAGGCATATTGCTTTGATTTTTTTCTGACGCTTTGAAGTCTATTAATATTTTGTCCTTTTTTAACGATCCCGTCTTTTTCATATTTACACCTGACTTTAGACACTGTTAACTGGGAATAACCAACGTCTTTAACACACTTCACCATCAATTGTGTTCTGGAATAATTTTAAGGATTCTAATATGGTTACATTGGACGGTAAATTTGTTTCAGAAATGTTTCGTTTTAATCAGGTATGCCTAACCACTTGCTAAGGTTTAAAAAGAACTGTCTGTTAATTGTCGATCGATTTGCATATCAAGGCATCAGCTAGTGGGTTATTTTGGGAATGTAAATTACAAGATCAATTCATATTTTGTTCGCCAATGGGTTATTCCATATATTCCCCAGCATGACTTGTAAAAACTGGACCATTAATTCAATTAATTTAATGAAATTTGATTAAAGCATTTTTAGAAGGCCAAAATGTTCATATGTTGACGCAAAGTGTTTTTGTCTTATCATTAATTACATTAATTACATCTAAATAGAAACCTAAGTGAATATCTACGCTGCTCCTCCCATAGGTTTTACCTGGGGCAGTATATATTAACGTATATTCATATATATTATGTAAGTAACCATGTATATGTAAATGTGTGTGTGTGTGTGTGTGTGTGTGTGTGTTAGTATTGCAGATGTTCAAAAATTATTTACTCACACATTCCTTTTGATTAATAAAATTTATGCACTTTAATAGCCCATAAATTTCGAATATAAAATATCATTGACTTCAAGAGCGTATTTCCCTATGCATAGTACGCACAAGTAATATTGTAATATATTTACTTATTGCATTCAGGCAACTATAAAGAGAAAGTTTCTTAATAAAATACAGTAGAGTCAGGCATATATCATAACAGTTCACTCTGTGAATGATAAGAAAAGGACTTGAATATCATTGAATAAGTTACCTGTTTGCACAGAAATATCAGTTAGAATGATTAGTACGTTATGTATGAAAGGAATTCTACACTCTTCTGATTCTTTATTTTTTTAGATCTGTAAACTTTTGAAATATGATAATATACACATGAACACGCGCGCACACACACCCACACCCACACACGTTTGAAAACAGTTATGCTTACACAGACAGACAGACAGACAGACAGACACACACACGCACGCACACACACACACACACACACACACACACACACACACACACACACACACACACACACACACACACAAACTTATACACTAATATATACAGATATAGATATGAAGAAATATAATGTATATGTGTGGGATTATACATTAGATGAATATTCTAATTTTAACCAAATGAACAGTTTTTTAGGAGAGCAAAATGGGAAGTGTATTTGTTTTCGTTGTGCTTCGGGATACAAATATGTGACTCTGCTTGTGCAGCTCAACTTTATCGTCAAAACATCCTAGTTACATTTAAAGTTGTTAGGTTATGAGTAAACTTGATTCCTTTAACACCATTAAGATAATTTAGAAAAAAATGTTAAATTTTGTTCTCCCGGCACCAGGATGTTGTGAGGGACACAACGATAAATTTGATCTCGTGTAATATTCAAGCTTCTGGGTAAAAACTGTAAAAATTTACCTTAATCTTTTCAACATCAAAGAATATTGGGCTTAGATAAACACGTTGTCTAAATGACAGCCAACGATATATATATATATATATATATATATATATATATATATATATATATATATATATATATATATAAGTAAATAATGGAAAACATTTCGACAATGTAGAGAAAACTTGAAAAAACAACCAAGTATCCAAATTGAAGAATTTAATATGAAAGAAAGTCGATGTTATAACGTTTCAGTTTTAATAAACGATCGTCAAAACACACACACACACACACACACACACACACACACACACACACACACACACACACACACACATATATATATATATATATATATATATATATATATATATATATATATATATATATATATATATATATCCTTCATATAGTTCACTTCAGGGAAATTTTAAGCTAGAGCAACTCAATATCGTGTTTTTCGTACATAAGGATTCCATTTGGTATTTAAATTTCATCATCACAGAAACCGAATCACAAACAATCGTCTTGTTATTTTGCCTCGTTTTTAACTCTTGTCTAGTTATGTAGGCTGGTGTATGCCTTTATCTTATTTTTACGATAAAAAGTAACTGTCTTCAAACGTTTGATTGGAGACAAACAGCTGTTGCCCGAAACATATATAAACATAGACACTCACAACTACCCACATACATTTATATATTCGTTAAAATCAAAGGAAAGGCGACTTAATAAACAAGCATGAGTGTCTGGATTTTATCGTAAAAGATCAATCAGTTTTATTTTATTTTATTGTCTGCCGAATCCATACAAAATCATCTGTAACTAGAAACCTAAGACAAAGAATTAAAAACAACCGGATGGAGGACCAAGTAAAGAATTCAAAGAAGCACAATATTTGAATATTTTTTTTTTTACTTTTGATATTGTTGTTGCTCTATCGACCCATTGATCAGCGTCTTTGAGCAAAGACACATTTAAGTTATATGTTTTCAATTGCATCACTACCTCCAAAATCATCATCTTAATGAATATTCATGATTATTATTATTATCATTGTTATTCTTCGTATTATTCTTAATGATGTTAATATGAAGGAAGATGAATAGCATGTATTTTAAAATTTCTCGTTTATAATATAAGTGGAGACCAAAGTTTTATAATATTTTCGGTAAATATAAGTCGTTACCTATGTAGTTCAAGCCGTGGATGGTTGTATTAGGGTAGTTGGTGCGCTTAAAGTTTACATATATTTTAATTGAATGCCACACAGATGGACTTGAAACGTAGTATAATTTTGGAATACCAGCTATAAGATTTCAAGCTGAGCGATATCACCGCTGAAGTAATAAAAAAAATTGTTTCACGAAAAGTTAAGACATTTTTTTTACTCTACAGTAGCCAGATCCTTCAAAAACTTTCCTTCGTTTCTCAGAATTTTGTCATTCAGGAAAAGTTAGGTAGGTGCAACGCCGCAGATTTCGACGCCTTGGTCTTAGATCAAAGAGTCAAATGTGGCAAGTAGCACGCGAAGAGTATCAGGTGAGATTGGTTTCTCATTGTGCTCTGTGGTTAGTCCCCTTCAAGACCTTGGCAAAAGAATCCAGAGAAGTAGAATTATGCCTCTCGTTAGTAAAATTTTGCACATATTTCCCTCAAAAGAATACAAAATAATTGTAAGAATAGTAACCAACATCATTATTATCATCATAACGTGCCCATAGCGCGGATTACTTAGACTATCTGTCTTTCTTTTCTTGTTATCATTCTTGGTTTAGAACAATTCATATAAGACAGGCTATATCTACGGTTAGAATCGCACTCATTTGTATTATACATACACGCCATCAAATTAGTATGCGACCTATTGAAGTAAGTACGAGTGTAGTAATTTACTAAGCTTTTTTTTCTTTAGAATGGTACAAGGCTGAATGAATTAGGCACCCAATTAGACTCGAACTCATTCGTGTAGGTTTGCTAGTCTAGCTTGCTAACTATAACACTACCCGAGTAAGTACGAGTGTATTATTAACATATAACCCCATAACCATAGCATAGTAAACAAAGGTTCGAAGTCTAAATAGGTCAAGAACAAACAATTTTCTTTCAAAATGTGAAATCTACGTGAATTCATTCTATTTCTTTCATGATTAGAGTTTCAATATTTAATCGTGACTATAAAGGTAATCGCTCAGATTCTTATCTATCTTAACCTATACGTTAACAAAATTATTTTTGCAGATAATGCGTACAATACCGAATTATTAATACTTTTTAAAAATCATTTTTAGTATGATTTATTCAAATGAAACTTTTTTTTTCTAGAGTCATGTTTTGTTCATCATCAAAGTTTATTTTTCCTCAGTATTATTTATAATCATTGATTTTTCACAATGGTATGACTGGTGATTTTCACTAGACATTGAAAAACTCTATTAATTCTGCAATCGACTTTACAAAAATCATTCAATAAATAAGGTGAGATTCATCTTAGGAGTTCGCAATTAGAAACACTTTTTTAAACTTATACATTTTCAAAGAAGTCAATAGAGTTAGGAAGTGTCCTCGTGGTGTAATGGTTAAAGCGATGGACTGCGGAATCGTAGTGAGCGAGTGAGTTCTCCAGTCGTGCTATTATATTCACTTTTGGGCAAATACCCTTGGGAAAGGTATTAATCCCCGTATCCTACCAGCTATGGGTTAGATTGTACCATTACGGTTGTTCTAGGAGAATGGCTTTGGCATTAAATAACCTACAAAGATTGATATGCCATTAAAAAAGAAACCAAACCAAACCAAACCAATAGAGTTAGGTTCTTTATTAGCACAGAAGACTGTCAGCATGACCTTGTTTACTAACCGTTGCTATCGGAGCATTTACAGGAGAAATCATGTGTTTCTACTCAAAGGCCGTTTTTAACCAATTTGTAATTTTCTAATATAGTCAGTTCTAGGAAAAATATTTTTATCTTCTTCTGAAGGGCGTAGTCCCCATGGTGTGGTGGCTAATTTGCTGGATTGTGACATTGTAGTAAGCAAGTTCGATCTCCAGTTACGATATTACATCCATTTTCCGATTAATCGATGTGGAAAAGGTTTGAACTCCTCAGGCCTCTTCTGACGGTACAGCCGTCGTCATCAAACACGGAAGTGATTCATCTCCCAATCCACTGACCGTTCCGTTGTCCGATTAAGCCTTCGGATGATACGACTAATACGCTATCGGCCAACGTTGTGTTTCTTTTAGACCCAGACAACGGATCAATCGATGATCGGAATGACTGGTTGATGAGTAGATGGATGAGACCGAACCATCGTGTAAGCATAAAAATAAAAATCGACAGCAAGAAACAGAGAACCAAACACGGCTTGCAAACATTACTATATTTAGTACGAAAAATCTCTAACAAAATGACATATATTCACCAATCCCGGTAATGGTTAGTTTTAGTCTGAGACCAGTTCAAATGTTAACAGTTCCTCAATCCTTCGAATAAGCTTTTAGATTCTCGCTGTCTCTAATTTGGTTTAAATCAATCTCAGATGGTGGTTATGTTTGCTTTCCTTATTCCTTGGGACTATTTCATAAGTGCTTATTAGATTAAGCTACTTTGCTTTTTCATAGCGTTGTATTATCATTGGGTTTCTATACTGAGAGTAGTCTGGTATAAGATAAAAACACTCAGAGCTTCACTGAAACTGCTCACCGACACACATGCAGCTCTTTTCCTCTGTTTCTGTTTCTCTGATTGGGTTTCCGAAGCATCGTAAATATATACCTGGGAAGTGGGGAAGGCGAGGTTCGTGGAAATATCAATTTTCTCCAAATTTAGGTTTCGATAGATTTTTGCTGACGCACATTATGGAAAAAAATCCATATTCGAATTTAGAAAATAGGTTATTTCAATTTTAGATTTTAATATTGAGTCGCCTTTAATGATTGATAGGCTCTGAATTTGATTTTTTCTTCCATTTCATACCGTCCCAGAACGCAGTGATCTTTTATAAATCTTATTGTTCTTTTGATTCCTTTAATTTAACAATGCCAATATATTTGCTTTTCTGTTCTTATCAAAAAATTCGTTATGTCAAATTCCTTTTGCTAGAACATAATACTTTTTTTTTAAATCTACAAATCATTTGAAGATTCTATTCCGCCATAACACATGTGTTCTATGCAGTTATATTTTTAAAAAATCCAAATCGCTTTTTTTCTCCTGGTTAATAAAATTTTTTCTGATTGGTCTCCGAAACTGTAGGGTTGCACTTTTGCTATGGATTAAAGATATCACTATTATCTCAACTACAAGGATGGATTGGCATTAAATAATCCATAAAGTTTGATATGCCATTAAGCAAAGAAACCGAAACCAAAAGAAACCTTGTTCACAACAATCATATTGCTTGTAAGACTGGTAAGTTAGTTGGTTGTGTTTTACCACATTATCAATGCTTGTAGGCTGTTCAATGCCAAATCCTCTTTATAAATATATCTGCTTAATATATCTGATTTGTAAACAAATAGTTTGTTGGAAACAATTCTTAAATGAACTTGTGCCTATTTGTCTGCTCATAGTTAAATATTTCCAAGTATTGATATCTAACACTAGTAATTCTATTCAACATTATTTATTCGTTTGCTCAAAGTCAAATGGTTTCAAGGATTGCTATTTATTGTTTGCAGGCAATTAAATAGTTTCTGGTAGTGTAAATGTTTAAAACATTAAAACATAAATAATTAAAACGTTTTATTAAAACCCATAGATGATAGGTCAGTGTGGACCTGTGATTAATGGCAATGATGTTGTTTCTGTCTCTCAACTTAGCAAACGATGTTTTCGTTACAACGTAAATCAAATCCTATACAAATTAGTTTTCCTTTGAGTTCCCGTCAATACAGAGAAGCTTGATTACGTATCTTTTTCCATAGCTCTCAGTAGATAGTAGGCTAGACCTGATTATTTAGCCTTGATAAGTCAAGTAGTCATGGATAAGAAAAAAACTTTGAATTCAAACCAATATAATTTCGCTTGAAAAAACTGAATTTGAGAAGTGTTTTGTAAAATATGTATGTTTTCATTATGGCATATTCATTATTAAAAAATAAATTGCTTTCCAAATTTCCACTAATTCATTCTCACATCTCTGTCTACTTTTGTATTTTCTTAAAAGTATTATTAAATTCATTATAAAAATTATCTGGTTCTCTGACTAACCTTTTAATCCACATAGGTATAAATATTTTTTTCCTGAACTGGTCCTTATGTACGTGTTCTTGTGTGAAATTATAAGATCTTATTCATTGCTTATGCCCCTCAACGTTTAACCACGTTAAAATCAATGCTTACGCAATATTGTTATCTCTTTTTCGTTATTTGCGTATAGTTTTCTGTTTTTATTTTATTTTATTTTTTTCACTGTTTCTTTCGTTTGTTTCCTCTATTGTTCCTTTCCAGACATTCGTCAATCTCCTTCTCACACATCTATTGTGTCTATTTTGCAAATCTCATTTTAGCCGTCTGAACACAGAGCGCTGTTTTGATAAATCCATCGCCTTTCTTTTTGCACATAATCTCTTGCCATTATCTCGAGGGTACAGTGTTATGTACATCATCGTTAACCTTCAGGTCTTTCGATCCATCAATTAAATTTCCTCTTTTGTCTAGTCTACAAAATGTCCCTCATTCTAGATATTACTCACGTGTGCATTATTTTTGTAACTATATACAGTTTACATTTTATTATATCTGGCTTAATTCTTCTGTGCTAGTACTTTACTATTTTCCCTTTGATTTTTTTTTTCTGCTTTATCTTTATTTGATCAATTCCTTCAATGTACAAGGTATGCTCAAGAGACACCGAACTTTTTGCAAAAATAATTTTTTTGCTTTACTTAAAACATATATAAAATTACCAACGACTCCTCACGCTTAGTATGCAATACAAGTTTAATTTTTTTAAAGTAGAGTTTTACAGGTTTCCCTTCAGAGTTTTCCTTCTCTAAGACCAGTTACTATACCAAGTTAGAGAGCCCAGTCTGCTCTAACATTTACTCATATCTGAAGGGAGAGTAGTCGAGGGCATATTTTTCCCAAGGGCTTTATGTTAATAGTATGTAGAAATCAAACTACCTCATCTCAAAATTGGACTCGGGTCATCTTTTCCCACGAAGAACCCTTTATATCCCAGTGTCTCTAAACACCACACGCACTTACAACTTAATTAGATTTTTTTGAGGGTTGACCGCCCTGTCGTCAGAGCTTAAAATTCTCTGAGTGTATCCTATAAAGACGAGTAATAACATAAAGGTAATGACACCAAACATCATTTGATTGTAAGATTCCGGTTCTAGACTGCCCTTTCATTTCCATTACTCCCATGTCCACCTAGAGTGAGAATATTTCTTAAAATCCTATCAATGGACAAATATACACGTTTAAATGTTATTTGTATTTGATACAACCGTGGGTGGGAATGTTCTAGTGAAATGGTTAAAACGCTATATGATTCACTTTCGGACCCTTGGAAAAGACATGGACCTTCTTATCCTCCAAGCTATGGGTTAAATAGTACCACTAATCTTCTTTTAGAAGGATGGATTTGGCATTAAATGACCCAAGAAGGTTGATATGCCATTAAAACCATAAACCGTACAAACAAATCAATCGTTTATTTAAAAAAAATATATTAAGAAACTACTACACAAGATATGTTAGTGTGGATATACAATGAACGCAATTCCCTAACGTCTATGCATAGAATAAACCTATACGGAATCTTTATCTTTATTGTTGATACATTGATTTTAGCATTTTCTACTACAAGGATACATTTTCGGGGTAACTTTGAGTGAACATTTCGAAGCATATTTTCTTCTAATCCTTCTGTTGTAGGGAATCGACAATTTTAAAACTCTAATTAACTTTAGAAAATCTGCAGGGGTCAAATATGGACAAAAAGTAGACTGGGAAAGTCTGTACACCATAGATATTCATGACGTTTTTCGATCATATGTTCATTCATGGACATATATGGTCAAGTATTAGTAATTTCTTTGGATTTTTCCCGAATTGAAACGCTGGTACTACTTGTGACATTTCATAAATATGTAGATTATTAGGAATTGACCAGTTCTATCTTCAAGAAAGTCTGTGAAATCATTTGTATACAACACAAAGTCAAATGTTAAAAGTTTTTTTTTCGTCTATTTGACTGGTTGACAAAGTCTAAAGAACACTGCCTGATCGACTATTTACTATTAGTTCGTGTATAGGAGGGAGGGATAACAGTTTAATCCATGCTTTACCAATGACGATAGTGAAACAAGAAATAGAAGATCTCATTCATGGAATTGAACTCGGATTGTCGATTCCACTTCCTAAGACGTTAACCGTTATGCTAAGCATGTCTCTTTAAGAAAGCCTTTGTAAACTGTTTTTCCGATCTGAAAAATAATTTCATACTATAATCCTTTATGATTAAGTTTAGAAATAAAAAAAAGCAACAAGCGAACCAAAAATGTTCAGCCCCTCATATATACTTCCAACACACACTACTATGGCGTGTTTCTTTTTTTTCTTTTTTTCATCTGTGAGAAAGGGTTTACTACTGATGAGCCCTTTTCGTCTCTAAATTGCGAAAATGTGTTTTACGTTTCATTTTGGATATTCTTCGTGCCAAAGATTCACGGATACATCAGACGTGATATATAGCATTATCCATTTGTAAATGCTGTTGAATGATGATTCTTTTGAGTCAAATGAATTACGATAGCGTTTCTTTTCTCCTGAAAATCTGAAGATAAGCAAGTATACATGTATGAGGGTGATGTTGTGTATTCTATTCTCAATTCCAATTAATATTTTTATCAGATTATAATTTCTCAATAGATCAATGCGTATTTGGTTATTTCGTAATTGTGTTCTTGTTCCGTTACATTTCTCTTGACTGTGGGGCTGATTCTGTACATTACATTTACTGTGAGGATATTACTTAACAATTGCCATTACGGTATCAACCAGTTTTTACTAGACAGAGTTGTTCGTTTGACGGTATCTCATTTGAGATACAGTTTGTTGCAGGTCCGCTTTTGCAAACATTTCCTCAAATACAAATAGATTTTAATCTACAGAAGCAATCTAACATTTATTAATTTAATTTTTCTGAGCCAAATCTAATGGTTACTGCTTGTTTATCTTTTGTATATTTTTTAATCTTTTCAAAATGTAAGTAAACATTTTATATGAAAAATCAAACACAATAAAGAAATATAATGAATCTAAGTTATTGTGTGTGAAAACACAGCACAAAATATAATAAATTTGGCTAAAAGTATTTTTAGTAAGTAATCAGCTCTGAACAAACTTAATTCTTGAAATGAAAATGTACGGAGAAAATTGAGAAACACGCTTTTATCTAAAATTATAGGAACTATTATCAATTTTAGGTAAGAATTACGAAAACATTTTTCGTAAGAGGAAGATTGGTCTAAAAATTAATTTCACAGAGAGCTTACAAATTCTGAAGGAATTAGTATTTATCACATTTAATAGAAGTCGATTTGTACAGAAAGAAGAAAAAACATTCCTCTTTTTGTTTAATTTGAAATAATCCTGTCATTATGATTGATCAGATCTTGGAATATGAAAATAAAGCAGGTTGTGTGAATGAAAGAAATGTAATGGAAGTCTTTTTATTCTGGCAGATTTAAGAAAAAGATTATATTCTAAAAGTTGATTTCTTTATTTACAGATAAGCAGATGTCATCTTGGATTAAATTCCTATAATTTATCGTATTTCTCTGACTATGAAAATTGTTGATGTATTTTCGAAAAAAACACTTTGGAGCTCTGTTGTACTCTATTCGGTATTCTATTTCTTCTTGTTTTGTCTAAAATATAGTTGAGTTACATATATTTTTGTAAATTAGTCTACAACTCGGTTGTACTCTATTCGATATTCTCCTATTTCTTCTAGATTATTTTGTTTAAAGTCTAGTTGACTTACATTTATTTTTGCAAACTAGTCTACTGCTCGGTTGTACTCTATTCGATATTCTATTTCTTTCAGATTGATTTATCTAAAATCTAGTTGAGTTACATTTATCTTTGCAAACCAGTCGACAGCTCGTTTGTACTCTATACGATATTTTCCAATTTCTTCCAGACTGATTTGTTTAAAATTTAGTTGTGTCACAATTATTGTTGCAAACTCTTCCACTGTTCTGTTGTACTCTATACGATATTTTCCGATTTCTTCCAGACTGATTTGTTTAAAATCTATTTGGGGCACATTGTATTTTTGCGAACCAGTTTACTGCTCTATTGCACTATTTTTATATTCCTTTAGTTGTTCTGGATTTATTTTCCATAAAATCTGATTTGTTCATTTAGAATTTTTGCAAACAAGTTTATTGGTCTGATGCACTCTATCTGACATTATCCTATTTCTTCTAAATTCTTTTTCTATAAAACCTGGTTTGGTGACGTAGTATTTTTACAAATCAGTCTACTAATTAGTTAAACTCAATTAACATTCACCTATTTCTTCGAGATTTGATCCAATGAAATCTGGTTTGGGCACTTTGTATTAATGAAGACCATTTTCCTGCCCTGATACAATCTTAGTACTATTCTTCCACTTTTTTCCCAGATTTATTTTCAATAAAAAAGTTTCTTCATTTTGAATTTTTGCAAACCATTCTACAGCGCTTATATACTCTCTTTTGTAGTCTCCTATTTAATCCAGGTTACTTTGCCATAAATTCTGGTTTTGTCCCTTGTAAAACTTGCTATTGATAAATCTTGACATACAATTTTTCCTGCATCACATAATACAGGGTGAAACGATAAAATTGTCGTCCTAAAGAAAATAACACTACAGTTTTTTTTAAATTTTTTATTTAAAATATCAATTCAGGTAACTTGATTATGTAGTAGAGCTGACATCTATTCAATGTAGCCGCTTTTAGCCTCAATCACCGCCTCGATACCGATCCGGAGCATGCCTTTTCCACACGCACCGGTGGGAGCTCGGCGAATACTTTGGTGTTGTGGGATTTGCATTTTGAGGGTGCTGGAAATGGTCATGTTGTCATAACTTGGATCGGTAGAGAGCATGCGTTGTACAGCGACGCATCTCCGATCTCGCTCGTTGAACACTGTGTCACTTTCAGACATGATAGAAGGCTCCTATCGCTCTTGGGATTTGTACACAACTGGCCATCTAGTGGATGGTCTGCAAGAAAAAAAACCGATTTTCATTAAACGGAAATGCAATCCTGTCGTCTTTTCTAGGGCGATAATTTTATCGTTCCACTCTGCATAATGTAATGCTCTGTGTAATGCTCTGTGTAATGCTTTAGTCTTTCCTGACGGACTAATATTTATTTGTTTCTTCCACTACAGCAATAAATAATATTTCATCTTCTTGTTGCCGTATATGTTGTATTTGTCATTTATATTTTGCATATGTTCCTTCGTAGTTTCAAAATTTTGTTCGTATTATGATTTACCAAATTGTTCTATAAAGCTGTTTGGCGTGTTATTTCCAGTTTTATGTTTTTTCGGCGAGTCATAGAAGTCTATAAAACTATTAACCTGCTTATGTCGATATATTCATTTTGGATACATAATAATAGTCTTCTTTTTTGCAAGGAATCACAGAAGATTTTGCATAGCACACAAGCAAGAGAAGCCAGTTTTGTATGTCAGAAAATTTCAACAAAAACTGGCCGCCAAACTCCTCAAACTGAAATCCCTTTGGTGTTGATGTGGGATGGAGTGAGACACAAAAAAGTCTTCGTCAAACATCAAACGGTAATTTAAGGCAAGAATTATGTCAAAATTTGCCAATTTAAAGAAGAAGGCTGTCGGAAAGGCTCGTAGAATGTTCAGAAATCGTATGAAGGTTGAGAAAGGATAATTTTTCTGAATAAATTTAATTCATAGAATTTGAAGATATTTTCATGAAGTCAGTGATATTTTCATTTTTGCATAGAATTCACCCCATCGAATTATATATATATATATATATATATATATATATAGTAGCTATGCAACTTCAAAAAAAGAAAAATATGAGAGAGAGAGAGAGAGAGAGAGAGAGAGAGAGAGAGAGAGAGAGAGAGAGAGAGAGAGACGCGCGTGAAAATACAGATATACACCCCGGTACCTACACAAACATATGTATGTTTTTATGAATATGTGTACGTACGAGGTACATCTGACAAGTAAAGGACTTGGTGGCAAAAAAAGTTTATTCCAATCAAAAATAATCCAGATGGTTTCCCTTCAAAGTAACCCCCTTCGAGATTAATGTACATCCTCATTCTTCTTTGACACAGTTCCATACACTGATGGAAAGATTATTCCCTGATGTTTCTTAAACTTCAAACGGGTTTCCTTGAGAAACTATTGAGTATGGAGAAAGGAAAGAGTCACATAGAACAACATAGAATAAATAGAGAATTTCTTCCGTAAAGCCGATGTCCCACTTGCCCATGAACCATCGAACGCTTAGGGTGTTGTCCTGCCGCAATTCTATGTCCTCCTGCACACTGAACGAAACCTACGCAGCATTATTTTCTTAAAGACTTGCTGACTGATCCTCTGACCCCGTGATAAGAACTCGCTGTGGACTATGCTTCTCACATCGAAGAATATGATCAATCTAAATTTGATTTTTGACTGCCTTGCTTTCTTCAGCTTCGGTGACTTTTTGGACTTTTACTCTTTGATTCGACACTTGGTTTCAAGGTCGTACAAAAATTCATGTTTCATCACCAGTGATACCAC
Organism: Sepioteuthis lessoniana; assembly: GCA_963585895.1. Lineage (NCBI taxonomy): Eukaryota > Metazoa > Mollusca > Cephalopoda > Myopsida > Loliginidae > Sepioteuthis > Sepioteuthis lessoniana. The sequence continues at coordinate 56,945,962 of OY757911.1, read as the reverse complement.
TACGACATAAGACTTTATCAGTCTGAAGACACCCAATAAAACTTGGCTCACCCACACGCAGTGTTCCTTTTGATCATTATTCAGCAGTCTTGGATCTAGTTTTGTACAGATTTTCCGCTTGCCTAAGTCTTCGATGATGAGTTCCCAAACACTTCTTTTATGTCCAGTTGACTTGCGATCACTCGAACAGTCAACTGATGATCGTCAAATACCATCCGCCACACCCACGCAACGTTGACCTTAGTCTTAGTTATGGAAGACTTGCTTCTGGAGTTATATTTCACATCCTGGTGCCTCTCTTTTAATTTCTTCCGCCTGTCAAAAACACGTGTGTGTATATGTGTGTGATATGGTATTTTCACCATACACTTGCTGAAGAATTTCAGTATTTTGTGACGGGGTTTTCCACAAACGAACCAAAAGGTTAGGTATTCGATGCTCTGTGTTCGTCATTCGTTCATCAATGCTCATAGATGAGCAACTTGAAAAAGAGGAGGAGTAAACAAAAGCATATGAAAAAAAAAAATGCAGCAGGAACAGAAAGTTAAGATTGCACTTGCATACTCCCAAAATATCAAATTAGATGATATCATAATCCACCTATAACTTTTTCGTCCATTGCTCTCACAGCCTACCCAGTATTAATGCATTTCTGAGAGATCTTGTATGTATGTTTATATTTATGTAGGGATAAGTAGATAGTTAGATATGAGCAGAAAAAAGTGAGATGTGTATATAGAAAAAAAGATGGATATAAATAGACTAAGACAAACAAACAAACAAACAAACACACACACACACACACACACACACACACACACACATATATATATATATATATATATACACAAACACACACACATTGAGATAGATAGATAGATAGATAGATAGATAGAATGTGGAGAAAGAGAATAAAAGATATATACCTAATGTAATCTAATTTTAAAAAATGAATGGGTTTTTTTAATTAATATTGATGTTTTTCCATATAAATAATTTACATAACAAAACCAACAACGAAAAATGACAAAATATCGTTGGTACATTTTATAAAATAGTGACAATCATATATACAAACGCAAATAGATTATAAGAGTTTTATATGGATTAATTGTAATGCAATTTAGTTAATCTCTTTTTAAAGTTAGAATTAAGTCACATCTAATAGGGATTCTATCTGCTACCAACTCAAGCAAATTGTGGAGCACTAAAAGTGAGATATTTTTACTTAGTCAAAATCACTCAAAGGACCTGAATACTCATCCCATAAACGTATATAATTCTAGGCACAAACAGACACATACATAGTCAAAACATACCAATACAGTTATATTCTAAACGCTGATGGATTATGAATAAAAGATTCGGAAAATCCTTTGATATCAAGAGAGACATCAATTCGATGGCGTCTGGACAAGCATTACTTTTTATATGGGAAATTTTGGCGTCACTTTCATTTCACACGATTTGCGTTGTGTTACTCAAACATAAATGAACGAATAAACAAAAAGAAAGGAAAAATGTGCAATATATTTTTCTAGCTTTGCTATTTATTCTGAATTATTTTAACCAATTCCCTCACAACTACACAAATTTTACAATAGGTTGACTCTATCCTTTGCAAATGTGTAAGACCAAGCCAAAAATTGGTGTCCAGGGTGTTGTCACTAAATGGCACCTGTTAGTGAGTCTTCAGTCCCGAAGATTTGGGTAGTGGGGAGTATTCCTTCATTGGCATTATTCCCAGGTCCACTCAAAGTGTTTGTGCCGGTTAGGGTTCTATCAATCGTATTCGATGATGTTGAGTGAAAAACCAAACACTTAAGAAGAATCTAGATAAAAAATGTAAGTATAAATGTATAATGAACACTAGTCCCTAACTTCTTGGCATACAATAACCCGAGATGGGTTGACACGTAATTTAGAATCAATCACTCAGAAAACTATATAATGAAATACAATTAATAAAAAATACGACTCTGGGGAAAAGCAAAACGATAGTTTTAGATAAATTCCATTAGGATTTTGTAAAGATACAATTGATATGTTCCTAAAGATTCAGATGTGTATTGATTTAAACATGCATGAAAGAGTATATTTTAATAGATTTGTACAACTTTTACCTTTGTATTTTATTTTAAAGCTATATACTAAATAGACAGTATAAAACAGTTATTATTTCTAAATTACAGACCTACGAAAGTTTTACATACGCAATATAAAGGTTGGTGAATATGTTCGATGACTTTTTTTTTACCAGTGTTAGATTGTGAATCTCTGTGTTCAACTGATTTAATAAATGTTTGTAATCATTTTGTGTATAGGGAAATTAAGTGTACAATTTTCATTAGAATCAAGGATTAGAAAACTATGGAATATTCTAAATAAATATGAGATGTCTAAAGAAGACTGAAAAAAGAAAGAAAAAAAAAATCAATGAAAACATCAAAGAAATAAATTACACATAACACGAAAAAAATGTTGGTAGAATCCGATAAACACTTAATATATATATATATATATATATATATATATATATATATATATATATATATGTGTGTGTGTGTGTGTGTGTGTGTATGTGTGTGTGAATAGATAAGTGATGAAATAAGGAGGGAGAAGCATCTAGAGAAATGTATAATCCTTTTATGATTCACATACGATGTGAGTAAAAGATATTGCATATAATATAATTCAAATCTAAAGTTACTTACACGCACTTAAGATTTCACCTACATTAAGTAATAACAAAGTAAAAGTGAAAGGCATTTATTCACACGTAAATAACAAGCGCAATGCATTATTTGAAGTGAATTCAAGTAGATTAGTAAAAACCCTCGGAAACACGGGTGTCTGAGCACATTGATAAGCTGTCAAATTGATACTAAAAAGACATTCGGGGCTTAATCCCCCATTAGTCCATCACCGCCGTAAAGCTCAATAATGTATACGGTACGCAGTACATTTCTTTTCCAAGGAAATATATTTTTGGCGGGAGAACAACATCGGTTTTTAGTGTGTAACTCATTGCTAAGTGGTGATTGCTTATCTGGTAAAGACGTCATTTCTGGTACTGTAAAAACAATATACGAGTGCAAAGTTTCATGACTGAAAGGTTTGATCTGTTTTTTTATTTTTTATTTTAACGGCATGTCAATCCATCTTGGTTTATCCAGAGCTTTGGTAACTGCGTCTATTGTACGTTTATATTTACATTATTTCTTATTTCTTACATTTCTGGAACAAGATTAAATGAAATCAATAATTCCCATCTAACAAAAATAACTTTCAAGCATATCTATTTTATTTAAGGAAGCGACACTGGCAAGCATTACCACTCCTGGACAGAGTTGACCAAAGTGTTATGGCAATGAAGTCATATTCAATACTCCGAAGATCTCCAGAAAAGCAGGCTCATCACCAGAAGCAGTTTATTGTCGTACGCAGGAAACCTTTTATTGAGGGGAGGTATTGAAATGTTCACTTGCTCTCAGTACACGTGAACTCTAGTCTCCTCGTACCTTGGCTATCAAAAAAAAAAAAAGGTGGATTGAGAAATCAATCGTCTTTTATAGGGGTTCACTAAACAACCGACACATACGCCTCATGAAGGTGGCATCATTCAGCCTACCCCGACAAAATCTTATTTTTGTTGTGGTGTATAATAAGTGGAGAGAGAGAGAGAGAGAGAGAGAGAGAGAGAGAGAGAGAGAGAGAGAGCAACACGAACTCACGCACCCGCGCGGACTCACATATCTCTCTTCTTTTCTCTCTGTCAATATATATATATATATATATATATATATAATGAGATACAGTCACAGATTTATTTAATCAAGCATTCACTCAAACAAAATATTCATATGAAATCAAACACGAGAGAATTAAATAAAAAGAAGTATCAGAATAAATTCAAATGAACTTACTAACAGAGAATAGTTGATAGATAAAAAATTATGGTTTATTGAGATGTTTCTTAACACAGACTCTATATATGACTGACAATGGCTTCCATTGATTATTGGAGTGCACGTTGGTAAGTAATAATTAAATAACTAGAATATAATGTGATTAGGCAAAGAAGACGAATTGTATATATTCTAATAGAATCTAATCTCCATGATGTCGATTATATGCAATCGTAAACTGAGACATAAATATTCAAGAATAGGAACATATATAAAAAAGTATGAAACGCAAAACGATACGTCAAAACTAGCGTAACCTTTACAGTACTTAATCGAGAAAGAGAAAAGAATAACGTAATATAATTTACATAATTTGATAGATATGCAGCATGTTATTTAGGCTTGACAAAAGTAGTCTGCCTCTAATATATATATATATATATATATATATATATATATATATATATATATATATATATATATATATATAACAGATACAAATCTGTACTTATGAATATAAGATATAAAATAATCATGATTCTCATATAAATGAGGAGAGTTTCGTTGGTGTAGTGGCTATGATAGACTGTGACATCGTAGGGAAGCAAGTTGGAACTCCTATGGTGCTACTGTGCACATTTTCGGCTTAACATAAAACATCCCACGAAGATTAATAAGGCACGAAAAAAGCAAACTATACCTATATAATATTAATTTACAGTGTCATATCTTCATGTTTTTATTACATTTCCCGGAATTTCAACCCGTTTAGGGTTATTTTATACACTAAAACCTTATGGAATTGTGTTCATTTACTTGTCTACTTTTATGCATTTGTTTCTCAGAAGTTATATGCACACAGTTATAGCATATCAAGAAGCAGATCTACCGTAAATTGTCGTATATAAGTTGACCTTTCTGCCTATAACAATCTCTAAAATACTAGGGGTCAAAGTATACAGCAGGGATAAAAAACAACAACAAATCTATACCGCAGTCTGTTTAACTTATTTTAGGCTAAAAGATCGAGTTATACACTACAGTTAAAGTTATACAAATAACCGGCACGTAGTTGCATAGTTTTCAGTATTTTTTATCAAAGACCTATTCGTACACCATAGTTTCAACGAACTATTTCTATTCAATTATACTCATTTGTTTGCACAATGTCATTTGAAACAATTTTAATACAAATAATAAATTGTTACTTAGTATGAATAATAATTAAAGTTGGCGACCTTTGTCGAGGGTGACCCGAAGGTTCATTTTCAGTAGCTAATACACCGAGGTGTAAGGGAAGGGCGCTAATCCATTCGCTGGACTACTCGCCTTTACCCTTGATCCTTACATTATAATGCTGAGTGTTAAGAAAGGCTGCATCAAGCAGCATTTTTTGGTCTTTGGTATGACTTGATCTGGGACTGAACGTCGGTCTCTTGGACAAATGATATATTTCAAAACCAATTGTAAAGTTGGCAACCTTTTTCGAGGGTTGCTCAACGGCTCCCTTTTCAATAGCTTCTACGCCGAGGTGTAAGGGAGGGCGCTACTCCATTCCCTCGATTGCTCCACTTTACCCTTGATCCTTATCTTTAAAAACTGAATGGTTAGCAAGGCGGCATCAAGTAGTATTTTTCAATCTTTGGTATGACTCGACCTGGGATTTAACCCCAGTCTCCTGGACCAGGGGCGAACATTTAACTCATAAGGCCAATGGCCTGGTTAAAAGCAATCTGTTTGATAGTACCTGGTCAGGTCCTTTTTTTTCGTTTGAATAGATTTTATGATGTATCAACCATTGAAGGTTATTTAATGCCAAATATTCCTTATATTCCTTATATTTATATTTTAAACATGATAGGTAAAAACATTTTTGGTTACATTTTTTAACAAACCTGACTTTATTTTATTTGCAAACCGTTAAATGGTTTCAAGTATTGTTATATAACAGTCAGAATTTAACATTGTTTATTTATTTGCACACATTTTGTTGGCGTTTTTATTTTCGAATAAGTTAGAAGTGATTTCCTTGCACCCTGGTATTGGTAATTTTTCTATTGCTGAACAGTTTCAATTTTTGCTATCTAACACTAATAATGCTATTCGATAATTATCATTTGTTCTCAGAGAGTGTGGTGGTCACAGATATTGCTATTAATACTAATTATTCAATTGAACACAATCATTGATTTGC
>OY757911.1:56867360-56934860 GCA_963585895.1 Sepioteuthis lessoniana | reverse complement strand
CACACTCTCTCTCTCTCTATCTATCTATCTATCTATCTCGTCAACTGTTCCTATGGGCCATCGCAATTGTCGATTTCTCTAGACACCACCTAATGTCAGCACATATTTGATGAATGTAAATTTTTTCTCGTGTATACTTGCGTAGAAGTTTGTGATAGAAGGCCGCTAATGAGGTAGACCTTATTTCTCTTGCAGAGTCCAGTATGCTTTCCTTACCATTCTTTGATGTTGGTGAGGTGGGAGGTAAGTGGCCGATAAAGCGCTCTTTTGCAAGATGAAGCTTCCAGGATTTGTTCAAATCCACGTGCATCATCCTTTTGTAGTTCCCATCTAGGCTTTTCTTCGAGCGTCTTTCGATAGAGTCTAAGTAGTGCAACTATACATTAGTATGGACGCAAACAGTGTGGAAGAATTCCCGTTTTATTTTTTTTTTAAGAGATAAGATTTTCATTTAATCGATAACCGGTGAATGGCAGTCCATGCTTTACGTAGGCGTATTTCAGTAGATGAGATATTGCTACCGACATATATAAACGTCTACTAATTCTTGAAAGTTTTAATTTAATTAGAAGATGGCACCATTTTGATTACAAAACACGCTTACTTTGATAATTCTAGATCAATAAGTTGATTAAATTTTAAACAATTTCTTTCAAGTCGAAATTTAATGTGTTAAACACTGTTTAAACAATCTCATTTGACTAATACCCATCAGATTGAAAGAACTCAAACTTTTTCTAAAAGTGGGAGAAAATCTGAGAGTTGATTATTTGAAATGATAAAAAATAATATCCTATTTTCGTTACATTATTATCTATATGACTTCTCATTAACAATCTAAAGATGGAATAATTAAAACTACATTAGAATCATAGAAAACGGTGTAGAACATTTTTCCTATTAGAATGATATAAAGTTATTTTATAGATGTTTTGGTTTTTCCTTTCTATGGTCTTTGTGTTTTAATGCGTAAGACGTAGGTAAATTTGTAGCTTATTCGATACTTTTCGTCTGCACTTTGAATAAAGTAAGTTTACGACCTGTGCTTATAGATTTAGTTATAAAGTTAAAAGACGTATTGATCTGTAAACGTTATGAATGAAATGTTCAATAAAGTGTCTAGCAGTTTTTCTCTAATTATACCCATACCTGGGGCTGTAGAATACACTGACTACATCTCTGCAGAGGGGTAAGACTCACTTCCAACGAGTGTCCTGTTTAACACACTAAACCATCTGACGATAAGGCTCCAGTAGTGGAGCTTTGGTAAATGTGGAGTACCCCTTCATATCCATTACTTACCAGTCCACTATGACCTGATGTAATAATACCTGAGAGGTCCCCATGTATAGATAAAATTAAACAGATTGACCATTTAACTGTGTGCTAACAAATGAGTGATATTAAATTGAATTGTTAGTGTTGCATAGCACTACTTGAAACTATTTAGGTGGTCGTAAAAAATGATTTATTAGGATTACATAGCAATAGCTGGAACCATTTACAGTGAGCAAATGAATGAATAATGTTGAATAAAAATATAACGGCGAAATCACAAAACATAAAATTATATAACTTTGTGCAAACAAGAGTAATGCTTAATTGTTTGTGAACTAATTAAGGGTAACACAAATATTTACAAACTATTTACTTACAAAACATATTGGAACATTCATTTAACTGTATGGAAACAAATGACTGATGTTAAATTTAATTGTTAGCGTTAAATACTAATACTCGAAAACATTTCTGTTCAAATATATAATTCCAGGCTTGTTTTAAATGCTAGCTACAAATTATTCATTAACAACTTTTATTTCATTTATATATGCATAAACAGGAATTAGTATTAAATAATCTGTAAGCGTTGAAATGCCATAAAACCTATCCAACCAGAAAAACTTTGATAACATATTTGCATTTGTCCTTTGAATATTCATAAATGCACACAATATGACAGTGAATGAAAAACTATCATAAATAACATAAGCACAACAAATATGCATACATTTTTTAAACATAATATATATGAAATTAAAGTTACATTTAAACCCACTTAGCTCGGGCTGTAGAATACACCAATTGTATCTCTGCAGAAGGATAAGACTGACAAGAGTGTCTTGTATATGATATTAAACCATCTAATGGTGAGGCTCCAGCCTTAGAGTTTTGGGGAATGTAGAGTACCGCTTCATTGCCATTGCTCCAAGGTCCACTCTGATCCAGAGTGATAGGAATTGATATGTTCCATTCAAGGGTTCAAATCAATCCGTTTGACATCTAAAATAAGTGCAAACAAATGACTGATGTGAAATTATTACTGTTACATAGAAATACTTGAAACCATTTAACTATGTACAAACAAATGGTTTATATTAAATAGAATTATTCATACGAGATAAAAATATTTGAAACTATGTATCTGTGTGCAAAAATGAGTTATGACTCGTTTAAAAATGTTATCAACAATGTTTACATACCACCAATATAAATATAGACATCGTTTGATTTAAATATATAAAGAGGATTTGGCACCAAATAACCTATAATGGTTGATGTGCCATAAAACCCAACGATTCAAAAGAAAATCATTCCAATGATATTTTATTTAGACAACAAAGAAAATGACCGTATTGACACGTGTGTTTGTTTTATATTCGTTTTTGATTTCAATTTTACTGAAGAAATAACTCAAGCATAAATATTTAACATAATCGCAGTGATACTTGCAGGGCTGCCATTTACATTATATATTCTGAAAAACTTTCTTCCTTCATTATTTTTCTTATTTTCTTCTCTTTTTCTTTTTTCTTACTTCCTCACTTTTCTTTTTGCTTTTTCTTTCCCTCTCTTTCTGTTTTCTTTTTCCTTTCACCCCTTCCTTTATTCTTTCCTTTTGTCCCTCGTCTTATTTTCTTTATCGATAACCATCATTCTGTTTTATCTGTCCTTCGTCATCTATTTTTCTTTCTCCTCGTTTTCCTTTTTTTCTTTTTGCTCATATTCCCTTCTTTTTCCTTCCACGTATCTTTTTCTGTAATAATATATTCTTCTCGCAAGCTTCTTATGATTATATTATCTTAATCTGCATTGCGCCAAACAAACTAGAAATAATAATTAATTAGTTTATTATCTTAATCTTTCTTAATAGCAGTAAATTTACTTATGTTTCTTTGTAAAAAGTTAAATTGATTCCTATATATTTTTAAGTGAATTAATTCATGTGAGATCATATTTTCTACAGAATAAAAGAATAGAATGATAAAATAAAAGAATAAAAGTGTTCACTGAATTTATGAGTCGTAGTAAAATGTTTCTCTTTTTAGTAATGTTTAAAGTGATACGAAATATTTCCTGTAATATTAAAGTTTTTACTCTTAACAAGTCGAAAAATCTGTCTGATATACGAGTTACCAAGGTTATTGGTGGTCTTCATAATCTATGAAAGAATATTGTCTCGATAAAAATAACATCGAATTGCTTCTCTAAGAAAAAAATCTTTTTTTGCGAGCCAAACAGCTACGCAATAATCACCTCTATTCGAAAGCAGTGTCTTATCACCAGAAAACATCTCACCTGTATCATCTGATGTAAAGACATTCTACACTATGAAACCTACTCCTATATTCTCAAATTTACCAACTGATTGATTGATTCTAACGGCATGTCAAAAACGCTAGTTTTATCTTAAACCTAGAGGTTAGGAAATTGTGTTACTTTGATTTTATATTCCTTTTATGTGTAATTGATTCATTTTTTGGACATGGTCATATTGAATATGAATCATTTTCAAACAGACTTTAGGACTCAGAGTTGGAGCCGTAACATTTGTTACTACTTCTAGTCAGAGTGGACCTATCAATTAACGCAATGAAGACGCATTCCAAACAGTGCTGATATCCAGAACAAAGTTACCATTTTCAAACGAAGTTAGAGTTATATTCAGGTCACATAAATTGAGGGTGAATCTTCGTGGTGTTATGGCTGACGAGTTGAATTTTCATATCGTCGTAAGTTTGAATTTCAGTTTCCGTCCAGACAAACACACTTAGGAAAAACATTAACTCACTTATCCCCAACCTCAAGATATGGTTTTTGAAGTACGAGGGGCACACGATAAGTTTCCTGACTTTTTTCGTATGGACATTTAAGATTTTCGTAAACTCTCGAAAACTCAGTATGTTATTGCTATAAATCTTATTAGATGACTGAGCGATTTTTATGATTTAAGGTTCAAATGAACAGCTACAGGATCAATTGGAATACACCCTACTAAAACCTGATTGTCACAGCTGGTGAATTTCAAAAATGTAATCTGACACTTTAGAAGAACTATATGCAATAAAATATGTTTTAAACTTGGAAAAATGCCACAGAAACGTATGGAATGCTTCAGACTGCTTTTGCAGCATCTTGCATGAATCGGGCATCAGTTTTTAAGTGGAATAAGAGATTCAAGGAAGGCAGGGGAGTCCTCTGAGGGACGATGAGAGGTGTGGAAGGAGTAAGGAAGTCAGAACATCAGATTTGATTGCCCAAAGGGTTAGGGTTAGGGTTAATATGTTGATGTTTTAAGGGAGTTCCGAAAGATATTCCGTCGGAAGAGGCCAGCACTCTTCAAATCGGGTCAGTGGAATTTCCACCAGGACAATGCACCTGTCCACAACTCCATCCTTGTCACAGACAATTTGACCAAGATGGGCTTTAAGACAGTTCCTCACCCTCCCTATAGTCGTGACCTTGCGTCTTGTGACTTTTGCTTATTCCCTAAGCTCAGAGGCTGTCGTTATGAGACAATTGAGGAGATGAAAGAGGCTCTGAGGGGGGTCATTGACACGCTCACTCAAGATTATTTCCATGGGGCCTTGCAGACGTTGTTGGAACGGTACAACAAGTGAATTGCAACGGGAAGAAATTACTTCCAAGGGGACTAGAGTTTCATGTGCGTGCTATCAATAAATGTTCCCGTACGAAAAAAGTCTTGAAACTTATCGAATGCACATCGTATCAATTAGCTTCTTCAAAAAGGTTGGTTTTGACATTAAACAACCCACAAGGTTGATATGCCATAAAGCTAAAAAGCTAAATCAACACCTTAACTCTTGGTGGTCCAGTCGGCTGGGACTACAGAATTCACTAAATGCATCTCAGAAGAAGGGTAAGACATCCCCATCGAGTGTCTTGAATATGTCACTAAACAATCTGATGGTGAGGCTCTATTAATTCTGGAGTTTTGAAGAATGTGGAGTACTCTTTTATTGACATTAGTCCTAGGTACAAACTAGCTCAGAATGGTAGCACCTGATCGGGTCCTATATATAGGTTAAATAGAACTAAATAGTGTACTGATGGTAAACTGAATTGCTTAAAATAGAATCGTTTTGATATCTAAATTGTATATTATATTAAACTGAATTGTTTGCAATATAACTGTATATATATATATATATATATATATATATATATATATATATATATATATATATATATATATATAAATGGCTTTTGCTGTAAATAACTTACAATTTTTGATATACCATAAAACCAAACCAAACCAAACTTAACTGTGTTTTAGACGTATATGCTGTTCTATTTCTTACAAGAAGCTCGGAAAAGCTCCCCAGAATATACCATCAATTTGAAATGTTATTAATAATCTACTAAGGTTTAACTTGTTCGATCATACCATTGCGTTACGGATGCTTTTTTGAAAATATTGAAACCTGAGCTCGGTTACTGCACTGTTCTCATCATAACTAATGGACAAACTGGAATCTTTTCTTGGCAAGTCTTCTCTAAATAGATTTAATGTATCTGAATGTGATATATGTGATTTCTAAAATCTACAATTGAACGATGTTTGTTCTGCCTTAAAGCTCAAAATACTGTACGCTCTCAAAATCCCGTTATTCCATCAACCTTAGTATCATTTATAAACTTTTGACGATTTTTCGACCGTCTGGGTGTGCGCACCCAGGAATAAATACAAAAATTCATGCATCCATCCATCCATACATACATACATACATGCATATATGATGCATGCTTATCGTAGATTAATGGAGTCCGTAATCCAAATTCAAATCTTGAACGAGGATGTTTTGGTTTCACTTCAGATTGATGTAATTGTGAAAGAATGAATCCATCAGTCTCCCGCGCAATTGTTAAATAATAGGACCGAATTCATAGAAAACTTAGCATGTGTCACTTCATTCTCATGGATGGGGGGGTGGTAAGTACACACGCATGTATATATATATATATATATATAAGCCCTAGAATATTTCACATAGATACAATGCATTTGTTATTGAAAAATATTAAATCTTGGATCAGTTGGGTTTCATGGTATATCTACCCTTGCGGGTTATTTAATGTCCAGTCTCCTTTCCACACACACACACATACACACGAACGCGTGTGTGCGCGCGCGCGCGTGTGTGTTTTGTAAACAAACAATATGTGAGGTAAGATTTTTAAACATGCCAGATCTCAATTCTTTGCCTTTAGCTAAATGATTTCAAAGTATTCCCATCATTCACTCACAATCCTTTTTATACTTAATCATTTCTTTCCTCATAGTTAAATGATTTAAACTATAGCTAATGATAATAAAGTTCCGAGTGAATCATTGATGGGTACCTAACAAGTAGTTAAACTCCGAGTAATTGAGGAATTCATCAAATCTCCGGGACTGGAGCCTCATCCTCACATTATTTCGTGTCATATGCAGGACACTCGTTAGCGGAAAGGGTATTATCTCTTTCATAGACGCAATCGTCGTATTCTACAGCTTCAGCCGACAGGAAGATGAAACGTATTTGTGTATGTATCTCAGATGAAATTGATTATGTTTGATAAAAATAAGTTGGATGATTATACCTTCAACTAGTTACGTTTTGTTGGTATTGAAAATTGTCTATGTCTTCTGGTTTCATTTTCTTTGTTTAATGGCACATGAGATTTCGGGTGTTATTTAATGCCAAAGTCATTCTTGTAGAATAACAAGAGTCGTACCAATTAACTCATAGATAATGAAGGCAAAAGGCTTTATAGCTTTACCAATGGTATTAATACAAAAGTGAACCTTATAACAAGACTAGAGTTCGAACTGTGCACCATTACGACAAAAGACTTCCACCTGTAAAATATTCTCAAAAAGAAGAAAAAGACAAGCCATTCGCATAGATGCATTAGAATAAACCACTTTGTTAAAAGTCGAAACTTCCTCGAAACTTTTTCTACATCCGTAACACCCGACAAGTTAAATTTGGATCTACCATCCAAAAATACGAGAAACTATAAATATTACAAGTTTTTGTGCTTTCTGTACAGAAATCATCTTAGATATTGAAAATATTTCACTGGTTTTAAAGAAAAAGTACATGTTTTTTTATTCTATTGGAAATGTTTTATGATGTTAAAGAGAACTTGGGGAAAAATTGTTCATACAATTTTTATATAGAATTAAACAAAATGGGCAACTCCAACCACAACAACAACACTAGAAAGAACATCTGTCATAGGAAAAAAAAACCCTCTCAAAATGACTTTATTTGTGTTTTTAACAGAATATGTTAAAGAGGAATGTATACTTACACATGATCCATTAATGTTAATGATGAAGATAAAACGGTCATGTAACATTGTAGGAAGAGACGCTCGAACCAGCTGACACATTTTGATTCCGGGTTAAATATTTATCGATTTTGCTTACTCCGTCAGGTATCATCACAGCATAGATATGAGAACGAAAACTTCAGGTTAAAGAAAATACTGATTTTGATTGGGTTATAAAAACACGTGAGCAAAAACAGAAAACTTATGTTTTTATAGTTATATTCGGAGTTATAAACATAACACAGTCGCGGAGAAACGTAATTTCAGAGACATGAGATTTTATCCTTTTCTGTGTCCCTCGAGGCTGATATATAAAGGAACAAATTTCTTCTAAATATATTTTTATTACGATAAGCAATTAGCAGAACTACTCTGGATATTATTCGTAATAAATAACTTAGAAAAATTGGGACGCTATTAAAAAAAGTTTTTCTTCACTTTTTTCAGCCCAATTGGGAAAAAAGACAATCAACGGCTTTTGGTCCAATCCGCGAGCAAGCACTTGTCATGTAATTGTCATACATGATAAGCATTTGTTTATTTCAATATTATTATACCTAATTTGGTACATTTTTTTTCAGTTTTTGATTAATTCTTAATGTATTTTAGCAATTATAAGAATTATAGTTAAATTTTCACAATTATTTCCTAAAAACATATATCTCTGGTGATATGTATATAAACAATAATATAAAAAAAATGGGCGAATACATACCTGTTTATTCACTCGTATATATGTAATTGAAAGGGGTGAGAGAATATCTATATACACATGGAGTGAAAGAGAATGATTGAAAAAAAGAGTTAAAAAGATAAACCGATATGGAAGAAAAAGAAAACTGTGAGGATTCTCTTAGCATTCGATTGATTCTTCTTCGCGAAATATATATCGGTAAGAATTGTTGAGGCGTGTGTTACAGTTTTGCAATATAGCAAAAAATGTTGAAAATTTGTTGACAGGAAATACGAAATGGGATGGAACAAATTTGATGCGAATAGAAGTAGCGTATGTAAACTGCACACAGCCTCGTTCAACAATGTTAGAATATATATATATATATATATATATATATATATATATATATATATATATATATATATATAGACTAACTCACACACACCAATCACTAATACATATACTCACAATTTTATATATATATGTATATATATATATATATATATACATATATATATATATATATATATATATATATATATATAATGCTAGTGTCGTATGAGTTTATATGCATGCTTTGATGATACACGTATTTATGCATGTCTATCCTAATTTACCGACCCTTCTCATGAATGTTTCCATAGCAATGTCATCAGGTTAAATCCTTATTACGAAGAGAAATGGTGTGTACCCAAACTGCATACGTCTTATGTTTTTGTTTGATTTACTCAGTTTAAACATGAGTTTGTGCTAACAGTATGTTTATCTTTAAAAAACGAATAAGTTAAAATATGATTTTAGCTTGACTAGATTTCTTTTTCTATATTTTACTGCTTATATATTGTCCAATCTTTGCTGCAGACCGGTTATTCTCAGCTTTATGACGCAAAATTATTTTGGATTTATGGCAAATGTCTTCAGCTTATTCGGGAAGTCATACGCAAAATATCTCATAACTTGCAATTATTTTTCGGTCTATTAAGAGATGTTCCTCTGACATTATATATAGATTTTTGGTTGAATCATCGTTCATTTTTTTAATAATACATGCGAATAAATAATATTTTATTCAGTATATGCCTTAGATGCATGCGCGAAAGGATTTCTTATTAATATTAATTCTTTCAGTATGCATTTTTTGTGCATTTTTCTACTAGTTCAATTTTCGTTAATATGTATTAGGCAAGAAATACTGATTATAGGATTATCTCTGTATGGATCGGTATTTCTGCCTGAAGTTAGAATCCGAGGGAGCTATATAATTCGTATACCAAAGACTCAAATAATTGTACTTAATGCGTCCTAGTTTAACACTAAGCATTATTAGGTAAGGCTCAACAGTAAATGGGGCAATCCAGGAAAAGGAGTAGAGCCCTCTTCTATACTTCTGTGTATTAGCTATCGAAAATTGAGCCATCGGTTCGCCCTCGACTAAGGCCTGTCAATGTACTGATTGTTCATTTAATATCAGATTATTCTGTTTCAATTAGTATTTCTAAATAAACTTTGGCGTTTTACTTAAGCAACATTAAGCTAACGCTATTGATAAGTCAGTTGTTTACTTGTGCCCGGGTTTGACGTTTCAATCAGAGTAAGATTCCCTAGATTATTTTTTGTGTGTTTACTCCAATATGGCGTAAATTATAGAAACGAAAAAAGCAAATCATTATAAAACTAATATGACTGGGTTCATGTACCTATTTAGTTCCCCTAAGATATGACACGGTTGTTTTTACAAGTATAAACTTGTATAGTTTCTGCCAAATTTCGAAATTACTTCCAGTGTGATCGTGTATGGATAATGTACCGCTATTTCATATGATAACTGATTTGAGGCTGAACATGATTAATTTTTTCATGTGCTTTGAACGAAATTATTATATAATTATAATTTCAACTTTGTATACTTATAAAAAGATTGTTTTGGGATTTAATGTTTTGTATAGTGAGAAATTGACAAGTAAAGATATAATTTGGGTTATACACAAGATACTTTATGGATTCATACGGACTATTTTTGGAAGATATATCGCTGTGTTTACTAATGTATTCGAGTCTTAGCAAAATTCAGTAAATCCTTTTATCAGTGTGGTTTCCCCAAACAGTTTTTATATTTTGAATTTGAGTTGTCTTATTGTAGACTGATCACCTGCAAGGTAAGATTGTATGATGTGCTGTGATTTTTTTAACCGACAGACTAAAATCTGGTTCTTTCACACTTTTGCCGAAGATCAGAATATATACTATAGCGTTTTGGGGATAATTCCTTCTATTTTGTGCGTCTTCTAAGCCCACTATCCTTTTATATGGCATCACTATTTAAAAATTCATACGGATAAAAAAACACACGAATGAAAATGGTTATAATTTAATAAATAATTCAATATTCTGCAAAGAAATAAATGCTAAATAAGAAAAATAGACGGAAAGTTGATGATTCTTCATTTTGTTTTAATTTCAACTGTTATGGTAGTCCATTTAATTCGATTTCTAAAGACTCATTTATTAAAATCTAATCCTAAATATTTTGAAGCAAATTCAGCATAGGATTAGGTAAACGTGTAAACCTATACACGTACATCTCGGCCATGACAAAATATTTGGTAGGCGTCTGACTCTTTATTGTGCAACGGTTATGTTCATCAACAGAATTGGAAATTCCAGAATTAGACATTACTCTTTTTTGGCATATATGCCTTCCCACATCCAAAAGATGAGAACCAATATAAGACACAAGTACTATACTAGGAACTTTGAAGTGTACTGCGTAGCGTAACGGTTATAGTTACGCTATTTGGCAACACTGAAGTGACAATGTTTTTTTTTTGTCTTAGAAACTAACACCCCCCATATATATATATATATATATATATATATATATATATATATATATATATATATATATAGCAAATACTGTTTTAGTTGCATTTTTTAAACGGGCCAAAGCTCATTTGTTTGTACGCAGTTAAATACCATCAGATCTTGCTATCTAGCCTTAATAATCCATTTTTTTCCACAATTAAACAGTTGTGGTTGTTGCTTTTTGAAACGCTTATTTTTTAAACTTAATATCAATCATTTTTTGTATATAATTAAATGGTTTCATTATTGCTATTTTACACTAATTGTTCTATTCACACACAGTTAAAAGAATTAAATGGTTTCATATATATTAAATGACGAAAAAGTTCTTTTTGACCAATAGATGTAACCCAAACTGGTAATACCACTTTAGATCGGACGGGATTTGGGAATAATGGCAGAGAAGGGCTACTCCGCGCATACCAAAACTCAATGACTGAAGCCTCACAATCAGATGTTTTCATATCGTATCTAAGACAACCTTAAGTGGGAGGAGTCTAACCCCTTTGGATTGATGTATTCGGGGTATTCTACAATCAGAGCCAAAGGGGTTACTTTTTATTGTATCAAGTATTGATTAAATATATGCATCATAGATTAGATAATATGACTTAAGTTTACATTTTTGTAAATAATCTTATTTCTGAATATGACTTGGGAAAAAGGCCAATATTTTCCAAGCTTACATTAAAACTCACTTTTTATACACGTTTTTACTTTGTGACTGAAAGACATCATAACATTTGAAGTGTTTATGAGTTGAGATCAGTGTTAAATAAACTGAAACTCTGAAAACTGTCAGATAGCTGGAAAAAGCCATATTTCTTTTTTTAGTTGATATCTTTTTTAAAATCCTTCTGGTATAAATATATAACATTAAACATTTACTTTCTTATCATAACTTAGCGTTCTTTTGCCCAGTCGGCGGGGAGCTGTAGAATACACAGACTCCATCTCTATAAGGGGTAAGACTATTCCAACGAGTGTCCTGTATATAACTCTAAAAATATGATGGTGAGGCTCAAGTAATACTGAAATTTTCTTGAATGTAAAGTACCTCTTCATTGCCATCGCTCCAAGGTCCTCTCTATCTCTCAGTGGTAGCACATGATCTATGGGTCAATTAGAACTAAACTGTGTACTCATGCTAAACTGCGTTGCCTGAAATAGAACTGTTTTGTATGCTAAACTGGATTGTTTGAAATAGAACTGTTTTTGACACTGAAACTGATCTTATGCTAAACTGAATTGTTTTTGATAGAACTGTTTTAATATACAAATGTGTGTAAACAAAAACTCTACTTCAACTAAACTGAATGGTTTGAATTAGAACTTTTTGACTAAACTGAATAGCTTTAAAAAATTTAAATGTTTTTGACAAGTAAACTGGGTACCTATGATAAACTGAATGGTTTGAAATAGAACTGTTTATTCTAATAAAAATGGATTTGGCAATGAATAACCTACAAAGGATGATATGCCATAAAACCCATACAAACAAACAAACAAACAAACAAACCATACGATTCTTTGATATTTGCCTATGTCTAAAAGGATTTAATATGTTTGTTTAAATTTTGGATGAAATAAATCCATAAAATATACAGTTTATCAGCAACTATGGGCTCTAATTACGAATATGTGATTCTTTAGTTCAGTTCGATTCTTTGATATTTGCCTATTTCTAAAAGGATTCAATATGTTTGTTTAAATTTTGGATGAAATAAATCCATAAAATATACAGTTTATCAGTAACTATGGGCTCTAATTACGAATATGTGATTCTTTAGTTCAGTATATATGTTATCTAATTATTTCACAAGTTATCTCATATGGAATAAATTTATGAATATCGTAAAATAATCTTAAAATCACTTTACTGATTTTCGCATATTATTCAACGTACCAATATCGGTGTAAAAACTTCATGAAATAGAAAAGAGAAGTTAGTGAAACGGTGCAAGCAAGCCGCATGACCCATAATATCTTTCTTCGCCTAGCAAAAACTTTTTCATTGGCCCTCTTTAATAATATTTAGCTGTAAATAAACTTGATGAAGAGTTTGGCATATTAAGCGCCTTTTCAGATAATATGAGTGATGTATTAAAAAAGTTTCCAGTCTTTTTTTGTACATGCATTTAAAATTGTCGTAGACTCTAGACACTTCAGTATGTTATTGCTATACATCTTATGAGATGACTGACCAATTTTTATGATTTCAGGTTCAAATCAACAGCTACAACAGGAATTGGAATACACTTACTAAAGCCTGATTGTCACAGCTGGTGAATGCAATCTGGACGTGAGGACACTTTAGAAGAAAGATATACAATAAAAGTATGTTTTAAACATGGAAAAAATGCCAGAGAAACGTATGGGATGGTTCAGACTGCTTTTGGACCATGTTGCATGAATCGAGCATCAGGTTTTGAGTGGCATAAGAGATTCAAGAAAGGCGGGGAGTCTGTGAGGGATGATGAGAGGTCTGAGAGGAGTAAGGAAGTCAATACACAAGAGTTGATTGGCCAAAGGGTTAGGGTTAGGGCTACTATGTTTATGTTTTAAGGGAGTTCCGGAAGAGATACCGTCGGAATTGACCAGCACTCTTCAAATCGGGGCAGTGGTATTTACACCAGTACAATGCACCAGTCCACAACTCAATACTTGTCACAGACTATTTAACCAAGATGGGCTTTAAGACAGTTCCTCACCCTCCCTATAGTCGTGACCTATAGTTGTGACATTTGCTTATTTCCTAAGCTGATAGGCTGTCGTTATGAGACAACTGAGGAGATGAAAGTGGCTGTGACGAAGGTCATTGACACGCTCACACAAGAGGACTTCAATGGGGCCTTGCAGAAGTTGTCGGAACGGTACAGCAAGTGCATTGCAGCCGGAGGAGATTACTTCGAAGGGGTCTAGAGTTTCATGTGTGTACTATCAATAAAAGTGCCCAAAACGAAAGAAGTCTGGAAACTTATTTAATGATTTTCGTACTTTGCAAATCCACAAATGATTGGTCAATATCCCGTGTAAATACCAACTTTTCAGCATTTAAACACACACACACACACACACACACATATATATATATATATATATATATATATATATAAGATTGGTTCTTTACGTAGGCAGCATCATGGAAGTAATTGGCTGACATCAGTCATGAATAATATATTAATTAGTCGTACAGTATCGTATGAAAATAAGATGCACCCATCAATACAGTAACCTAATATCAACTATCTGAGCTAATCATATTAGCTATTCAACATGTATTCTGCTATATATAAACATAGCAATGGGGGTGCCTATAAAGTACTAGTCAAGCTGAGTGAATCGGAGCGTAAAGAAACAAGAATAGATATTTTGCCGTGTTAGCAAGAGTTAAGGAATTATAGGACGAAAAAGCTAGCGGAGAAGAGAATGAAATCAGGACCCATTTCTTATTACAGTATGCACTGAATGTTTGAACAAAAATAACAACAATGCTTTCAAAACCAAGATACAAAATAAATTTGAATCCTTTTGAGGGCTTAAAATGTTATTGTAAGAATCAAGCCTGCTACAGTGATCTGGTAGCCCTGTTTCTGAAGTAACCCCAAAAGATCGTCTCGTTTATTTGGACACAAAGGCAAACTGATGCCTATGAAATATTTGTCACGTGGTCTCCCACTGAGAGAAGAGAAAAAGGGATTACTACTATTCCTCCGTATTTGAATTAACAGGCCAAAGACTGACCGTTGAAAGAGGAATCTAGGTCAATTACTCAAGTAACAAATCCAGGTCAGAATGGAAACCAACAGATGTTTGTACTCTGTGACCGGATGGGTAAAGAATGAGGTACAGGGACATATAGTAGCCCTAACGAATCGCCTGATAGCGGAAATAGCCCCCTTCTTCCGTCAGCGGAAATAGGGAATAAGAAAATCAGTTTTGGAACAGAGGTCATCGTGAACGGATGGGGTCGAATCTCGCGCCAAACTCCGGGTAAAGAAAGCGGAATGAGTCTTGGACAAGAAGAGGAACTTAATGCCTTCAATGCATAAATAAATTCCGTCAACCCGTAAAAGAGAAAATACTCTCCGAAGGAGCCCATCGAAAAGATAAGTAAACGTTACGACTGTTTCCCCCTACACCCAATTATATACTCTCTCTCTCTCTCAATTTAAAGAAAGATTAAAGAAAAGAAGAAAAGGAAGAAAGACATTTATCGTCATATACTATCCGCTGATAATATAGCCGACGCGTTGAATAAGTGTATCCGCGTGTATAGTAAAAAGATTGATATATTTTAATGTTCCTACGCGTTGAAGTTGTTCTTTTGTGTCGACTTCTGTCAAGTTGCTATTTCATGTTTCTTTTTTTTTTCAGCTTCTTTCGCCTAATGTTCTTCTGGCCTAAGTTGTCCTATATTTTCCTTTAAAAATACTATACGGGAAACCGGAGTTGTCGACTACTATAATTAATATTATTACATCTAAACCTAGAGGTCCATATCTTCCATTCTTCTAGAGTAGGAAGAACTAGTGGCCTTGGTGGGTGTGTGTGCAGTGTGAAATTTTGAAACCACTTGCCATCAGCGGTCAGTCTAGCCCTAAATTAACCCCCACATAATATGCCAGTTCCTATATGCCCGAGAAAGGACTCTGAACAAATACTTATTTTACGAGGGATCAAGTGCCAGACCGCCCCGTCTTCACACGTGTGAAAAAAATAAACTCCCTGTTTGGTGATAACAATATTTAAATGCACTAATTCCCATACGCTTTTAAATGGTTGCTCATCCGGGGATCTTTTTATTTTAATTTGCCGTCACACATTGAAAAAAGAACTAACCACAACAGAAACAACAACAGTGGTAAAAATCATGATCCAAAAAAAGAAGTGATGCTAACTACAGATGCATACCTAAGCAGCAATCATAACACAAGAATTCACCCAGTAATATACTTATCCTGAAAGTTAACGACAGAAGAAAAATTGAAAATGAAGAACTAAAAATAGTGTGCAACACGGAAAGAGCGAGAAAATTCTTATTAGGACCGATATCTTTTTTTAATATAGTTAGATCACAAACTGTTAGGATTCCTATTTAATCCCAGCAAAAATATTGGAAAGGGTTACAATACGAATAATTTTAAGATGAGCAATTAAACTTATAGAATTATATTTTGCATAATGTACGTCAAAGAGAACACAATTCTACATTTAGATTCCCAATCTAGTGTGGTAATGAAAATGTTCAAAATCACAAAAATGCAAAAAGCAAAATACTACACTTGGTGAACACAGAAGTGTTGACTCTTAATCAATTCAAAATCTAAACAAAACTCTGTATTTAGCAAGATACTAGAGAGAATTAAAAGAAGTATATGGAGTCATTGATTAATGGTAGAGAGGCCCTTAAAAAAGTGTCACAAAATAACCAGAGAGAAGGGCATAACATGTAATGGAGATATAATAGTATCGCCACAAGCCCTACGAAACGACATATTAAAATGTGTACATGAGGATATTCATTATAGCGAAACAGCAGCACAAAGAACGTTAAAGTTTCAAATCTGAAGTGCGAGATATTCCAAAGAAGTAGATTATATCAAAAGATCCACAAAATGTGATGAAATAAAAAAAAAAACAATAAACGAACCAAAGTTTACTCATAGCCCAAAGGATCAGTGGATTAGGAGCAACGTTGATCATGCACTCGTCAAAGATATGGATTTATTCTTAATATTCAAGGCCACATTTTCAGGATGGCTTTAGGTAATTAAAGTAACAGAAAGGAAAGCTACAATTGTCAAGCACGTTGTGGGAACAGAATTCTCAAATAACGGACAGCTCTAAACGATAGCCACAGACAATGCGCTATTTGTGAGGAGAAGCGATGTTCATGGCTAAAACGTATCAACTGCATCCCATAGAAGACATGACCATACCAATCGCAATCAAATTATATCGGGAATGAATGCTGCAAACTGTAAAAATGAGGTTAAAGGAATTTCCCCCGTTTGATAAATGCATAGAAGTCAATATCGAATGATTCTACCTGCAGAATCCAGTCATAAATAAAGAAAGTGAATAAATGAATAAAATAAAAAAAAAAAAATGAAATAAACCATGTCTGCATTAATGGCGAGACTAATCAGAACCCCAATTATCATATCCTTCTCAACAAAAGAACAAGTTTAGTATAAAAATTATAAAGGAAAATTCAGAAAAAGCAAAATTCCTATTAAAAAAGAGGAATAACACATCGGTAATAGAGAACAATAGGCAGGACATACTAGTCTATTTGTGTCTGTTTAAATCCATTATTGAACCCAAAGACGAAAAATGGAGGAATGGGGGAGAATAAACAGCAGGAGTCCTGTGATTTCGATAGTGAAACCGAGGAGGGTATGGAAAAAAATGAAAATGAATACGGCAAGAGACTGTCGAAGAAAATAAACTTAGAGCAAGATCATCCATCCGAAGAAATCAGGAAAGACTGGAAGAAAAGCAACATAGATTCAGAAAATCATTAGAAGTACAAGAGAAACATTGATTATACGGCCACTTAGGTTCAGGGAGGTTTAGTATCGAAGGAAAAAGAGTTGTAGTTTACTAAGGTTTTTGCTTAGATGTAGCACATGGCCTTATGAACGAGCACCCATTGAGACTCGAACTCACGCGTGATGTTGTAAAACATTACACCACCTATCCATAAAAGTAGTAAACCAATATCAACTGGCCAAGCTAATCATATAAGATTGTTAACATCAGCTCCGTGAC
This sequence comes from Sepioteuthis lessoniana, assembly GCA_963585895.1. Taxonomy (NCBI): domain Eukaryota; kingdom Metazoa; phylum Mollusca; class Cephalopoda; order Myopsida; family Loliginidae; genus Sepioteuthis; species Sepioteuthis lessoniana. The sequence continues at coordinate 56,916,925 of OY757911.1, read as the reverse complement.
CTATAAAAATTATAACATTAAAAATCATTTTTCCCAGAATAAAATAAGCCAAACGAATGTTTGCTAAGAGGTTATACTCCCACAATGAATGTCCTGGATAAAACATTGAATAATCTGGTGTTGAGACTCCAAGCTTGGAGCTTTGGGGAATGCAGCGTATCCCTTCATTGCCATTGCTCCCAAATTGACTCTGACTCGGACAGGTAGCACCGATACGATGTTTTCAATAGGTCCAATAGAACTGTTTGACATGTAAACTGTACGCAAACAAACGACTTATGCTATATCAAATTGCAAGAAACAGAATTGTTTCATCTTTAACTGTCAGTAAACAAATAATTGATGTTTAGTTATATTGTTAGTGAAACATATCAATACTTGGAACCATTTAACTGTGCATATACAGATGATTAATAATAAATAAAATTATTCGTGTTAGGTAGAAATGCTTAAAACCAGTTGACAGTGTAAACAAAGTGCTCTCGCTCACTTCAAATTTTTATGAACGAAATGCGTTAACAAATCATAAATTATATATATATATATATATATATATAAAGATGATTTGGTCTTGAATAACTTACAATGTTTGATAGCCGATAAAACTCGACCAACCAACCGACAAGAATGCAACGTTTGGCTGGTATTTATTTTAGAGCGAAGCTGTTTTAACTTATTTTCAAGAATGATCCAAAAAAACTTTTAACAAATAAGATTATCTTTGCAATACCTTGGAAAATAATTATACTATTCACCTAAATACTTTACAAATATCGTCTCTTTATGGTATATCTTATGAAGTAAAAATGATCTGGCCATATTAAAAATGCTTTGTTCTCTATATGTTATTAGATTATTTATTGCGAAATAAATAGTAAAGTTGGCGACCGTAGTCGAGGGCGACCAGAAGGCCCCCTTTTATATAACTACTACACTGGAGGAGTAACGTCAATAATGAATATTTATTATTAAACCAGTCTGATTCCACAAACCCAAAATATACTTGTAGCCACTGAGTTCAAAAGCAGCCGTCCCTCATCCTATATCACCCTAAAAAACAATACAAGTTAGAAACAGTCCTTAGTATCATAGGAATTTATTGATAAACATTCATCCAGGTATATCCCGTATATTAGACGTCTATATATTGACAACAAACAAGTAAGCAAACAAGTAAGCGAAGAAAATTGTCAAAATATTATTGAAGCATGAAACTGACTCTCATCAGGAAAATGACTGATTTTTCCTCATTATTTAAACTTAGGCACGCTCTAACCCAATATTATGCATTCTTTTCAAATAAATGTTGCAAAAAATATTTTCAATATATATATACATATATATATATATATATATATAGTAAGTAATGTTGGTGACCTTAATCGAGGTTGACCCGAAGGCTCCCTTTTCAATACACTGATGTGGGGAAGAGCACTAAACCTTTCTCTGGATTGCTCCACTATACCCGTGTTCCTTACCTTATGATGCTGAGTGTTAAGCAAGGTGATATCAAGTAGCATTTTTTAGTATTAGGTATGACTCGACCTAGTATTGAACCTTGGTCCCTCGGACCATTGCCGAACACCATACGCGTGAGGCCAATATATACGAGGATCATTAAATAAGTTTCGAAACTTTTTTCGTTTTGGCATTTTTATTGATAGTACACACATTAAACTCTAGTCCCCTTCGAAGCAATCTCCTCCGGCTGCAATGCTCTTGGTGTACAGTTCCAACAACTTCTGGAAGTCCTCTTGTGTGAGCGTGTCAAAGACCTCAGTCACAGCCTCTTTCATCTCCTCAATTGTCTCATAACGACAGTCTCTGAGCTTTGGGAATAACCAAAAGTCACAGGGAGCAAGATATGGACTATACGGAGGGTGAGGAACTGTCTTGATGCCCATCTTGGTCAAAAAATCTGTGACAAGTATAGAGTTGTGGATTGGTGCATTGTCCTGGTGTAAATGCCACTGACCCAATTTGAAGAGTGCTGGCCTCTTCCGACGGAATCTCTTCTTGGAATCCTTTAAAACCTCTACATAGTAGGCCTAACCCTAAACTTTTGGCCAATCAACTCTGGTGGACTGACTTCCTTACTCCTCCCACAACTCTCATCATCCCTCACAGATTCCCTACCTTTCTTGGATCTCTTATGCCACTCAAAAACTGATGCTCGGTTCATGCAACATGATCCAAAAGCAGTGTGAAGCATTCCATACGTTTTTCCGGCATTTTTCCAAGTTTAAAACATACTTTTATTGCATATCGTTCTAAAGTATCCACACGTCCAGATTGCATTTTTGAAATTCACCAGCTGAGACAATCAGGCTTTAGTTAGTGTATTACAATTCCTGTTGTAGCGGTTCATTTGAACCTGAAATCATAAAAAATTGGTCAGTCATCTCATAGAATGTATAGCAATAACATACTGAAATTTCAAGAGCCTACGATAATTTTAAATGCCTGTACAAAAAAAAAGGCTGGAAACTTATTGAGGGCACCATGTACATATTCAAAGTGGACGCTTTTTGATTTAACGCTCTCCTCCGGATGACTTCAGAATTTTTTGCAAGTGTTCTCGACAGTCCCTAGATTAAATTATGAACTGCTCCCGTTATCCTCGCCTTCGTTTTCTCTTTGGCGTTGCAAGGAGTTTCGTCTGTCTCTCATTTAACCGCACTCCACACATAATAATCAAGAGGATTAGAATCTGTGGTGTAAAGTTGAAATAAATTGGGATGATTTTGACGCAGGAATGTCCTAACGATCAAGAATAGTCTTTCTTGCTTCTGTAGAAGAGACTCGAGCGCCAGATAGTCTTCCACAAATGTCCCTCTTCAATGAAACGCTTGTTGGCTACCGTGCTGAGTCTCAGGTCACGTGAAAGATGAATAGAGGCATGTTGTCACCATAACTATTGTCCACCCTATGCAGCATGATATGGATTGGATGTTTGATTTTCATCAGTATGAATATGAATCTCTTCTCAGACTCACATCCAAAGTTTCTAAAATATTCTTATAGGTGATTCTGCAGTGAATGACATTTAAATATAATTAGGGACGCTGGATGATTGTTTTGGTAATAGGTTGTTTCCTAGCAAGACTTTAAGGTTACCCTAGTCTACGTCAGAATAGCAGCAGATTCCCAAATAAAAAAATAGAAGTGTATGAGATGCAAATCTGCTGCTGGATGTAATTAGCGAAAATAAGCTCTACGCAAAGGCCGTGGAAGTAGATGCAGATCAAAAAAGAGGAAAAAGAAGAGTTGGAACCTAAACCCAAAAAGAAAAATTCATAACCCCGAGCCAGTACATGCGAGAACCACGACAGAAAACGATAAATAAAATACAAAGGTCTGTTTTATCTCTCTCTCTCTCTCTCTCTCTCTCTCTCTCTCTCTCTATTTCTGTATATATATATATATATATCCTCGCGCGAGGGTTTATTTGTGACTGTCTATCTAAAGCGGTCAATTCAGTTCGTACACTGTTTCTCTCTTTTACATGACTACTTAGAGGGTCAGTAGCGAATAAACGTTTGTATTAGGTAAATAAGAGGGTGTTTTGTGAGTTTGTCACTTTTTCTCACGGAGATGTTACAGCAGGAGTCCGTCAGGAACTTAAGTCATAGAGTTACCTGAGTCTGCTGAGAACCATGGTTGTCTCTGTGGTTTAGAAATATTACAAACATATATATAAAAACTATAGGGATACAACATGTAATACGGTTAAATACATCAGCGTTCTGCTTTTCTCACTTGCAATCTCAAAATGACTCTGCCTTATAACACAATAGACAAAACCTAAAATAAATAATCTACGCGAGTAAAATAGATAATTTAAAATGAGTTCAATTTACCCACTATATACATATTCACATGAATATTCCTGTCAATATTTGTATAAATATATATATATATATATATATATATATATATATATATATATATGCACACGTACAAACGCGCACAAGCACACACACACACACACACACACATACACACACACACACATATATATATATATATATATATATATGTGTGTGTGTGTGTGTAAAGTGATTTTACTCATTCGAAATGGAAAAATCAGCTCAGTCAAGTCAATTTAATGTAACTGAGATAAGAAAACCTTTCCTGACAGCAAAACAAAAGACGATGATTGTTAAAATTATGACAGCATAAAACACAAAAGACATAGTAATGTGATTTGTCTTCTTTGAATTATAGTGGATTAAGAAGTAGCTTACTTATAACAGATATTCTGTACTGAATATTATTTATCATATGACAATTTACAGACAATAGACTGAATTAATTATGCTGGGCCGACACATGACTACAGGTAAAGCAACGAATTCGAGTACTGCTAGTACTACACTTCTGGTAGCTACTAAAATCGAACTTTTCAGTTTTGAATTATCAATAACAGGCACGGTTTTGGCACAGTTCCATAAATGGTCACAGAATCCTGAAAGCAACAGCTAATATTGGCAAGCAAAGAAGCGAAACAGGAAACAACTCTATCCATCTGACACACACCATCTTGCCCAATATCTCTGTCTATCCATTTTATTTCCTCATTCATGATACCAACTGCTTGGTGCCCCAAAGACCATGGTCGCCATCTTGTACTTGTTATACAAAATTTGAACTGTCATATGTACATATAATGATTTTCTACAGTCTTTATGATATTTTCTTTTTCGTGTTTTCTGTTGCAAAGAATTCACAATAAATAAGAAGAAAATTTACGAAGTTGAAATAAAAGAATTAAAAACTGACGCAACGGGGAATTATATATTCAACCAGTCTCAGTTACATTAACAGTTAGATAATAATAAAATTCATAAATTTTTATCTTTTTTTGCCTTCTGAAATGCATAAAAGGGACAATTTAATATTCTTATTTACTGCAAAAATATATATAAAATTTAATGATTTCTTCTGGTCATTTGAAATTAGGTTGCATAGATCTATAAAGTCTTTTGATCGAATATCTATACAGGATTGAACTAAAAGATTTTAGATTTTCAGAAATCTAATTATTACTTGTTATATATATATATATATATATATATATATATATATATATATATATATATATATATATATAGTGTTGTTCTTGATTCATTGTCAGAGAAGTAATCTTTTTAAATAAGAAGATCTGCAAATGATTTCAGATTCGGTTTTTGGTTTTTATTATTTCATATACTATGCTCTAAACGTATATCAGACTTTATGTCTTCAGGATATTTTGAATGGTTAAGTTAAGTTTCGTTTGATTATTTTTTTGTAAAGATCGTTTTGATAGAATATATTTTCTTATCCTAGAATATGTGTCAGTGCATGTCCTATTTTAGTTTATTGTTAGTGCAGACCTCAGGTCTATGTAAATGTTCTTTACTCATATAAGTAAATGTTCTTTCTACATAAGTATGCGTTATTTGTGCATGAGAGAGATTGTATGCGCAGGCATTAAAACATTTAGGTGAATTTTTGTTTATAAACACTTCATAGGATATGTTAAATTTTGATTAATTCCAAATTGGTACCTGAGTATATGTTATTGGTGTCTTTTGCCCGTGAAGTCCTCTGGTATATATATATATATATATATATATATATATATATATATATATATATATATATATATATTTAAGTAACTATTCCTAGTGCATGTGTATGTGTGTACACATACATACATTGCCGTACACCTAAGAACACACATGCATGTACACACATATTTATCAGGTGCTGATTTAGTCCTTCTTTGTTTCTCCCTCTCTTTCTCTTTTGTGGATATAAACATACACATGAATCTACAGCTATACATACTGAGGCATACAAATTTTTCTTCGTTAGTGTTTGGATTTATGTGTGTGAGAGTGTGTTTGACCCTTATATATAGATGTATTTTCCGCTTGCCTCTTTGTTATGTTTATATTTTTATGTATAGGTAATGTTTAGCGCTGGTTTAAATCTATCTATTCAATTTTTTAAAATTTTATTTGCAGTGATGAGTGGTCATCAGTTGTTAATATCGGCGTTGTTAAGTCTCATTTCCTGCATTTATAAGTGGGTTTTGCTGCATAGCATTTTCCATTTTCTGGAAACTTCTGTGTTAAGATAATTCATTGATTAGTTATTGACTATAACCACTATAGATTTGTATGCAGTTAGAACATTTGTGTGACACTATGTGGCCATTCGTTGTGTTGGGTGTGGTGTGCGCCGGTCAGAGAATCTCTTTGTCTGCTTAAGTGCGAAACACGTACAAAGGACTGAGGGCGAGATCTCCCGCGAGACTGGAAGTGGTCGAGGAAAGGTAGGTTCCAGAGAAGACATAGGGTCAATTGACAAAGAAAGGCGGAGAGAGGCAGTCGACAACGGAGAGCGTGAGATAGCAATCCAGGGGAAGGACGGTCAGCAAAAAGAGGCAGTGAGGGAAGACAGTCAAAGATTAGTTGGCATTCCTAGTGGCTTTTATAGAAGTTTCGCGCCAAAAACACACCGGCGATAGTCTACTGATGCACGGAGAATGCAGAGTGTCACAAAACTCACTTTCTTGCGCTTGGAGCTGACACAAGTCCGTGTTTGTTCGTTCTTTTTCTCTCGCCCTCTCAGTTGTATTTTATGTGGCCGTAAAAAAATGTGTGAATTACTGGCTATGAATTGTATTGGTTTAAAGAAGTTGATAAGTCGGGGCTCGGCCGGCAGGGGTGTTATCACATTTGATCATCTTGATAACATTTTTTAAAATAACATCTTACGTTTCTATTTTTATGAATGTTACTTTTGGGTTTTCGAAGTTATATGATTCCATCTACGATTTTATTACGTACTCCACGTCTTTTATTTTTGCATTTGCATTCCATGCATTTTTGTGTTTCTTAAATTTAAATGCGATCCCTGTGTGTTTGGGGCTTTTTTTATTGTTTTCTTTTAATAATTTTTATTGTGTCTAGTATGTTTTAAATTATATCATTGCTTTGAAGTTGATCTAGATTCTTTGATATTTCTGTGAATATCCCCGAATTGTTTTGCTTACATAGGGAAATATGTTGTTGTTTGTTGCTATGTTTTTCGAGGTTTCGTAATTATTGCAATGGTATCTTTTTGCTGATATAGCAGATTGAGACTCATCACCAGATCTAGTTTAGTAATGCACAGGACACCCCTTTTTTTCAAGGACGGTGGTCCAATCTCAATACAGGGGATACTGACAGCGTATTCTAAACTGTGACCCAAAATTTGCTGGAAAGATAAAGTGCTCAGAAATATATAATTGTCGTCAACTTTTTAAAATAATAACGAACAGTGTTTAATCTTTTTATATAATTTGAGATGTACGGGGTGTTTAAGAAAGATTTATATAATATCTTAACAAATAGCTTACTTTATTTTCGTTCTAACGATCTAAAGTTCTCACAGTATGTGTAGAAACAATTCCAAATCCTATGTCTCGTGGTTACTCGCCTATTCCTTTCTAGTGAAAGGAATTCTGTGCTGGAAAATAAAAATATACAAAACATAAAACATTGATGCTTGTGTTGTTTCTACACATGCAGTTAACATTTGATATCATATCGAGTGAGAATTATTCAAGTTATTAGATTATCAAAGAATATCTATTTTTTCTGAAATAACTTATACTTCTTACATCAGCAGAAAAAAATAGTGTTTATAATCTGTATGTCAACAAAAGAACTGTGTGAATTGAAACATCCTATCAAGAAATTCTATCAAATTATGAATTTGGATTCTGAAAATGTTCTACTGACAATCGGCATCACATTGTATTCATCGATGAAAACGTGACATTTATATTTTTCTGACCTCGCCAATTTCTATTTTCTCTTCTTTCTGCCCTTCTATTGATTATTTGTCGAAGAAAGTAGTGTGAATCAAAAGTGTTATGTCAGGTAGACATTTCTCAGGTCGACACTTGTTTGTTTAACTTAGGTTTTGTCTTTTATAAAAAAAATAATAACAAAGCTTAGATATAATGAAACAATGCGAATGTAAGCAAACGAAAAAAGAAGACAATATATTTAGCTGTAGACAATTTATTAAATCGAGGTTCTGTCACACATATACGCAAATATAAATGTTCGTATAGAAACACAGACACGTGTTTGCGGATTGATGATATTATGTTGAGATATGACAAAACAAACAGACAAATCTATTTTCAGCAAAAATATTCATCTAAAAAAAATGGAGAATGTAAAACATTCCAATTCTTCGAATAATTCAACGTCTCTTGTGTGCCTGATATTTTAATCCCAACAATTCGACTGTTTAATTCAATTATTTTTACTCCTTGAGAGTTTTTCTCATAAGCTTGAGCAAATTATTATTATTATTATTATTATTATTATTATTATTATTATTATTATTCTCTCCTTGAGAGTTTTTCACATCAGCGTTAGTAGATGATTTTCCACTGGAGTCTGAGCGACAGCAAATTTCCTAAAGTCTTCAGAGCTCTTCTCAGTATTTTGGGCGCTCCCAACAATGCTCTCGTTTGGACAGTCTCCAACCGTCCCGTTATTTTCAAGTCCTCCAGTCCTTGTAACAAACATTTTGGTAACTTCTACCAAGAGCACCAATGACAACAGGTATAATCTTCACTTTCATGTTCCACAGTTTTTTTCAATTCCTTGGCAAGGTCGAGGTACTTTTTTCTCTTTTTGCATTCTTTCAATTTTAGTCTGTGGTCTACTGGGACATGAAAGTCCACAATCCTACACGTTCTCTCTTTCATGTAGATTATTAAAAGGTCTTGTCATCTGACCGACATTATGTCATTCTCTAGGATAGATTCTATATTGTGCATATACTATTTCCTCGTATGATCAAACTTCAATTTCTGGCACAATTCCCAGTGGATCATCTTGCCCACCCAGTCGCGCCTAGTCTTATACTCTTTCTGTGCTAATTAGCTGCATTCATTTATTATGTGATTGATCATTTCGCCTCTATCACCACATAATCTACATCTGCTGTTTTGTTGCGTTTTATCTATTCTCATTTGATATGGTTAATACTTATAATGTTGTTTTGTACTGCTATTAGAAAATATTCAGTTTCCCTCTAAAGGTTTCCTTTTCTTCGCCATATCCTCGTTTTCTCTTGTGAGATACAATTGTTAAGTGCTTAAAACGTCCATAGTGTTGTTTTCTTCAAAATTTGATATCCTGTATATTGTTGTCCGCCTGGTTCTCGTTTCGTTAGTAATATCTTTGGTGACTGCAATGAGTCTTCTGCGCTTTTGTATGTAATCTTCGAGTCGTGGTATTGATGAGTCAACGCTATTTTCAATGCAGGCAAATCCTATTCCTCCCTCTTCTTTTGAGACATATAGTCTGTCAACGCCATCTCCAGGATGCAATGTATTATGCATGATCATTAGTTTTTTTGTTTTCTATATCATTTGTTTAAGTTCTTCTCTGGTCCATTTTAAGAATGGTAACGAGTCTCTTACAAGAGGGACAGCCTAGGTAATTATCCCTTTAACAAGGTTCCTGCTATAAATATTTGTCTCGATTAATTTTCTGGTTCTTCTGCGATACTCTTATTTATTTTTTTCTTTCATTTCCACTTGCTTGGTAGTGTCAGCTTCCAATATCCCCAAGCATTTTTAGGTTATATATATATATATATATATATATATATATATATATATATATATATATATATATAATGAAATATATCATTTATATAGACATCAGAATCTTTAAAATAATTCTCCCGACATTTCTCCAAATCGTCTCTGATTTTTTTTTACATCATTGCTATTTTGGATCTTAATAAGCAATTTATTTCAAGAACCCATTATTCTATTGAAAAAAAAATCCAAGTGATTCAGAAAATTTGCTTGTGAAATCTATTTTGACAGTGAATTTTCCGTTCAAAAAGAAAGACTGAAAAAATGTCTACGATAATTAAGATATACATTGATTATTTACAACACTTCGCTCATTTTTCTTTATAGTAACGTAGTAAATCATAATCCTTTGAAATATACCGGTCATTGATATATCTTACTAATTTCATAATTTTTCACTCTATGCCCACCAATCTTAATACGACACCCCAATTTCTTAGTTTCGACTCTAGAGCCCAGTCCTTAGTGCGATATCATTAAGGTTTTATATATGCATTTTTAAAAAACATTTGCCTCCTTTGAAATAGATATTAATCCGTTAAATGCTCGATCAGGGTAACCGGAAGCTGAAATTTTTTATCGACTGATTTATTTTTTTAAAATTTGGACCGAAATTAGTTTTGGTAAGTGGGCAAGGTTTTCCCTCACTTTTAATCGGATTTATATGTACAGACTACAAGGAAAGAGTCGGTCTAATTTTTTGGTTATATCAAGCAATATGACAGTGTATAGATAGCCTTTACAACATCTAAGCAAAAACACAAAATTACCAAATATTCTCCAACACGTTCCTTGAGTAAAAACAAGGCGCAAAACACGATGAAATCCGTTTTAGTTTGGCTTATCCAATGGCAAATAAGCTGATATATGATACTTCCTTCAATATTTGGCCTTGTCGGTGAGGTTTAGAACACACTGACTGTATCCCTTATTAAGGGGTAAGATTTCTTCTCCAAAACATTAGGATGTGATAGGCATTACACTAAACGGCATCTGATAGTGATGTTGCAGTTCTTGAGATCTGGGGAATGTGAGGGACACCTTCTTTGCCATTACTCCCAGATCAACTCTGTTCTTGAGTGGTAGTAACTGTTAGGGTCCTATCTATGCATCAAATAGATATGTTCAAAATTATTCTTATTTCATAGAAATACTTGATGCCATATAAGAGTAAATTATTTGTATTAAGAATTGTTACTTGGTGCTAATTTTTTTTACGGAGGATAAATCTATTTGTTTCTGCGGGCAAAGAAATAATTATTAGATAAATAATTGGTTGATACGATAAAGTTATTAGTATTAGATAGGAATACTTGGAACCATTCAAATGTATGCAAATTATTTTTATTCGATAGGAATAAATCCTATATTACTCAATGAAAAAAAAATAATAAAAAAAAAATACAGAAAGCATGTACACATGCGTAAATTGAACGTGATTCCCTAACCTCTAATCATATATTACCTTCGACGGTCTGATATTCCGTTAAAACCATCCATTCAACATGTAAATTTCCATTGGCACTATTTGTTAATTATCAAGGTTTTAGTAAAACGAATTGTGCTTTGTTTTGTTTTTTTCTCCCAACCACAGAAATAGTGTTAATCAGTGACTACTTTACATATTTTTTAGTTTCTGTAAGTGAATGTAAACTTCATCTAAATATAAATGGCATTTTCTGTTAATCAATTTCAATATAAGACCTACTCCTCGATTCATATATCCTTCCACAATGCAATCCTTAATTTTAAATATCGTGCCAGAAATTAACCTCCACTTTATAACTAAACGTATACCATATTTAACAGTATTGTGAACCTTATTCTTCACAGGTCTATTGCTGTACTAACATTCTTCTGTTGTTTGAGAATTGATCAAATGAAGAATTATCTGAAGAGATGATATTTTGCCAAATTTTCGAGGGTTTGTCCACCGCCCAAATTGCCCTCATCTTTCTCTGGAGAATATTGATTGGTTTCAGTGAATTTCTGCTGACTCCTCTGATTTAATAGCTCATGTGAAACTGTAGCGATGTTCATAGGCTGAGATATACATTCTCTGTCACGTTTGCCGCCTATCAACGGAGACGTTTTTCAATTTCCTGTTTTGACTCACGCAGACACATTTCTGATAGTTTGGATTGACCCGAACGAAAGGGGATAGTTTTCTTTTCATCATTAGTGAACTGTACGATCCCATAGTTTAAAGTTGAATTCCAAATCTCGACCTTATTTGACGTACGTTTATTCCCACATTAGATCAACCAATAACATCTCCCTCCTTCAAATTTTGACAAATCTCTTGAGTTGATCTAAGTGGCACTTAAAAGCGAATGCGTGTGTGAGATGATTATTGTTTTAAGAATAAAATTTATTTGTAGAAAAAGAGTGGTATCTATATAGTTATGTCCAATGGTGGGATTCAAAAATTTTAAGTCTTCTCTCACTATATGTCTCATCAACCACAGGTTTCTCTCTAGCACAGTCTCTGACAGCAAACCATGGTGCCTGGCCTGATATACGTACAAAGGTTAATCTTTAGGCTGACGCATTAGGTCTAGCATGCAAAATGATTAATTTTTGTTATTTTCACGACTTAAAACTTTTCTAGATGGATAAAAGATTGAGAACAATAGATATAATCAAACAACCGGTTCATGGGATTAATTTTACTCCAAGAAGACTTTGTTGCTATCCAGTTGAATCTCATCACAAGGTATATACTGTAGAGAAATATGATTTTTTAAACTATAATAGACTCTCTTTCGTGTACTTTCTTAGTAATTATTATATATGAAAAGTGAATTCACAATGAATCGACCGAATGAATTAAACAAATCTGTGTATCCTAGTGTGTTTGTAGTCGGTTCGTTCAAATGATTCCTAGTATTGCCATGTAATACAAATAATTATATTAAACATTTCGTTCAATTGTTTGTTTGTTTGTTTGTTTGTTCTTTATGGCATATCTTCATTTGTAGGTTATTTTAAGCCAAATCTATTTTTATACATATAAATAATTCTATTTCCAAACAGTTTAGCATAACTACACGGATCAATTGTCAAAAACAGTTCTATTTCTAGCAATTCAGTCTAATCAAAAGGTTCTAAATCAAACAAGTAAATTAAATATGTGTATAGTTTTTGTTTACACTCAGTTGAATATCAAAACAGTTGTATTCCAAGCATTTCAAGTTCGTGTAAGTATAGTTTCAGTGTCAAAATAGTTCTATATCGAACAATTCAGTTCTGCAAACAAAAGCAGTTCCTTTTCAAACAATTCAGTTTTGTATATGTACGCAGTTTAAATATTAAAACATTTCTTTTTCAATCAATTTAGTTTTGCATTAGTACACAGTCTAGTCATATTTGGTTCATAGATAGGACCGTTTCAGGTGCTACCACTACGGGGTAAAGCAGACCTAGGAGTAATGGCAATGAAGGGGTACCCCACATTCCCCAAAACTCCAGGGATAGTGCCTCGGCAACAGATGGTTTTGGTCATATCGAGAATACTCATAGAGGGTGGGTTTCAATTCTTTGTACAGATGCAGTTGGTGTATACTGCAGTCACATTTGAGGTAAAAGTAAGGATGAATTCAAAAGTGGAATTCTACCATACATTTCTACTCAATGACACCAGAATGTTAGCCGATTTGCATTCATCATCTCCGTTTGTACACCAGATGCGGTCAAGAAGATTTGCTGTGTGCTAATGGTGGTAGAGACGACTGGAAAGAGAGAGACAGAGAGGGAGAGAGAGAGAGAGAAATAGAGAGAGAGAGGTATATATATATATATAATATGTGTGGGGGGGAGAGGGAGAGAAGACTCAAAGAAATCAGTGCTGTCGGCTAACCTTAATGTTTTATATATCTATCTATCAATCTATATATATATATATATATATATACGTGGGAGATTCAATAAGTTTCCAGCGTTTTTTTTTTTTTTTTTTTTTTGGTACAGGCATATAAAATTGGCGTAGACTCTTGAAAATTCACTATGTTATTGCCATACATCTTATGAGATGACGGACCAATTTTTATGGTTTCATGTTCAAAGGAACAGCTACAGCAGGAATTGGAATACACCCTACTAAAGCCTGATTGTCACGGCTGGTGAATTTTTAAAATGCAATCCGGACGTGAGGACATTTTAGAAGAATGATTGGCATAAAAGTATGTTTTTAAACTTGGAAAAGATGCCACAGAAACGTATTGAATGCTTTAGACTGCTTTTCATTGACACACTCACACAAGAGGACTTTAATGGGGCCTTCCAGAAGATGTTGGAACGGTACAACAAGTGCATTTCAGCCGGAGGAGATTACTTCGAAGGGGACTAGAATTTCATGCGTGTACTCTCAATAAAAGTGCCCATACGAAGAATGTCTGGAAACTTATTTAATGATCCTCGTATATATATATATATATATATATATATATATATATATATATATATATATATATACGGGGATCAACAAAAAATGTATGAGGACATGAGGAAATTTAAGGAGTCCGGAAAAATATTTGTAAAGTCAGATAAGTTGGGCAATTTATATAAGATAGAAAAGGAAAAATATAGGCAAATGATATTTAAGGAGTTCAACAAAAAATGTATGAGGACATGAGGAAATTTAAGGAGTCCGGAAAAATATTTGTAAAGTCAGATAAGTCGGGCAATTTATATAAGATAGAAAAGGAAAAATATAGGCAAATGATATTTAAGGAGGTGGTTAAGAACTATAAGAAGGCACCACCTAATCTAGAAAAAGAGTTAAATAAGGAAGCAAAGATGTTGGCGCATAAATTAGGTATTGTTGATAGGGTAGAAAAATACAATACCAAGAATTGTTTTATTACTATAAAAGACCACAAAAGTAATTTCAAGACGAGTCCGGAATGTAGGCTCATTAACCCGGCCAAGACTCAAATAGGTAGGATTAGTAAGATAATCGTACAAGAAATATGTGAATCACTTAGAAGGGCATTGAGCATCAACCAGTGGAGGAGCACTAATGATTGTATTAAGTGGTTTGAGGAGTATGAGAAGGATAATAGGTGCTCCTTTATTAAGTATGATATAAAGGATTTTTATCCTTCAATAACAGAAAAGACATTGGATAGGGCGTTAGATTTAGCTAAAGAATATATGATTATACCTCTAGATAAGGTGGAAATAATTAAGCATTGTCGTAAAACATTGTTATATTATGAAGATAGTGTATGGATAAAAAAAGGGGAGGGTGGAAATTTTGACGTTTCGATCGGAGCATATGATGGTGCGGAAATTTGTGAGCTCGTCGGATGTGTATTACTATATAACATTAATAAGATTATGGAACCTAATAATCATGGATTGTATAGGGACGACGGGCTGATTATAGTGGATAAAAGTACGCCGAGGAAGTGTGATGGGATTAGAAAAAAATTGTATAAGCTGTTTGATGACTTTGGATTTAGGTTGGATGTAACAACAGATTTAAAAATAACTGATTATCTTGATATTACTTTAAACTTATATAGTGGAACAATATCTCCATTTAGAAAAAGGAACCAGGATCTGCGTTATGTAAACAGGGGATCTAATCACCCAATACAGGTCTTTAAACATGTACCTAAAGGAATAGAGCATAGATTATCTAATAACTCCTCCAACAGGGAAATTTTTGAACGAATTAAGCAGGAATATGAGGAGGCTCTAAACAATGACGTATATAGGGTTAATTTAGAATATAAGAATAGGGATAGAATTGGAACACAACGTAGGAGAAATAGACCTAGAAAAATCTTATGGTTTAATCCCCCTTACAACATGGAAGTAGTTAATAACTTGGGAAAAGAGTTCTTCAAGATATTAAAAAGAAACTTCCCTAGTGGGAGCCAATTATATAAGATATTTAATAAGAATTGTATTAAATTAAGTTACAGTTGCATGCCAAACATTAATGGAATAATAAATAGGAGTAATATAGCCAAATTAGGTACAAAGAAGCATAAGGTGATTGACAAATGCAACTGTAGGGATAAGGTTAGGTGTCCTCTCGAGGGAAAGTGTAAGCAGGAGTGTGTAGTGTATAAAGTAGAGGTATATACTGATTCGAATAATAAGAGAGATAAAAAGATATATTTTGGGTCAACCCAAGGGGATTTTAAAACTAGGTACTATAACCATAGAACAAGTTTTTCGCACGAAAGATATATATCTATATCTTTCGTGCGAAAAACTTGTTCTATGGTTATAGTACCTATTATCTAGTTATGTGTGGGAGATTAAGGAAAAAATGGGAGTAGATCCGATAATGAAATGGGAAGTAATAAAGAAATGCCGCAAATATAGGGCAGGTAATAGAACCTGTAATCTTTGTATGGAGGAAAAATTGATAATAGCAGATTGAAAAAGTAAGAATATGCTAAACAAAAGATCGGAGGTGTTGAATAGTTGTATACACAAAAGAGCGTGGTTACTATATAATTAGGAAATGTTATAGGTTTATTTTTATTTTTTATTTTTTTTAATTTTTAATTTTTTTTTTTTTTTTTTTTTTTATGAAAATTTTAGGATAGGTGGAGGTTTTTGGTGAATAAAGGCAATTTCTCCTTAGAATGGTTTAGGCGAAACTTCCTGATGATCCGTTAAGGTGAAACTTTAGTAGAAGATTTTCGACTAGCGATTTAAGTTAATTCTATATATATATATATATATATATATATATATATATATATATATATCATAACCTCTCACAAAAGCAAAAACAAACCTTAAAACTATATTGGAAAACGAAAACATAATTATAAAAGGACCAGACAAGGGAAGTGCCGTAATCATCTTAGATAAAACATGCTACAAAACAAAATACAAGAAATATTGAAAGATGACACCAACTTCGAACTAATAGATAGAAACTTAGATAAAAATGTAATATCAAAAATCATAAAATTCTGGAAAATACACAATAAATCACTAACTACAAAAAAAAAAAGACTTCTTAACAAACTATATATCCATAACAAGTATCTTCTACGGACTACAGAAAATTCACAAGTCCAAACAAATAAAAAACACCGAAGAAACACAAAAATCCCAATATATAGAAATCACAAACCCCAGTGACTGTAAATTCATACCGATTGCTGCTGGCCCGTCGTACCCGAAAAACAGACGTAGCAAACTAATAGACATTTTACTAGAACCTTTCTAAAGTAAAATAAAAAGCTATATTAAGGGCAACATAGATTTTTCAAAACTCCATACCAGAAAAAATTTGATCCCAACACTCATAGCCACATTTGACGTCATAAACCTATAGAGCAACATTCCCCATGAAGTAGGAAAACAAGCCATATCATTTTTGATAGATAAATACGTTGACCCATTACAGCCAAGATTTAACAAAAAAAAAAAAAACTATCATAGAGTGTATAGAAATAACCCTTGATAATAACTCCTTTCAATTCAATAGTGTTAACTATATCCAGACCCTAGGAACAGCTATAGGAACTAAAATGTTGCCAACATACGCTACCTGAAAGTTAGAATATTCAAATGAAAACCAACATGAAATTAAAGGCAAAAAGTATACCATCGGCATAAAAGAAGAATTTATCAAATCAGTGGAAATATATTTGGATGATGACTTCATATTCTGGAAATACTCATGGGGAGATATCAAAGAATTACACAACCTACGACAAAATATTCACCCGAAATGAAATTTACTATGGAACATAGCTCAAAAGGACAAGCGTTTTTAGATATCCTTATTAAAAGCATAAATAGCGCCAAATCAATATAAGTTTTTCCTACGAGTCACCAGATACTCAACAATACATACACTTCAAAAACCACTACCACAATGACTGTATAAAATCCATTCATTACACACTAGCAAGTAGAATACACACAATAAAAAGTTAGTAAAATTGGTGACTGCAGTCGAGGGTAACACAAAGACACCCTTTTCCATAGCTACTACACCAAGGTGTAGGGAAGGGCGCTCCACTTTACCCTTAATCCATAACTTATTATGGTGAGTGTTAAGCAAGGTGGCATCAAATACCAGTTTTTATATCTTTGATATGACTCGACCTGGGATTGAACCTAGGCCCCCGAATCTTTGGTGAACACTCTAACCGCTAGGTTAATAATCACATATAAAAACCTAAAAAAAGAAAAACTCGCCTTAAAGAACCACACAAAGCCCTAAACCAGAGAGGATAACTAACGACACTAATATATAAAGGACTGGAATTAGCAGAAAAATACCACAAAGATAATTAAAGAACCAGAAAAAAAAAACAACAACGAAAATCCCCTAGCATACGTTGCAACCTACTACAAAAACAACCCAGAACTACTCACAGAAATAATGAAAAATCATGAAGAACTTAAAACCAAGGACAAAATCAAAGAAATACTTGACAACAAAAATCATTAAAAACCAGAGACAACCAAAAAATTCCACAAGTATACTTACCTCTTCCACATTCGGCTAAACAAAACACAAGGGGTTTCGAAATGCAGAAATAAACGATGCAAAACATGTGATATAATTATAGAGAGAAATCCTCTATCTTTAAGAACCTGGAAACAAAACTAAAATATATAAAGACCTAAGCTGGAACTCAAAAAACATAGTCTACATAATTAAGTGTAGCAAATGCAAATAAATATAAATAGGGCCAACAAAGACCCTTAATACAAGGACATCACTTCACGGGAGTAATATCAAAATAGATGAAAACAAAAAAATAAATGTATCGAAACACCAATACCAATGTAGTCGAGATAAATTTGAAATAATGCTAATATATCAAACGAACGACTACATAGATAAATTTAAACCAAAGTTGAATTAAACATGAATCGTACACTCACACAAATGGAAACAAAAATACATACGTACATATATTTATTTATATATGCATACCAAAATTATCTTAAGACACACATTTCCACAGACTAAGAAAAAATAATTATAAGTGAAATCTGAAACCATGCCAGCATACTCATAAACACACACAACGTATTAAATATCAAAAGTAAATGCGGGGTAAAGTAGGCTAAGAGAAATACACTCTAAGATAAAGTATGGACCGGAATTCACAAAGAAAACATAACTAACAGAAAACCATTCAAACAGAAGTGAGTTAAAGTCTCATTGAATACCCTATTAAATAGGCCTTCTGCCATACTAATTTTCTGACGAAAGCACCAAGCTAGAAACATATATGTATGGAAGAACAAAATAAATAAATAAATTCTAAAAATACAAATCTTATCGTGGACCTACTCTTTTAAAATATTTTTTCTCTGGACTTAGAAGAAAAAAAACTATATATATATATATATATATATATATATATATATATATATATATATATATATATATACATTAGTTTTAATAGTGTAGATAAAAGATTGCCAGATGATTGCATAGGAGAAAAATTTACAGTCACTAAACGTTGTTTACTCTGAGTCTACCGATCCTTAGATCTATAAAAGTTATATTACCGTTATTGAGCATTGTCTTTATAAAAAGAGTAAAATATTTTATTATATATATATATATATATATATATATATATATATATATATATATATGTGTGTGTGTGTGTGTGTGAGTTATATTCCAAAGACCTTATTTTATGGTAAATAATTGCTGTCGACTAATAATTGAGAATTATTTTTGTGAGGATGAAATTCAGTCGTAAAGAGAAGCTAGATGAACTGCCACTGATTTATATTATATAGACTAAATACAACTCTTCTATCAATTGTATTTTAATTATATCAAAAGAAAGCAAAATGTTGTAAAATTTTGGACACTTACGATTGAATAGATAGAATCTGTTTCCTGACGTTTTACTGAAGGCACGAAATAAAAAAAAAAATACAAAACAAAACACAGACATTATATTTGAGACGGTTATAAAGAATATACGAATCAAAATTATTCGATTAGATCAGAATAAGAAAAAGTAGTTCAGATTAATCATACATGAATGATCGTTGTCAGAATTCTGATATCTACGCAATGTAATGTTAAAGACCCCTACCAAAAGGAAAAAAAAACATAGACACGAGGAAGAAATATAATAATGAAGTTATAAAAAAGACTTAAGTTCAAATTAATTATTCTGCAAGGGTGCATTTTCGTATGATTACGGATACAATGATGAAAGGTCAGTCGGTATTTAAAGATGGTTTCTTAAAATAACAAACCTCCCATAACAAAACTACACCGCAACCAGCCTCAAACGCTAAAAGACCATTTCCGAAAATTTTCGTTATATAAAAGAAAAAGAGAAGTTATTCACCGATTTTGGTTGAAACTTCAGAAGACATGGGTCAGCACGACAAAGTAAAAGAAAGAAAAAG
The DNA here is from genome assembly GCA_963585895.1 of Sepioteuthis lessoniana. Classification (NCBI taxonomy): domain Eukaryota; kingdom Metazoa; phylum Mollusca; class Cephalopoda; order Myopsida; family Loliginidae; genus Sepioteuthis; species Sepioteuthis lessoniana. The sequence goes on along the minus strand of OY757911.1, from coordinate 56,896,872 downwards.
TAAACAAATAACCGTCATTACATGGTGGAACGCTAAAATTGTCGTCCTAAAGAAAACAACACTACAGCTTTATTTTAAAGCTTTTATTGAAAATATCAATTTAGGTAACTTGATTATATAGCAGAGCAGACATCTATTCAATGTAGCCGCCTTCAGCCACAGTCACCACCTCGATACGGATCTGGAATTGGGAGCATGCCTTTTCAACACGCACCGGCGGGAACTCGGCGAATAATTTGGTGTTGTGGGAGGTCATGTTGGTGATGTTCTTGACATATGACCACACGAAGTAGTCCAGTGGGTTCAGGTTCAGGAGTGGGGCCAGTGAGAGAAGGGTACAAAGTCGTAGTATTCCTTCTAAAGCCAAGCCTGGGTCTCTTTGGACTTGTGGGCCAGCGCCGAGTCTTGCTGCCGAACCCAGGGTCTGCCACCAGTCACCTAATTGCACCAGGGATCACCACACACTTCTGCACATCCAGGTACACTTTGGTGTTGACTTTCAAGCCGACTTCGAAGATGTGAGGTGGCATGATGTGGCCCTCACTTGAAACCACACCAAAGACCACAACCGTAGCCGGAAACTTAGTTGAGCTGTACCCTCTGGCGTTGAACCGTCCGGATTTGCATTTTGAGGGTGCTGGCAATGGTCATGTTGTCATAACTTGGATCGGTAGAGGGCACGAGTTGTACAGCGGTGCAACTCCGATCTCGCTCGTTAAACATTGTGTCACTTTCAGACGTGATAGAAGGCTCCCATCGCTCTTGGGGTTTGTACACAACTGACCAACTAGAAGATGGTCTGCAACAAAAAATGATAACCGGTTTTCATTAAACGGAAATGAAATCATGTCTTTTCTAGGGCGACAATTTTATCGTTCCACCTTGTAGATGTCTAAATTTCTGAGACGAAGCTTGTTGACTTTTATCATTGAGGGCTTTTGGACTATTGTCTTCATCTTTATTGTTATTTCCACAACGGTTCGGCTGATTTGTCCTTAGGCCTTCTTTAGGTGTTTGCGAACTCGGGAACCTTCACGAAACTTCGAACTACGTCCTTTATTGAATCCACGGGGGTCATCTGTAGGATCTACATCACTAAAGCCATCTATGTGGCTTAGATACGTAGATGATATATTCATTCTCTACCCTCATCAGAAAGATGTTCAGATATTACTTCATCACGTGAACTCAACCCCATCATCTATACAGTTCACTATGGAAAAAGAGCAAGACGAGAAATTACCCTTCCTTGATGTACTAGTAACACGCACAGAGTGAGGATTAAGGACATACGTGTACCGTAAGTCAACCTTCACCTCAATTTCAACTCCCATCATCCATTTACGGTAAAGAAAGGAATTGTCCGTTGCTTATAACATCAAGCAAAAACCATTAATAGCGATACTGATACATATCAAGAAGAAATAATTAGTCTGAGACACAACCTCCATCGTAACAACTACACAGAGCGCATAACATCGGCTCCAAGAAACCTAGATTGGAAGATGGGGGACAATACCCGAGAGCTCATCACGGTATGTCTGTCCTATGACAAAGGACTAGCTGAAAGGATCCAAAAGATATGTAGTTCATATGACATCAGGACAGTGATCGCAAGTGGTTTAACACTCCGGAGGTATCTCTTCCGGGTCAAGCCACCATGGAATTCAACATGACCAAGAACTGTGTTTACTCCATCCCTTGCAGTTATGGTAAAATATACAAAGGTAAGACAGGTATCCCACTAAAAGTAAGGCTAGAAGATCATTGGAAGGCATTAGTCCGAGGTGAGATTGAAAAATCGGGTATGGCGGACCATATATGGAAGGAAAAGGGAAACCATCTGCCCTAATGGGATAAAGTTGAAATAATTGATAGGAATGAACATTGGAAGATTAGATGTCTTAAGTAATCAGCACATATTTTGGGCTAGAATGACCTGCTGAGTAGACCAAGTATAGAGTTGAATACAATATGGGAACCGATAATTAAGAAGGCTAGATGAAAAAAAATCTGAATATGAGCACAGTTAAAAAATCATACATAATAGTAGTAATTCAAGTGAAGTAAGAATATTAAGTTTATAGGTCCCAAAAATTCACTCTGAATTGTCCAGCAGGACACATGGTGTAACGGCTATAGGCATTGGTCCCCTAAGACAATCATCTTAAGGTTGCAGGTTCAATCCTGACTGCAGGCGAGTAACAATACAGGAATACTTAACACTTGTATCCGGAATCAGAACCATCACACTCCCCTCTTCAATAGTAGTTCGAAGTTCCGTGAAGGTTCCAGAGTTCGACAAACACCTGAAGAAGGCTGGAGGACATATCGGCCGAAACGTTGTGGAAATAACAATAAAGATGAAGACCTTAGTCCGAAAACACTTAATGATAAAAATAATCGACTTTATTAAGCCTAAGAAAAAACCGGAGGTGGTTGGATGTGGGTCATTCGGTAGACCCAAACTATTACAAAATAGGCTAGGGGTTGGTTAGTTTTCTATTTCATTCGCTCAACTCTTACACTTACTTTCGGCGACCCATTATTCTTCCAATAATTTAACTACTTAACCTAAAACTACGACTACCTACAGCAAGTTGTAGTTGAGGAACAGGACCCCACTTTGACTGGTGGATTTCATTCCTTGCGTTAAACGACCGACTTCTAACTGCTATTCTCTAAACCTCGAGGGGAGTGTAATGGTTAAAGCGATGGACTACGGAATCGTAGTAAGCGAGTTCGAACTCCACTCGTGCTATTACGTTCACTTTCGGACAAATGCCCTTGGCAAAGGTATGAGCCCCCTTATACACCCAGCTTCTCGAAAATGGATTTAGCATTATAGACTTATAAAGGTTAATATACCATTAAACCAAAACACCTAAACTTAAGAACTGCTCACATAAGTATATATATTTAACTAACCCATCTAAACAAACATATTTTGATACAAAGTTAATTTTCAAGCGGAGTTTTACAATTTTAAAATTAGAGTTCTTCATCTTCTAGACTGGTTGCCATACCAAATTTAAAGATCACAGTCTGTTCTACTACTTACCTACAGCTGGAGAGGGAATGATTGGATTCATCCCTGATATTAGTGTTATGCAAAATACCAACAGTTTCATATTGTATTTGAACTCTGGTCATCGTCTCCATTTCCTACAACGGTTACTATGACACGAAGAGCACCTTTTAAACAAATGACATTTTTCTTTCCTCAAAAGATCACCGCTTTTCTCCTGCAACGTCCACTGGGAACTAAAATGAAATATTAAATCCTTGTTCTTTGAAGTCTAACCGTTCCTCTTCCTTTGCATCTACTTTATATTCGACTTAAAAAATACTATTTCGTTCCTCACAAGATATACTTCTCCTTCTATTTTGCTATCTTTTAAAATCTGCCAACATCCTTCATTTGTTTAACTACTTTATTTCTATAATCGTAAATCCATATACCGTACCCATGCTTATATACTCATGCAGATACAAGACGTGCACATACGTATAGACATATATACACTACGCCCATTCACATGTATGCACTTACAGACATGTTCGCGCATACATGCATATTCATTACAGTATCTAAATCTGTGCATCAAAGGATTGTCGAGCTTATCGTGTCATTACTTGATCACATACTACTGTAAATGAATTGATTCAAAGATGTGCTGGTGTAATTAACATTTAAAGCGAATAAAGAGGGGAAAATATATGTCTGTTCAGACACATGCATACACACATACACATACACAGACGCATGTGTATGAACCCACAAACGTTTTTTCTTTTATGAAATACATTTACACAAAGTTTTCAGCGTACGCTTTTGCCATATGTTTTTCTTGCATGTATCGCATATAATACCGCTGGACAAACAACGAAAAAAAACTCGTAGATATATGAAAATATAATTTATATATTTATACTTCGACAGCGACTATTGTGTGTAGTAGGAATACATTCCGAGAGAGTTGGCACATATCTTTCTTCTGCTGTGGGAACCCTTTTTGTGAAGAAGTGCGACGGCCAGAGAACACACACGGGGAGCTGACAGGTCTGCTTGAGTGACCAGCGGGTCTCTGTACTTCGCTTGGGCGACCAGTAGATATCTGCCTTCAGTCCAAAATTACAGACCTTATATTGTATTTTCAAGTCCCATGAGAGAATATGAAACCACCCAAGTATTTTCTGTTTATGGCTTGTTATCGGAACTTACATACTTCCGTTTTTTTCCGGAAATGTGTTGATCTTATCTGCGAAATCAAATATATGTCACTGTAACCATAGGCAATAAATTACATTTTCTTTTTCCAGTGAAACCACTTTGTTGATGTTATCTTGCGACTGCATTGAATCTGCTAAGTTCATCGTCGACAGCTAAGTCAGTATATTACATATGGAGACATCTTTTATAAAGGTTTAGTTGATTTATTATGCTAAAGGAAATCTATAAAAAATAAACGTATAACCAGAATTGGTACTGGTTATGTCAGTTATATTTTCTGTGCTGATAAATGTAATACTCGCTTATATATTGATGCAAGAAAGTATATTTATCTGGAAGTAGACTTTAAGAAAAAAGGATAGCACAGATGTAGAATCTAAGAAAAAATTATTGAATGGATGTAGAATTTATATACTATAGACTGCGTGTCACATTCGTGATATTTAAGTCAATGAAGCAAATATATGCCCCCAATGAATGGTTTTTACATTTTTCTTATTGAACATACACACACACGCGCACATACAAACACGCATACACACACATACGTGCACGCACGCATGCATATATATATATATAGTTGAATTTCTTCGAAGTTGTAGATGTGTGTACCGTAGCACGAGGACGTTTACAAATATATTGAAAAAAAAAGAATACAATGTAACTACACAGGAATACTGCATGCTGTTTAGAACAAATTCAGAAAGCATCATTTCAAAAAACTGCACTTGTACGTCCACTAACTTTCCACCTCACAAGCAATCCAAATAAGACGAACAAACATGCGGCCTCTGCTGGACATGCAAGAACTAACTAATAGCTGATGTTCTCTCATGCACTCCTATCCATAAATGTGCCAATGCCGGCTGACAAAAATATTTACATATATGAGCTACATGAGGACACCGGATGAAGCTTAGAGGACCTGTCAGAACCGGTGAATTAAAGAAATGTGTGTGTGTGTGTGTGTGTGTGTGAGAGAGAGAGAGAGAGAGAGAGAGAGAGAGAGAGAGAGAGAGAGAGAGAGAGAGAGAGAGAGACATCGGGTTAGAAAATTCTGTGCCTTCACCGTGTCTTGATAATCTTATATATATATATATATATATATATATCATTGTTGCATATATATATATATATATATATATATATTTTTAATCATACATACATACAAACATACGCGTTGAACATGTAAATATAATTTGTCCAATATACTTATACATACACACACACAAACACACATGTAATATTCTAATATATAGATATAATGGTCGAAAATATTCATAATTGCCAAATATACATATAATTAATCAATTGCAATACCATGTGGAAGCTAATGGGCTCAAGCTCACCAAATACCAGGGTTTTGGTTAACAAATGTATAAAAGTCTAATCTGAAGAGATATTAATATGGATGCCTTCTGATTATGGCAGGAAAACCGTGCCTTAATTTCTTTTAGCGTCAAATTCTTTGAAACTATTGAATAATTAAATTGTGTTGTACTTATTTATCGAAATATTTCTTTGTTTACTTTACGGGATTGTTAATCATAATCAAGCAATGATACTACTTAATTATTTAATATCACTCTGTTGACGAACCCTTCATAAAATTAATTAGTAATTTCTAATTAAAATGTGAAAAAATACACTGATACTTATTTTTTCTTTTACTTTGACGTTTGGTTAATTAAAAAAATATATAATGATGTCTTGCAGCGGAATAGTTCGTTAGTCATTGTAACCGACCCTGGAGCGATAACATCTTCTTGTCACCTTGTGTAAAAGCATGTCCACACAAGAACTGTTCCTAGATCCACTGAGAGTACCGACCAAATTTAATATCTTTACATCAAACATAATCCCCATCTACAACACACACACACACACACACACTATATAAAAATTGTATGAAATTTTTTTGAAAATCCAACGAAAGAAAAATTAATAAGTAAAAGGAAAAGACCGCAAGGGTTTATATATATATATATATATATCATCAACATCACACACACACACACACACACACACACACACATCTATATATATATATATATATATATATATATATATATATATATATATATATCAACTCTCCGTAAAAGTCACATAGCGATAATAATCTATTCGTAGAAAATACAATATTAATTAGTTTTACATGAAGATTGGAGTTTCCTTTATAAATGCATGAACATTTCAATATAAAAATTAATATGAAAACGGTAGAAACATTTATTTAAGGTTTTATTTTGATTTACTCACACTTATTTCACCACTTTGCAAATAATATATATATATATATATATATATATATATATATATATATATATATATATATATATATATATAATCAACTCATAAAATAATCAACTGACTTTTAACAGAGCTATAGTTGTCTAATTTTATTATTGTATTATTGAAGTTGAAAATATTTTGTCTTCCTTAATAAATAAACAAAGCATCCGTGAATGTATGTGTTGTCTTTAAAAAAGTCTATATACCCGATGACATTGTAATGGAAAAAACTGTAAGCATTATTTATAAAACACTACTTAAATACTTTAGCAATCTTAACAACGATATAAATTCAAGTGTAGTGTAAATTCTTTCTTTTACTTCAACCTCTGTACGGTGCTTAAAATACGTTGACTTCAGAGGGATAAATTCATCCCATCAGACAAAACGCGTCGTATGAACAACTTTAAACTGCTTCTGATGACGAAGCTCCACTTTTAGAGATTTAGTGAGTGTGGGAATCCATTTTATTCAATTACTTGCAGTTTGACTCTGTCACAGATATGAATCACTAAATAACAAGTGAGAAACATCAACACAAAAATGTAAATATAAATGTACAATGAAGACATATATATAAACGTACAACTAGACATTAAATAAACCCAGATGGGTTCACATGCCGTTAAAATCAGTCAATCACTTTGTATTACCGCACATCATCAATGCTCCCTATTTTTAGTTGGAGCCATTGCCTATGTTCCACTCTTGATTAGATGGCGGAAGTATCATCTTATGATAAGCTGATAATGCTCTTATATAATGACAAAAATGAGTTACAAAGTGAGGGCAAATTTCTATACTTGCAAACTAGTTTTCATGAAAGTTTAAATCTAAAGGCTTGGTTTTCGATTAAATATGTATATCATTTAAATACTCAACTGATTCTAATTCACTTTTACTTGGGGCAAGAATGATTTACTTTGAGAAAACCTTTTGTTGGCTCTGTAGCGTTACAGATTACAAGACGAACATTAAATTCATAGCATATGAGAGAATTAAATTGCTTCGCACTCCAGTTATTGGTATTCCTTTACGTATGGTCAGCAAATAACTTCTTTTCCCACCAATTCTAAGCCTGCAGTTGTTAACCAGAAAATATTATACCGAGGAGAAAATGCAGCAAAAAACACTTAAAAAGGCAAAAGAGAAGTACTAGAAATATTCACTCGAGAAAAAATATTTGAAAAATAAGAGAGTGAATAATGAACAAATAGATGAATAAAAATAGCGAAACGCTTAAATTGAAGGAAATATTTTTTTGGGTAGCTTCGTTGTAAAAATGCAAATGTTGTAGTCGCTATTGCAGAAGATAAACGAAAAAGAAAGAAAAAAGAAAACTTGATCTAATTGTTAACTCTTTAGTATAAAAAAAACGTGAAAAGTGAATCATCCAAGGGACAGTTTTAAGCTCTGTTTCATTTCTTTACTTTTTTAAGAAAAAAATGCTGAATCTTTTATCTCAGGCTCGAGAATAATTCATTTAAATCGTAAATACCATCCTCTCGACAAAATAAAATTAAATAAAGTGAAATTGAATCAAAAATTTAAATGCGGAATAAAACTTTGCAGTGCTTAACGGTTTTCTCTAAAACTTTTAAGTACCTCAGGAATCGGGGCCATAAAAGTTTGAAGTTATAATAAATAGATTTGGGATTTAAAAAAAGTAAGAAAATTAAAGATGAATAAATGATAGCAATGAAAACGTTGAGAAACAAAACTAAAAATAAGATAAATTCAAGCAAACATTTTAAAAGTTTAAGAGGATAAAGGGAAAAGGGAGAATAAACGTAAAATGGAAAAAGGGGATTGGAACGCAAACGATGAAGATTTAAGAAAATGTGAAAGAAGAGATAAAAAAAAAATAAAGGAGAAAACTCTATTACAAAAGAAAAATGAAAATAGAAATGGAAAGAGTGAAATAAATGATTATAGGAGCAGTGGTTAATAAAAAATAGGGAGGAATTCGTGAGGGAAATAAAGAGTAATAGAAAAAAGAAAAAGTTTTAAGATGTAAAAGATGTGAGGTTAATAAAATAGTCCTGACAATGTGGTTAGAATATTAAGCAACTTGGACCGATGCGCTGGAAGGATTATAAAAAAAGGAATTGGTATTTTCTTCAGTTTGCCATTGAACGAATCATTATTTAATGATTTTTACGCAACTTAAATCGAAATAAATTAATTCTATGAAGAATAATTTAGAATAGCTTTTTCTTCTTATCGAAGAAACGACAGTGGAGAAAAGTACATTCGTCAAGATACGCAAAATAAAAAAAAGAAAGCAAAGAATATATTGTAGATATGGAGATTTAGATTTTTTTAAATACTAATAGTGCCAATGACCTAATAAAACTTAGTATATCTATAGATTGGAAAAATATGTATGAGAGTAACTTCTAAAAACACTGTCATGGACATTTAATATTAACAGAAGAAAATGAAATGTCCCTTTATATCAACGGTTTATTTTGCAGCCCCATTAGATTTAAAATCAAAACTGTCTATGCATCATAGTAATAACCAAGGACGTTAACATTGTAGGCAATACGATGAACAGTAAAATATTGTTCAAACCCAAATCTTCATTTGTTAAAGATAACGAAATCAGTGCTACATAATATTCATATACTAAGACGTGAGAAATGTTACCATTAGAGACTGCATGTAAATCCAAAGTACATTTCCGTATCACGAAGAGGTATGATCATTGTAGGTTTTTTAATGCCAAACCCTGTATATATATATATATATATATATATATATATATATATATATATATATATATATATATATATATTAGATAAGTAATTAAATGATTTTTATTTATGAACGTGTAGTTTTTAAGTATTTTAACAAGCCAGAGTTTATTTGATTGCACAAAGTTAAAGGCGTTACACTATAGCCATCAAACATGAAAAATTCTATTAAGTATTTGTTTATGTGCTCACAGTTACATGATTTCTTGTATTATTTTAAAATAATAATAGATATATCAAATGTTTCTCAGTTACTCTCAGTTAAATCGTTTGAATTATTTATATCTAACATGAATAATTCTATTCATTCGGAATCATTTGTTTGTATGCGGTTAAACGATTTCACGTATTGATATGTTATACTAATGATTCGGCCAAACTTAATCATTTGTTTGCACGCTGTTAAATGATTAAAAATGTCTATTTAACCCATAGACGGGCATCTTGGAGTCAGTTACAAGTCGGGAACAATGAAGGTTAATCCATATTTTCTAAATCTCCAAGGCTGGAGCCTCAGCATCAAAAGCAGTTTAATGTTTTACCCAGGACACTCGTTCAATTTGAACCATAGATTATGGCCTAAAAAGAACAATAATTCTGAGTCCGAGTGGACCTGAGATCAATTGCAATGAAGGGGTATGCCATATTCTCCAAAGCTCCAAGGTTGGTGCCTCAGCCTCAAAGACAATTTAATATGATACCAAGAAAACTAGTTATATATAAACTCATCGATTGGGTCCTAACTTCTACAACCACTTCGCATCAGCGTGACCCGTTAGAAATGACAATGAATGCTATTCCACTTTTGCGAGAACTCTAGGACAGGAGACTCAGCATCAGAAGGTTTGGTGCCATATACAGGGAATGAGAAATAATATTGTATTTGACCAGACATTGTAGAACAATATAATGGTGTTAATATATTGATTATTAAATGTCTTCAAGTTATTTTGATTTATTAACGTATAACAGGGAATAATGTCAGATGTAGTGGAAAGTAAAATAAAAAGGAAAAATAGGAAAATCTACATATATATAAGAAGTGGTTATCTATAAAAATCAAACCAGTTAAGAGTAAAAAAATGCATTAGAATCTGTATGATCAAAGATTCTCAAACTCTTTTTATGTAGTTATAGCGGTAAAAAAATATCGAATAAAGATTCATGTATATAGATAGATAGATAGATAGATAGATAGAAACAGTCTGTCTGTGGATGACAATATATACGCTCCCCCATGGTGGTTGAGCACTCTGACGAAGGAATTTTCGGCCGCCGCTCGCATAATGCAAAGCTCTTCGAAAGAATTGAGCACTCTGGTAGCTGATAGGGTATAAAAATGTAAACAAACGGACGCTGCTACTGCTTTTTCTTGATAAATACCTTAAAAAATTCCCTAAGCCAACGTGGTACGCTTGTTGGCCGAGCGGTCTGAGACTTAGTGTAACGTAAAGTTGGATCGGTTTCGATCATGGCTTCGAGCGTCCCACGTGTCTAGCCATACTGAAGAGTTCTGATTGAACGAAGCAGTCGGTCTGTGGATGACTATATATATATATATATATATATATATATATATATATATATATATATATATATATATAAATTCACTTCATTAAATGAGCTTTTCCTGCGATTTATTAATACTTGATCTGCTGCGAATTCTGAATGAATATGTATCTGCTCAGGTTTTCAAGACTAGATATCCAAGCTAATTTTATCAATCTTGTGATCTGGGTGGTCTCGATTCTGACTCTATGCTCTACTTACTCGGGATTTTTTTTTTGGACTATACGGAAGTACGAACTACTAATCATATATCTCACATTCTTTGAAGTTTTTTTTAACCCCCTTGCAAGAACCATGTATTTGTCACCTTTCTGTTTTTTTAATATTTACTCCTTCATTCACTGGAATTCCAAAAACCTCACTTATTATTTCTTGTTAAGATCAATTTTTCTTGTTAATATCGATCGATTAGTAGTATCTCGTGATAGGAGGCAGGTAGACGAACCAGACATGAAGGACACTGCAGGAGAAGCAGGGATGAACTCATAAGAGATGTACTCTTATGGACCCCCGCACATGGCCGTACAAAAGCAGGACGACCAGCACGAACATACATTCAGCAGCTATGTGAGGATACGGGATGTTGTCCTGAAGACCTGCCTAGGGCGATGAACGATAGGGGGAGTGGCGAGAGAGAGTCAGGGATATCCGTGCTACCAGCGTGACATGATGATGATGAGTAGTATCTCACATTAGCAGACAGTTATCTGTATCTCACTTTATAGAATAGATGCTAGTTTATGCAGAGAACAATAGTCAAAATGTTTATACAATTGCAGGTGAATCTCCTTTTAAACCCAATCATGCTAAGTAGTATTTCTTTTCTGTCATTTTTCTGTATTGGCTTATGATATGATTAACTGTTTTATCTCTGTCATACATAACCTTCACATGATATTCTTGTGGGTATTATGAAAATTGGGTTTGATATACGCAGACTTTGAGGTGTTGTTTGTGTTGCTATTAAGATTGCTTCAGTTTTATTCTCCAGGTTTTCTCTTCTTAACAAAAAGTCAAAAAAAGAAAGTAAGGCTGGTTTCTGTTCAGTAGTACTGCAGTTTGAAATGATACAATTTTTTTTTTAAATCTGGATTTTTTTCATTCTGTATACTATCTAACATATGTAATCATTAGAATTGTGATTAGTTTATAACTTATGTTAGTACACACCGTTATTTATGCTTCATTTGTTGTTGTTTTTTCAATTCTCTCAGGTACACGTAAAATATGTAGGTTAATCTAAGTGTTTAACTAAAAAAAATCAAATTATCAGAATTCGTTTCTATATTATTTACGAGATAAGAAGATGTAAGCTTACATGAATTATATATATATATATATATATATATATATATATATATATATATATATATATATATATATATATATATATATATATAATTGGAAGAAAGCAGTTTAAGGATTAGAATATTAGATAAATATTCCTATTCTCCACGGAGAATAGGAATCTTCACTTGAGTGATCAATATCAACGGCTATCGAATATATAGTTAATTTCTGATATAAAAAAAAACCCATCAAAACTCACGTGCAAACCGAAAACATTTTTTTATAAATTCAAACGAAAATATTCCAATTTTGTTGTTCCATGGATATAAGTCAAGAAGAATTAGACATTATAGTGGCAAGTAGGATTTCACAGATAAACTCAATATTAAAAACAATCTTGGTAAACTAAATAGAAAAATATATTATTTTTAAAAATCATAAACATAATTTTGAAAATAATAAACTGGCCACATTGATTAAGCAGACAAACACCGAAATGGGATTATTATAAATGGGTCTAAAACCGAATATTGAGTCTACAATCCTTAATAATTCAAGATATATTCTATGGAAGAACTTACTAGACACTTTAAAATTGTTTAAAAGTATCAAATACAAAGGGAAATACTACTTTCATACTATTTGGTATTATAGCTTTTACCCATCAATAATTAAGTGATTACAATTACACAATATTATTTTAGCTTGGAATTATACTGATATAACTTAGGAAGAATTAGACATTATATTGGTATTTAGGAAATCTGTGCTGATAAATAACGACACTACATGATTAAAAACGGCCGCAGATTATTTTGACGTCACTATAGGATCATTCGACTACACCCAAATTGCTTACTTAGACGGTATATATATTTTAGACAAAATAGGTAGAATTTTAGATTTATATAATATCGGTCTATATAGTGATGATGGTTTTCTTTCCATCTCTCATAGTAACGGACTACTAACCCATAAAACACAAAGAAAGTTATAAGAGCTTTTAATATATTTGGTTAAAAATAGAAATTAGTTCAATCTTAAAAATAGTTCATTTTTCATAAGTCAATATTAATTTGAATGACAATTCTTATAAACCATTTAATAAGATATATGATATACTGAAATGCATTAATCTTATTTCTAACCACGCTACATCCATGATTTGACAAATTCCTAATGCGATTAATCATATATTAAATAGATAATCACCATCAAGAAAGATATTCAATTATCACAAAGAATTTCATAATAAAGCCATGCATAACAGCAGCTATAAAAACGAACTTGAGTTCTCAGAAACTAAACAAAAGCAAAAACAAAACATTACAGTAATTAGGATAATATTCTAGAAAATCAGATAACGGATAATAACATAAATATTAATAATGTAAAAACGAAAATATTTATAAAATAGGCATAGAAATATCAATTTTTTAAACTACCCTTTTTAGCAACTCTGTAATATCAATAAAGAGAAATACTTTTTTAGGTTTAATAAACAAACATTTTAAAAAGGAAAATCCATCAAGCAAAATAACTGATGCAAATAATGTAAAAATAGATATTATTGTATTAATAATATCTCTAAAATAATTTATAATCACAACAAAAAATGAATTGACAAACTATAGAGGAATAACTATGACAACTCAAAACGTTTTAATTGTAAAAGAAAAAGTAATGTCCCCAAGAGAATATGTATGACCTAAATAATATTATCAAGCAGCTATCTCAACTAAAAAAATTATATCAATGAAAAAGCACACATAGGTTTTACCAGTTTCAACTGGAAATTTAGATATTACAACCACTCCAATCGTTCAGTAATCAAAAATTAAAAAATCAAACTGCCGCGTCTAAATATTACTGGTATTTGAAAGAGCTAGGATTAACAACTATTATGAATTGGAAAATCATTAAAACATCTTCCTGTACAACAGTTTGCATGATAGATGTAACAAATGCTTTGATGAGAAAATGTATATAGTGAAATATAAAGATAAAACTTATTAAATACTGGGAATGAATTAATTGTAAAATGTAACCATAGAAATAAATTCTTTGTATAATGTGATTTTATATCTTAATTATAATATATATTTAATATTTAATATTACCTTATAACTAGGTGATTTACAACTTAATTCTCTATATTACAATAGTGATCAATAAAATTCATTGAATCATCTGAATATAGTTTTTTAAATAAAGAATTTCTATAATTAAAAAAAATAGAATATGATTATACTTCCTTTTTTAAAAAAAGAAAATGATTTGATATAATATATACATTTTATAAAGATTCAATATTAATAATAGTCCTAAACGTCAGGAGTGACTATTCAATGTACAACCCGTGTAAATATATGAAAACAAATATTTAACAAGTTTATTAAATAAATTCGCTTTTAAAACAACCATTTGATTTAGTAACTTTATTTAAAGGTGGGGATTCTTGGATACATTTATCCAATATCTATTACAATAGATTACGGTTAACTAACAATCAATATGCTAATTGTGACAAATATTCGTAACGGGACATTTTTTACAATATGTTTCGTGATAGAAATAGACTTTTGTTAAGATGATATGAAAATAATTTTATATCGTTCAAACTGCATGTATTATATTTTTAAATCTTTATAATATACAATAAGGAGGAATTAAATTTTATTTATATTTCAATTATTCATTCTGATGTTACTATTAGAATATTTTAGAATTCACCGTTTTTTTTTAATTCAGTAATATTTTAAATTATATTTCATGATTTCTTTTAAAGAGGAATGCATAAACATCATATTTGTTAATACATAATGATATTTATACAGTGAATTTTTAACTTAAAAGAATAAGAAAAAACCCTTCACGTGGGAACAATGAAAACTGGTCTACATCATTTTCATATATATATCAGATTTCATTTATCTGAAGAAGATAATTTAATATGGCTGAAATGAATTTATTATGAAAATCGAAAACTTGATGTTTTTAGCTTAATTCTATTATATATATATATATATATATATATATATATATATATATATATATATATATATATATATATATATATATATATATATAAGTATTATCCTCCTTATCTTTGCTTTATGACGAAAAATTTCATGTACTGAAAATATGATCATCAAACGAAATCCAAAATTAAATAGAGGAATAAAGATTTATTAAATACCAAAACTCCCACGCATGATTCAATCGATGAATGTGTGGGTCAATAAAGAATTATTTTCTTTGTTCATTTAATCCTGAGATTCGTCTGAACGTTGCTTATATATGTTAAACTTCTGGCCTTAAAATGGTGAGATACACATTTTCGTAGGTTTTATCTTGTTCAGTTGACTTGCATTGGAGCACTATATATATATATATATATATATATATATATATATATATATATATATATATATATATGTGTGTGTGTGTGTGTGTGTGTGTGTGTGTGTATATATCTATATATATATATATATATATATATATATATATATATATATATATATTGGCAGCATTTCTTCATTAATACAAATTTTGTTGAATGTAAAAACATTCATGCCTAACAACAGAAGTACGGAAAATTCTCGCCAAAAACACTACAATATTAGAACATCAAAATAACAAACAAAAACTATAGATTCTCGAAGCACTACATATTTGAAACATGCAACCCAAACTTAAGTAAATTAATTTTCAAACCAGTGCTAAAGGAATTAAATGTATTTAACTACTGATACTATTTATAGAACAATTTTAAAGTAAACGCTATACACTGCGACGGCCCAGATGCTCTTCTTCTTACAAAATAGAAATATACATTCAAAAGTTACATCCCTTTTGCAGCACACTCTCTCCTGTTAATGGTCTGAAGTCGTGTAGAAAGTACTTGGAAAATAAACAAAAACGGAAAATATATCAAACAATTCCCGCCGAATACTATAAAATCAATACGGCAATATGAAAGGATCAACAAGAAAATATGTAGACAGAAAATGTCTATTACATACAACGAAATTTGTATATATATATATATATATATATATATATTTATAGGGGGGTGTCCTCGTGGTATAATGGTTAAAGCGATGGACTGCGGAATCGTAGTAAGCGAGTTCGTACTCTAGTCGTGCTATTACGTTCACTTTCGGGCAAATACCCTTGGGAAAGGTATGAACCCCTTTATCCTCCCAGCTATTGGGTTAAATAGTACCACTACTTATTTTCTAGGAGAACGGCTTTGGCATTAAATAACCTACAAAGACTTGATATGCCATTAAACAAAGAAACCAAACATATATATATAATCTTAAGCCGAAAGTTTCAAATATATTTTTTATGGTGAAATTACTATAGATTTTGAAAGTGCAATTTGAATTGATTTCACCAAATTCAAGAGAGCATTTTAAAAAAATGAATTTCATTGATTAATATATCGCAAACTGTTTTACTGCGCTATTGTAAATTTCATGCGGATTTAAATATCTTCAAATTTTCATATCTTAATTATAAATACCGAATTTGGATGTCATTAAAAACTGGTGACAATTGAAATAAAGAAAAGGTGATAAGAATTCATGTATTATCGAAAATTAAATAAGCATACTTATTAAAGTAAAATGTATTGAAATAAGGGATTAAAACCTGGTAAAACACGAATTGAAAGAATGATCAAAATGTCAGAAATTGGAATCATGAATCTAAACGAAAGGACCGCTAATATCATGGAAAAATAAATAAAATAATAAATAAAGCACATAAAGGGATAATAAGATTTAAAGGGCAGAAACTGGAAGACATTAACAGATAGAAAGGTAATGAGGCAAAAGAAAAAATATATAGTTACAAATATAGAAATAAAACAATGGTTTTCCACATCAGCTCTAGAAGATTAGAATATAAGAAATGGGACATAGGCTAGTACTTAAAAATTCCTTGTTCATCTTCCTCTTATGGAGAATGGTGTTCTGGTGGACTGACATGGGGGATAAATCTATGACAACAGGAAGTCTGTATTGTCTGCCTCTCGTTTCCCCGTCGGGCTTGCATGTGATTTGTCGCTGATAGGATTAAGGGCAGCGTGTGGGCAATCCGATTAAGCAGAGCTGAGAATTAAAGACAACGCTAGATTTCAACGGGGAAACAGTCAGAAGTAATATTGACAGAAGTTGAGGGAGAAATTAAATAATAAGAAGAAAAGGCAGAGAAAGAAGTAGCAAGCGGAATTTCAAGAATTCATTCATCGTAAGAGTAAAAGCATATATCAGAAAAAACAAAAGAAAACATAAATAAAAAAGCAACAACAAAAACAAAACAAACTCATATACCAAAATAAAAAATAAACATGTGAACCGAGGAAGAATGAAGGAGAAAGAAATAACAAATGCGTGGATACGTATTTATGCGTGTAAATAGGTATAGCAAACGTTAACCTGTTGACACAACGTTGGCAAAATAAGAAAGAAATACAAAAATAGGTACGTACAGTAGATAAACAGTATAAAATAGTAAGCCAGGGGATCTTAAATTCATTTGGGAAGGACGAGAGAAAAATTAAGAGGATTAGAAGGAAAATAATGACAAGAGAGAGAAATTTTCAATATATATATATATATATATATATATACGGTAGATTTGATTGCTGTATTCTTTTAAAAAAGTTAACTTTATAAAAGCATTGCGAGGAGATTTAAACATTTTTCCTTTTATCCATCTTACAAGAAAACTCATTTTTGTAATAGGAATTTAAAATCTAGTAATACCTTTGGCTTTTCTCTCACCTTTTTAATAGCCAGGATTGAATCTGAATGTTCTATATCCATTTAGTTGTACAGTGTATACGTTAATTTAATCCAAACATGCGTTTTAATGTACGTACAATAAATACATTGTATAAAGAGTCCATCCAGTAATCCTTTGATTTCTAATGTATGAAATTAGAGGTTGGCTGAAAGGGAGCGGATATGGTATAGAACATGCGTTTTTTTGATAGTGAAAGACATAAAATGAAAGAAAAATATTTAAAAGGTTAACATCTTTTATGAAATTTTTATATTTATTTTATTTTGAAATCAGATATTGTCAATAATATTGACTGAAATTTTACTTGTTTTAGATTCTCTGTTCAATGGCATATACAACTCCGTGTTTTTAATGCCAAATCCATTCTTGTATTAGAAAAGACCTGGTACTCTTTAACCCATAGATAAAGCAATAACTGGTCTATACTGTTCCTTAGTACTTTTGTCAAAAAGTGAAGGTAATAGTGAGACTGGAGTTTGAACTCACTTACTACTATGTCGCAGTTCTATTGGTTCGTCAGACTTTTCCTGGGAATTGGAAAGTGAAAAAAATCGCACAATCTCCTCCAGAAGTCCTGATGTGTTAAACTGCCTTTTTCTTGTATTCTAACTCGGGTATATATCTCCTATTTTTGTAGTCTCGACTTTCGTTTGTCGGAGTGACTCTCTTCTATCACCGGTCACCAACTTTGATATTTTAGTCACCGCGTGTCATCACGAGGTGTCAGTGTTTATTCGTTGTTGCAACCCCATTAGTTTTAGTTCATCTTGGCTGAAATAACAACAATGTGAACAACATTTTTACATGCACATGTATCATTTTGAAAGACATGTCCATTCTACATGCAGGATTTTTAAAGGAGTGACTTCAATTTTGGATAGAGACTGTTCTGTTATGCCGTCTTCAACAACTGATTAACTGTTATTTTATGAACTTTAAGATTATTTTGATAACCAGATTGAAGCCATTCAATCAGAGCCATGGTCTCAGATTGACCATGGGTTCAATAGCTTTCAATCATACAGAGTGGCCCCGTTTTTTTTTCCGCGCGTTTACCGGCTTGGAGCCTTATTTGAATGCCACAATAAATGACCATGATAGATTTTACCAATATGGAACAGTTATAATTAATCAGAAGAAAATAACTTTTTATCTAGTTATCTTCGATATTCCAGATGATGACACGTTAAAATTGGAGGAATGTAAAATACAAGAAAATTGAAATCTTATGGAGCATGAAGGTGGTAGGCATACGAATCATAGTTGTAGCTCTTGAAAAATTCAAGAAAAACCTGGAACAGTAACTTTTGGCACTTGAACTCCGATGAAGAATTGAGATTGTCCAGACAAGAGAAATTTTGCGATCTCTTGACTCCCATGAAGTCTTACCATTCTAAGAAAACTTATGGTATTTAGCAACTTTTTTTTCAAGAGCTTCTTTCAGATATTGTTCCCTGGGTACTGTTAATTTAAAAAAAAAATGATCACCTTCTTGGTTACATCCGAGAATGGGAGCATATCTTTTCGTTGTGTTGTTTGGATGATGGGATCAAGGATCCGCTTCTAATAACCAGTCTTAGTTTGAGAAATTTACTCACGGTCTTGTCTGTTGTAGTGAATGGGTCTTTTTTCAGGTTTAGAACGAACTTCGTTCGTTGGTGGTATATGCAAGATTTAATGGCTGTTGCAGTCGGCGTTTACTCAAACCCTCAAACACAGGCAGATTGCAGCAAGAGGTAAATTTTTTTTAAAAACTGAGCACAGCCTGTTGGATTTCAGAATTATACTAGATAGGTTGTCGTCGGAAACCGAAAAAATTCAGTCTGGCATATTATTTATTGATAGTTGAAAGGAGAATTAATGTATTCATGACTTTTCTAAGGACATTAACAGCTGACTAAATCATTTTCCTGGGATTATAACAATCATGTAACAAGCACCTCCTTAGAGCAGTATGTAGCAGAAATTTGAATTTATGATTTAATAAAACTCAGTTTTACAAATTCCGTCACATGTAATTATTTTAGTTTTGGGAAAAGTTTGTTGATCAACAGTAAGGATCAAGAGTAAAGTAGAGCAATCCAGAGAATGGAGTAGCGCCCTCCCCTACACTTCGATGTAAGAGCCACTGAAAAAGAAGCCTTTGGGTCAACTCAACTAAGGTCGCCAAATTTACTTTTTTCCTTTACGTAAATGAAGGCAGCTGAACAGTCAGCTCTAAAAAAATGTTCTGTTAGTAATAACACATCAAAGTAAAGATGAAGAAGGGTTTTTATGTTAGAAGACAATTAAGTGATGTTGAAATTGAATATTTACTTGAAAGAAACCAAATGTTGGGTTTTCCTTCTTGAATAAAGCCGAAAGTTGAGGAGAAATAGAAATGATTCTTTATCAACTAAAGTTTTATCTATTTCATCGCTTTATGTACAAGATTTATCTAGGTTCTACATTAGTTTTACAATGGATTTATTTACCTCTGATTCTAATTGGTTGAAAATATATTCTTATCAATTTGTAAAAGTAAATATTTCTTCGATTATGTTGGGTTTCGATCTTATAGAATTTGGATTTGACGGCTGTCAATCGTACCATTGGGTTTTTCTGCGTGTCTGCGGACTCAAAGAAATTTAAAATATGGTGGCGTTCCAAACGAAAGCGCTGATTGATCAATAAATGCAAAATACAGATTAAAAATGCCAACTTCTCGTGCCAATTTTGGTACAAAAATAAGCACCACTTTTTAGTATGGAAATCCGTTTCTTTTCTATCAGTATGTCCCAGATCAATCTTCACCATCTGATCGTAGCACCAGTAATAGCGTCCGTTAATCAAAATATTAAGGCAGCTGTTAAAGACGTACAGAATGAGTTCTCTTTCTGTGCATTGAGGTCTAGAAAGAGTTTTACTCTTCCCCATGGGTAAAGGTTCACCAGGTATAAGAAATGGTTTTGACCAAAAATACCATGCAATAATAGTTTGCCCATGAAAAAAATATGGTTTGCTGGACTGGGTTTCTCCACTTTGTCTAAGCTTCCAGGTATTGGAGCGCTAAAATCCAACTGACCTATACGTACATGCATCCTTCCTAGAAGAGATATCAGTCGCTCACAATTTTCGGCTATGCTGAGCTTACAGGTTAGAAAGTAGACAAGGTCAGACTGCTCTACAGCCACAATACCAACAAAACCAATCTGACATAACCATGACTTATCACCTGAAAAATTCTGCTGAACATCATCTGGTATTGCGGACGTATGTGCCTGCTGATGCGATGAATTCAGGCTCCAAGTTGAAAAAGACGCTCATCTTAAAGAAACAGATGTTGAAGGGACAGAGAGAAAAATGCTAATCGAAAAAGGTCGATAAAGTGATTTTATTCGTGTGGAAAGTATGTTAGGTCTCCGAGTATAATTTTCCAATCTTGCAATAACATGCGTTTTTCACCAGTGCTCATGCGAAAATAAATATAAACATAGCTATTATAAAGATTCTTTCTAACAATATCTTATTTTCTAACTCATGTGAGACAGTGAATATCATTCGTCAGTTTTGAAATATCACACAATTTTCATCTGCCCATTCATCAGAGGAGACATTCGAGAATGTCTGTCACAAAAGTAACATATTCCTGCCAAAGTAAAAAGAGCCACTTAAAAATATTCAGAATTTGATGATTAATGTAAGGAATCCAAGTAACAAGCTTTCCAAAACAACTTCATTTCACACATTTCAACTCTTTCGCGTCCGTCAATGCGAGTAAAAATTCTTGCATTGCGATTTCACCGGACAATCTAGTTATATTCTATACGTAGACCCTACACTACGATCGATCGGCTTCTATCCCTTGACTGTATTCCACCTCGTGTCACTCTTTCCGACAACTCTTTCATGTCACCATCTTTGTTCTTATTCGGCATTTATCCTTGGTTCTTCTTTACTGATAGGAAGATTAAAACGTGACCAAATTTCCATGTGCACATTTTACTTTTTGTTTCTTGCCTTCATTTAAATCCTTATTGATCGCTGTAGCTTCAAAAGGGAACCAGTGAGAGCAAGATGGAATATTCAACCACTCTATTTGATTTTTTTCACATACGTATCTTTTGCTAAAACCATTTTGGTCACCTGATTGAAACCATCCATCAGAGCCGAGGTGTCTGACTGATCCTGGATTTGACGGCTGTCAATCATACTATTGTTTTTTTTTGCGTGTCTAACGGCTCAGGACATAATTTGAATATTACACTACTAGTAAGAATAGATCTTACCAATCAATAATGTAAGAAAATATCAATTACTCCAAGTTCATAAATAAGGAAAATCTGACAATCATGTATCTAAAGTGAAAACAATCGAAAAAATTAAATCAAAGTGAAAGGAATTCATCTATTAGATAATACATTCGATAATCACTGTGTTAAAAGTAAGAATCTTCAGCATAAGGAAAACGAGCTACCAGTAAATATTCAGAAGTTGATGAATAATACAAGTAATCTAAATTATAAGCAATCCAAAAAAATTACCTTTGGTCTCAGGTTCGTTGGTATGGCTGGTTAGGTTTTATGGCATGCCAACCAGTATAGCTTACTTAATGCCAAATTCTATTCTATTCATATACATTAAATATATATGATTTATAAACACAATTTGTTGATAAAATTTCTAAATATGCCTGAGCTTATTTATTCTTGAAAAATGGTTTCAAGTATTTCAATCTAATACAAATGATTCTATTTATTATTAATCATTTGTTTGCACTCAGTTGAATGGTTTTATTTGGTTTGTCGGTTATTTAATACCAAATTCATTTTTATACATAAAACCAGTTCTTTACAAACAATTCTGTTTCGAATAAAAACAGTTTTTGTTTACACACAGTTAAATGTAAAAACAGTCCCATTTCAAACAATTCAGTTTAGCATAAGTATGTAGCTTAAATGTCAAAAAAATTTCCATTTCAAACTATTCAGTTTAGCCAACAAAGTTAAATGATTCCAACTATTCCTATGTATCCCAAACAATTTAGTTAAACACCAATCATTTGTTTACTTGCATTTAAATAAAAACAGTTCTTTTTCAAACAATTCGGTTTAAAATAAATACGCAATTTAAATGTCAAAACAGTTCTATTTCTAACAATACAGTTTAGCATAAGTACATAGTTTAGTTCTATTTGACCCATATATAGAACCCCATCAAGTGCTACTTCTCCGAACCAGAGTGGACATGGGGGCGATGCCAATAAAAGGGTACTCCGCATTCCTCAAAGCTCCAGCATTACTGTCGCCTCACCATCAGATAGTTTACTGTCATTTTCAGGAAACTCGTTGGAGGATTCATCTCCTCAGCTGAGATGTAGCCCATGTATTGTCCAACCCTAACCCACTGGGCCTTCAGTTAAATGTTTTCAAATATTGCTATGTAACAGTGAATACTTAATAACATTCATTTGTTTGCACGCATTTGAATAGATATGCATATATGATATATAGGTGAATATTTTATATGTAGTTTCATTTTTAAATGAGCTAGAAGTAATTTGTTTGTACATTAATATTGCTATTTTTTCAATTATTACATCCTAACAGTGTCAATTATATTAGATATAAATAATTTCTTTGCAGTCAGTGAGGTGGTTACAAGAATTGCTGTTCAATTCTAATTATTCTCTTCAACACTATTTGTTCTTATGCAAATAGTCAAATTTTTCAAAATATCGTGTATAGCTAACAATTCAATTAGACATCAGTTATTTGTTTATACACATTTAACTGATCCAAGAGTCCAATTTGTAACAAGTGAATTTAACATTAGTCATTTTTGTACGCACATTAAATATCTAATAGTTCTATTTGATCCATAAATAAGTTCCTATCAGTTGCAACAACAATGTTTCAGAGTGGACTTGGGAGCAATGGCGATGATCGTGTACTTCACATTCCCCATAGCTCTAGGACCGGAGACTGATTATTAGGTCGTTTAATGTCATAACAAGGACTCACGTTTGGGGATCTTACGCCTCTGCTGAAATACTGTCGATGTATTTTACAGACCTTGCTGACTGATCTTTCAAGTCTAATATATCAACCCTTTCGCGTATATCATTGAAATGAAAAGCATATTTTCCTCAATGGGATAAAAATATAAAAATATATAACTCGTCAAAAAGACAATAAAAAATTAACAAAATTCAAAAGCGTCATAGGGGAAATATGTTAAACATCAAAATTAAGTAGCTATTTTTATTTCGTTCATAAAAAAAAAAGAGCTATAACTTAAAAAACAAAAAGAATGAATTATTAAAGTTGAAAAGAAAATATATTAGTTGACAGGAATGTGATGAAGAAATAATGTTACGAGCTGAAAAATTCTATTACTTTAAGATATGTAAAAAAAACAATGGAAAAGACTGTACAGACGGCGATAAATGGAATGAGATCAGAAAATAAAAGAATGACCTAAGAATAGTAGGAAATGCATTATTTATTGTGTATAACTTCTTTTGTCCCAAGTGCAATATCATTCTCCTCACACACACACACACACACAAACACACACACACACACATGATGATGGCCCAAAGTCAGGCGGAAAGTACTAGGGATACATACAACTATGGACAATACATAAATCAATTCCGCCCGAATACGATAAAAGTAATACGGGAATTCGAACGGATCCAGAAGAAAATATGTAGACATAAAATGTCTATTATGTTTAATGAAATTTGCATATATATATATATATATATATATATATATATATATATATATATATATATATATATATATATATCATCCACAGACAGACTCTTTCTTTCTATCAGAACTCTTCAGTGTGGCTAGACACGCAGGACGCTCGAAGCAGGGATCGAAACCCATCCAACTTTACGTTAGACTAGTACGTACGTAATTATTGTAATTATTTTTAAGCAAGAAAAACACTAGAAATCTAGGGTTCGACTTTTACGGCAGGGATAGAATCCAAACGTTTACTCCAGATGGCTCAGACAATGGAACAGTACTGCTAACAATCTGTTTATACCACTTACCTAAACTCTAGCTGACTGCTACAAATGTTTACAACTGAATCGCGTTTTCGTTGAACTTATAACACAAATTAACATAGAGATTAATGTAAAATGATGATTTTTTTAATAAATTAAGTATTATATGAATGCTCTATCAAAATTTGTTCCTCGCGGCTGAGGCTTGGTCTGTAAACAATATGGCTTATCTGTGTGATTTGATGATAGCGTAATTGATTATGAATTCCAGTGAATATGAGCTCTAATGTGTAAGACTTGCATGTTACAAATATGTCTGATGGGATTCTAATTTCAGAGAAAAGATATGTAGAGGATTCACTACGGAAATAAAGAAAGTTTATTTGGGCGTAGTGGTAGATTATTGAATATCCACAAATTAAGATTATTACAGTAATTTTATAGCTCAAAATTTAAAATACATTTTTCTGTGCCTACTAGTAGCATACTGCATATTTAGGGCTTGACCTACAAGGCTTGCATAGGTCAAATCTAGAATTCTGAGGTAAAAATCATGCGGTCGACTCATATGCCAAATCGACTTGTGCACCGTAATTTACTGTATATATATATATATATATATATATATATATATATATATATATATGTGTGTGTGTGTGTGTGTGTGTGTGTGTGTGTGTATAACCATACCTGAACACAAATTTATCATCTATATATATATATATATCATCTATATATATATATATGTGTGTGTGTGTGCGCACGCGCGTAGGTGTGTGTGTGTAGGTATCATAACTGATGTTTATACGGCAGTATTACTTCCGACAATGCCTTCATCAGATGATGACTCTTTGTTCAGACATAGTTTTGGGGCTGAAGCCTCATTTCGACTAACCCAGTAAGTTACGATACCACCAGATTTTGTTGGATTAACATCAATTTGTGGGATTGATGTATCCACGCTTATGCAGTCAGATCCTTATATTGGATTTGTTTTTATGTATATCCTCTTATCTGAGGGAGAAAGTCAAGGACGAATCAAGAATAAGAGGTTGAGTGGGTAATGAAACCTCGGTTTTCGACCTCGATAGGAAATGATTTGGTTATCCAGTTATTTCTGAGACTTTATTCTTGCAGATCCTCATATTTTTCCGACTTACGCTGATGTGTCTTGTCGAAATTTTCTTCAAAAGGGACCGTTAACTTAATAACGAAAACTTTTATTTATTTTACCGGATCAAATAGCAATATTTGAACACTGAGTCGTAAATTCTATTTCTGTTGGAAATATGAAATGGTGTTCTAAATCAGTTTTGACGTGCCATTCCGTGCAGCCATCAATGAATGTTGATCTGTGCTTATTTTTACGCGAAAGTTTCGAAAGATGTTCTTCTTTAACGAAATAAATCGCTCTATAGGTGATATTTTTTAGAGCTTTATTGGCAGTCTCTCAACAAATCTTCGCAACCTCGGCAAAAATCTCAAGGACTTCGTTATGTCCCCATGTGTAGCTTCACAGAGCATTCTCGCATTCAGTGAGAACATATTTGAGGCTGGCAGTTTTCCAACATGTTCTGCATCGGTCGGATGTACTTAACCCCCAACCATGAAATTTGATTGGTGTTGATTAAACATAGTAAACTGCCTTTATAAGGGAACTCCATTTTTTGGGTGTCATGTACTTATGGTCGCCTCATATGTCTGCTCTGTTTTTTGCACTCTCGCACTTGTCCATTTGCCCAGTTTCCTTTGTCCTACAGCTGTAGCAATACGCGTGACTTCCCCAAGATTATGAATTTCTCTTAAAACCATTTTTCTTTGGTTTATTGTGGATTCCTTTGACCACCAACGCTGAGGATGAAGGCCTAGACCTGCTCTTCTATTTGTCACAGTGCCAATTATTTATTTCATCTTAAGAGCCGATTCTGCATTCTGTAGAGCCACTTTCGCCTTCCATTTCCGACTGGTTATTACGGAAGGCTGGGCTTTGTTTACTAGTGGGTCGTGAGACTTACGTAGCATCTGGAAAAGTCGCGCTTCACCTAATTTAAATTCCCCAACAAGTGACAACGTTGACGAACTCTATAGCGCCACATTTGTTAAAGAGTTTAGTACTCCCAACAATTTTCTAGTATATTCACTGATTAACCGCTCAACTTTTGTAATTGATACCTCATATATTTGCATTGGTCATGATGATTTGGGAGAAAATCCAAAATAAACGCACCAAACTTTATCTTTATTCAGGAGGTAAGATTTATCAATATAGCGCAATCCATCTTAACCTTTCTTTTCGTGGGGATTTCGTTTCTATCAACGATGAAATTTATCTCTCTGCAGTTTCCTTTAATTATTGATAAACCACGGCATTTTGAATGCTTTCTTTTCATTGCTGCCTATTTGAAGAGTTCTTGTAGGCGGGTCACCAGTTGTTCTACGTGTGATCTGGATGATGCAACTAGAGTAACATCATCCATAAAAACTTTCATAGGTGGACCGGTCATTTCATTGGTGTTGATTTCAGTACAACGCAATAAAATCTCCATTAACAAAACGAAAAGTAGTGGAGAGATAACACAGCCCATCATAATGCCAATATTCAACTTTTGTCTGTTGAATATTTATAAATAGAAAAGCTAGCTCTCATAGGTACATTTAAAGTACGCTGATATGATGTTTTTAATGTACTCTAGAATCCAAAAAAAGTCCATTGCTTTCTCAAGTAGTTAGTGTCATACTGAGCCATATGCGTTTTCTATATCTAACCAGATGACGTGAAGTTCGGCTGATTTATTTTTTTGGCCGTTTTTATTCGGCCACACAACATAGTAGTATCTTTAATACAATCTGGAAAGCCGGTAATTCCAGCCTTTTGTATTGATGTATTGACATACCCATTTTTTATCACAAATCTCGTCATCCTCTTCGCAATGACACCGAAAAAGGTATAACTTTATACGTTGAGAAAGGAAATTGGTCGGAACATATTTAGTTTTCTAGAGTCTTTTTCTTTTGGTATGTGGATTACATCTGCTAATCCCCAACTCTCTGCAATGAATTTCGTTCTATGAGATTCTCATGAATGCTTCCAAAAAGTACTAATATTTAGGGCATCTTTTGTAGAGGTTATAATAAATTCTGTTAATCCACGGTGAGCACTTAGCGCTAGCTTTTCTGACAATTTTTTTATTATTTCACCTCGTTTCAAAAGGGAATTCTCATTTTTTTCTTCTGTGGGATGAGGATTATTGGGTTCACTATGACGGCCCAGAGAAATGTCGGCGAGTGGGTCAGGATATTTTTCCGAACATACGTTTCCAAATCCTCTTTCGGTATACTGAGGACCCCATTTTCCACGCCTCGAACAATTTCTTGGTGAATTTAAACGGTATTTTTTCGAAATTGCACCTCGCCTTTCGTTTCTCTTGTTACCGTTTCCCAGCGTTTTCTACTCATTCAATGGCAAGGACCCTTTCCTTTACTTCGGATATTTTCTCCTTTATCGACTCCTTGTCATCTGGAATTTCTCTAAGTCGCTTCTTAAGAAGTCATTGCTCTACTCTAAGCCTGCCCTTCCCACTCTGTCTTCTATTGGCTCATTGTATTTGTTTTTGGACGCCTGCTGCTCCAAAGTGATCGAGGCACAGTGCATGTATAATTCTAGTGAAATAATACAATTTCCCTTCAAGCTGTTTCGGTGAAATCTTCATCGAGGACCTTCCATCTATCGTCATTTGCTTGAGGCCAATTAATGCAAATTGCACTCATTTGCATACTGAGTACGGTAGGTTGACAAACAAAATGATCTTGAGTACGATGGTAATTCTCCTAACTCAGGTTCCCTTCCATCGATTACTTTATCTCTGTTTGAGATTTACGTCGTTGGTGACTTAGGCATTCCATTTTAGTGCATTGGGTTATATATATATATATATATATATATAGTATTCCCTGAGAAGAATTCAAAATCCTTACACACATTTTGCATAACTTAATTTTTTTCTGAAAGAGCGTTGGTGGATATTGTTCCGAAGTATAAATATTATGGTAAAATAAGTTCTTCATCAACTCAAATCGAACAAAGAGAGGGAGAGACTTCCTAGAGACTTCCTAATTCACATACCTTGCAATAAATATTTTAGACACCTAAAGACTTAATGACAGTTGTCGATTTCTATTCTCCTTGAACCACTGCCGGTAGCCGCTTGCAACAACTAAATGTGAGTACACCTTAACTCATGTCATTTTCGAAAAAACTCTGATATACCCCCTCTGGTCATAACTTATTAAACTCTCTCAGATGTTACTTGTTTTGACATTAAGTACATCAAAATTATTGAGCCAGTATTGGCTTCCATACTTTATGGCGCTGGTAAGGTTTTGGCTCAGAAGTATACAAATCTCATTCTTCATACACACCATTTCGGGATTCTCTGCTGTGGCATAATACTCTCATCTAAATAGTGTGTTGTGCATTTGAAAATTATCTCCAAGCGATTGAAAGGCTCAATTTCTGGGAGACTGGGTGTACGGAATAACCGCTTC
>OY757911.1:56863437-56867160 GCA_963585895.1 Sepioteuthis lessoniana | reverse complement strand
TAATAAAGAAAGTTGGAATACTGAATTTATTAAGTACATTAACAAAGGTTGTTATACATTTAAGATAAAATCGGTAGGAGAAAGAATGCATGTAGATTATGCTATTCTCACAGGGTAAACACGTTTTTCTGACAATTTGACACCTGTTCAATTGACTGACTGCAGAGCACGTCTTTTGTCACGTTGGTTCATCTGTTTGCCAATAGATGCAAGACTGGGGCCCAGCCAGTGCCGATGGTGAATACCTGCCACTGTATTTTCTACAATGCATCACATCAATTCTTGTTGAATTCTATGTTTGCTTTACAATGTGCTGGCCAAATTCTATTTGATTTGGCTGTTATCTAGGTAATACATCGAAGTGCAGTGACATCTCCGTTAATGTGGTTATTTGTTAATGTACTTAGTATTCGATTTGGCAGATGGAAATCCTGCTAGAAATAGGAAAAGTAAACGTAAAGAGAGAGAGAGAGAGAGAGAGAGAGAGAGAGAGAGAGAGAGAGATTGTGCAATGGGGAAAATATGTCAGGAGAGTCTGTAGAAATATTAGGATAAAAACAATTTTATTCTCAACAGGCATATATAGTCAAACACATATTCTCTCTTATCCTCTTTACTTCTCTCTATCCCTTTCTCTCTCTCTCTCTCTTTCTCTCTCTCTGTATATATATGTATATGAGATTAAGATTTAATGTTAAAAGCAGTTTTTCTTCTGGAAAAAGTACTGCTTTATGCATAAAAATGCAGAGCAATATCACCATATTTCAGAGAATGAAAAAAGAAAACAGCATTATAACTCACAACTCTGGTTTTCACATGGTTCATCTTCAGGTGAATAATTTTGGAAAACTCTTTGACCGGCTGAAGTTCGGCTACGTGAAAATCAGTGTCATGTGTTATCATTCAGTTTCATTTTACTTTTTGTAAAAAAATCATATATATATATATATATGTGTGTATGTGTGTGTGTGTGTGTGTGTGTGTTCATTCATATGTGTGTGTATGTGCAGTGTATGTGTGTTTAAGTTTCAAACAAATATGACCTTTTGTCTGCAACTAAGCAGTAATATAGAATTGTAAATAGCCTCTTTAACAGCTTCATGTTTAATCTTTAAAGTAACTAACGGAAAATTGACATGGATGTTGCTCCTTCGTAGAGACCCTTCGTCCTCGGTCAAATTGGCTCCCTTCTGGTGGATTCCGCCGGAGGTCTACCCAGGGATCTCACTTACCCCGTTTTATCCAATCAGAACTCAACTATTACGAAATCGTTAAATCACTTGCCAACTAAATCTGTAGTAATACGTCACTACTGTCTTTTGTGGACACGTCTTTGATAAGTCCCAAATATTAGCTGTTACTACTAAATTGTTTATCTCAGAACTTTATGCATCAGCTGATTCTTAAACAAACTTTCCACATTTCTAATTTGATTATTATTATATGTTTGACGTGACAATATAAAACAAATGCCCACTCAGGCCTTGATGTAGAATACAAATGGAATTCACAATTTTAAATGTCAAGTTTAACTTTGAAAAAATTACTACTAAAACAATTAACCTGAAATTCCTGATTCTTTACTGAGAGAGAGGAGACAGAGACAGAGAAACACACAGAGACAGAGAGACAGGGAGAGAGGTCTATATGAAGAAATATCTCATAAAAATCTTTAATTCTCCAATTAACTTTTCAATTCTATTTGTTATCATTCATTTGGTGAACGTCAGCCTATATTCATTTTATGACTAAATTGCAAGTCTAAAATTATGAAATCCTATTCCTTTTTCTGAGTGAAGTTTGCAGTGGCCGTAGAATACACTGACTACTTCTTTGTAGATGGGTAAGGCCAAAGTAAAGAGTGTTCTGGATATTGCAAACATTTATCTGAAGGTGAGGCTCCTGTTTTGGTGCCTTTGGGAATGTGGATTGCTCGTTCATTGGCGTTAGCCCCAGGTCCAATCTGACCCGGAGTGGTGGTACTTTTCAATGCCTCATTGATTAGTTGAAGTAAAAATATTTAAGCAGTTTATCATTCTGGAAACCATGAACTGTGTACTTTTATATTACGGTGAATAAAATTGATACGGTTAAATAGCAATAGATGAAACTGTGGAAACAAATGAGATCTGTCCCGTTTAAAAAATACCAACCAACTATTCGTTTACAAATCATATTTGTTTAATATATGTATGAATAGGATTTTGCATAAAATAGGTTACAAATGCTGATATGCCATAAAAAGTTACCCTAACCTATCAACGAACAAAACAACTATTGATTTTTCTTTATATATATATATATATATATATATATATATATATATATATATTATATATATATTTGTGTGTGTGTGTGTGTGTGTGTGTGTGTGTGTGTGTGTGTGTGCGTAAAATCCCAATTAAAAAAAAAAAATTATCGTGGAAATCATGTATCCTCCGCAAAAAGCATAAAGCGGAACACCTACGAAGTAATTTTTAAAAATTCATAAGAGACAGCCTAGAATATAGTTGAGAAAAAAAATTATCTGTTCTAGACATCGAAGCTACGATATCTACCGTTCTGAACAAAAAAAAATAAATAAATAAATAAAAAATTAAAAAATAAAAGGCCCCTACAAAAAAAAAAAAAAAAATAGAAAATAACGCTGATATAAGTAATTTTGTTTATTCCATGTCTTCCTCCACTATTTAAAAAAAAAATATTTTATCGTTTGCTATTTCGTTGTTATTGCCAATATTTCTATTATTTCCCGATTTTTGCATATTTTAAGAATAATCATTTATTCTGGGATATTTACCATTATTATTATTTTTTTTTTTTTGTTTATTCTCTATTTTTACTAAATTATTGTCAGTAGCTGCAGAATCATAATCACAATAAAATAATACGTTAAGTCGAAGAAAACATAAATTAAACATTGTAAATCCTAATATTATCTAATTTTCTAATTATTTTCTTTCATCTTATATCATTTCTAAAAAAATAAAAACTCAATTCAGTAGCTATTTCCTTAACATTAGTTTTTTCTTCTGCATTGTTAAAATAAAACGTGACTTTGTTTCGCATCGAGTACTTAACAATCATTATTGCCACAAAGACGAGATATCTCCTGTTTTAGCCAAAAAAAATAACAGATCGAGGTGCAGTAAAATAAAAAATAAATAAAATGAATAAATAAAAAAGGAATAAGATAAATAGATAAAATGAGGAATGCCATAAAAAATTGGTTATATCAAAGTATAAATAGGATAAGACATACTAGAATGGCAGGTGAAGGTTTATGTAACGACAGATAGAAGCCTGAACCAAAGCCCCCTTCATTTCCTCTTTTTTTCTTTCTTTTTTATCTCTAAAAAACTCTCACACTTGATATTTCTTCTTTCTCTCTGAAAATAATTCATCTCTATCAGATCAAATATCTGATTAAACGCGATAGACTTTGGTCCCTCCTAACTCCGACCATCTACCTCGACGATCACATTAACCCGAACAACCATCAATAAATTCTTTATCAATATCCCTCTTTGTTTTCCCTTATTTACTTCTTGTCTTTAGACCCTTTCCCTCCCTTTATATTTTTTTATATTCTCCATTGGATCATTTTTTCCTCAGTTGCTAAAATGTAGAAAAACTCTTAAAATATATTGTCTGATAGAAGTTAATAATGAACGGAATATTACGATTAAACCTGTTATAAGTGGTTTGATTGCAGCTGAATGC
>OY757911.1:56765937-56858437 GCA_963585895.1 Sepioteuthis lessoniana | reverse complement strand
GATATTTCTTTACTTGTTCAGCAATGTCCCTTATATATATATATATATATATATATATATATATATATATATATATATATATATATATATATAGTCGAAAAAATTGAGACCACCGAATATTTTTCAACTTCAGTACAGGAAAACATAACATTTCAGTAACTTCGGTATATTTGCTTTTAATTTAATAAAAATGAGATACTCAACTTCTAAACATCAACTTAGAACCGTATCAAAATTTATTACCACCAATAAAACCTATCTGCTGCCTTAATTACTCTTTAACAAATACTTGGCACACATTCTAACATTTATTTAAGTAGATATCAGACTTCTCAAAGGTTCTTCAGGCACTGAAAAACCCACTTTCACAATCCATTGTTTTCTATTTCTAATCCAAAGAAAAAGATGTGAGCGGTTTAAGACAGCCTACGCATAGTTTCTTTTTTTTAATTTGTTTTTGACACAAGGTGATTTTGACCAAATTTATTATAGTGTTATGGCTTGTTGTCTTGTTGACAGGCGAATCATATTCCAATTATTCATAAAACAGATTTTCTTACATGTCTTTCCAAAACTGAATGATATTATTCTTGATTCTTGATTCCTATGAACTCAATCAATTTTCCAACTCTCCTCAAAATACTCCCACGTCATAACAGAACCATCGGTACGTTTAACTTATGGAACTACACATTCAACCTTCAAGGTTTCTTTTCATATAATCACAACTTACGACGAAAAAAAAGTTTGAACTGATCTGCCTGCCATACATTTTTCCACACTTCTATCTTGAGTTTTCACGCTTTTTTATATGTATATTTTTTTATCCACAATAGCCTTTTCTGCTTATTTACCTACCATAAACGGGGTTTCTTGATAGCTATGCTCCCCCTGATACCCGCTAATCTAAGCTGATTTTTAACATTTGACACTTGTTCGAGTCACGAAGGATTAACTTATCAGTTCGACTCTGGAGCAGTTTTCCTTCTGTCTTTTTTCTCAACAATCAAATGTTTATCCTCAGTAGAAGTTGTCATTTTTGGTGTTTCAGCTTTTTTCGGTCACCGTTTGTGCTATTTCTACTAAATATTGCACCCAATGTCAAGAAATCCTCTTCAATTTGGCAATTCCTCTTTGAGAGTAGTCTTCTTGGATTAAAATTTAAATGGGTGCCTTTACTTCAATGCTTAACTGTTATGATTTTGCAAGCTTGTGAAAATTGCTTCAACCTATAAAAGCAATAAAAACACATTGGAAATCGCACAATTTTCTTCTTCAAACAGGAACATCAATTTGTTTCCCGAAATTAGTGATTTTTCAAAACAACAACCAGTGGTAAAACGTTAAGCAATGCTAAGTAAACATGTTTAACCAAAATCATATTTAAATAAGGCAAAAGTTTTAATATTCTCAAAATATGATATTCCACTTGTAAACTATTCATGATTTTAAAAAAAGGCATGATTTTAAAAAGAAGTTTTCTCTCTCTGTGTGTCCGTCTCTTTCTTTCTCTGACTCGGTCTCTGCCAGTCTGTCTGTCGGTCTGTCTCTGCCTGCCTCTATCTCTCTCTCTCTCTCTCTCTCTATATATATATATATATATATATATATATATAAATTGTGCATAAATAAATAGCATAATATTTTTTTAAAAAGTTGCTTTTTTTTTACTTCCAAACCTCTATATAAAAAAAATGGACAAGATTATCCCCCAAAGTGGTAATTTTTTTTACTGTTGATAACAGCTTGCTTTTCTTGCAGATTTTTAAAGATAGTTCTTAAAAGTTTATTTAATAGTGAAAAGTTTATTTAATTCCCGAAGCTTCAAACACTCATCAGAATATCCACAACCATGTTATAAACGCTTGTTAATTCTATTTATCGTCTCTGCTCTAATTTTGGTTTGGCTTATAACAAGATATTGGAAGATTAGAATTTTTCTTGCAAAGTATTTATTCATGAAACATGCTTAGGTATTTCACGAAGAAAATTCATCAATTCTTTTTCTATCAGCAAGTTTCAGAAAAATTAAATCTGCATCAGAATAAAACCTAAGAGAGAAAATAACAGAAATGTTTAAAATTATTATCATAAAAAAAACATCAGTTATTCGTCAACTTGTATCAGGATTAAATTTTTTAAAATGTTAGGAAACGAAGAATATTAATGATGATGATAGTGGTATCGACGACGACGACGATGATGATTTATAATGCTGCTGAAAAAGAATTGTAAGATGGGAAACAACAAAACCAACAGAATTAATCAACCAGGTAATTATCAGGACATCCACCAAGAAAAGAAATTACTCTATATAAGAAAAAAAATGAAGCAGATTTAATTAAGCAGAATGAGATGAGAAAGAAAAAGTGATTGTCAAAAATTACCTCTGAATAAACATATCAGAAACTTAATTCTGCAAGTGAAAATTGATCAAAAGATTAGATACCTTAGAAGTTGTACACTGAAGGTTCTTAAACTGGTCAAGACAATAACGAGAAAGTTGAATAAGACAAAAAAGAATCAAATCGCAATGCATAAAGATTTACAACTAAGTCATGATTCGATAGACAAAATTTGATAAGGAAAGAAACTGGAAGAGGTTCAATCAGCATTCATTATTTTGTTGAATCCAGAAGTAATTCAAATACAGAAAAAGAAATAATAAAACGGGAAGAAAAAAAGCAAGAGCAAACATTTTGTTTTGTTGTGTTTTATGGAAAATCAACCACTGTTGGAGACTTACTGCCAAATACTGTTCATGCATATATATATATATATATATATATATATATATATATATATATATATATACTAATCTAATATCTACCAGCATTCACGGTACAAGAAAAAAAGGAAAAGACCGCCAGGAACAAGAGATAAGACTATCTCGAATCACCGCCCGGGGGAAAAAGAAAAAAAAAATTATACGTCAAAAGGAAAGAAAAGCCAAGCTCGTCAGACCCCTTGAAAGAGATCAAGGGATATGGAGTCAGTTGGTCAAAAGAAAACTAAAACCTTCCGCGAATCCTGAAATGCTACAATTACAATAGTGCTCAACACGAGTGGAGCCAATAATAAAATTAACTTAAATCGCGAGTCGGAAATCATCTACTAAAGTTTCACCTTATCGGATCATAAGGAAGTCTATCGCCGATAGAGTCGGCGATAGTCTTCCTGATGATCCGATAAGGTGAAAATTTAGTAGATGATTTCCGACACGCGATTTAAGTTAATTTTATATATATATATATATATATATATATATATATATATATATATATTTGACAAGCTGACAGGTTGTGATTAGTAAACAGGGGGATGACAGCACGTCATGGCTGTCAGGTCGAACCGGTGTGTAACCGGAGGGAGACCACGTGATAACCACGCGGTCAGATTGAGACAGAGTGCAGCGAATAGGAGACATGCAACCGATCAGAGGCATCTCGGCTTGCAAGGGGGTGCAAGTGTTGGCACCCCTTGGTTCCCGGAAGAATATATGGGGCAAAAAGAAGTCCCCTTTCTTAGTATGTCTCTCCATCTATCTCTCAACTAACAACAAACAGTGGACCTCTATCAAGAATAAAATGAGAGATATATTTTTTATCAAGAAGTGTGTTTCGTTCGTTCATTATCGTTGTTCATGTTTCCACTTGTATTTGTATTACAGCTATACAACATAATCACGGCTATATAACAGGTATGACTAAATTGTAGAGCTGAGTTCTTTAGTTTTGTTATGGCAACCTTTCTAAGGGAAGGGATACACTCAATTCAAACCAGCACTACTCTGATTAAAAACTGACATTGTATCGAATCTTTGTTGTTCAATTTGGGGTAAATGCATACTTCTGTAAGTAAACAAATAAGATTGATATACAAAAAGTAGTGCAGAAATAATTTCCCTATGCAATTAAATTAAATGACATCTGCTGATGAAAGCCATTGTGAAATAAATAGTTAAACAGGCTTCATATCGTAAGGGATATGTAAAGGATTAGTCTTTATTCCCAATCTGCACTTCTTATTTAAAGATTGTAGGATATTGAAATGTAAGCAACAATAAAAAAAAAACAACAAAAAAGGGAAATCTGTATGGCTATTTTCCTATCGGCTGGGGATATAGAATAAACAGACTGCATCTTGTACATGACACTACACAATCTGATGGTGAGGTTCCAGTAATGCTGAAGCTTTAGGGAATGCGGAGTACCCCTTTATTGCCATTGCTCTCTGGTCCACTCTGGCCCAGAGTGGTAGCACCAAATAGGGTCCTGTCTTTGTGTTAAATCGAATTAAATTGCGTACTTATGCTATGCTGAATTATTTGAAAAAGAATTGTTTATAGGTATACAAATAGATTTGGTATTAAACAACCTACAATGGTTGATACGCCACTGAACCGAAACCAACAAAAAAATAAAATAAAATAAAATAAAACAACAATAACCTAACATAAAAGTCAAGTTATTGAAAAAAAAATTTAGTGAAATAAAAAGATTTTAGGTGGAGTTAAAATTCTATGAATAAATATAGAAAAGTATCTAACACCCATAGTTAAACCATGTTTACAACGTTCAAAGAAATTTGAACATCTAACAACGTGTTCATTTATTAAAAAGTCTATGACTATGAAGTGTTGCTTTGCAATTAATTAGACTCAAATAAGTATCATTTCGCATTGCAATAGCCCTCAAACCTTATACAATACATGAATTAAAACAAAATAATTTCATTGATTCATTCAAAAATGAATTATAGCTTAAAATTATTATATCAAATATTATCTTATTAAACTCACTCAGTCTTTAGCTTATCTCTTTGTAACTGATGTCTTTGTAACCATTATTAGAACACTTTCATTCTTTTTGGAAATTTCGTCAGAAACAAATGGTCATTCTAATAAAACAATGCCACAAATTCCAACCTGCTATAATCCACTTAAAAATAACCTAGTATCATATCTCACCATTGTGCATAGGTTTAGTAAATGCATATTCGTTTCGGTAGAAGATCAAATTCCCAAAATCAATTTTTTGCTCCCAAACTCACAGGAACGACTTCCACATAACACTTCTACAACCATCCTCTTTCATATTTTTACGGGGTCGCTGGAATATCAGAATAGTAATTGCACATGCAAATCGCATTTACTCATTTTTTTTTCAATTCTGTAAAATGTAATTAGAAACAAATCGCAAAGCCAAGTAATTACCGTTTTAGAAAATGGTATCATCGATTCTATTCGTGATTTGCTTATCGTCTATGTTCTTGGTTTAAGTAGAATTGGAGCTCGTTTCCATCAATCTCTAGAGGAATAGTAAGGTTGACAGGGTTCTTTCATCTTTTGACTGGAACCGGAAAAGAAAAAAAAATGAATTAAACCCAGCTGTACTTTATTTTAAAAAAATTCTTGTATCACATTCTGCCATCAGTGAAGGAGTTGAATAAATATTTACGTTTATATCGATTATATATATTGATGTAGGTAATGATTGTGGAGTGTAGTACCAGTTATAAATATCATTTAACAACGCTACCAAAGTTGATATTGTTCAAATTTTAAAAGAATATATATATATATATATATATGCATGTGTGTGTGTGTGTGTGTGTGTCTGTCTGTCTTTTAGTCTCAAAGGGTAAGTTATACTTAGGGTTGAGACATGAATAATTCCCGTTTTTAGAAACAAGTAGTAATTTCGCATTTAAGTATTCCAGTGTTCTAAACGCAAGTGAAAATAACCTGATTAATGAGTGCCTTTGTTGGTCATTCTTATCTAAATAGTAAAAATGTGCGCAGTATAATTTAATCTATGAAAAAAAAAACCTTCTTGAGCGCGAAAGCAGCTTGATTTTACTTGAGAGAAACATCTAACCTGAAAAATGTCAAGAGGTGATTCAAAATAATGGTGAATCTACTATTGATTGAAATTTATAAATGGTTGTATTATTCAACAATAAATCATATTTTGTGAGAAAAGAAATTATTTATGACACAACCCAAAACAGTGAAATTTATCTGTAATTACTTTAATGAGAATTCATATATATATATATATATATATATATATATATATATATATATATATATATATATATACAGAGAGAGAGAGAGAGAGAGAAAAAGACAGACAGACAGACAGACCGAGCCAGTGACAGAGATAAACAGAGTTAGGGAGAATGAATCATTTCCATATGATGAATAAAATGATTAAAAGTGGTTTTAAAAAATTGATTGAGAAAATGCCTAAAAAGGGCAACACACACACACACACACACACACACACACACACACACACACACACACACACACACACACACTCTAGGAATGTGATTAAAAATACAGCAATTATACAAAGAATGTTCCTTCGAAAGTCTCTTCATGAAACCATTTGTCATGCGAAAGATTATGTTAATCAACATCTGTTTAGTGCCGTTTTAAAGACGATTCTAAATACATTTTGGAAAAAAATTCACACCTATGGGGTACTGTTACAAAACGAACTTTGTATGAAAATGAAAAATACCGCAAAATTTATTCAATGGATCAGGTTAATCGTACATAGTCGAGAAACAGTTTAATTTCTGTGAGTTTAGCTAGTATATATTTTTATATTTATTTCAAACGTGTCATCAAATCTTGACTCTTTTCTGGAAGATTGATAACGTTGAATATTTACTTAGCCAAATGCAATAGCCATATTAAAATCACAAGGAACAGATAATTTAATTAATAACCAGTCATAATAATTAATCATTGGCGCAGAAGCTATTCATCATCCAATATAATACTTCCGAGGTTCAATTAAATTTCTTAGCTTCGGTTACCAGCTGAATGACTGTTGTGTCTTAGTACAAAGTCATTAAAAGTGACGTTCTTATCCATTCGATTACTCACGATAAGTTATACTTGATCTTGCTCTTAGAACAGTGTAAGTGGCTTCCTAGAACAAGACTAGAGAAAATTAAGATTTGTGTTCACTAACCTTTCTAAAGCTCAAGAGATTGATTCATCGACACTCATTGTGTCTCTAATTTTACAAGTGAACGATTACATTTGCACATAAAATATTCAACACGCAATCAGATGAATACAGATCAACATTAACGAAGACTAATATAGAAAACACGAACACATAAATTCTTACACGAGTATAGACATATATGAATATATATATGTCCTAATGAAATGAGTTTATTCATTCAAGGATCAATTCTCTATGTACATATTATAATTTTACATATTAGTTTCAACATATTTAAAAATTCCTTTAACAGTCTTCCCGAAAGAGCATGATGCGACACAAGGTCATTTTAGTGGAGTTTAATGGGTTTAAATTGAGCGTTTGCCTTCTGTATATTTCGAATGTGCGAATTGCCTCTCTCGAAAGAGAAAGAACTCTCGACCAACAGGTGTTCTAAATATAACTATACTATACTATACTACATCCAGTTTTGGAGCGTTCGAAAATATGCACAGTCATTACTATTACAACCACATCTACCCAGACCTTGAATCGAAGTACCTGTTAGCCTCCCATCTGCAGGTCAAATAGCACTATCTAATCATTGACCATAATTAAAACCATTAAACTGTGTGAAAACAAGTGGCTGTTAATTGAATTAAGTATTTTATGGCAGTTCTTGAAACCAATTATCAGTGTACAAACGAATACTGCAAAGAATTATTAGTGTTAAATAGCAGTGTTATATATTGACCTTCAACCCGGCCAAATATGCCATTCCAAAATGATGCACCGGATGGAAGTGACACATTCCGATGGCGCCTATGAGGAGAACTCAAGTAGGTGGACTTTGCTAACAAAATGGGACAAGGTAAAATTCCCATGGTACACTCATAGACTGATGCACCGGAGAGAGTGACCTGTGAACTGCATGACAGTTATTTCCGATTGATGACGATCAAACATGTCATTCCAAAGACTGAGTGGGCGATTGAGTAGGCGTTGAACTATTATATAACTCGGTCAAGACAGGAAGCCAGACAGTTGGGGTTCAGAGACGTCGGAGACAAGATGTTGTAGGGAAAGCCACACCCGGCCGAAGGGGCTCTAGGGACCCCCGATTAAATTTTGGAGACCAGTTGGTGATAGATGCATTAAAGAAAGCCATCATCCAGTAGAGAGCTGGGCCCCCGGTCCTCCAGTTGAGCAGCCCTGGAGAACGAGAAAGACACAACGCTGACGCCCATAAGAGTGGGGTTCAATATATTGCAGTTCTGTTCGGTCTCCAACTACGTCTCACACGCAAATGTTACAAAATAAAGTGAGAGGTATATATTTTTTAAGAAGACTTCACTCGTCTGTTATTCATTGCGTCAGTATGTATTCAGCATATATATGTATTATGTGTTGGTGTAGTTAATCATGGTCATGGTTATTGAGTGGCTATGTAACAGCAGTCCTTGAAATCATTTAAGTATGAGCAAAAAAGAAACAAACTTTTTGACTTGGAGTGTAATATTCGAAAGCATTTAACTGTATGCAAGAAAAAAAAGAGTTCTGGTTTATTTCAAGATTGTTACCAATAAGCTATTTGTTTTCAAATGATATATATTTGATATATATGTATGAATATAATTTGACCTAAAATAAACTAGTGAGGTATTACTCTAAATAAACAACCAACCAATCAATTAGCCAACCAAAAAAATTACGATCTTCCCTTTTTTGCTGGTTTTATGATAAAATTACATGTGTTACAATTCAATCACCAGGAGTGAATGGAATGAGAAAAGAATTATTTAATATTGAATATCTCAGCAGAATATAGTGAATGAATGCATGTCGCAGGAGCGGAAGTACGGAAAGAAGAAAAATTGCCCATTATGACACAGTTTACCATCAAAAAGTAAAATGAAAATAATCCCAGGGGAAGGACTAGGACCAATCAACAATATTAAATTAATTGATGTCCTATGAAAGAAAACTTGCGGTATTTAGGATATCTTCTAATGAAACATCCGCCAGACAAATTTTCTTTCAATATGGATAGAAGTTAATGTTAAACGAACCTGTGTGTAACAAATTTCAATAATACGAAAAAATTAAATCGGGTTTATTAGTAATTTTGTCAGCATGGTAGTAATTATAAAATCAATGCATAAAGCAGCCTTTGAGTAACATTTGAAGAATGACTAATAATAGGCTGAATATTCTATCAGGTTCAAAATTTAATAGCAGCAACTTTGATTTATGACGATATTTGCATTGTTATTAACGTTTATCCTTCGCCGCTAGCCACGATTTAAGTACAATAGGATTTAAAAAAAAAAAGTTTAAATTGTTTGTTCAGTATATATATATATATATATATATATATATATATATATATATATATATATATATATATATATATCCTTTCTTTTCTTTAAAATAAATAAAGACGAAAAACTGCTTCTAGATAAATTCAATTGATTGGTATTTGAAATTTTCTCCTAAATTTTTGGTTTTCATTTCCAGTTTAATAAAGGAACGGATACGTATGATACATAACGGTTACTGGCAGAAAGAGACTTGCCAAGAGAAAATCGAGATTCGTTTGATTACTGTCGCCATCACTTCCCATGAAGATACTTAAGAAAGTTCTGACGCTACTTTTTCCTTAATTCTTCGAAAAATCTAAGATTCGAATCTTATCTTGGTGATGGATAAACATCTAAGAAAGGAAATCGTAGAATTCTAAAATATGGAAAGGGAACAAAAACCCAGTCAATTCTGTCTGTCTCCCTCTCCCTCTCCCTCTCTCTCTCTCTCTCTCTCTCTCTCTCTCTCTCTCTGCTGATGTCATCATCATAAGCAATTTACCGAGAAATAAATAAGATAAGATCAATGATTACTTGATTTCTGATAAGAATATGATTCTTTACATTCTGTTTCAAATGAAACAGTAAAAGAAGAAAAAAATCAGTTTGCATTTCATCTTCTCTGTCACTTGTTTTATCTTGGGAAATCCTGAAACGCTAAATTTATTATTAACAGGTTTCCTTCTCATTTTCACTTATTTTGTTGGATATCTCATCTATATTTCCAAAAACATTCCGAACTTGTTTGTTTTCCTGCTTGTGTTTTCTCATATAATCGATTCTTTGACGCTGTCCTGGCTGTCATGATAAACGATTCAGTTTATCGCTGTAGAAGTGCTCTTCGAGACGGTACCAATGACGTTCAGTCTGCAATATCCTCAATACTTTACGTTGATTTACGTTCAATATTTAACTTCTTATTTCAGAGTTTATTCTTTTATGTGTCCTTCTTGTTTTATCGCACCTTTTTGCTGTTACAATTAGCCTAAATTCTTATGTTGATTGTTAAAGAAAACAATACATTCTCCCATTCTGATGAAAACTCTGTCGTCTTTTTTTCTTTCAATACGTACGGTAGTAAAGCCATGGCTTAACTCTAATGATTTCTGCAT
Organism: Sepioteuthis lessoniana; assembly: GCA_963585895.1. NCBI lineage: Eukaryota > Metazoa > Mollusca > Cephalopoda > Myopsida > Loliginidae > Sepioteuthis > Sepioteuthis lessoniana. The sequence goes on along the minus strand of OY757911.1, from coordinate 56,847,997 downwards.
AACTTGGCTGGTCACTCATTTTTCTTAGTTTGTACAGTCAATTCCTATTTTGGTTTGAAAACCCTTTTTTCAATCTGAAAGACTGTTGTCCAAATTTTTCTACTTTTTTGCGAGAATATCGATTTCAGTAGTACTGAGTAACCTAAAAGACGTAACTTTAGCTGAGAGAAAAAACGTTCTGTTTTGTTTATTCTATAATTATAATTATTGTTGTCATTTTTTACACATTGGAGAGTTTTTCACACCAGCGTGAGCTGATCGATTTCCGTTGGAGTCTGAGAGGCAGCAAGTCTCCTCAAGTCTTCCAGACTCTTAGTATTCTGGCTGATCTTAATAATACTGTCGTTTGGATGGTCTCAACTCGCCCTCTTATTTCTATGTCCTTCTGTCCCTTTATCTCTCCTTTCGTGAATGTACCGAGCACTCCAATTACAATTGACATCACCGCTTTTTTCATTTGCATTGTTTTTTCATTTCTCTAGTAAGCTCCAGGTACTTACCTTTCTTTTCTCTTTCTTTCAGTTTCACCCAGTGGTCAGACGGAATATCAAAGTCCACTATGTCAGGTTTTCCTTTTGTGTTGACTTTCACTCGATGATCCATTTGTATCGCAAAATCCCAGAGATAATTGGGCGTCTCATTTTCCACAACGGATTGTGGGCTGTGCATACACCGTTTGCTCGTATTCTCAAATGTTAGCTTCATGCACAATTCCCTGTGAATCTCATTCCCCACCCAGTCGTGTGCAGTCTTATACTCATTTTGTACAAGCTTACTGAATCTGGTTATAATGTAATTGATTCTTTCATCTCTATGATCACATAACTGACATCTACTGTTTAGTTGTGTTTTGTCTATTTTTGCTTTGACATATTTGTTCCTTATGGCGTTCTTCTATACTGCTATAAGAAGGGATTAAGTTTCTCTTTCTTAGTCATGTGAGATTTCACTTTTTTGTCATTTGAAATGTTTATTGAGTTGGGTTTTTTTTCCATTTTCGTTTTCTGGTTATTTTTGTTCTATTGATGCTTGTTTTCTGTATTTTTCTGGTAGCTATAATCAGTCTGTATCTGCATTTTTTAATGTACTCTTCTAGTCGTTGTATCGATGCATTGATACTATCTTGAATGCTGGCAATTCCTCTTCCTCCTTTTTATCTTGCCACATAATATCTGTTTACGTCATATCATGGATGTAATGCCTTAACATCGTCACAAGCTTTCTTGCTTTCTGGTTCATTTGTTGAAATTCCTCTGTCGTCCACTTGAGAAATTATACTAAGTACATGACTAGTGGGACAGCCCTGTTTTTTATCCTTTTGATAAGATTTCTCTTGTATAGTTTGGTTTCTGTAGTTTCTTCGTTCTCCAGATATACTCTTTTTTTAAACTTATTCCTTTAACTCGGCTTGTTTGATAATGTCCGCTTCCAATATTCCGAATTATTTTAAAGTTTCCTTTTCTGTGAGCATTCTGATCTTTTCCTGATTCGGTAGTTCCAATCCTTCCGCAAGGTTTCGTTTCCCGTTTTTAATTGTTAGCATGGCCCATTTTTCTATCCGAATTCCATCCGTATACCATGACTATATATCCTCACTATCTGAATTAGGATTTCCTTTTCTTTTTAATTTTGGCAAACAGCTTGATATCGTACATGTACATTTGGTGACTGATCTTTTCCTGTAATTTAGTATATTTGTATCCTTCTTTGCATTTTGTATGTTTGTAACTGAATGGTATCATTGCAATTACACATATTAATGGTGGTTGCACATCTCCTTGGAAGATACCTCTCAGCAATGCTTTTACTTCCAGCTGTCAGTTCCACTCTCCTGTTTTCATAGTTTTCTGAATGAATTTCATGATTTAATTGGATACCTTGTACTGTTTGAGACACTCAATTATCCAGTTTTGCTGAACCATGTCGTATGCCTTTCTGTAAACATTCCACGCAACAGCACATTTTTGCGCCTCATTTTGCTCTCTTTGACGATTTTCTGATCAATATAGAGTAGCTCTTGTTCCTCTGGCCTCCATGCGGTATTGTTATCTTCATCAGGTAACAATTCACGCCTTATTACTGAGTAGTAAATATCCTCCTTGATTTGTGCTGTTAACATTTTCCCTATCATGGGTAAGCACGTTATCGGTCTGTAGTTGTTTGGGGCAATTCCTTTCTCGGGTCTTTTTAGATGAGGTTGGTCTTTTCCTTGGTTATCGATTCGAGTATGTTTGCTTCTTGCAAGTATCTATTGATTTGGATAGCCGGTCTGTAATGAATGGATGTGAATACTTTAAAAGGGAATCCATGTATGACATCATGTTCTGTCGTTTTCCAATTTGGTATTTTTTCGTATTCGTCTGAGTGAGTCGGATTGTATTTTTGCCATTGGGTCTTATTCCAGTCATTGGAACTTTTTTTCCCATGTTGTTTATTCATTTCGTTTTTCTGTTATGATATTTACGTTCCCATATTTTGATCCAATATTGTTTTGCTTCTATCACATTCGGTTGTGGGTATGTCTTAGTACCTTCTATTCCTACTTGTCGGTAGAATTTTCTTTCGCTGTTTTGGAAGGGTGTGTTTTGTCTTAATTGTTTGATTCTCTCTCAGTATCTTTTAATCTTCCTTCTTTTGCCAGCACCTCCTGATTTATCTCCTCGAGGTTTATTGTTTGTTCATGTTGTATTATTTCTTTTCGTTCCGACATATTCAAGTGTTTTTATTCTGTCTTAGTATTTTTGCCTGTTGTCGAAGCTTTCAAAGCTGAATTTCCAGTCCGATTTCCTATCCAGATTTTGAATCTCAACTTGTGTTGTGAAGGTGAACCTCGATTTTTCCATAGAGTAAGTTCATTTAATTCATTGATGTTGTTCGTTGGGATATGTGTTAATAATACGTTTATTTTCCCCGTTTCTAGCTTGAATGTTTTCCAGTCTTTATTTCTGCGTGGTAATGTAGTTTTCATTTCAGACAACATTCTCTTTATTGCTTCTCCTTTTAATTTCCTTCTTCTCTTAGTGTTTATTCTGTGTTTGAGTGTGTTGTATTTAGATTGCTACTCTTGTGTTCTTTAGTTTGAATTGGATGTTCCTCTTTTTCGCTTTTTACTCGCATAGTTCTTGTATTTAGGTCTTGTTGACACGTTTCTCTTCATATTTTTGGTGTATTTCTAGTATTTAACAGTCAGAAAAACAGCCTTTCTTTATAATTAATCAAACTTAGTTAGCAAGTCATTGGCTTGTTGTCTTAAATCAATCGCATTCGTCACAGATTTCTACCATTCTTTTCCTATATCCTATTATAAAAGGGTCGCTCCTAAAATAGCAATAAAGACCGAGTTTGTGGTCTTCTCTCGTCCATTTTGCCCGTTGAAGTGTCTGGTGTGAGTGGTTGCATCGGTCGATTTTTGTGTACCTGAAAAAGAACAGCCAACATTCGCAGGAGGCACGCTAGGTCCCCCATGTGGGCTATCTCGGGAGCACCTGCTGATTATGACTGAGGTTGTTGCCTGAGCCCCAAATTGATTTATGTTTTGATTTTACTTGTTTTTCATGGGCTTATGTTGTAGCTATACCAGACCCAGAGGTTGTCTTATAATCTGCGCTCCTGAAACTGATGTGACGAGGTTCCGTCATGATCAGAGAAGTTTTTGGTGGGTCATGAAAAAATAATTTTCAAACCTTTTAAGTTTAACGTAGTTAAAGTCCACATTGGACTGCAAACAGTATAACTGATATTAATGAATCTTAAGCTATTTGTAGTTCGACCTGAGTCTAGAATGAGGATCACTAGAATGTCGTGGTTGATAATGATAGATAATGAAAGGGGAAACTAAAAGTACCATCTATACTATAACTAAGTAAACTGAAACCAGGGTTATGTATCCAAACAGACGGATAACCGACGATTATATTATACTGTAAATAATCAGAAAATTAACTATAAAAAAAGAACGTGCTATTTAAAACAAAGTTTTGACAAAAATATATATTACTTTTAGTAAACCGTCAGTTTTCGGATTTTAGCACGATAATAGACATCTCCATTTCATTGGGGCAGGGGGCAAATTAATCTTCTTATTGTATCGGCCGTTTGCTTCGAATCATATTTTCAGATGTCGACTGAAATTCCTAACTATATACTAAATGTCCCAAACGGAAGACTCCAATGGCTAATTGATTCAGCAGCCTTCTTAATAAGTTATGCAGATTATTACATTCCCAAAGCTACTTATACTACGGTTATGTTTTCAGAAACACACATTGTCGACATTTTATATCATACAATAAATAAACAGAATGAGAGTTTTTCATACCAGCACTAACCGATTGTCTTTCAGTGGACTTTGAGTGACAGCAAGTCTCCTCACGTCTCTTGGAATCTTCTCAGTATTCTGTCCGATCTTGATAATGCTCAAATCTGGATGGTCTCCACTTGTTCTCTTCTTTTAAAGCCCTCCAGTCTCTTACGCAATACATTGGCGATTGTTCCGAGCGCACTAATTACAACTGGTATCAGGGTCATCTACAGGTTCCGTAGTTGTTTTTTTTGTTCTCTAGCAAGTTCTAAGTATTTATTTCACTTTTCGGTTTCTTTTATTTTCAATCTGTGATCCTCCGGGACACCAAGTTCCACTATTCGGCTCATTCGCTTTCTTGGGGGAGGTGGGGTGTTTGATTATTAAGAGGTCTGTTCGTCTGGCGTAGATGAAGATATATTTTTGTATCTCAAAATTCCAGAGAAGTTTGTGCGTATCTTTCTCAAGGACGGATTCCGGGTGCATATACCACTTGTGCATTGGATCAAAATTAAATATCTTTCATAACTCCGTGTGGATCACCTTACCCAGTCAATCTTGTCTCGTCTAATACTCTTTCTGCACTAATTTGCTACATTAGTTTATTGTATGATTGAACGTTCCGTCTCCATCACCACATACCATATATTTGCTTTATTATTATGATTATTATTATTATTATAGTTTTTTCATATCAGCTAACCCTGATGATCTTCCACTGGAGTTTGAGTGACAGCAAGTCTCCCCAAATCTCCAAGACTCTTCTCAGTATTCTAGCCGTTCTCAATAATGTTGTAGTTTGGAGGGTCTCCACACGTCCGCCAACTTCCAAGTCATCCAGTCCCTTTAGTAATCCTTTAGTTACTGTACCAAAAGTACCAATTACACTTGGTATAATTGTCACCTGCGTGTTCCACATTTTTTTCAACTCCCTAGCAAAGTCGAGGTACATATACATCATTTCATATTCTTTCAGTTTTATTCAGTGGTCAGCCGGGACAGCAAAGTCAACAATTTTGCAATTTTTCTTTTATTTGGTTGATTAATATTAGGTCTGGTCTTCTGGTTGAGATTCGGTGATCCGTGTGTATTTTAAAGTCCCATAGGAGTTTATGTGTGTTATTTTCTAGGTCAGGTGCTGGGTTGTGCATATACCATTTGTTGGTATGGTCTTGCATATCTTCCTGTGTATCACCTTGCCGACCCAGTCGTGTCTAGTCTTGTATTCCGTCTGCGCTAATTTGCTGCATTCACTTATGTCACGTGGTCTCCCACTGAGACGATAGAAAAGATTACTACTATCCTCGTGTTCGAATTAACAGTAGCAAGCCGTCAAAGAATGACCGTTAAGAAAGAATGCTGGTCACAGTGGAAACCAGATGTTTTTACTTGGTGACCTCACTCGGTCGCCTGACACGGGAAAGAAGAAGGTAGAAGCCAAACGATTGGCTGGGACCCTAAAACGGAAGTGGCACCTTTTTCCTGTCAGCGAAAAAAGAAAAAGAGAAAGTTAGTTTTTGGACAGGGTTCGTGGCGGACAGAACCAAAGCCAAATACTCTGGGTAAAAGAAGACGAAGAAAATCTCGGACAAGAAGAAGCCGTATCTTCAAGCCAGTACTAAAAATAAGATAAAGTCTGTCAGCCCGTAAAAGAAGAAAGATTCTCCACAGGAATCCATCTAAATAAGATAAGTAACTTTGGGACTGTTTCTCCTTATACCCAATTTTATATACCCTCTCTCTCTCTCTCGCAATTTGAAGGAAAAACGAAAGAACAGAAAAGAAGAAAGACATTTATGTTCATAAACTGTTCATTTATGATGTATTTGACACGTTGAAGGTGTATATCTATGTGTAGTAAAAGATTGATATATTTTAATGTTCCCACGTGGTCGAAGTTTTTATTTGCAGTGTCTTCTACAAGTTTGTTATGTCATATTTCTTTTCCAGCTTCTATTCGCCTTATGTTATCTTGCTTAAAATTGTCCTATTAATTCCTTTAACATATCACACGGGAAACCGGAATTGCCGACTACTATAATTAATATTATTACGTCTAAACCTAGAGGTCTTCCATTGTTCTAGGGGAGGAAGACCAGCGACCTGTTGGGTGGGTGGGTGTATAGTGGAATCCCTTGCCAGCGGCGGTCAGTCTGGACATAAATTAACCCCCCACATAATATGCCAGATCTTATGTGCCCGAGAAAAATACTCTGAACGAGGACTTATTCTACAAGGGATCAAGTGCCAACCTGCCCCGTCTTCACACGTGCGAAAATAAAGTCCCGTTTTGGGATTTTAAAGAATTTGCCGTCACACTTACTATGCGATTGATGTTTTTTACTTTATCACCCCATAGCCTACATTTGCTATTTTGTTGAGTCTTATCTATTCTTGCTTTGATATGATTGGTTCTTACGGCGTTGTTTTGTGTTGGGAATTAGGAGAGATTATGTTTCTTTCTTAAAGTTTCCTTTTCTTAGACATGTCCAGGTTTGGTTATGTGAGATCTTGTTTATTAATCATTTAAAACGCACAGAGAGTTGTTTTCCTTCCCATTTTAGTTTCTTAGTTATTGTCATTCTGTTGTCCATCGTGTTATCAGTATTGTTCCTGGTGACTGTAATCTGTCCTCCTTCGTGTTTTTCTATGTAGTCTTCGAGTCGTCGTATCGATGCGTCAACGTTGACTTCAATACAGGTAAGTCATCTTCCTCTCTCTTTTCTTGATGCATATAGTATGTCAACTTCGTCTCAGGAATGTAATGACTTATATATTGTCATTAATTTTCTTGTTCTTTGGTCCATGATTTTAAGTTCATCTCTGGTCCACTTCAGAAAGGGTCCGGGATATCTAACGAGGGGTACAGCGCAGGAATTTATTCCCTTGATTAGGTTTCGGCTACGGAATTTTGTCTCAAGTAGTTTTCTACTTCATTTGAGATATTCGTTTGGAATTTTGTCTTTCATTTCCACTTGTTTCGATGGTGTCAGCCTCTAATATGCGCAAGTATTTGTAGGTTTCGTTTACTGCGAGCGTCTTGATTGGGTAGTTCCATCCGTCACTTGCCAGTTTTCATTACAAGCTTTACACATTTTTCTATGCCTAATTCCATTCCTCTGTCCTGACTCTATATTCTAACGGCGTGTATTAGAGTTTCTTGTTCTTTTTCATTTTTTGTAAATAGTTTGATGTCATTCATGTAAATTAAATGATTGATTTTTTCCTGTGATCTACTAAGTTTGTATCCGGCTGTGCATTATCTGAGTATGTGGTTAAGTGGCATCATGGCAATTATGTATAGTAAGATGATATAGCATCTTCTTGGAAAAAACCTCTTTGGATCTTTGTTTAAGCTAAGCTTCTTCCTCCTGTTGACAGTTCCACTCTCCAGATTTTCATGGTTTTATCGATAATTTTTATGACTTCATGTGATATATTTTTTTAAATTTGGAAGCAGTTTATCATCCAGCTACCCGGAACCATATCATATGCCTTTTTTTAGTCATTATTTTTATTATTATTAGTGATTTTCCATTTATAAGTGCGTGCATGTTTGTGGGTGTGTTTGTGTGTGTGTGTTTGTATATGTGCATGTGTTAAACCGTATACCTCTACTGTAACGTAAAAATATTTACTTTTAAAACTATCTTCTTAGAATATATATGAACATCTCCCTGTCATTATGAAATTAAAGCAAATCCTCTATATTTAATCAGTTTAACCTAATATGTATCTACCCGGAGTCACACTCTTCACTTCACCATCAAATTTACCGGTAATCAAAATATTATGTAAAAACCATTACATAATATTATGTAATTTTTTTTCAGAATATAAAATAAACATCTTATGAGGAATGTATATTTTATATCGAAATTTTCAAAGGTAGACATTTAAAAAAAACATATAGCTGTGTTCATTTATTCAGTACCAATATATATATATATATATGTTGGTGTAAAATTTAATTTTATGTAGATAATTATTCATACTGATCTTAATGCTCGCGTGCGTACATACGTGCCTGGTGTATTTTCAGTCTTCTATGTGTATTGGCGTATGAGTAGGAAAACTGATTTTGTACTAGATGGAAAGGCACAACATTTTCTTTAATCATGCAGCAGGCAAAAATCATGTCGAATAAAACAAACAAACAATACAACCGATACTTGAAATGTCCTGGCTTGAATTCAGATGGGGAAAAATGGACCACAGTACTGCAGTAAAGATAATTATATCCCAGCAGACTGCACAGATTTATTCTAAATTGGTCATATTCCAAGAAATAAGAAATTTATCAAAATCAATTATTAAGAAAGAAAATAAGGTCTTAAAAATTGAGATGAGAAGGAACAAAAGCCACAAGCAATTGGCAGACAAAGAAATTAATGTGAAGGATTAAAATATATAAACATCTCCTCCAAAAGATGTAGAACTTTTTTTAAAATATAGATTTTCGATTTCTATAGCGTTTGTTTCAGCGGTTTGTCATTATTTGCTTCATCCGGGAAATTCTCTCGTTCCCCAACTTTATTCTGTTTCAGATATATTATCTACATTGCACAACAGCATTATTACGTTCGTAAACGTTTAAATCAAATTTATATTATCTATTTATATTCTCTAAAAATTTTATTTGTAGTCCCCTGAAATTTTTCAATACCGTTACAAACTTACGAGCATATACAAATACTATATATATATATATATATATATATATATATACGAGGTGCATACGATACGTTTCCATACTTTTTTCGTATGAGCATTTAAAATTGTCGTAGACTCTTGAAAATTCAGTATGTTATAGCTATAGATCAATAGACTGACCAATTATTATGATTTCAGGTTCCAATGAACAGCTACAGGAGGAATTGGAATACACCCTACTAAAGCCTGATTTTCAAAGCTGGTGAATTTCAAATATGTAATCTGACACTTTTGATGAACGATAGGCAAGGAAATTCTGTTTTAAACTTGGAAAAAATGCCAAAGAGATGAATGGAATGATTCAGACTGCTTTTCGACCATCTTGCATGAATCGAGCATCAGTTTTTGAGTGACATGAAAGATTCAAGGACGGCCGGTAGTCTGCAAGGGATGATGAGAGGTGTGGGAGAAGATAGGAAGTCAATACACCACAATTGATTGGCCAAAAGTGTTAGGGTTACTCTGTTGAGGTTTTAAGAGAGTTCAGGAAGAGATTCCTTGGGAAGAGGCCAGCACTCTTCGAATCGGGTCAGTGGCATTTCCACCTGGACAATACACCAGTCCACAACTTCATCCTTGTCACAGAATATTTGACCAAGATAGGCATCAAGACAGTTCCCCACCCTTCCTATAGTCCAGACCTTATTCTCTGTGACTTTTGTCTATTCCCTAAGCTCAGAGACTGTCGTTATGTGACAATTGAGGAGATGAAAGAGGCTGTGACGAAGGTCATTGACACGCCCACATAAGAGGACATCCATGGGACCTTCCAGAAGTTGTTGGAACTGTAAAACAAGTGCATTTCAGCTGGAGGAGATTACTTCGAAGGGGGCTAGAGTTTCATATGTGTACTATCAATAAAAGTGCTCCTACGAAAAAAGTCTGGAAACTTATCGTTTGAAAATCGTATATATAATAGCAAGGATTTCCCATTTAAAAAGTAAATAAGCTTTTTTATAACTAAGCCGAATATTTTATTTCAATTTAATTGATTTTTACGCTTAGAAATTATTTTGAATATATTGTAGAATTTAACATCCTTCACGTAAAATAGACTTTAAGTATCCTATGTAGATTTTGCATTCTCATATTAATATCTATCTATCTAACTATATAAATACTTTGCTTCCAATATAATTATTTCAGTATGTCTAGTTTAATATCATGCTAAAATCTCTTATCATTTAGTGCTATTTATCACCAAACTCAAGAAAAATACGAATATATACAAATGTAAAAATAAGTGCTTTTCGTATATACAGTTATGTAATATTATATTTGGTTCAAGATGTGTTTCAATATTATTTTAATTTACATGGTTTCAACGTGATAGATTTTGACCAAATATAATAACTAATTATATACGTTTAATTCGCCTTTTGAAATAAATAAATCCTTGTACGTTTTAAAAGAAAACTTAGTATATATTGAAAATTTGGTTTAGTACAATATTTATTTGTTTATATATATATATATATATATATACGCATGTATTTATCTTTCTATCTATGTATCTATGTACGTACAGTGTATATACGGTTATAATTTCTGTAAAATTCATATTTTATATGCTTGAATTTACTCATTTTAAACATGAAGCAACGAATTATAAAACAATTAGAACCGTATTCAAATACTGATGAGCAATATTTTATCTAGACACATATATGTAATGATACTTCAGTCCCGGATCATATTTGATTAATAAAATCAGTCTCTGTATTTGAGGGATATCAAAAAGAACTAACTGATATATGTAAAAAAATCCCACCTGTCAATATGTGAAAATTCACAGTATAATTCTTTTGTCAATAACGTATAGAATCACATAGCTACCAACAAAGTTTGTTGTTACGAACGTAACGATATGAAGAAAATGAAATATATTAAGACCTGATGGAATTCTGAAGTGTCTTGGTCAATACACACACACACACACACACACACACACACACATATATATATATATATATATATATATATATATATATATATATATTATTCGGTCCAGTTAAACCAGAGTTGGGAGTAATTCCTTCAGGACAAGAAAATCATTCAGGGCGTGAACATCTAAATTTTCCTGGTGGAGAGCTCAATGTAATTTTTTACAGAGCAATATTTCTTTAAGAAAAAAACAAAGACCGGTTAATTTAGGATTATAAATTTATTTCCATCGTGTTTTTCAGTTTTGACGGTAGATGCAATTTGTGCTTGGAAGTGAAAATACATATTCTAATACATAAATGGCCTGATAAGTTATTAAATAAGAGAAGTGAATTAATAGCTATATGTAGACATAAGACTAAATTTAAACAATAGACAAGAAATTTAAAAACAAAAATAAATAGTGAAACGGGGAAAAAAATGTATCCAACATACACACTAGGAAAAAATAAGTAGCTAAATAAATGGTATCGAAATTAATATAGGCATTAATATTTCTCTTAAAAGTTAATTATCGAACTTAACATGAAAAGAAAATAAATTAAACAAATAAATAAAAAAGTTAAATTACCGTAATTATAACTGACGAAATTTGAAAATAAAATAAATAGGTAAAAAAAAAAAAAAACCACGGAAATTCAATAAAACGAGGAGATAACTCCTTAATCTCTTCCAACTCCCACTCCACCCCACGTGCTTAGTCGATTTTATTTATCCATTGGATCTGAAGAAGTCCTGTTATATTTTTCTTCGTGTTTTTGGTTTACACCAGAAACTGAAAAACAGGATGGAAATAAATTTATAATCCTAAATTAACCGGTCTTTGTTTTTTTCCTTAAGAAAGAAAAAAATATATAGTTAATAAAATAAACAAAGAAAATATAATTTGGATCAGGGATAACCCCAGGATAATATTCCAAAAGGATATTATAAATTATGCGTAGAATAAAAGAAAAAAATTCTAATAGGCTTATGTACCTCCCAGAAATAATAATCTAACACTCTGTATCGCTACCATACATGACTAAAACATCACGTCTTCCAATAACACATGGATGAGCATGCTTGACAATATTAACTTCTGAATAGTCTTGATATTCTTTTGGGACTCTTTATTTTCCTTTAAATATAATGAAGCTTTTCCTCCGAATACAAGCGTTCGATCATATACATACGGACACGCAAAAACTAAGCACTAACTTGTACGCAGACACATAAGTACACAAACTAAGACTCACACCATCATATACACACACACGCATATACATACTTATACACACGTACACACGTACACTTACCCAGTCACACTCACAAAGATATGTAAAATCTGGCAATCATACATAAACATTTACGCTCACCCACCCACAAAATCATCCACATTATATATACATATATATATATATAATCTCACACAAATGCAAGTATTCAGAAAAAATACATATGCATACAATGACTGACTCAGATACACGCATTCGTGTCAAAGTATTTTTCCTTTATTTAAGTTGGGTATCGCCTACCTGTTCCATCTGCTATATATGGCAGTATCGGAGATCAGTCTGGGAATAAGCCTACAAGTCAGACCAGAAGAGCTGTTCCTATTGTTGAAGTATATCATTACTCTATCACTAATCTTATGTTCTTATTACTAACCGTCTCTCTCTTGTAAATACTCTTTCCAGTAAACATAACTATTTTCCTCGCATATCGTGATTTGTCTTATTATTACTACTACTTGTGTTCACTAACCAGAACACAACAAATGTCTTTATTTATATACTGTTCAAATGGTGAAGCTTTTTCGGGTCATCACGTGACAAGTAGTTGCTCATGTGATGATGAAAATACATCTTGCAATTTAATCTTCATGGTTCTCAAATCTTAATAAAGATCTGGCTTGTCATTATTTCCTCTTCTCTACCGCAACGAAATATTCTTAGCCATGTTTCTAATTTTTTTCTTTGCTTTGCTAATGTGTTTCCGTATAACATCTTGAATAATCTAAAACTCCGCTTATTCCTTTATAAAACATCTATCATATAGACCATGATATTTTTTCTTTCAATCTTTTTTTCTCAAATGAAAGCCCATATTATATGAATATAGTATCTTACTGTGAAGCGCGTTCCTTTTACTGATCACATCGTCGGTACTGACCTGAATAACCATATACAAGTTTAACTGGAAGTGGTACGCTGATCAATTTCTTCACGCTTTTTGCAGGATGCTAATCAAAATTCAAGCATTGTGTAGTGGATATTGACTTGGCTCATGTTTTACTTACGAATAAAATTATTTTTATACAGCGCAAAACATAATAAGTTCTTATTGAATTCACGTGTCTCGCAGATGCTGTCCACTTTCCTTGTGAACTGAAGTTTGAAGAAGGCATCTCCTCTTTTCCCTTAGATATTTAGTTCTAATGGTATTTTTCTTAAAGTACTTTCCTAGTAATATTTCCAATAATTTTTTTGTGATAATGGAAGTAACAACTCTCCTATGGCCTCGAATTATTTTTGCTGAATATGTTACACCTCTATAAAAATATCAACTTGAAATTTTTATCATATAAGTTTTTTTGACTATAATCTTCATCTTTATTGTTATATTCACTACATTTCGGCAGATATGTACACCAGCCTTCTTCAGGTTTTTCTTGTCAAACTCAGGAGTCTACACAGAACTTCAGGCCTCGTCATTTATTTAATCCACCGGGGTCACTAGCTCTGATTCTATTAACCATAACTGGGTACTAAGGTTACGTATCTCTATATTGCTACCCGACTACAGTCAGGATTGAATCTGTAACCTTCGGATGATTATCTCTTAGAAGCTTAGTGAACCATCGCTTATAACCGTTACGCGATGTAGATTTTTTTTTATCACCAGCCTTACTATCCCTTTTATTTTATCTACTTGTGTTTTGTGATATGATACATATTAGGATAGTTCTTAAAGTCTCATATATGTATTGCAGTGGTCAATATTAGCATAACCTTGAAATCCTGTAAAAAAACTACTAGGAATAAACATAAAGAAATGGAATTTCTAAATTATTTAGGAAAATGGCAATTTAATGAGTATTGTTTTTAAAGCAACATGTTCAGCTCAAACTCGACAACATATGAGCAGCGATGAACGAGACAACAATGAATGATCTGAAAACTGCAGAGTCAGATGTCTAACTTCGTCATGAATTTTCATTATGAAATATATATATATATATATACTGATGAAATTATTACTTCAAATATATGAAGCTCTCGAATAACGATTTTCACTATTCTCCGTCTAAGTGATTTTTTTTCATGTAATTGGTGGCTAGGGATTAAAGCAGAAGTTTACATATGCATACTTACGAAGTATTTCGAATTTTCCTATAATCCTATATGTAGCCTTAGACTTGGAAATCCAACTATACTGCTGCCAATTTTTTACTCTTTGTTCCTCCAAATCTCACTTTGAAGTAAGGATCTTGATATTCATAAACCAGGGAAAAAATATAGGAATATTATGTGGAAAATCGTATATATAAGCCGTATATTTATGGAGTGCCTTATGTCAATGCTTTTGTCTACTTACTTTTGTTCATTTCCTCTAGTGTTCATTTGTTTTGCTTAAGGAATTTTACTTTTTCCCATAATTTGCCTCACTTTTACTGATTTAACTTCAGTATATTTACCTATTTTTAAATATATATTTCATTTTTTTTTCCAAAGGGATTTGTCTATAAGTTTTTGATGATATATTTCTTTTTGACACTACTCTGTGAAATATAAAAGTAAACTTTGTGTTGAATTTTTATGTACTTTTACAACTATTCCAAAAAAGAATTCCATTATATTTAGTCTGATATTAGTCTGTTGTTTTCTCTTTCAGATAGATACTTTTTTAAAGAATTTACCTTATCTTTTTTTTATTTTTCAAATAGACCATAACAGTAATACGCAACACTGAACCTCGACACATATAAGTATATATTTCTTCGAAAAAATTTCACATGTTCACATAATAATTCATTCTATAATGCGATACTACACATCACAATCGCCGCCCCACTCTTTTTCTTTGCATATATATATATATATATATATATATATATATATATATATATATATGCGTGTGTGTGGGGGGTTAGATGGGCATGGGAGGCGTAGATGTGTCTTCGTATATATATATATATATATATATATATATATATATATATATATATATATACCTCTGTCTCTGCATATCTTAAATATAAGTGCACGCACACACACACACACACACACACACACACACATATATATATATATATATATATATATATATATATATATTTATATATATATAAGTAAGTAAAGTTAGCGACCATAGTCGAGGGTGACCCGAAGGCTCCCTTTTCGATAGCTACTACACCAAGGTGTAGGGGAGGGCGCTACTCCATTCCCTGGATTGCTCCACTTTACCCTTGAACCGTACCTTATAATGCTGAGTGTTAAGCAAGGTGGTATCAAGTTCCATTTTTAAAGTCTTTGGTATGACTCGACCTGGGATTGAACCCAGGTCTCCCGGGCCATTGGCTAACACTCTAACCGCTGGGCCAATGTTGTAAATATATATATATATATATATATATATATATATATATATATATATATATATATATATATATATATATATATATATATATATATATATATATATATATATATATATATATATATATATATATATATATATATATATATATATATATATATATATATATATATATATATATATATATATATATATATATATATATATATATATATATATATATATATATATATATATATATATATATATATATATATATATATATATATATATATATATATATATATATATATATATATATATATATATATATATATATATATATATATATATATATATATATATATATATATATATATATATATATATATATATATATATATATATATATATATATATATATATATATATATATATATATATATATATATATATATATATATATATATATATATATATATATATATATATACATATATAGATAGATAGATAGATAGATAGATAGATATATGTATATATAATTATGAATTTATAACCATATATCTACACGTATATGTACACATCTATGTAAATCTAATACACCGATATATATGTATATATATATATATATATATATATATATATATATATATATAAACATGTGTGTGTCTGTCTGTGTGTGCGTGTGTATATGTGCTTAATCTGTTTGCGCATTGTCAAATTTTTTTACAAGCTGCCCCACTAATTCTGACAAGTCACGTCAGTTTTTACTATACTTGCTTTTTTCTTTACTCTTAGTTTTATACTCTACCAGTATCCTATTTTCATCTAAATTATTACTTTAAAATATTGTCTTTAAGTTTTTCCTTACTAATTTTTTTTTAGAAATTTTTTCACAATAACTTTTTTATCAACCATTTTTTTTTTACATATCACGTATGTTTACATCGTTTCACTTTACATTGTCTTCTAAAATTTATTTATATATTTGTCTTCTCGTAATTTTTATTTTTCAATAACTTTTTTTTTGTATTTGTTTTGAAAGATAATGTTATCTATTTTATTGCTAACGCTTTTTATTCAGTATGCAGACTTTCCTTTTTCATTTTCTCTTATCTTTATCAAGGTCTTATCTCGTTTTCACTTCGTACCTTCCTATCATTATTATATTCATAGCTGTGTTTTGTTTGATTTTTTTCTTTTTTCTATCCGCTTTTATTTATTTCTTATCTGTTCTATGTGCTGCATTTTTGATCTTGTTTCATCATTCAATTTATTCTACCTATCACAGAAATACAACAAAATGACTTTCATTTGTTTTCCTCTTTGTTCGTCTCAATAACCATTAATTCCTTCATTTGTGACCTGACAACTCAAAACTTCTTTGTCTAGTGGGATGTAGCCATCCCCAAAATTTTAATTAATCCAAAGGGCTTGGGTTATGCAAATCCCTGATATCAGAAGCGTCTGCCAAGGGAAATATGTTCACTGAATTGTACAATATCTTTAAATATCCACGCTTCAAAGTGAATGCTCAGTGAACCTGAAATTATATTGTCTATCCACTGCATTGGAGATATGTAAACCGTTTTATACTTTTTTTCTACTTTAATCGCATTATTAACTTGGAAACTTAATATCCAATCATCATGATCATCAGCAACAGCAGCTGCAACAATGCTTACAGACCACAATGTTACCCATTACTCTCTGTCTGTCTGTCTGTCTGTCTGTCTCGTTATTCGTCCCTATTGGCCATTGCTCTTGCTACGTCCAATAGGATGAACTCAGATTCCTTACAGAATTAACGACTGTATTTTCCACATTTATCCAACGCAAATGAGTCCATTTCAAGGAGTCCATAGTAAAATATTGCTAATGAATTCGTTCTTACTTAACCTTTAGTATCCAGCATATCTTGCTCGTTTTCGTATATTTCAGCACGCAGAACCCTAGCGTAGTTCCCAACTAGTGGTGGAATTATATAGTAGTACTGTAGAGATACAGCCTAGAAGAATTACCATTTTCTAACTTTTTTCAATATATTTTATTTCATCATCTTTATTTTCCACCATGTTAACTCATCATTATATTCTAACTTAAGAACATAGCAATTAGCAGCGTTGTTGAGGAATCAAATATCAGGTTTTATATTAAGGCTTTGTGAAGAAGATTTTCAATAGATCACGTAGCGGATATTTCTTAGAGCGTTGTAGATTTGTAACATGTAGCTGTCTAAATATACCCTAATATAGCTAAATATGTAACTGGCTAAATATAACACAAAAGATGATAATGTGTGCCAACATAAAATAATGCTGCATTACTACAAAAATACATCAGGTTGTTCAACAAACTTTCCATCATGTTATAGTTTCCACACACGTTGTTCTAGATAGATCATAGAAATATGAATAAATGTACACTATACATAAACGCAAACACAGTCACGAACACTCACCCACAAACACACACTTTTAGATTTATTGTATAATTATCTTTAAGTAAGTAAGTAAATAATGTTGGGGAACGTAGTCGAAGACGACCAGAAGGCTCCCTTTTCAATAGCTTCAACACCGAGGTATAGGGGAGAGCACTCCTTCTTTCCCTGTATTGCTCCACTTTACACTTGATACGTACCTTATATTGCAAGTACCATTTTTAAAGTCTTTGGTATGACGCAACCTGGGATTGAACCTAGGTCTACCGGACCATTGGCAAATACTCTACCCAACAGACCAGATAAAACTGGAATGTTCAGCTATCATAGAAAAATATCGTCTTTTTGGTCGGAAAAGATGGTGTGATCGGTACAGTCACCAAATCATTGGTAAAGGGACTGAAGGATTTGAAAATAAAAGCACGAGTAGAGATCATCCCAACTGCAGCATTATTAAGACCTCTCAGCTTACTGAAAAACGTTTTGGAGATTTGAGGAGACTTGTTGTCACTCAAACTCCAGTGGAAGACAATCAGCTCGTGCAGGTGAGAAATACACTCAAAGGAGTAAAATAATTATAATTGTTGTAATGATTATATGGTCAAGCAAACCTGGATAATAATCTGTCTCAGAATGTACAAAATAGTCAACAACGTCATAGAGTTTATCGAGGAAACAATGAAAAACTGGAAAGTGGAATTAACAGCAAGAAGAAAAAGTTTAGCTTAGGTAAATATCCAGAGAGGTATCTTCGAGGGAGATGTGCTATCACCATTACTATTTGCAATGGCTTTAATGTCACTTAATCACTTGCTTAGGAAATGCAAAGTGAGGTAGAAACTTACAAAATCGCAAAAAGATTAACCCCCAAACGTATATGGATAGGCATGAAACTGTTTGACAAAAATTAAAAGTAATGTTAAACCCTAATACATGCAGAGAGAATATACAGTCTGGATATAGGAAGGACATTTTAAATAGAAACAGTTGGCATGCTAATAATGAGAGGCGAAAAACGGCAAATGACGGAAGGAATAGAACTACCAAATCAAGACAAAGCAAAACGCACTGAGAAAAGAAAGATTACAAGTACTTAGATATGTTGAAAGCGGAAACCATCAAACAAGCGGAGATGAAAGAAAAATTAAAAATCGGCATCTCAGGAGAACAAGAAAACTACTCAAAACCAAACTATAGAGCAGAAATCCCATGAAAAGTATCAACAGTTGGGCTGTCCCTTTTGTAAAAAAAAACTCGGGAACATTCTTCAAGTTGACGAGGAAAGAACTTTAACAAATTGGCCAGAGAACATGAAAACTAATGACAATATATAAGGCCTTACATCTCAGCGATGATATATACAGACTGTATATTAAGAAAATAATCAGGAAGAGAACTTGCGAGCAATCAAGATGGTGTCGATACATTGATATGATGACTCGAAGACCAGATAAAAAAATGTGAACAAAGACTGATTACTGCAATCAGAAAAAAAAAAACGGAAAATACAGACATCAACAGAACAACAACAATTAGAAAACGGAAATGGGAAGCAAAGCAATTGATACTTCAAGTGACAAACAAGTGATATAGCACCCAAGAAGACGGGGACATGGTTAAGAAAAGGAAGCCTTAAGAGAGAAACTGATTCTCATCTAATAGCAGCACAAAACAACGCCACAAGGACTAAGTATGTTAAAGCAAAAATGGACAAGTTTCAATAAATAAGGAAATTCATGTTATATGGGGAGTGAAAAATTAATTATATATTAAGCGAATGCAGCAAGTTTGCGTAAAACGAGTGTAAAATTAGGTACACTATTTTAGGAATTTTAAGATACAAACAGATAACCTAATTCTCGGTGAGAAGCCAGATCTAGTGACAGTTACCAAAAAGAAAAAGAAAAACCAGAAAAGAAAAAAAAATCTGTCTAATAGTGAACTTTGCCGTCCTGGTAGACCTCAGATTAAAATTAAAAGAAAGCGAAAAGAGCGATGGATACCGAAACCTTGACAGGGAACTAAAAATCTATGGGACATGCAGGTGACAATAATACCAAAAGTAATTCCTACACTTGGAATAATCCGTAAAGGATTGGTAAAGTGACTAGAAGATTTAGAATATGAGGAAAAGTGGAGACCATTCAGACAAAAATATCATTAAGATTAGCCAGAATACTAACAGTCCGAAAGACTTGAAGAGACAAGCTGAAACTACTTCTCCATTGAAAACCAAACAAATGGCGCTGGTGAGAAAAAAACAATCAAATAAGTAAAATAATGTGTTTGTGAATATGTCTTATTTTCTCTTTTGATTTATATATGTATATATGTATTACACACAAACATACATACACACTTATACACACACAAATATATATATATATATATATATATATGTGTGTGTGTGCGTGTGTGTGTGTGCGTGCGTGTGTGTGTGTTCCTAAAACCCTCAGGGTTCTTCATCCATAACTTTTCCTATTGTAAAACCATCAGATGATGATGGAATTAAATTCCATACCTTTGTTATACATTTCCCACATTATTCTTGCTTTGTTCGTTGAACAGAAATTCAGTGAGTATATCTATATGCAATTAAGTAAATAAACATGCAAGCATGTCCTTGAAAAGGTTTTCGATTTGGTTAATGGTTGCCGTCTTATATGTGTCTTTTGTTTTTGCTTACCCTGATATGCAGTTGACCAATTAGCTGGTGCTTTAGAACACACCAATTGCATCTCTGCAGAGGGTTAAGACCCCCTAATTGAGTTTCCTAGATATGACACTAAACAATCTGATGGTGAGTTTCCAGTAATAATGGAGCTTTGGGGGATGCGGAGTACCCCTTCATTGTCATCGCTTCCAGGTTCGCTCTGGCCCGGAGTGGTTGCACCTGATAGGGTCCTATATATGGTTCAAATAGAACTAAACTGCGTACTTATGCTAAACAGAATTGCTTGAAATATAACTATTTCGTATGCTAGGCTGAATTGTTTGAAATTGAACTGTTTTTGACTTTGAAACAGTACTTACGCTAAAATGAATTTTTGGAATTAGAAGTTTGACTTAACTGAATAATTGAAGCAGAAGGTTTTTTGACAATTAAACTGTGTACTAAACTGAATTGTTTGAAATAGAAGTCTTCATTTGCACAAAAATAAAGTTGGCATTAAATAACCTATAAAGGTTGATATGACATAAAAACAAATTAACCAACCTGATATGCAGGAATCATTTTTGTATTTTAGGTTAATTTCAAAGTTTATAATTTGATTATCTCGTACATTTACATAACTAAATTTGTATTTTCAATTCGAATAAAAGACATAAGGTGTGATTGTTTTAACATTGATTGGTTTGGTTTGCTTTGGTCTTATCGTATATCAAACATAGTAGGTTATTTCATGCTAATGCTGATGATGCATATATATAAAGTAAATATATGATTGTAAACACTTTTTCTCGATAACGTTCTCAAACGAGCCTGAGCTCTTTCTATGCATGCAGTTAAATGGTTTCAAATATTTATATAGATCAGTCACAATTTAACATCAGTCATTTGTTTGCACACATAATTTATTCTATCTTACCCAGTTACTACCAGTCCGGTTCAGAGTGGACAAGGGGACACAGCAATGAAGTGGAACTGCACATTCCCCAAAGCTCCAACGCTAGAGCCTTGACATCAGGTTGTTTGATGTCATATTGAGGATACTCGTGGGCGAGAGCCTTACCTCTCTGCAGAGATGCAGTCGGTGTAATCTACAACCCCGGCCGATTGTGTTATAATTTTTATTTGATATATGTGGTACTTGCTTGACTGAATGAGTTAATGGTATGTCAGCTTGTCTCCGTTTTTCTCATACCTGCGAGTTTGTGAATCATATTCCTTGTACCTTCATATTTATATTTATGTGTAGTTGTTTCATAGGAATGTTTTGTACACAGTCCTACCGAAGACGAGTAATCTTTAAACTTATGTATTTTTATATATGAATTGTACCTCAGGTCAGTGTCAACGAGGGAATGATGGAAATGAAGGGGTACTCCTTACTCTTCAGATCTCTGTAACTGGAGCTTCACCATCACATGCAATTTAGTGTCATATCTATGGTGTCCTCTGAATGGGAAACATTTAATGTATTCTAAGAACCACGGAAAAGGCCATTGATTGATAAAACTCAGACTCTATATTTTAATTCCCTTTAGGACATTTTTGTCCTTGTCTTTTGTACCTTGTTCAAATCTATAGCAAATTAATTTCGGAAATATCCAACAAAAACGTTGCCTTTTTAGGATTTCCTATCATATTTGTTTATTGGAATCTACAGTCATTTGTATAGATATTTTTATTATATTAATTTGCGAATGTATAACGGAGGACTACTTAAAACATATGGGTTAATTTCATTTTCTGTTGCTTTCCATTGGATTTTTGTTCCTTCTTATAGTAGTAGTTCGACATTCAAACTGATAACGGAATGATTTTACTGGTTCATATATGTGTTGTTTAAGTCTTTTACTGTATTCTGTAGCGGCATTTATCTGAGAAATCCTACAGCAACATCCAGTCCTTTAATTGAAGCCATTTCGTCTTTTTGTTTGGAAGTGCCCTTAGCTGCCTCAGCCCTTTACCAATTCTTAGGGGCCCCGGTCCTGCATTTTGGTGGTTCGCTCGCTGCTTATCAAGAAAGTTTGTACAGTAGCAGCTCCTTCGTTTTCAGAACCTGTTAAAACCTATTGTAGCAAATTTCTGTGATTTTCAGGTTTTTTTTAGGGTGTTTTTACTGAAATCCGAAGCAACTGTCCGAACATGGACCATCGTATTTCTGCTACCCTTGTTCATTGTAAAATAGAGCAGTACATAAGATAAAGAACCTTGTTGGAGATTAGGCTGTTTGGCCGTTAGTGTCCAGTCTTGTGTTATTTATTCCCACCTATGAAAAAAATTAATAATCAACATCGAAGCCAAGGAAAAAATTAATAATCTTAACGTAATAATGGTACTCTTGAATTGATGATACGTTTAAAATATGAGATATCTTTAAGATAAAGGTTTCTTTTTCCATAGTTGGCATGGTTCTATGCATGGATCAGTGATCTTATTTTCCTTGTTCCTTATTGAGTTTCTTTTCTTTTCGACATTGAAATCAAACAGTATCAAACAGGAAAAGTCAAATCATTATGATCTGTTTATGCAATAATTTCTACCTACAACAGTTAATGCTAACTGAAAAAAACGAACACTGATTTCATTCGTAAAAGAATAGAATTTTGACAGTCTTTATCAATCAGGCAAATCACACTACGATGTGCCGTTGAAGCAGTGTTGCCTGAGGAAAGAGAACTGAAATCATCATATGCATTTAACTAAGTCCGCCGCACTAGCAAGATACAACAGGTCAATATCTAAGTAGTGTTTAATACAGTGGAAACCCGCTCATTGGTCTAGTGGGTAGAGTGTTCGCCAATAGTCCGGGAGACCTGGGTTAAATCCCAGGGTGCGTCATACCAAAAACTTTTAAAATGGTACTTGATACCTCCTTGCTTAACACTTAGCAATATAAGGTACATATCAAGGGTAAAGTGGAGCAATCTAAGGAAAGGAGTAGCGCCCTCCCGTACACCTCGGTGTAGTAGCTATTGAAACTTTACTTACTTAACACATTTGACTTCTGGGTATTCCTTCTAAGCTGGTCTCCATAGAAAATATAAAGAGACCAGTGTACCCTATTATTTACCCATAGTTGAAGTGAGAAATAATGGATTGATATCTTTCCCAAGGATTTGAGTACCGTGTTAAATGCAAACTGTCTCGTCCAGGATTTGAACTCGGTTCACCTTGTCTATTTCCTACAACAAGCTCCTTCAAAACAATCCTTATATTATGAATATCTTATCAATAGTGTTTGGTAAAGTAGTATATCTATATAGTACATCTATTCAAAGTCTTCTCATCTTCACTCATTTTCTTTTTCAGTTTCTCTTTTTTTATTTTCTATTAACTCGATTTCATTTTGGTTTTCCTCTCATATAAATTCTATTTTATTTCGGTCTTCTCTATCTACTATTCTGGAAAAATTTCACTTTATATTTCTCATTATTTTTACTGCCCTTTCTTTTTTCCTTTCCCTTTTCCTAATCTATGCAATTTTTCTTTCTTTTCTTTCTCTTTTTTATAGTATACTTACCCATTACCCTTTCTCTCACAGTGTTCAAACTCTTTTCTATTGTTTGCTTTTTCGGCGCGCTGGCCGACCAAGCGGAACATGTTTGACAAGTCCCACCATCTTTGTAGACACTGACGTCCGACCAACATAACGATCGAGAGTTCCATTGAGACGTCCAGAATCCACTCAAGTGGAACTGACAAATATGGGTCGGCAGTGAGGAACTGCCTGTAGGCGTGTAATAATCTTCAAGCCACTTCATATAAGAATATGTACAAATATGCACGCGATTTTGCATCTGTGCTTGAAGGTTAGTCGTATACGTTGTGTGTAGCAATATGTACATTATAAGATGTACGTATCACTAAAATCATATTTACACATATTTACACGAGATTATGAGTATTTCCCCTAATTGTTTAACTGTGCATTGGCCATAGTTTGTTTGTCAGTTTAGTTTTGGTTACTTTGTTTAATGGCATTTCAACTTTCGTGGGTATTTAATGCCAAAGTCATATTTGTAAATAAACTGCAGTAATATCATTGACTGCATAGCTGGAGGAATGAGGAGGTGAAAATAAGTGATTATAATAGCGCGACTTGGGATTGAACTCACATCAAAGTCGCAGTCCAGCAGTTCCATCATTGCTGTACCAGCGTCCCCACTTTTCCTGATATGTGAGATGCGTGCTTTCACATCTTTATCGACTTTAAAACGAATAACATATATTCCATTAAAAATTATCTTAAATGGTCCCTTTTTAATTATGTCAATATTTGCTTCATTCAGCAATTTCAAAATGTCAAAATAATCTCCTTGTAAGATCCAAATATATGTTGTTTTTTTTTTCAATTAAATTTAGTTCAGAATTTTTAACCGAAATTTCATAGTTTTAGTATACAATTGAACAAATACTTCAATAATTTTTTTATTAACTGAGATCAGCCATACTATTCATAAAATTGAGTTTCATATCAAAATAGAAGTTGTGCGGATATTTACCTTCCATAACCATCAGAGAAAAGCGAGCAATACATAGTGGACACTGAAGGAAAAGTAAAAATGAACTCATAGGTGACGTTCTAAGGAATTTCTCCACTTGGACACGCCAGTATTGACCGACCAGCCATACCTCTCATTCAACAGTAATGTGCAGGCAATGGGCGTTGTCGAGAGGACTTACCAAATACACTATAAGGTATGGTTGATACTTTGGTTTCTTTTTCTTACAATGATCGTTCTTGGTCTTGACTCTTACATGTGTTTGATCTTGACGGTCCATACAGTTTAACTTGGAGATATCCCTTGCCAGGAAGAAGAACCAACAATCTACTTAAGTGCAAATGATTTACTATTTCTTCTATACATAATACCCGTGTACACTGGAGAGTGGTTCACTGGGTCGAAAAATTAGGCATACCCATTATTACACTTGGGTGTTTGTTGATGTCTCGGAATTAACTAAATACCTTAATTATTTTTCCATTGTCACCTGATCACATAAAATTATCTGCTATTTATAGCCATGGAATCAGATCACCCTTAGGGTCACCGTCTCTATTATACCAAGCAACACTCAGCAGTATCATTCCACCCGTTAAATTATAGACATTCAAATTACCGTCACTCCATAAAAATGGTAGATCTCAATAATGTATCATGTATCACTTAGGTCGAAATAGCTAATTCATGGTATCTAATTAAAAAAAAAAAAACTTCTAAATCTGCGCATTTAATTACACATTTTCTCAAATAAAATGAGGCTATCATCACGAGACCCTAAATTGTAATCCTCGAAACCTAGTCGAAAATTACGTGCTTTTCCTTAAAGAAAAAAAACCCAGCAAACCCACAAAATAAATAAATAAATACATAAAATTAGAATGAAAATCTCCAAATAAAATTACCTTAAAAATTCTGATCAAAAATTACAAACAAACAATTAAATATTAAATCCCTGCCCTAAAGTTCGTAATATAAGGTGGAGGTTTTTCCACTACACAAGGTACTGATAAGAAAATCCAAACTTGTCTAGATTATCGATAAGCGTTTAATTAGATCGTCATTTGACGTCTTATCTCGATTTACGAAAGCTGTTTGTTCAAACATCAGCAGTTCTCCAGCTAAATATACTTGAATCTGTGATTTACAACAAAAATTCATTCGCCGAAAATATTCTTTGACAGTTTCTCTATAATCACAAGAAACTTAGAACTATAGCCAAATAATTTTTCGAGCTTAGTAATGGGAACCCGTAGCTATTTTTTAAATTGATTTTTGAAAATTATAAAATAAAAAAAAAAAGTTTATTTTTTTCTTTCATCATGTACTTTATTGTCAATGTTTAATTTCTAATTGTACCCGTACATATCAACCAAAGAGAATCCACTATTTGTTGGGGAAGTCCCCTTGGCGTAGTGTTTAACGCCATGTACTTAACGTAATTGAACGGCTCATAGGAAATTGAATAAATAAATAAATAAATAAATAAAGCAGACTGTAGTCGCTGAAAAAAGGCAGAAGCACTCGTTGTGGTTAAGAATGACAAAGGAAAAGTGGGTGATCAGAAATCTTGTGCGCATGCCCTGAGCGACCAGAAACAGGTGTGTTTCTACTTCTGACAAGACTGGCAGAAGTGAAGGGACAACTTGTGTCCTTTTGAAAGTCAACGGCAGGACGCAATACGGAGAAAACGTCTGTAGAACACCAGCCATGAATATATAAAGGACAAAAGTTTACGTGTCCTAATTTGGTGGGGGCTGGAACTCCAGAGGGGGCGTTAGAATACGTGATCCAGTAGACAAACATGTTAGAACCAGGAAAAAATGATGGTATGTGTCTACTCTCTCTTTCTCAGTCTGATATGTTGCTTATATTTGCCTAGGCGACAATCGTCTCATGTTTTCACACTCCTTTTCTTTCTTGGGGCTACCTAGTTGTAAAAAAATCCTTGCAGTGTGTTTAACAGTTTCTCGTTCGTCAACCTGTCACAACGAAGGTCTAAAATCTCTATTGTACACGACATCGTAGTAAACGTTTTCGAATTCTAGCCATGCTATTACGTTCAATGTTGGAGTAATCACTTTGGGGAGGATTTGAACCTCTTCATCCTTCCAAGTTAAATAGTTCCAGTACTGTTCTTTTACAAGGATGTGTTTGGTATTAAATAATCTACGAAGGTTGACATCCTATTAAACAAAGAATAAGAACCAAAAACAATTTTTACCTCTTCTAAACCGTAAAAAATAGACATGTTGCTTATATTTACTTAGCAGGAATAAAACGTATTGTCTTTTTTATGAGATTTTTCTCCCATCCAATGGAAAATGAAAACATAAAATTTGGGTCTTGTTTATGTTTGTTCAACAAGAAAGGGTCAACATGAAATGACACTGGGGCTTTAGAATACACCAATTGAACTTCTGCAGAGGTGTAAAATCCCCTACTCCAGCGAATATCTTGGATATGACATTAGATCGTCTGATAGTGAAACTCCAGTCCTGAAGCTTTGGAGAACGTGCAGTACCCGTTCATTGCCATCGTTCCCAGGTCCATTTTTACCCGGAGTTGTTGCTTTTGAGAGAGTCCAATCTATGGGTCAAACAGATCTGTTGATATTTAAACTGTGTGAAAACAAATTAAATATGTTAGAATAGAAATGTTGGAAATATGACTGTTTTACCATTGAACTGTGTGTAAACGAGCAACCGTTCAATTGAAGTGTAAGTGATTAATAACAATACCTGGAACTATATAACTCTATGCAAACGAATGACTGCAAACGAATGTTGAATTGAATTATTAGTTTTGAATTGGAATAATTGGAACACATTGTGTGCAAATCAATGAGTAGTGTTGAATAGAATAATTAGTGTTAGATAGCAATATTTGAAAACATATAACTTTAGGCAAATGAATAAGCTCCGGCTTGTTTAGAAATAAGTTTACCTACAGACTATCAGCTTGAAAATCCGATATATAATATAAATGTATAAACCAAATTTGGTATCAAATAACCTACAAAAATTGATATGCCGTAAAAAAACAACCAACAAAACAAACACATACGAGGTGTCATTAGGATATTGCCGGTGTTTATTTATTAGTCCACACACACACACACACACACACACACACACACACACACACACACACACACACACACACACACACCAAAAAAAAAAAAAGACGTAGATCAGAGTTAAAAGCCTGTGTTTAGTGTTGATATAAAAATGAGACATGAATTCACAGTCAGTTAGCATAAATGGAGATAACTGGAGAAGGACGGTCTCCGCCAGGTAATTTGTGCCCTAGGTACGCTACATGAATATCACCCCCATCATTATACCAAGTTATTATCTTTAAATAATTCAATATGATTAAAAATATCAGTGGGTTGGCGGGCTTTCACCAAGAAATAATTAATTCGTGAAATATGAATCACACATCACATTATTCACAGCAGATTTATGACGACATAATTGAAAAGTAAAATATTTAGCATTCTTCTGTTAATATTCATGAATGTAAAGCTTACGATGGATTTATATAGCTTAGATTAATTGTCGCACAGGACAAGATATATGGGGCACCAAGTGCGAACAGAACTGCCTAACAATAATGTTCTAGGTAACCATTACAACACGAGAGGTATCATTAAATTATTTGAATGTTTTTTCATGAAATTGGAAAGTTTCTCACTGCTATTGTTCTAACTTTTTATTTTATTTTAGAGGATTAGTTAAAATAAAAGTAAAAATATTACTAAAAAAAGCCATCAGCCAAAACACGGATTACATCCGAAAAGATAAAATCTGGTTTTATAGAAAAAAAATCTGATGTAAGATGAAAAACTTTACTTTATAGAACATTTATATGAAGGAATTTAAAATAATGATAGCTAGATGATATGAACCCTGGCAAATATGGCTTAAAATTTTTATACGATAACTTTCCTTGGGTTAAGAGAGGGGGTATTAAGATATATGAGAAGTAGAAAGAATAAGACGAGACCCATGTCTCACCATTAAAAACAGAATCTGTTTATCGATCGTGATATTTCTTAAAATTTCAAGAATAGTTTACTAAACTTAATCGGGATCTAATTATCCTTTGAAATGTTTGCAAATAATTTAAAATCTAGTCACTTATATTCATGCCCACTAAAGATAAAGAGCTGGAGTAGACAGTAAAATTGCGAATGTCAAACAGAGAGACGATACTAAGTAGAAAATAAAGTTGAGCAGAAACGAAACGAAAAATAAAAATTTAAAAAAAAGTTGGTGTCAGAGGAAGCTTGATCAGGATTAAGAGAAAATTCATAATGAAGACGTTTAGAACAGAAAATCAATTAAAAACGAAAGAGAAAGAAAAAAATGCCTTGAAACCAAGCGAAGAAGACGAAGTAAAGAGGTCAAAGTTGAAGGATAAGGAATAAAACAAAACAAAGACTTCGAAAGGAAAAACAAAAAGGTATAAAGAAGATAAAAGTGATAAAAAAAAATAGTTCTAAAAAGAAGTGTAAAACAAATGTAGAAAATCAAGACTAGAATTAAGGGTTTTAATTTGAAAGAAGTCATTCACATAAGAGCCTAAGACGACTGTAGTCGTGTTTAAAATAGTTATTATTTTATCTTAATTATTTTGGCTCTCAGGTGTTATTATAGCTTTAAAAAATGTCAGTGTCAGTGGTAACGTTTCCGAGATACCTAATCAATCATAGTCAGACATGAAGCATTGCTGATTTTTACTCCACTCTGAATAATTGATAGCGACTTTCAAGATGTCAAACACACGCACAAATACACAGTCTCATAAACAGGCACATATATCAAAATACTATAAGACACGTAGGAATTTTATATATATGTTGGACGTTGTTTATAAGCTGATGTATTCAATATTATGTCTATGTATACACCAATATATGCAATGGTAAACACACACACACACACACACACACACACACACACACACACACACACACACACACACACACACACACATATATATATATATATATATATATGTATACATATATTATTGACTCCTATTTCCCTTTAACATCTCAATATATATATATATATATATATATATATATATATATATATATATATATATTGACGTTAAAGGTATTGTGGAGTCAGTAAAATCATTGATTTCTCGATTACTACTGCCTCATCACACGCACATACACACACGCAAAATATACACGGCCAAACACACACACACACACACACACACACACACACACACACACACACACACACACACACACACACACACACACACACACAGAGACTCTCTCACTCTCTCTCTCTCTCTCTATATATATATATATATATATATAAGTATATATATGTTTATACTGAGTTGAGACCTACGTATAAGTCATTTGAGAAATTATCGATTTCAATATAACTTCTACCCGAACCAATACCAACGTATCTCTCTCTCTCAAAATAACCAAAAGTAATATATCATATATATATATATATATATATATATATATATATATATATATATATATATATATATATATATATATGATATACTTTTTTTTATCCTCAAAGTGTTTCAGTTTTCTTTATAAGTTTCGATGTTTAATGTTTAATTGCTGAAAACTTTAGTAATAAATAACATATAATAATATGCACCAATCCAGTAAGATTATTTACACTTAAATACTAAAATCCCGTTATATTTTCCGTTCAGAAAAAAAATCGAGTCGAGATGTAGTTCTTCTGTTCAATACCACACACACACACACACACACACACACACACACATACACACACACACACACAAAGCTGTGCCTGTCTGAAAGTCTTTTTTATTGCATGCTTGTGTGCGATTGCCGTTTTTTGGGGGGGTTTTTTTTTGCTGTTTGAATTTTCATTTATATTGCTTATTGAAAAATCACAATGAACACACACAAACAATCACACATACCCCTGGACACACACACACACACACACACACACACACACACACACACACACACACACACACACACACACAGAGATATATATATATATATATATATATAATATATGTGTGCTCGAGCGTACATTATTGCGTGGCTGAGAATGTTCCTTCATTAAACAACGTTCTTTTTAAAAAATGACTAGCTTTGCAATTTTCTTTGATTGCAGTGAAATTTATATGAAATTATATTTATCCTTCTCAGTATCTTTACGTTTTATTTTAAGCCTCTCTCGAGTATGCGTTAATGAATGTCATATATATATATATATATATATATATATATATATATATATTATATATATATATATATATATATATATGTGTGTGTGTGTGTGTGTGTGTGTGTGTGTGTGTGTTTGTGTGTATAACATTTTTCATACACGACTGAGAAATGTTTAGAAAGAAACAGAAAGATATTCAGAATCAGAAATACATAATCCTATTAATTTCACACCTATCTCAAAAATGTTGTAAATTTGTTCAGCGGAAATTTGATTTTAAATGATTATGTCTAATATAATATCCCTCAATTTGCTTTTTTATGTAATATTGCAGCAACTTTTTTTCTAATTTTATCTCTTTTTTCTCAAGTTGATTGCATTTATAATTTCAAAACTTCTCTTTTAATCTTTATTTTTACTTTATTTTAGTTATTTTTCTCTCTCTCAATTATTTGTTTGTTTGTTTAGGTTTTATGGCATATCAAACTTTGTAGGCTATTTAATGCCAAATTCATTACACGAATAAACCGTTTTCTTTAAAGCAATTCAGTTTAGCATACGTACTCAGCTTAGTTCTGTTAGATGCATAGATAGGGTCCTATCAGTTATAACCACTCCCGGCCATTGTGGACCAGTGAGTGATGGGAACTCTGCATTCCCCAATGCTCCAGCAGTAATGAAACTACACCATGAGATTTTTCGTGTCATATATAGTACACTCATTAGGAGAGGGTCTTATCTCTCAATAGAAAAGTAGTTGGTATATTCCACAATCCCAGCTGACTGGACAAACTCCCTTATTTGTCATTACGGAACACGTTTTACATTTTACCAAACCACATGTATCTTCAACAAAGCAGATCTTTCATTAACTAGCAAGTTCCTTCAATCATCCTTTGCCATTATTTACATTTTTCCTCGCAGTTTTCATGTTTTCATTCTTTTTTTTTTTAATCAGTATCTTGCAAGAAACAGGTGAAGAAACAGACGTTAAAAAAAAAAATTAAATAATCATATTTAATATTAGAGATGAGTTGAACACTTGATTTGCCTGATTTAAACATTTTTCATCGATAGCTGGTGTCTTCTCCAGTTTTTTCTTGCGGTTGCTTGTAATTGGATGTTCCTTAATTCATCATGTTATAACAACTACAGATAAAAGAGTGACCAATAACAAAATGAATATCCCAACACTATTTTCAGAAACAATTACTTTCCCACATTATTGATGATACGTATTTTTCTTTCTTTCTTTCTTTTTTATATTATATTATATTATATTATATTATATTATTATCACTAAATATTTGGCTTTGCTTCGACTCTTTGATTAATAGCATATCTATATTCGTGATATATTAAATGCGAAAGCCATTGTTGTCGTAACAAAACAGTTTCTACTAATGACGGATATCTCGGATTGGGGGTTTTTTCTTGATGTAATGGATAAAACGCCAAACTGCAGAATAAAAGTAAGTGAGTTCGAACTCTGCTCCCACTATTGCGTTCATTTTCGACAAATGACCTTAGGAAACGTATGACCTCCAGCCATGTGGTTAAATAGTACCACTATTGTCCTAGAAGAATTGATTTGTCATCAGATAAGACAAGACGGTCGATTTGACATTAAAAACATTAAAAACAATGAATAAGCATAGCTTGCAGGATAAGAGAGTTCATGCTTTTGTCTTGAGTTTTAGTCTGAAGGTGAACTTAATTGCACAACTGGAATTTCGAACTCGCTTTCCAGGATATCACAATTACACGTCAGCCACTTCTCCTCGGGAACCCTTCAGTAATTCTATTAATATGATTACATTATAATTTCTAATGAATCTATTTCAGTTATATCAACTAAATCAGTTTAATAATCATTTGAAAGAATTCTATTCTATATAAGGAATTCAGTATGTTTCGAGTTTATCTGCTCTTATTTACATTTGTCCTCTCCCCAAGTGTATATTGATACATTTGATAAATCCAATATTCAATTTCTTATTACATGTTGTTATATAGTTGTTTAATTTTTTTTAGTTGATTTGTGACAATCAGCCACGGATAAGTTGATAAAAATTGCAGGAAGTGAACATTTTAATTCATATAGATAAAGAATTTGGGAAAAGTGGTTTCGGGAAAATGGTTAAATAAAAGCACGTTTAGAAATATGAAGGCATTACAAAGTAAAGCAGCAATGAATGGAAGAAAATATTTTGTGCTTTCGAGAAAAGTCGTTACTATTTCAAATGTTATTTACTTTATGAAATACGTTCTGCTTTTATAGGTGCTTAACTTTGGATAATGGAACAAAAATCATAATGTTGTTATTGTCCATTAAACGACAAACATATATCCACTCATGGATTTAACTAAAACACTCTTATTCATCTAAGAAATTATTCAGTGTTTAATCAAATTGGAATTGAGAAAAATCAGAAAATTATTTCAGTTCTGAAAAACATTGTATATGAACTTATAAAAGTAGTGAGATAAATTAACGTAAACAGAATACAATCCATATAAGATCCCTTGGTGTTTTGGGGAATCCTGAAAACACTGATATCTGTAAGAAAACGGTGACAAAGCGGACGAGTGTATAAATGCAGGGTGTTTATTACAAATTGACTAAGCTGTCTGTATGACCTTACACAAAGTCCAAGCTATGCTCGGTGAATTCGCTAGTAATAAAACTAGAACTGGCCCATTCGACATTCCCCATATTATGGCGCCTCAAGCACCTAGCAATGAACCCAGCCCTGCAAAGCAGGTATTGCCTTGAAGGATGGTTCCCTTGACCCAGCGATTCGGCTCAACAACATAAATCCGCTTCGGTCGCTAGACAGTCATACATGGTGCTTTGGGCTTCTTCGACTGGGAATAGGACTGTCTTTTATAGTCTTCGTCTTTCAGTATTTTCTGGATAATTTCACCCAGCCCAAGAAACAGAAAGGGCTTGGTCATTTCCTGTTTCATCGTTTCCTTTCGCGCGAGTATTCTCATAATAATTCAAGATTGCGAGACCACCTGCTTCAAACCCACGTCAACCCTCTGGCCAGTCAGATAGGTGGGGGGGGACTGTTTCCTCCTCCATCGTCTTGTTACATACGTCACCCAAGTTTCATAGTGATACATCTTCATTTACAGCTTCAAACATGTGACGAAAGAATTCTAGTAAATAATCAGAGAATATATTTACAACTTTTGGTACGGCGTCTTGCTAACACTGTAAAAACATATTATTTGAGATAAAATAGATTTAAAATATGGATAATCATTATTTTCCCATTTTTTTTCTTAGAACAAGTAAATTGTCCTGCAGCTTCTAATGAACAAAACTAAAGTCACTTATAATGTTTGATTTATGTATCTAGCAAATTTGTAAACCATAGGACACACGTTGATGGGACAAATCTAATGTGTTAGTTTGTACCACGTACATTGATTTACTTGACACTGCCAATTGATTAAATAGGCGTGATTCTGTTAGATTATTCATGTATTCTTCAAGATATTTTTGCGAACTAATTACTCAAATTCACAGTAGACAGAAAACATTTGTTGAGTACTTATCCAATAATGATGATTTAAGAAAAATCTTACTGATTTCCTAATGATAAACTTTTAATTAAAATAATAGCAAAAGCTTCAATCACAACAAAGACTGGAACTGGGTTGATTGATTGAATGATTAATTGATTAATATAAACGGTATGTCAACCTCTCTCGTGTCATTTAATGTCTAGAGGTAAGGGAACCACGTTCATAATCATAATTATTGCATAGTTGTTTCTTAAGAATAGGTGCATACGGTCCAATCAAATACGAATAAATTGAAAACAAATCAATTTTATCCATATATGGAACCTTAACAGTCAGGATAGTTTGGGGATTAATACCAATAAAGTTGTATTCCATTCTCCGTAATAAGGTCTACACCATCAGTTTTGTATCATGTCAGGATACCCCTGGATTCTGCATATCTGTAGAGTATACAGTCAGTGTATTCTAAGCGCTAATGACAGTGAACAGATTTTTTTTGTGTGTGTGTGAATCGCATCAAGTAACTGTCTATAATATTGTGTAGACAGTACCACATATTACAGCATTCATTGAATCTATTCGTATTAAGCCCTTATTCTGCGAAAAACTACTTCTTATTAAAAGAATATCCAATTGTAAAGATATGTATGTTGTGGTGGGTAAAGTATTCGCCAATACGTCGGGAGACAGGGGTTCGATTCCTGCTAGAGTCGAATCAATGACTTAAAAAATGGTATTTGACATTTCCATGCTTATCACTCAGCACTATAAAGTAATTATTTAAGGTAAAGTGGAGCAATCCAAGGAGAGGTGTTGCACATTCTCCTACACCTTGGTGTAGCAGCAATTGAAAAGTGGGCCTTTGGGTCTCCCTCGATTACGGTTTTCCACTTTCCTTACTTTATGAATACTTTATCGTCAGCAAAAATTACGATATCTTACAGTTTGAATACCGAACAAAAATTATATATATATATATATATATATATATATATATATATATATATATATATATATATATATATATATATATATATATATATATGCTTTCTTTCTTTAAAAATATTTAGCATTATATAGTTGAAAACGCTCATGGTCTGTATACAACCTTTCTAACTCAATATCGACCTTTCTATGAAACACTACTAACCAGATTCCTATATTTTGCTTAGGTTTCAATGTTTTTTTTTACGCGAAATATTAGATTGATAATTATTTATCCAAAAAATTGTAAGAAAATGGAAGGAAATATTAAAATTTTCTAACCATACGAAGTACACTACTAGTTTGTTCACCCTGTCGGTGAGGCTTAGTTTACACAATCTGCATCCTCTGCAAATTACCTTCCATCTACATTAGTCTGCATCTGATGATGAGGCTCTCGTTGTGAATCTCTGGGGAATGTAGAGTACCCTTTATTTGTCATTACTAAATCCTCCATTCACAACTTTTCCAACACTCTAACAAAGTCAAGATATATGTGGCGTTTAGAAACTTATTTCGTCTAAACTCTGTGATTTGCAGGCACATCAAAATCCATTATGTATCTGTTCTTTCTTATAGATAAACTAACATCTCTTCTCATGGCCTGAATTACGTGACTCGTTTGTGTATCAAAATCATAGAGGATTTTTTGCGTGTCCTTTGCAATGTTTTTTTGTGGGATTGCCATTTGTTAGTATGGTAAAAATTAAGTTTCTTTCACACTTCATTGTAAATCCCATATAATTATCATTTACTTCTTTGTAAATTTTTCACACTAGCGTTAGCTGATATTTCTCACTAAAGTTTGAGCGACAGAAAGTCTCCTCGAGTCTCCAGGAGATTTTTCTGTATTCTGGCCGATATTATTAACGCTGTGGTTTGATAGTCTCTATCTGCCCTGTAATAAGTGGCTTACCAATCCGTTGGGGGTAGTCCCAAGTGCACTAACCACAATCTGTATTACTGTCATTTTCATGTTCTATAGCTTCTAGTTATCTAGCAAGGTATAGTTACTTATCTATTTTTTCACTTTCTTTTATTTTTACCATGTGTTCAGTTCGGACGGCAAAGTCTACTATATGGCGGGTTCACTTTATTACTTTTATCATTAGGTTACTCTTTTAAGATTTATTCAAACAAGCTAACGCTGGTTATTTTCCTCTGGAGTCTAAGTGACTGCAAGTCTCCTCAAGTCTCGAGGACTCTTCACGGTATTTTCGCTGATCTCATTTTTTAAAAGTGAAAATTCTGTTTCATGAGATTGAGAATGTATTCTGTATTATCCATTTATGACAGCCTTATAATTTTGAAATTATTTAAAGTTGGTAGAAAACAATAAACAAATCCTAGATACTTATTAGATAACACTAATTTTTACTTCAGTAGTCTCACTGATAACGATGGTCTTTGAATTTTTTTTTTTTAAGATTTCTACTGGGAACGAGAATCGCCTGTAATTATCTTGTCAACCAAACAGCCTTATGTGCACAGTATGGAAGACTATAAGAACACTGTTTATACAAGGTGAAGCAGAAGCTAATCAGTTTCGCTCCAGAAAAGGAAATTCTTTATATACATTATTAGACCATTGGTTATTTTGTGCTTAGTTTGATGATTGCGTAGTGATAAAGAAGAAAATATTCAAATTTATTTTCACACGTGAACAATTCGTTCAACAAAAGGAATTCATAAAAAAGATTGAGTGATAAAGATGATTACTCAACAAAAACTTTCATGGTGGACGGCAGCTTCGAAGTAAATGAGTTCAAATTTAAGTCCCTTTCGGATTAATACCGTTTGGGAAAGATATAAACTACATGATCAGTCCTTCCTCGCCGCTATGTGCGAAATCAAAGCACTAATGTTCTTTATCAAGGATGGCTTTGGCATTAAATAAACCATCAAAAAACAAATTAAACAAATGAATTAAAACCGTTTGAATATGCCAACTGCATCCTTTTCAAAGACATTGTGGGGTTGGCTGAGATTGGCAGTAGTAGTTGTAGTCTGACTGGAACGTTGGCGGTGCATACAGCGCAACGTCCATGAAGACACTGCCCGCTGCTCTTTTGTAGCTATTTATGTCTTCTACATGTACTCTGTGTAGTCATATTTGCATAGCACGCGCGTGTGTACGTGCAAATATTCATATCTATGGGCTGGCAGTGTTAGCAAGTCAAAATGACCCCGAGTAACATTTTTCCATTCCTACCCAAGAGAAAGGCCCCTTCAATAAAAGGGTGCCCCGATCATGATATTTATCAGCGTCCGGTATGAGATTCTATTTCTGGATGACCAGAAAGTCATCTCTTAATTAATTCGGATCCAAATTGATAGTACCTCTTTGGGATAAATCAATGGATTAGTGCGAAACTTGTGAAAGTGGCTGAAAATGATGTGCTTTAAGAAAAATTATTTTAAGTTATAATTGTTTAAAAATGATTTTGATTAGAAACTTGAAACCATATAATTGCTTGCAAAAAGAAAATGATTTCGGCATTTAATCATTTAACAAAATTTTACACGCTACTAAACCAACCAACAAGTCAATCGTATTCATACAACGTATCTCAACGTGTATATACTGCAATCAGTAGAAGTCCTGGTGGAATAATGAGTGGAATGCAACATCGTATGAAGAGAGTTCGAACTCCATTTGAGCTATTACATTCACTTTCGAACTGATACCCTTGGGAAAGGTACTCACTTATCTTCCTGCTATGAGTTAAATAGTATAGCTTATTTACTTCTATTAGGATGATTTTGGCATTACTAAGATTGGTATACTATTAAATAAAAGAAGAAATATATAACCATTTAAAACTAGCTCGTTTAAAGCGTAACATTTGGTATAAAACGTAATGTGTTCTGTTTGTGAATGTTACTCTGAGTTTCTTAATAAAAATCAATACACAACTTTTTAATTGACTTCAGTATTTTACATAGAGTCCAAAAGTACTGGAAGTGTTTATTTTGGATTAAGTCAATAAATTCATCTATTATCCATACTTAGCAAAAGTTTCACGTTGATTCCTACTCTTTACTTCAAAATGCATTTCTTGTTAAAGCGGCTTCAGTTATACATGATTAGGTACTTTTGTCCACATAACAATTTATTGTTGAGTTAGGTTATGGAATCTATTACCGCCTCATACTTTCTGAACATTTCATCCTCAGAAGTCTTACGAACACCCTACTGCGATACCTCATCGCTCGAAAACCCAGATCGACGGCACAGTCCACTTTTTTTTTCGAGTTGAGCTACTCTTTAAGGGGTTCCTAGCTATTAGCTACTCGTCCATCATTGGCAGAGTAGACATTTTGCGGCCTTTATCAGGGTCTCAGGTCAAGCATGATTGATTGGTTGGAACCAAGCCACCATGTGGCCCTCCAGTGGATGAAAGAGTACCAAGAGAACCGATTTCGCACCATGAACATAACTATAGCCATATTGCGGTTGGACGTCCGTTCAACTGGCTTGGCAACTGAATCGATCTCAGCTCCTGGACATTTCCCGCCAAGACGTGACAAATATTTTCCTATCTTGCCTGCATTCCTCCTCCGTCTCTGTGGCAGCACATAATTCTTTTCCACACTTTTGCTTCCATTTCTTCCTTGATGTTTCAGCTTTATTTTCTTCTATTTATATATTTGATTTTCTGCTTCTTTTAGCTATCATTTTAATCCTGAATCCCAGGCTCCTTCTTTTTGTTTATATTTTTAAGTTTCTATAAAGTTTGTTTTTTCTCCCGAATATTTTTAGAAAATATTGATATTATTGATTTACCTTTCTTCGTTTTAATATGGATTTCATTTATTCTTTAATTATTTTTCTGGATATATCTTTATCACTAATCCTTTGAATATAATCTTTTCTCCAGCTATATCTTCACTTCTTCGTCTATTTAAAACTTCAGTCCCCACCCCATTATTCATTTATTTATTTATTTTCTTTTCACTCTAGTCGATATCTTCTGCATATCTCACCCGAATGCATGATATGTGCTAGAGAAATGTAAAACGGTTGTACACTGTCTGAGAAAAATGTTAACATTTTTATTACCTTTGGATCTTGTGGGTTATAAAACATTTCAATTAGTTAATATTCGTATAATACTTATAACTCTGAACACTAAAGCTAAATAAGTGACGATAAACCTCTTTTCTATCAAAAGATTTTAAAATTTTCATCGGATATTATTCAGCCAGAACGGACTTTTTAGGCATTATTAATAACCCAGTGCAACAAACTGAATGTTCAGAAGTGGGATTGGAATTGGAATATTTAGTAGTCCTATGATAGGTAAAAATAGTCTATATTATTCAAATTTTTATGGTAACAGTACAGTTTTAATTTTCTTTTCCGATGAGAGTTTCCAGGCTGAGGAGTTTGGTAATAAATAATATCTAATAATATTCATTATTCTAGTTCACTTTTTCAATCAGGATAATAAAATCCTGTTATTTTGGTTTAGAAGGAATTTCCTGTTACTATGAATAAATGAAATATTGCTAATATGTAATTTTTAAGGGCAATATTACACACACACAACGACACAAACTCAACGACACACACACACACACACACACACACACACACACACACACACACACACACACACACACACACACACACACACACATGTATATATATATATATATATCCATGCCTATAAATATACATAATTTGTATGTATATATATATATATATATATATATATATATATATATATATATATATATATATATATATATTGTAACAGTGTTGCTTGTCAGTGTTTCACTTTTTTCTCGGTCATTCTATCGCAAATTCGGCTACACATCGCATACCGTACACCCAGGAGGCAATCTCAAATTTACTGCGCTGGGTATGTATCTTCATACACACATATATTAAAATCACTTTTGCATCCATACACAATTATATGCCAATATAACCCTCAAACATACATACAAGCTCGCGCGTGTGCACACATACACACATAAAGAGTTGTACACAATCCTTACGTTCTTTTGTCTGTATTTTTCAATTTCTTCATTATCTTTCGTTTTCCGTCTGATAATTGCCGTTCGTAAAACGCCATGAAACCTGAGGTCGCTGACAAGCTTCCATGCTATTAAATATATATAAAACCTAATATATATTTTACTTATATATATATATATATATATATATATATATATATATATATAAGCCTTGAGGCTTATATAATATTTTTAAATATTTTCCTAGGCATATACATTAATATGATAATAAAAAAAATACAGATTTATAGGATTTGAACTTCGTCGAAAACAAGGTAGCATTCAAAATCTCTCGATGAATGAAGGGAACGTGGATTCTGCAGTGTTTTTAATATATCAGGTGATGTAGTTTAAAGAAACGAACGCTGATTCATTGATCTAACAGCCAATTTTTCTTGTCATAAAAAGCCAACTTTTCTTGTTAAACAACTTTTCCGAAGTTTTCATATATTTTTACACTTTTTATACATCCATCGTTAACTTAACGACACTAGCATAACTCCTCATAATCCTGATGATGGTTCAGCAGAACCGAAACGCTATAGTGTCGACCTTGTTTCTCAATAAATCACCCCCTTTCTTTTTGGATTACTTGTTATCAATTTTTCTTCACAAACTGCCGGATTACAATCCTTTATTTTCTTACACACACACACACACACACACACACACACACACACACATACATATATAAGTAAGTAAAGTTGGCGACCATAGTCGAGGGTAACCCGAAGGCTCCCTTTTCGATAGCTACTACACCAATGTGTAGGGGAGGGCGCTACTCCTTCCCTGGTACATATATATATATATATATATATATATATATATATATAACTACACATGCATGAATATACCTTTGAGTAAATATCAATCTCTGCGTATGTCTATGTTCCTGTGTGTGTGGGGGCGCGTCCGTGCATGTGTCTCTGCGTATATGCACAAATGTCCATAGACATGTAGTTTCTCTTTTCACATACTTTTTATCATTCTCACTGATCCTGCTTTCATATGATGCTCCGTAATTCCTTTGACTAATAATCAATAGGTTTATTTCTATTTCATTCTAAACGGAAGAATTTGAAGTCAGTTTATAAATATATAGCAGTTTATTATATTCATGAAAGATAATAGATAAACTAGATAATAATACATAGCTGACGGTTACCAACAAATATGATTACTTGTTGAAATCATTCCTTGATTTCAACACACAAAAATAATAAAAAAACAACGTGTTCCCCAGGAAAAAATTGCCCTCACTGAGTTGAGTTCTCTAACCATGAAATATAATCAGGGTAATGATGCTCGCACAAGACATTATTAATCGTATAGAATATTATTCTCTAGACTTCAAACTTATGTAACGAATTATTTTTCTTTAATATTGATATCCATGTTTAAATTACATATTTATGAACACTATCATTTATTTCTTCACGCTGGTCATGTAAAGGAATTGCCAAGCATGATTTCCCACTTAAGGCATCATTCCGTAAAAACATTTTTTATAAAAAATAATAACCCCGGGCACATATATAAACTAGTATTCAAAAAGCAAGAAACTATATATTGAGTAATTGAGAGAATATTAGTAGATCTTACAATGGGTTAGGTGGAAGAAACTTTGACTTGGTGTTAGAATTTCGGACCACACTTGCCGAGGTCATTGTCTAAGTGTTAAAAACCGGAGGAGGAAGTGGGTGTGGAGTGTCCTGTGACCCATAATTTATCCGATGAAATGCAATAGGTCCTCTCATGAATTGACCCCTTCGCTAACTGATTGCGTATATAAAAAAAATGAAATAAAATATCCTTTACTTACGCTTAGCTGACGTTAGCTCTGGAGTAAGATATCCGACTGACGTAAAGTCAGCCGGTTTTTACTCTCGGCCTGAATCATCTTGCAGGCCTAGGCAAACTGAAGAGTTATGATACAACGAAACTTTGTCAGATGACATATATATATATATATATATATATATATATATATATATATATATATATATATCGGCTTTCCTGATTACGCCACTTATTCCCTTCTTTAGCAGAAATTATCCCTCTCATTACTTAAGGTCAACTTATATATCAGTTTTATATATATATATATATATATATATATATATATATATATATATATATATATGTGTGTGTTGGTAGCATTTTTCTTTTGATATTTTATTATAAGATTCTCGATTTGGTAAATATGACACCGGAACTTAGATTTATATGAAGTCCGATACGCATGATGAATCTATGTTATTGTCTTAAAAAAAATTAAATAGAGTGCAATAGGCAAATACTGAACATTTTTTACAACTTCTAAATGTATAATGTAACGTAAATTTGTTATACCACATATAAAGAGAGTGATAAACGGATAGAAAGATTGATAAAGAGAGAGTTAGGAGAGTCCTCGTGGCGCAATAGGTAAAGTGCTAGAATGTGGCCTTGAAGTAAACAAGATCGAACTCCAGTCACTTTACTGCGCTCAATTTACGACTTTTACTCTTGGTAGAAATATGAACCCCATTATTCCAACACCAATGGGTTAAATCACTGCCGCTCATCTTCAATGATTGCTTCGTCATTAAAACACCCCGGGAAATTGATTTGCCATTAAACAACGAAACCAAACTAACATGTATATATATATACAGAGAGAGAGAGAAAGAGAGAGAGAGCTAAGTTAGGAGAGAGCATTGTTACAAATTGATTGATGCTCTGTGACTGTCAATCTCTTTCGTATATTATAATCAAACCAAGATGTATTCTAATTATTTTATTGCGTTAATTTTCATAATTTTACTATTTTTTCACACAAACATTAACTATTGGTATTTCTATGATGTCTGGTTTTCAGGACTCTCCTGAGTATTCAGCCCGAGCTTAAAAAATATTGTGGTCTTTATCGTCTTGATTCTTCCAATGACATTCACTTTTTCAGCTCTCTGGCAAGATAAAAGTATTTATTCATCT
This sequence comes from Sepioteuthis lessoniana, assembly GCA_963585895.1. NCBI lineage: Eukaryota > Metazoa > Mollusca > Cephalopoda > Myopsida > Loliginidae > Sepioteuthis > Sepioteuthis lessoniana. Next base: position 56,804,139 of record OY757911.1, on the reverse strand, counting down.
TTTAAGTTTCTTTTATATTAACTCTCTGATCTGCTTAAACTACAAAATCCCCTAAATGACAAGCTGTTTTTCCCATTAATTCTAGGTTTGGCCATCTGGTAGAGATTAGGTGATCTATTTGTATCTCAAAATCTCAGAGAACTTTTAGGTGTCATATTTTCCTGGATGGATTCTGGATTATGCCTACACCATTTTGTAGTATAGCCCAATTTTGATTTCTTGCAACAATCTCTGCTAAGCGTCCATTATCTTTTACTACTTATGTGCCAGATTGCCGCATACGGTTATTTTATGATTAACTGTTTTACCCCTTTCTCCACATAACCAACACTTGATATACGTCTTTTTATTATTGTTCAAAGCTTCCGGACTATTGCCTTCGTTTTTATTGTTATATCTACAAAGTTTCGCCCCATATGTCCTTCTTTAGCAGTTTCTTATCGACGTTGGGAACCAACACAGCACTTTGAAGCGCGTAGGCTTGAGAATGAATGTGTCATCAACATATATAAGCCACATAGACTATTTTATTGATGTAAGTTCTAATGCCATTTTTCCGAAGTATTCCATGTATATGTTGACCAAAACTGATGACAATCGTGAACTTATAGCCAGACCTTCTTCTTGGCGGCCGAAAGTTTGTGAATAAGATGAAGACAATAGCCCGAACACCCCTGAATGATAAAAGTCATCACGCTTCATCTCAGAATTTCAGACAGCTAACTTGATATACTTTTGCATATTAACAATTTTCGCTTAGTTATGATTGGTCCTTATGGTATTATTTTGTTCTATTAAGAAGATTCAGTTTCTCTTTTGATGTTTCCCTTTCTTAGCCATGTTCAGGTTTTCTTGTGTGCAGTCTTGAAGTATCCACTTATTTATTGCTATTGTCGTTGTTATTATTTATCTCTTTGGGGAGATTTTCACACCACCGTTGAATTAATTGCTGATTTTTCACTGGAGTCAGAACGACAGTAAGTCTCCGCACATCTCCAGGAATCTTCATAGTATTCTGGCCAATCTAAACAATGCTGTAGTTTGGATTGCCTCAACTCATCCTCTTATTTCGAAGTCCTGCAGGTCTCGTACCAACTCTTAGGGTAATTTACAAATCTCTTTGCTTCGATGTGGCACAAGGCCGAATGAATGGGGCACCCAATGAGACTCGAACTCACTCGTGTAGGTTCGCTAGTCTATCTTGCTAACCGTTACACCACCAGAGGTGCCCTCGTACCAACTCTTAGGTGACACTACCGAGCCCGCCAATTACAATTAGTATCGCCGTCACGTTCATGATCAAAATTTTTTCAGTTCTCTAGCAATGTCTAAGCACTTCATTATTATTATTATTATTATTATTATTATTATTATTATTATTATTATTTACTCATTAGAGTTTTTCACATCAGCGTAAGCTGATAGTGTTTCAGTGGAGTTTGAGTGACAACAAGTCTCCTCAAGTCTCCAGGACTCATCTCAGTATTCTGGCCGTATCCAATAATGCTGTTGTTTGGATGGTCTCCACTCTGTCGCCGACTTCTAAATCTTCCATGCTCTTTAATAATGCTTTAGTTACCGTGCCAAAAGCACCAATCACAATTGGCATAATTGTCACCTTCATGTTTCATGATTTTTTCTATTATTATTATTTTACGTTTTACTCCTGAGTTTTTCACACAAACATTGGCTTCCTCTCTATCTCTGTAGTCTGAATGACAGCAAGTTTCTTCCGGTCTCCAGGATTCTTTTGAATATTCTGGCTGATCCCAGCAATGCTGCAGTTTGGATGTTTTCGATTCTTTCTCTGAATTCCAATTTCTCCAATGCCATCTCGAAACATTTGCGAACTGCTTCAAACACACCAAATTCGAAATGGTTTCTCCATAACCCTAATGTTCCATAGGTGTTTTAGTTCTCTGGAATTGTCTAAGTATTTGTCTGTCTTATTCTTTTCTTTTATTTTTACTCTCTGGTTATCCGGAACCGCAAACTCTACAAGAGAGCAAGTTCTATTCGTTGGTAATTAACACAGAATCTTGGGTGGTAGCCGGTATTAAGTGGCCCGTTTGTATCTCAAATCAGAGAAAATCTTATGTCTTATATCTTTAGGGTGGATTATGGCTTGTTTCAATACCATTTGGCAGTATGGTCAAATTTGGATCTATCATACATTTTCTTGTAAATCTCTTTCCCCAAACAGTAATGTCTGGTTTATCACTCCTTTTGTACTCATTTACTGCATCCACTTCTGATATGATTAACTGTTTCATCCCTTTCTCTACATAACCTACTTTGCTAATCTGTTGCCTATAATCCATTTTCACTTTAATATAATTGGTCCTTATGGCACTGTTATTTTGCTGCCATTAAAAGTGATTCCTTTTTTTCTCTTGAGGTTTCCCTTTTATCCATTTTCTATCTATCTATCTATCTATCTATCTATCTATCTATCTATCTATCTACTCCTTACTTTTTATTCCATGTCAATCTACATTGCAGTATAAGGGCTAATCGTCAGTGTTTTCCTTGGTTGGTTTAATTCAGTATAACTGCGTATATATATGTGAGGTACCGTGTATGTGTATCTTTATATATTCTCTAGTTGCTTGGGGTAAACTTCCGATGATACGGCATATTCAGCTTTCGTTCTTGCTGCCGAACATTTTCTGATTGCTCTTTCTTCTCTCTTAGCCCAGTTGTTGCAATCAGTTTGTTCAAGTGGAAAAAAATGCTGGAGAGAAAGAGAGAGTAGAAGGGAATCCTCAAACGACTGTATCACTTCATGAAGTGTATCCTTGGGTAATATTCCACGTCTGACCATTGTTGTAATCCATCTTGTGAGAGAAATTCTATCTGCAATTGAGAATGACAGGTTATCTCATCTGCAAGCAGATTTTTGCCCTGCAGTTGGCAAAATGTATGATGAGTCCTAGTTACCAGTCTTTGTTAAGTGAGTTGCACATCAACAATTCATTGCTATAGTTACGGACAGGGATTCTCATTGATAGTTTGATGTATAAATGTACTAGAATTAATTATTTACACACAATATATCTCTTTTCAGGGAATGGGTTTCTTACAATGCCTATGCTGGTGCAACCTCAGCGTATTTTCTCATTATTTCTTTCATTTCCCCTGTCTTTTTTATTTGAAAATTATTAGAATATAATGGAAATACATAAAACCAGAAAACATGCAAAGAAACGATTATTATCTAAAATAATCATATAAAAATTTGATAGGAATACTTGAACAATTTTCACTGTATGTAAATTATTTGTATTAAGAATAATTACTTGAAGCTATAAATGTTTCATAATAATAATAATAATAATAATAATAATAATTATTATTATTTTACTCATTTGACATGTTTTACTACACAAGTGTTAACTATTTGATTCTCATTAGAGTTTGAGTGAGAGCAAATCTTCTCACGTGTCCAGGACTCTTCTTAGTATTCTGGCCGATCTTAATAATGCTGTTATTTGGTTGGTCTCTTGTTGCCCTCTTATTTCCAAATCCTCAGGTTCATTTATCAATCCATTGGTGACTCTACCGATTACACTAATTAAAATTGGCATCATCGATACCTTCATGTTCCTTAGTTTTTTTTCTATTCTCTAGCAAGTTCTAGTTATTTCTCTTTCTTTTCGCTCTCTATCGGTTTTCCCTGTGGTAAGCAGGACCATCATTCGACAGATTCTCTTTTTTTTGTTGACTATCACTAGGTTTCGTCGTCTATATTATCATTATTTTTATTACTCACTTAAAACCACATCATTGCATGCAAATTCCTGCTACCAAAAGAGAGTGAATCACGGAAACCAATTTATATTATTAGTTTTCATAGACCACCAAACTCGTGTCTTCCGCTTTGAATGGTTGGCATTACCCGGTCAGCTCCGACTGACATTTGGATAGCCGATTAAATCGGGTGACTCGGGTAGGTTCTGGTTAATTGCTAGTTTCAGCGCAACAGATGTGGCATATCTTGTAAAACCTAGCGTACCGGACGAAATTTTGAACTTTATAACCTAGTCTCTCTTCCAGTTGCGTTTTTTAAAAATAATAACTACTATTAGTAATTATTATAACTAGAATTGTTTCAAATCATTATTTTTTTTTTGATTAATCATATACATTTGTTTGCACACAGTTATATAGATTCAGTTACTCTTAGGGAAAAGACTTAAGGTTAAGGTTTAGTTTGGATTGCTTTCTTTATCCCATATCAATTCAAGCTTTTTGGGCTATTCAAAGACAAATGCATCATTGTCGAAAAACAGCTGTGATACTATTTGACCCACACATTGGAGGTAGTGGAGTTCATATTTTCCCAAGTGTATTAGAATGAACAGGATAGCTCGACTGGAGTTCGAACGCGCTTACTACAATGTCAAAGTCCAGCCGTTACACAACGGGAACCAACACCGACATAATTCTGGGGTCAAAGTAGACCTGGGAGTAATGATAATATCGAGGTAACAAATCTCTTCCTACAACCTGGACTCGAAGCCCATAGAAGGTTGCAGTTTAGAGTGTTTCTAGGACAGATTTTTTGGGGTTGTCTTAACCCTTTAATGCAGATACAGTCGGCGTATGCTTGATACAAGCGAAAGTGTAAAATATTTTTGCTATCGCTTCTTTTGGGTATGGCATTATTACAACGTGGGTCTACAGATTAATTAAAATTGTTGGCGGTGTTATTATTGGTGATGATAAAGGTAATAACAAAGAAGGATGAAAAGAGTGAGTGGCAAATCACTGCAGAGTAAGATGTCATTAACTTCCGTTCTATTATCAGAATGGCCAGCAGTAATAAGTTCAGCTCAAAGTCATGGAGAAACTGAAGCTGCCCCCAAAGATCAATTAAAATGAGGTGTCAGAGTCAGCCGCGTTGACGTTTCTGCTTTGGTGTTAGCAATTAAATAAGCAAACTCTTTGATGTTGTTTTTATAGAGTGCTGACAGCGTTCGATTTCATCAGGAGAGAACCACATAAACTTGAAATGCTATCAATAATGTGAAATCCCAGACTATGTAGTCCGTTTTCAGATTCTTTGGCTTTTTTTATTATATATTAAAATAAGATGATTACATTTAGTATTGGTAAGCGATATTGACATATGGTGATCATTGTTAGACATAGAATATTTTATATAATGTGAAAATAAAAATACCAAAGGATGAATTTATTTGGGTAGATTAATATGTTTCTATCAGATTATCTGCATTATTTTTCTTTCTTCAAAATTTTTGATATTCATATCTACCAATTTCCCCGCTCAGGCAGGATATGACACAAGGTCAATTTTTAAGCGGAGTTTAACAGGTTTGAATCCAGAGTTTTCATTCTCTTAGACTAGTTGCTTCACCAAGGCTGAAGAATGAAGTCTGTACTACTATTTACCCATAGCTGGAGGGAGAATAATTGGATTCATATCCTTCCCAAGGGCATTAGTGCTATGTGAAATGCAATCATCTTCGTCCAGGATTTGAATTCGTATTGCTGTGTCCATTTCCTACGACGATAACTATTACACTACAGGCACCTCCTTGGATATTCATATCTATTCTCAAGGTATTCGCATTTGAACGTTCTTGTTTAGATACGTATATTTGTGTGCAATGTATTTGATATGTTACGGCACGGTATTTTGCTAGTATTTTTATAGAGTATATGCAGTGACAAATATTTTACATTCCTGTGGTTTTATGGTTTGTAAACTAAGATTACTAAGGTACATAAACAGTTTACTGAAAGACGTCTGAAGATCGATCTGACTAATACTGAAATTGGATTTAACTTTCAAATCTATACGGTTAATAAAACGAAACATTTTATGAAGTTAAAATAGTTTTTATTATTTATCTGTAGGTGTATATTCATGTATGTTTGTGTATGTAAGTGCGTGCATTAATGTACCCCTCAGCGTATTATGTTGCATTCATCGCTATAATTTAGATGAAAATAATATTTTCTTCATATTAGAGAAAATCTCGAAAATGACATGATTTTCCCATTTACTCTTGATAAATTTAAAACAATCTGTACATAACATTTCATTCAAGTTGGTTTTCATTTACCGAAACACAGACACACTCACACTCACTCACTCGAGTTCGCGGGCGCGCACACACACACATATATATATATATATATATATATATATATATATATATATATATATATATATATTATACACCTAATAAGAATGCTCGAAAACCTCTTGAACTAAATTCTACATGGACAGTACTTCCACTTTCAAATTGTATTTCTTCAGCGTTAATGCATCTCCAACTTTTCAATAATTCCGGAAACATAGTTTTATCATCGTTTCTGATTTTCCTATAAGATCAGATTCATCGATCTTAATATTATAATTTGACCGAAAATGTTATTTCCTCAAAGGTTAAAATATATTATTTCCGCCTGAACCTGAAAATAATACCGAGAACATGATATGTACATTGCAGTGGTTCAGGAACAGCATTGAATTAATTTTCCTATGTTCACAATTTGATCAATTTTTGTTGAATCATCTAAAAATACAGACACACGCATGCACTATGTGCGCTCCACATATACGCGTGCGTGCACACACTTGCATAAACGTATCTTTCTCTTCCTCATCTCTCTTTCTCCCTCTCTCTCTCTCTCTATATATATATATATATATATATAGTCAAGTTTGAATCACATTTACAGTCAACAGTGTTTGTCCATGATCATTTTTATGTCTATGACAGTATATATATATATATATATATATATATATATATATATATATATATATATATAATACAATCTAATGGGGACTCAAACTCGGTTAAATCGTCATAATAAATTTATTTCGGCGGAGAACATTACTATACTCTCCATCTGGCCAGATGACTATATATATAGTTTTTATTCGTATATATACTTACAGTTTAGCATAGGTTTTAGTCGACCATACACTCCAATTTTTTTAAAAAGCTGTTTTTTCGGTCTCACCATGACTTTTGGAACTTTCAATGTACACTCTTCTTGAAGCTACTCTAAATTTTTGCACGCTCCATAAGATTTATATATATATATATATATATATATATATATATATATATATATATATATATATATATTGAAGGAAGCAGACAAAAAGAATAATCTAAATAAGTGAATTTATTGTGATGTAAAGTCGACGTTAAACGTTTCGATTTGATTATCCATCATCAGGACTTTGATAACACAAAAAGTGTTCACACACCGATGAATGCTTGTCAAAATAACAGGAGCAAATAAAATGTATAAAATGATAAGATACATACGGGCACATAGCGTTCTTAATTTTAACGTATTATGTACGTGTTTAACACGTAGAAAGATATTTGAAAATGTTGGAATTTTTCAAGAGACGAGAAAAATCCTCCCGCCTTTTAAAGAAAAACGCAAAGATAGGTAAGTTTTCTTTTTATAGAGATCGTTTAGAAGTCATCCATGTATAAGAATGTATTTGGTATTTTTATCCTAAAGGGCAGTATGAAACTAAATATGGATCTAAATCCGACAGTATGAAGGAAGCAGAGAAAGAAAATAATCCAAATAGGTTAAGTTATTGTGGTGTAAACGTTTCGGTTTCAATAACCACCATCAGGAATTTGATATCAGGAAAATTGTTCATTACTATAAATTCACCAATTTAGATTATTCTGTTTTTATGCTTTCTACGGTCGGAGGTAACAAGGATAAACTCTACAGTTGATCCATGTTCACATTTCTTTCCATCGGGAAGTCTCTCTTAACGGAAAAGAACAACATTCGCAATAGAACATGAATCTTTTTAGATTCTCTTTCAGTTCTAACGAGATATCTATATTTTTTTTATCTTTCTAATGTGCTATGAAACTTTCTTATCAAATTATATATGAATCCAGCATTATTTCTTAAATGAGAATATCAAGTGAGTCATGCTTTTATTTTTCTTGCTTTTAACTTGCTCATTTAGTTTAAATATAAGACATGTTGATTTTGATAAATTTTGAAGAAGAGACGACAGAAAATATAAGTAAATTTGACTCATAATTAAAGTATAGTCGGTGACCTTAGTCGAGGGTGACAACGAAAGCTCCCTTTTCAATAGCTAATACACCGAATGTATGGAAGAATTCCCTGGATTGCTCCTTGTTTACCCTTGATGCTTACCTTATAATGCTGAGTGTTAAGCAAGGCAGCATAAAGTACCATTTTTGAGTCTTTGGTATGCCTTGACCTAGGATTGAACCTCGGCCTCCCGGACCAGTGGTGAACATATGGCCAATGGCTCGGTAAAATTTGACTCGTAATGGTACCATATTTCATTAATTTATGAAGCTGTTGGTCTTCAAAAAAAGGGAGTTTGAAGAGATAAAGGGATAAGTTAGGTGATGAGTGAAAAAAGTTGTCACTTGATCTCGGTTACAAAAAACAAGCAAAACCAAACAAAAAATAACACGTAGATATAAAAAGTAGTAGACATTTATTTCGTGTGTTACAAATTCATTTTTCTTTCATTACCTAGCGTTTTCGCCGGGGCAGTGATATACAGTTATCACCTTGGTTCTCGGTTGCTTTACTCCCGTTTCAAAGGGTTGAAGACTGGGTATGTTATCCGGCTCTTGAGGTAACCCTGAAAGAGTATACCGATAGAACTATGCAACTTTTCTCCCTACATCTAAGAAGTTTCGATTCCTGCAGGGTTTTCTACTACATAAAATTGTTGTTGCATCAGATTTTGGCTTTGGGGAGTCAAATAAATGCGTACAAGTACAGTTTCAATGGTTCTTATAAAATGTTTTTTTTCTTCTTATAAATCGAAGTCCTCCTACTGATTGTTGGGCGAGCGTGGCCTCACTTAAGGTTAAATATATATGCTTATTTCTCTTGGAGTCTCCAACTCAACTAATTACCTTTTGAAATATAACTCTTTTCAATAAATACTCAGTTGTAAACAGCCCCAAAATAAGTGCACATGCTTTTCTTACAGTTTAAACTATCCGGGAACGAAGTCTGAAATGCTACTTGTCAATCGATCCTACGCAAATGTTCACCACATCAATTTGATTGCTGGATGAAGCCATTAGCCAACATATGTATTTATATACAAAATAACATACCTCGATATGCAAAGCATGGCTGTTCAGGGCAACATATCTTACATTAAGCTTATCTTCACGTAAAAAAAATGTTTGTATGGGTAAGCATCAAGAAGAAAACCGACGTCAGATTCATGCAATCTTTCAAGTTTTTATGCTCTGATTTTAAGGGTCAAAATATTTGGAGAAGCTGATTTAGAAGACGAAACAGCAGGTAAATTAAAGCATTGTTTATTACTGTTTATATATGAAGAAAAATAACGACTACTTACGTTTATACCCTTAGGCATGTATGTTTATATGTGTGTGTATGTATGCGTGTGTAACATCATGTTCAGTTCGTATGAAGATGTTTTTCTTTTACAGAATTATATTTACTACACACATGCACATGCATATATATACACAGTGAATGGATGCCTGTGCACACACACACACACACACACACACACACACACACACACACACACACACACACACACACACACACACACACGGAGAAATGCATACAGGTGACATGCGTGAATAATTCAAATTTCCCGAATGTTTTAATTGCATGCTTCATTAATATTTTATATGACGTATGTGATTAAACACATTCGAATATATTAGGGAAATAAGTTTTACATCATAAAATTCCGTGAAAATCTAATAGGAAAGTATTTTTTAGATTTTTATAATTTTAAATATTAGCTACTCAAGTTAAATATTTTACCTCTGAAGATAATTACATATACCTATCTACAATGACGGAATCACACATAAAAATGAGTTGTTTGTGTGAGTTTACACACACACACACACACACACACACACACACACACACACACACACACATAGATATAGATATATGTGAAACGGTTTTTGTTCGTGTGTATTTGTGTATTTATGTGTAGTCGCTAATATCTTTGAATAAGACTGTGTATAATTGATATACTTCTTAACGTACAGATGTTTATACTGGAATATATCACATGGCGAACTTGATTATATTATTGTAACATACAAAAAATGAATGTACCAATGATATCCTATTCGACAATTATCCGTCTATTCAGGTGACAAGTATCCTCTCCATCACCTGGATTTAAATTCAGTGTCACTGAAATGAATCATATCTAAGAGACATTTGGGATACAAATCAATTGAACTGTTATCGATTACATAGAGGAATATATTTAAAGTGAAAGATAATATACATATATATATATATATATATATATATACATATATATATATATAGAGAGAGAGAGAGATAGAGAAAGAAGGAGAGACAGATGGACAGACAAACAGACAGAGAAAGATGGAAATGTGTAAGATTTTGTGACCATTGAAAATCCTGCAGTAGCTCTTAAATATGAGAGAATTCCATATATAGATCTCAAATTTGAAGCCACCTTCGTCCTTTTAGTCGAACCACACCAATCAATACACAATTAATGGTGCTGTGGCATTTCATCTGCCGTTTATAGGTAATAATTGGTTCTTAAATAGATTAAATTAGTCTGGTTTGTCTGATGCTCAGAATGAATTGCAATCAAGTTTTTGTTTATAGAAATTGTTGCGTTTCTATCTGTCCATCGAAGTGGAAATAACGCGTCATTTTCAGTATGAGGTTCGAGAAAGTGATGGGGTAGATAGAGTTGTAAATAAGTAGATTTGATTAAAAGTCTCATAAAGATGAACGAAAGGAAGACCACGAAAGTAGAAGAGCTGAAACCTCGTTAGGTAAATGGATGTTGCTAATGATGAAGCTCATGTCAATCAGAGATAGAGTGTTTGCAGAAAAGGCTTCGTTGTCTAGAAGAATAAATAATTATCTAAACTGGTGTATTGATTCCAGAGAACTATGCATCAAATGAGACTAACTGAAATCAATCGATGATGCGTGAGAATAAATATATGATAGTCATTCAAAAAGTCCTAAGACTCAAAGTGACATTTTTTGTCGTGATAACATTCTTTATTTTCATAATATATATATATATATATATATATATATATATATATATATATATATATATATATATATGTCTTAATTTCCGTCAAGGTGAAGGCCATACAAATGTGAGATGTATGCGACATATTTAATAGCTGGGTGAGGTTCAGAACTCTCAGAACTATATTCGTATATATATATATATATATATATATATATATATATATATATATATATATATATAATGTCTCCAACACACACACACCAACACACACATTTACACACACACAAGCTCACACACACAAGCTCACACACACACACACACACACACACATATATATATATATATATATATATATATATATATATATATATATATATATATATATATATATATATATTTCCTAACATATGGAGATTTTGTTTAATTAGCACGTAAAATTTTGAGTTACGGAACCGGAAAGGTTAGTGAGTTAACTATCTTAGAAGTTATTCTACATATCATACTACTGTATCATTTATTCAACATTTTTATTTGAAAATTTTTTTCGTGGGTCATATATTTTTTTTTTGTTTCTAATGAAATTATCAAAACCTTCTTGAATAAGTCTATCAAGACTGCGCATCAAAAAGTATCAAGAATTGCCATTTTCCCGTCTAAAATTTTTGTAGTAATCTGGGTATTATCACTTTATAATATGAATAACTCACCATGGCATATGGCTTCATTTAAGTTTTAACTTTTGAAATTAAAAAATCGAACATGATTCAATACAGACTTTTTATTAGTAAAAGAATATCACACGCATTCATTTCAGTTTGCATATGCATAAAACCCCGCAAACCAACGGGAACTTATTATCCATGAAGTATTTGTTAAATTGCTGGAGTGTGGACTCAAAGTAAGTGATTTCAAACTCCTGTAGTGCTGCTTTGTTCACTTTTGTACCAATACTCTTGGGAAAGGCATAGCCTACTTATCCCTCAGCTATTGATTAAACAATATCACAACTGTTAAAAGAGAATTCCTATGTCATTTGAAAAAACACAAATTTTGAAATGCCATTAAACAAAGAAGATAATAAATCAACCACATAACCGCAAAAAATATACTATAGATTGAACTTATTAAATCAAATCACCGTTAGTTTCAGACACGACCTCCAGACCTCTTTGGAAACTCCTGCAAGCCTTTCAAATAGTATATTTCTTTAAATTCTTAAATGAAGCCGTTGTATTCGCTTTAATATCATATATCATATAGGTTCTCCTTTTATGTCATGAGACAGTATATTGTTGTCAGATAGGGTACTCCAGCAGCCAACCTCTTGATCCAGGTCAGCAATGTTGAATCTGAGGTCATGTGGGAAGATGAATAGTCATAACCTCACCATCACTACTGAGCACCACAAACATCAGGATATGAACAGGGCGCTTTTTATCAATATGAATACATCATATGGTGATAGATCAAGCTAACGGTTTTTCTGTAAGTTCAACATTTGATCTGGATAGAAATTTTACTCATCTAATGAAAAGCAAACCATGTTTGATTAGATAGGATGGTGGGTTTATTTAAAAGCCTTACAGGGAGGTTTTTCATATTCTTCAACATAACTTGAAAAAATTAGCTCTTCCTCAACTTCTATGAGAAATACCAAATGTATTCAAACACAAGCAGTTTGTTAAGAAACTCACAAACTTCCAAGTTACTGGCTGCAGTTAATTGATTTGTTGGGATCTTTGACAAACAAGACTTAGATCTCACCAACACATTTGCGAGATCTTTGCAAATCAGAAGGATCACAGTGACGTTTCTTGTTTGTCACCCCTCTGGAATCAGCAATGGACTCATCAAACTCTTTTTAAATCATCTGCACAAACATCATATTGACACTGAAACACTCTGAAGTCTCCGTTTTGGGACTTCCGACGTAAATACTATACAAGAAAGCATGCCGTATATCAATTTCCGGAGGTGTGAATAGCGTCACGGTCCTGCTTTCCTCGCTTAGAGTGGAAAATGATTCTAATAATCAAAACCTGAAATAATGTGCATGTGGGAAATTAATAATTTAAAATGAGTAGAATTTACCCATTGCACTATGACTGTGTGTATCACCATACAGGCGATACATAGGAATAATTTTCATGCTTTATTTCAAGCTTGCAAGTATTTATGAATCCCCCTTTTTCCATGGTAAGATTCGACAACAGATAACTTTTTAAGGGTTGAAAAGCTGGTCTAAATTCAGAGTTTTCTTTCGCCTAGGCTGGTTGCTGCACCAAACCTCTATAACCAAGTCTGCTCTATAACTTAGTTGTAGCTGGCAGGGAGAAAATTGATGTGCTGTTCTAGAGGAAATTAGCACGAAAATGAAACAAAAACTGGGTTTGGCAGGATTTTACTTTGGGCCACCGTGTTCACTAACTACGATAATTATTGATGGGCCACGTCATTTATATCAATGCATTTTATAAGAGCAAATTTGGAGCAATAATACTGTGATTTTGTTTGATTTCTATGTTTAAGTGCATGTCAACATTTGTAAGTCGTCTAATTTTTAGCCATCCTTATAGATAGACAGCGATACTATTTAATCCATGGATGGGAGGATAAAGGGTTTATACCTTTCCCAATGGTAATAGCTCCAAAGTTAATTAAATAGCTTGAATGTTGTTAGAACTCGCTTACAACGATGCTGTGCTTCGGTTCGTTAGCAACCAGAGCACAGAACTCCTCTCTTAGTATTCTCGTAAATTTTGACAAACACTCTTGATAAATATTCTTTCACTCTACTTCATCCAATATTTATTCTTCAGAACATTGAGTTTAAAATAACTGACCGGTCTATCACAGTAATATTCATCCGTAATTCGATTAAATATCACGCCTTACATTAGAGGAAATTGGAAATTGCTTATATAATAGTATGTTAGAAAATGGCTGCTTTAATTCAGGGGCCATTACGTACGGATTCATGAGATTGGAACCGTTTTCCTGGTCAGAAAATCATTTAAATAAACTAACCATTTTTTATCTCACAAGTTCGCAAATTTTTAAATGACGATATTTCCTTCTTTCTCTATTGAAGTTAAAAAGCTTTTTAAAAGTAATTTTCATTCAATGGATTAGATGCTATTAAGCTGAATATTCCTGAAGGAAGAAATTATACTTTTGTGTGAATAATCCATTGTGTTTATATTTTGATTCAAATTAAGTCCAAAGGTTTTATACTTGTAGTAGTTATCTAGATAATATCATGTCTTGTATGTTTAAAATGAACATAAAAGGAATAGTTTCTTAGTTTTATGAGACCAATTATATTCTAGAGGAAGAGACATTAAATTGTACTAATGAATTTCTTCATAAATATCGCTGATAAACAAGTATATATATATATATATATATATATATATATATATATATATATATATATATATATATATATATATATATATATATATATATATATATATATATATATATATAGTCAAACTGTTTTATTATATCACAACTTTTCAGTGTGCATAGACATACAGAACTCTTCAGCTAGGATTGAAACCCACCCAATATAGTATCTACCGTTCAGCTATCAGATGACCTACGTCAGCCCGGGAATGATAACTCATCATGTATTAGTTTTGTTTGCTTATATCAAGACTAGTATATCTATGAAAAAAGATTGATGTTGATGCTAAAAGGGTTATTTATTCTACCAAAATAGTTTCGTATATGCCAGTTCTATTTAGGCATTTATTGACCAATCATGCCTTCATTTAAAACGCCAGAGTAAAAAAAGAAATTGAGATTGTAAACGATAATAATTGAATTGCTTCAAAACGTGACATAATTTGAGAAATATTTCCCTTTAGATTGTTTAAATGTTTATTTTTAACTCATTAGTGTTTTAGATATCTCAAGCCACTATTAATCTAGTTCAGAGCCTTTGTAAATCTTATGAATAAAGCGATAAAATAGATGCTCGTTCTACAGATATAGGAATGAGGTGTTTTTATTTCGCTAAAAATGTTCGTCTTGAGTGAAAATCTAACATTCTATTCCTACAAGGATGTATTCATTTATACCATCGTTTAATTATGTTAATGCAGTAAAAATATTTCTTTGTGTGTACTCTTTTTTCGACTGTGATGTTTCCAATTGATATTACTTTCCATACGGTTGAATTATTCTGCTGCATTATTTACATATTTTGACATAAATTTACTTTCCATCGACATAGTGACATACTCACATAAAATCTTACTTAAACTGTTATCTAGATTTAAAAAAAATGCAAACTGCTATTAACTTTCTTCTGGTTTCATATAAACACTTTAACTATTATTACCTTTTCTTACTTGAAACTTTATTGTAACTTTTGTTATTTATTAACAAACATTTTTATTCCCGTTAATGAAATAGCATTCATATTAAAGTGTTTAAAATGAGTTTTATTCAATGATTTCCACACATTTCCACTCATGCATACATAGAAAGACAAACACATGCACACATATGTATATATGTATTTGTTGCTATATTCAGAAACAAAGTCTTCTCAATACCGGAGATATCAAAGTTAGGATGAGGTAGGTGAAGAGTCTTTGATGAGAGCCTAGGCGAGAAACTGGCCACCACAAAGCACCATTGACAGAAACGTCGGCTATTCTAACACACACAAACACACACTGACAATGGTGTTTTTTTCTTTTGGGTTGAAGTGTGGGTTTTGATATCTGAGCGTGTTTGGTTGTGGGTTGGTGTTAAAAGTTAACACTTTCATATATATATATATATATATATATATATATATATATATATATATATATATATATATATATATATATATATATATATATATATATTAATCATCTACTAGAAGACAAAAAAAAAAAGTTCCATGAAAAGAATGCTTGATGCTTTGATAGCAGAAATTTATACCTAAATATATTCGATTTATGGATATTATGCCTGCGACTTAATAAACATGTGTTTTTTTTCCAGATGGTCATGAAGAAAATGTGTCAAATTCAGCATTTATATTTACTCATATGGTATTTTGATATCGTGCAAAACATTTATACAAACAAATAACGTGGTCCAGAGTTAGAACTTGTAAACTTCAAGCGGGTCAGAAATACTTCAATTCTTTCTTTTTTCTTCTTTCATTCTTTCACACTGTCTTACTTATTTTTTCATTGAAATCTAAAAATAGTGGAACATAAACCATGAAATAAAACAGTGTATGGTGGTTAATGACATAAGAGTATTCTGTTGATATGTGTACGCTTAAAGCAAATATTTCTTCTGTCATCTACGACCGATCAGATGGTAATCCCGTAATTTACTCAACTTTTTTTAAGACTGCCATGAAAAAATGGAAAAGATTTGTAAATGGGATAAAGAACAAAGGGGGAAAGAATGTTTATCTATTTATTTATTTATTGTATATATATATATATATATATATATATATATATATATATATATATATATATATATATGTGTGTGTGTGTGTGTGTGTGTGTGTGTATTTATTCATTTATTTAGAGAGACTATGTATATTATCTAGCCCTGTCGGCTGGGATTGAATATTACGCTGACTGCATCTTCACGGTGGAATAAAACATCCTTAATAACCATCCTGGGTATGACACTAAACCATCTAATTGTGAGGCTACACACCTGGCCGTTTGGGGAATGTTAATACCTCTCCACTAACATTGATTATATATGCAAGTGCTTGTATACTTATTTATATGTGCTTGAAGTATGAGTTTTTATTCACAGATGTTGTTTGTGCCATCATGTACGTGCGTATGTATGCATTAAATAGATTTTTAAATAAAATTCATCCTAAAGAATAAAAATCTTAGAGACGGAAAAAACAAAACAAAAAGAAAGTTTAAAAAAAATCACCAAAAATTCAGTCTAAAATATCGCACTAACATAAAATAAATGTATCCAAATATATTTACAAGACACTGATATTTCGAAAACGGAAATCCTGGTATCTGAAACGATATAACAGTCAGTATCCCTATTATGATAAATGGCAATATCACGTGACAATTATAACGGTAATGGAGATTACTGTCTAGCAAAGGTAAGGATTAAAAATACGAATGAGAAGATTCGAAGAGTTGAAGTTATCAGCTTATATTATAAAACAAACACATTTAAAGAATGAATAAATGTTGAAAAAAATGGATGAAAAAATAAAAAAAATAAACATCAAGAAAAGAATAGCTTAAAATGAACGTAAATGAAAATAAGACAAAAATCGTGAAGCTAATAGAATATTACAAAAAATTAGAAAATTAGAAAACGTGATTAGTTGTAATAAAAGTAAAATAAAACGGAAAATGTGATAAAGAAAAAAATAGAAAGAAAAGGAAACGTTGAATTAACTTTAAGCCTACAAAAATGATTACTTTAAGAATTAAAATAAAGTAGAGACAGACATTCTTTTCCCAAATGTTTATCAAAAAAAAACAAAAGAAAAGAAAATATAGAAACGTAAAATTGAATACATGAAACACAAGGATAGTAAAAAAAAATGAAATAAAATCACAAAAACTAGATTTAAAAACATGAAGAATAAATGGAAACAGAGAACATTGGTAAAAAAATTGATAGACTGAAAAATTTGATATTGGAAAAAGAAGATGAGAACCTGGTAATATCGATGTTGTTCTAGTGTGTCAGTTTCCGTTCTCAAGAAAATACAGTGTCCGCTGGCAATTAGGATTAATGACATATCGAGTCATACCCTGTGTCTGTCTTCTTCTTTTGTGTGAAAAGATAGATAAGGTCATTGAAAGAGGCCGTCATTTACTGGAAGGCGCAGATGGAAAACTTCACACTTTATTTAATTTTACTGTTCCTATGTATAAGTCTGTATTTTTCACACATGTATTATTATTCACTTCCTTCTTTTATTATAGATGATCATAATTTATCTGATTAATACAAGAAGAAGAAGAAGAAGAAGAAGAAGAAGAAGAGCAACAACAACAACAACAACATCTCTGTTTAGGTAAGTTATTCGATAGCAATTATATGTTTGAGAGTGACGCAAATGTGTAATGATCACAAGGAAGTAAAAGTTCACATAGTTAAGAAAGAGGCAAATTTTGGAGTTGTTTTGTAGATTGGATAATCCATGTATACATTTGGGAAAGGTCAGAACAGACGATCAGACAATAAGTGGCTTTTGTCCTGACTTTTGCAATATTTCATTCAATATTCTATAGTCTGTTTTATGATTGGTGTCTGGGCGTATTATATATGAAGGGCAAACCAAACCATTAGTTCTGCAGGATACTAAAGTATCTGGAGTAAGGATGAATATCACAGATGATCTGAATAAATATATTTAGTTGTAAGCCGCAAGGGAAGCTTTTGAAAGCCTCTCATTTTTTGGTGAATATATTAATAAACATATATGATCATTATGATTCGTGTACACACTATCGAGAACGAATGTTAATAAAAGCACGGAGAGTTTACTATGTTCCATTATATCAAAGTATGCTCTTGAGGTATGTATTGAAATCAGAAAGAAGGTATAGTTATGTGTGTACGGGAAAAAAGGAAAAATAAAAAGATGTTTATACTTTGGAGATAATTCTTTTTTTTTTTATTATCATTATTTTAAAAGATGTATGGTGGCATGTAAACTTTGATCTGAGCGGGAAAAAGTGAAAATCCAGGTGAAATCATTTTTGTTAGTTACCGATTGAATAGAAGATGTTATCAAAGATTAATAGTTATATGAGCATATTACAGTTTGGGTAAGAATGAGAAACGAGGTATTGTGATATACACACATTCCAGTGCACGCATGCCATATATATATATATATATATATATATATATATATATATATATATATATATATATATATATATGTGTGTGTGTGTGTGTGTGTGTGTGTTTGTGTTTGTGTGGGGGGGCGTGTGCATCTGTGTCTGCGTGTGTGCGTCTGTTTGCGTTTTCTACGAGTAATTGCCATTACAATAATTACTGATACAGAAACGATAGCCGTAGCTTACTTGGAGGCACTATATATGCATAAAACATCAATGCAATATATAGAAATTGTAATATACATATGTATTATGTACTGTTATATATATATATATATATATATATATATATATATATATATATATATATATATATATATATATATATAAATAAATATATATATATATATATATATATATATATATATATATATTGTGTGTGTGTGCGTGTGTGTGTGTGTGTGTGTGTTATCATCACGAAATGAATTACATGTATTAGTGTCATGCAACAGCCATACCACATTATTAATAGTTTCACAACCTAAAATGAACTTAATAAGCGTTATTGCTCTCCAAGTTATCATAACAATGTTCTCGTTTCTAGTAATGCTTGTTATAAAAGAAAAATCAATACTAAACGACATCAACGTCGTTAATTAATTATCTTTCCCTTGGGGAGATTGTATCCTCTACCATAGCTTTAAAAACAAAATTTGACTTCTCATGCTCTATCGGCGGTTTCCACTCTCTGAACTCATAACGTCGTATTCACAATGATATGACGCATGTCTTACGTGTCAAGAGACGGATTATATGATACCTTTCCTTTATAGATAGACAAATGCTTCTCAGGAGAAATGGAAATTATAAAACTGGATAATTATGAAATAAATCTTAGAAATAATGAGGTTGAATGTGTGTGGGTACCAAAAAGGCAAAGTAGAAAATGGAAAGTTAAATTTCTGAAACTTCTGTAAATGGAAATCCCAAAACGTATCATAAAAATAAATGAGTGATTTCAAGATTTGATAGATCACTTGATCTGAATTACGAGATACAATCTACTTCACACACACGTACATACTCTCTCTCTCTCTCTATATATATATATATATATATATATATGTGTGTGTGTGTGTGTGTGTGTGTGTGTGTGTGTGTGTGTGTGTATTATTTTTTACCCAAAAACAAGAATCGGTCACATTAAGATAAAAAATGTATTTCCATCCTGTTAAAAAGCATTGATATAAATCATAGCAATAAAAAGTAATAGGACTTATATATATATCAATGATTTTTAACAGGATGGAAATAAACTTATTACCTAACGTTACTGATAGTGTTTTTTTTTTAATAATTTGCTCTGTGAATTTTATTTGCATCCAGCTCTTGACCGGGATTACTAAAATTTAATATTCTATATTTGAAATTTTCATTTTTGTTTGCTTGGAATTGTTCCCAACTCCGATTTACCAGATGAAATACTGTCATATATATATATATATATATATATATATATATATATATATATATATATATATATATATATATATATATATGCTCCTACGGTAACGATCTGGATATGTACCCGGCTACAACGTGTGATTGCGGCAGAAAATTCAACAGCTTGCAAGGAACACGAATCCACAAGGCGCGCTGGTGCGAAGAACGTAATTCTCCTGCCAGAGAATGTAAATCAATTGATGGGCCTATGAGTCAGGTTTACCCCCAAAGTATTCACGAGCCAATTGCTGACCATCAGCGTCCTGGAGACATTTTTTGCATGCCAAGAATTTAATGGCCCAAGGGTAATCAGATAGCTACCTGGACTAACTTAGACCAAGAGCTTTCTTTTTACTCACCACCCATCTTGAGGGCCCCTTGATAAACAAATAAAATCTTTTAGTGGAATTATTTATAACGTTTGTCTCGAGTGCTTTTGGGCAGTAACGCATAAATGAAAGAAAGTGAATCGAATAGATAACGGATATAGAAAGGATTTCAACACCAATGTTATACACGTGTAACCACCATTCTCGTGTAATTACGCAAAATCAAGAAACGGTTGCTTTGACATCTAACGGCCGTAAGTAAACGCTTTTTTAAATCACAAACTGCCCCCAAATGAAGATGAACGAACGTCCAATGTAATGTCCGCTTTTAGTTGATCTTGTGTATACATAGATATATATTTCTTTTAAATACCCTATCCGGTGGCAAAAGCTGCTCGGTAGCGCCAGGAGTGGCAGTACCGCCTTGAGCTACCGAAACTGTGTTATCACCCTGGTTGGCGGCTGATGAGGCTAGGGTATCGCACGTGCTTTCACACATTGTATGATGAAAAAAAAAAAAAATATATATTTATATATATATATATATATATATATATATATATATATATTTCGCTTTCAGTACATAGGCGCAGTAGATTTTAAATTTGATTTTAAATTCACTGGCATTAGAATATCCACGTAGAAGAAAATAACTTATAATTAGCTGTAATCACATCACAGTATGATTTTAAATGGACCTATTCTTAGTAAAGACTAGGAATCCCCAATTTTTTTACCCGAGCGCCATAAATCTTCATTTAAAAGCTTCTAAATGAACAGAAAAAAGCTAAAATTTAAAGGTAACTATTGCAGTTCATAAATTAGACATTTGATGTTGTTTACATTCACAAAATATGGTAATATCTGGAATAAATAAAGGGGTTGACAGAAAGAGTACATCAGACTTTTGAAGATTTGATAGTTGCCAACGTCGGGTAATCTTGGCATGTTTTATTTTGGAGAACAACTTATCAGAGGTATGTATTGCCAGAATTGTTTACAAATTTCTGGGTGTTGGTGAAAAGATTGAGGATTCAATCAAGTGGAAGCATGCGGTTCTTTACATTTAGAGGATATTGCTAGCATATCGACTTTTAATCTTCTGAACACTGAGTTCCATCAGAAGTTGTGATAATACATCTTTAGAGTCAGCATAAAAAGTGAAAATGAAAATCCAGCATGCACAGATATGCCTCAAGCGCTGCATGTGGCCAGCATATCACAACTTGGTGACTTATGGTTAAGATTCATTAAATAAACCCAGGTATTTGTTGAAGTATAGAATGCAGTAGGACAGATTACTAATGTTTTGTTTTATCAAATTTGATTGACTGATTAACCATCAACTTAGAAGGTTATAAGAGCTCAATTATGAGGGAATTTGCCATTTAATATAACCCAGTTTACTGCTTAGCACCTAGAAATAGTGCATTCATGTATAAATGTCTATAAATTTCGTATAATCATCAAAATCACAGGCGATGGAATTGTCAGGTGCATCGACACGACCTTTAACTGAGTGCCAAAATCGTTACCGCATCAAAATCACATAACATACTTAGTACAACGTGCGAAGTCTTGTTCGCAGAAAGTTTGCTTGATCTGAACAAGATTAACTCTGTCCAATGCATTGTATGCAGCTGCAATGTGTAGCCAATTGATTCGAAAAAGAAAGCAATGTTAGCAGAAATTCGTCTGAGACACAACAATACCAGTCCACAGAGTGCACGTACGAGCTTTGAAAGATTATTCTGATCGAAAACAATGCCATATTTTTTCCAGCAAAATGAGAACGTATCTATATATTAGATACGTTCTCATTTCACACACACACACACACACACACACACACACACACACACACACACACACACACACTATACATATATATATATATATATATATATATATATATATATATATATAAACACTTTCTGCTGCAATGTTTCATATCTACCTTTTGGAGAAATGTCATTTATTTTAGTGACGATACGAAATAGCCAAAACAAATCATGATTAGCCAATAATATGAATAATTACGAGTAATAAGATAGACGGTCAAAATAGAGAAAGGTGAAAAGTAAAGCCCGAAATAATGTATAATTTCACTTTTGATATCACCGAATAATCAGCACAAAACAACACCATAAGAACCAACTATGATAAATTGAAAATAGATTTGACGCAACAGAATAGCAACTATTGGTTGTGTGGTGATAGAGACAGAATGGTTAATCAGATAAGGAAATAAAGTAAAGTTGGCGACCGTAGTCGAGAGCGACCAGAAGGCTCCCTTTTCAATAGCTTCTACACCAAGGTGTAATGGAAGGCGCAACTCCTTTCCCTGGATTGCTCCATTTTACCTTTGATACGTACCTTATATTATTGAGAGTTAAGCAAGGAGGTATCAAGTACCATTTTTAAAGTCTTTGCGGCCCAGGATTGAACCCAGGTGCCCCGTACCATTTGCGAATAAGTAGACGCGGCAAATTAGTGCAAAAAGAGTATAAGACAAGATATGGCTGGGTTGGGGAGGAAAATGATTCATATAAAAATAATTTAGCTTTTAAGATACAAAAAGATCACATAATCCAGTCTAGGCAACCAGAATTAGTGCCAGCGAATAAATGAAAGAGAACTTAACAAATAGTGGGTTTGTCGTCTCGACAGACCACAGAGTAAAATTAAAAGAAAGCGAAAACGGAGCTAAGTACCCAGCCCTCACTAGAGAGCAAAAGTATTCATGGAACATGAAGGATACAGTGATACTACTTATAACTGGTGAACAAGGGCTTGGTAAGTGGACTGGAGGAGTTAAAAACCTGTGAACGAGCAGAGGTAATCCAAACTACGGCATTTTTATGGTCAGTCAGAATAGGGAAAAGAGTCCAAGGAAACCTGAAGAGACTTGCTGTCATTTCAACTCATGCGAAAGAACATCAGCTAACGCTGATGAGAAAAATTCTCATAAAATAGGCGTATAATAAACTGTTGGCTCCGTCACCTCACACCGTACATAGATTATTGACAAAAATTATTTCAGAAATCATAAAAAAAACTTGAAAAATACCCAGTTGGCCTTTCCATAATATAAGATGATAACATCTTTTCTAAAAGAATGAATAGTAAGATTAATAAAATGTAAAATATCTTGCCTTTTTAACATAAGTGAAGCAAAAAAGAATCAGCTCCTCGTAAGCAAGATGAGGATTGAGGTCTAGAGATCCATACAAAAAAAATCTAAGCATGATTTGGATTGACTACAAGAAAGCCTTTCATAGTGTACGTCCCGAATAGATTCAAAACGTTCACAAATTTTTAGATATATCCCCTGTCATAATAACATTCCTAAAATACAGTATGGTGAGTGGCATACTCAACTGAATCCATGAAAAAGGAATGTTTGAATCTAATAATCTTAGCTTTATCACTGGAATATTCCAAATATATTCTCGCTTTCATTTTTGTATAGCTTTAGTACTTCTCACTGGTGAACGTAAAAACACAGCCAATACATTTAAAAAATACTTTAAAAATTAACTGCTCACTATAAATGGACGATTTAAAGTTCTTTGCAAAAATAATGACGATTTGGAAGGTCTTCTAAGCACATCAAATCATTTATTGATGACATAGAGATGCAAATTCGCCTGGAAAACGTGCCAAAGTCACATTTAAGAAAGGTTTCCTGGTAAAGTCTAAAAACTTAACTCTAAATATAAACATTGGAATTATAGAGTTAGAACTTTTAATGATAGCAGCAAAAGCATAGACAGAAAGAATAGAATCTCTATCTTTCCTCCGTTTAGGGCGTGAGTTAAGACCCATTGAAGGATTGTAAGAAACTGAAGATGAATCTGAAAATTAAATAATCAGAATAAAAAATAGCGTTGATATATCAATACGAAGATTCGAATACAAAATAAGAGAATAAAGAAAATAATTACAACGACCGGAGGCAGCTTAGAAAACTGAACTGAACAACAAACAGTAAACAAAAATGGGAAGAAAAAGAAATTGTGTGGATATTTCAAGCCAAAACTGAGGGACTCTAATACAAGAAAACCTGGACATGGCAAAGAAAAGGAAACTGTAAGAGAGATACTTATTCTCTTCTTTAAGGACCAACTATATTAAATTGAAAATAGATGAGAATGGCTCGTGTATGTTATCTTTTTGAAGGGATGAAATTATTTATCACACAATCAGCGCATGTAGCAAACTAATACACAAAGACTAGACACGACTGGATAGGAAAGGTTGTCGATTACCAATTGTGTAAGAAATTATAACTTGACCATACTATCAAATCGTCTATGGACAACCCAGAATCCGTCCAGGAGGATGAGGCATACGAAATTCTCTGGGATGTTGAGAATCACTTGATCTCAGCCAGATGACAAGACCTAATGATGATAAAACATATTTTAAGAGAGAGAACCTGCCAACTAGTGGACTTTGCAGTCCCGGTGGACCACTGAGTAAAAATGAAAGAAAATGAAAAGAGAGACAAGTACTTGGTTCTTGAGGCAGAAGTAAAAAGTTATGGAACATGAAAGTAGGTGTGTCATCGATTATAATTGGAGCACTCGGAACGATCCCCAAAAGTTAGCAAGGGAACTTGACGAGTTTTAAATCGGAGGTTGCACTGAGACCATACAAACTCTTTTATAAACATTGGCAGGAATACCGAGAAGAGTTCTGGAGACCTGGGGGGAATTGGTGTTAATCGAACTCCAGTGACAGGCTATCAGCAAACGTTGGTGTAAAATCTAGAAGAAGAAGAAGAAGAAGAAGAAGTTGAAAGAGGAGGAGGAAGAGAACCCTATTGAAATTTGCTATGGACTATTCATAAAACTGGCAAGTGATAAACTCAGACCAACAGACCAAAGAGCAAAAAATTACAAGGCCTTACATCCGAGAATTGACATAGACGCTAACTAAAAAAGAAACTAATACCTGCCTCCGGTAAAAGAATTGGCAACATTAGAAAAGAAGAAAAACAAGAAAAAAGAGGAAACAGAAATGAAAAAAAAAAGAAACAATTTAATGGATATTTCAAGTGACAAACTGTTGATATTCCACCCCAGCAGATCTGAACACGATTAAGAAAAGGAACATTATAAAAGAAACTGAGTTACCTCCAAAATCAGCTTAGAACAACATCCTTAATGATTAATTCTATTAAAAGAAAAACATGATAATACGCAACAGATTGGTAAGTGTAGGTTATAAAGAGAAAGAAATGCAACAAACAAGCAAAAAAGTAGTTCATATTTAGCCAAGACAAATTGATAAAGGTTATCTCCCGGGAATTGTGCGATAGATTAAAATTTGACGGTACTCACAAATGGTATATGCAGAAACCAGGATTCGTCCTAGAAAAGAAGATGCATAAAGTTTTCTGGGAATCTAACAGATCACATAATACCAGCCAGAAGACAGAACTTAGCATCAATTAAGGTAAGAAAAATGGCTTTTTTGTCGATTGTGCCATTCTGGCAGACCTCGCCGTAGAAATAACAAAAATCAAAACAATAGACAAATCCTGAGACCTTACAAGAGAACTAAAATGTATGCGGAAAATTCGGCTGACGGCGTCGTTAGTACACTTAAAACAGAACGTCAAAGCTTGTAAAAAAGACCAGAGCAAGCAGGAAAATCGATATCATCCAGTGCAAAGCATTGTTGATATCGGCCAGAAAATTATGAATACATGAAGAGACTTGAGGAAAATTGTGGTCACTCAGACTCTAATAAAAATCCCTGCACTGAGGCTGCAGTGAAATCCAAATAAAGGAAAATACGCAAAGACACAATGAAATAAAAAGACCGAAAAAAGACAACGATAAACAATACGGACAATGCGACACGAAGAAATATACTAAAAAACTGAGCGTATGAAAGACTAGTCAAAATCTACCCGGACGGAATCAAGGAATACAAGCAAAAAAGGATCCCCAGAAAAAATAAATGAATGAAAGAAAATTCAAATGAATGAGTCGTTGGAGAATACACAAGGACAAAACAACAACCGGGTGCTAAAAAGCAACATCACTTTGGAATAAAATATGGGAACATAAAGCACATAACCGGAAAGTGAAATGGATAAATAGCACGAAAAATTGGAAATATTGAAAAAAAAAGCACAAAAAACAGGTCATGATGCGATATATGAATGCGTTTCTCAAAAATGCCACGTTCATCCACGACAGACTTTTTCCAGCACTTGAGTGACGACCTAGAAGAAGCTACCATTACCAAATAAATTACGATGGGAAAACTATCTTAATTTAGAAAACAACCGAAAAGGAACCATCCCCATCAAATATAGACCGATGCAATATCTACCTATGATGGAAATAATACTAACCAGACATATTAAAGAAGAAATATGTTATTCCCTTGTATGTAACATATTATTTACAGAAGAAGAAGAAAAAAGAATGCTGCAAAGAAACAAGAGCAATAAATGAACTACAATATATATATTTGTAAAATTCCGGAACTATTCCTTGTCGCCATTTTTATAATGTTCGAAACTATTATTCGCCACTTTTTTAATGTTTGCGAGTCGGATAAATTTTGCCTGATTTTCCTCACTCTCGAACAATGCCAAATACTGAGTATGGAATGCCAAGACCATATTAACTCGCAACATTTCATTTCACCTCTATTTTGTATACGCACTACTCCTCTCATAACTGTGTCGGATCTATTTGTATATCCACCACTTCTAGTCAGATGAACTCCAATAGATCAATTCATTTCAACTCTTGTGTTTGTTGACAAGAGATCCGTGTTCGACTTACGAGTCGGTATCGGGACATTCTTCTATATAAAACACACACACACACACACACACACACACACACACACACACACACACACACACACACACACACACACACACACACACACGCAAATATATATATATATATATATATATATATATATATATATATATACAAATAAACCAAATAAAAGGTGGAAATGGGGTAATGGCTTTGATTTATTGCAAAAGAGCCTAAAAATAAGCAGGATAATAGAATATCTGAAAAAAAAAAGAGCCAAATATCCAATAGGGTCATTAAATTCATTAAAAAAAGGAATGGGAAACTGGACAGTGGAAAAGCAGCAGGTGGAGAAATCCTAGCAAGGTGAAAATGTGCAAAGGTGTATTTCAAGACTCACTCCCGCAAGCGATGTATTTTTATAGAAATGCATTCTCTAAAATATATTTCAGGAACTCACCAGAGAGTTACAAATAAACTAAATCCAGGAAAAGATAAATAACCCGATGTATATATTTGTATAAATGAAAACAAAATAAAAAAGAACTCGGTGCTTTATTACAAACTATAAAAGCATGCTGTGATGAAATAGGAATGGAAATTGTCATAAAAAAATGACCTATCCTAATAGTGAACATTGGGAAAGAGAAAGAACAGTAGGAAGAGAACTACTAAATGAGGAATGAGTTGGAACGTTTGAAGAGAAGGAAAATAACAAGTACTTGGAAATATGGGAAGAACATCTTCAAGTGGGTATGAAGGAAAAAATAAGAAAATAAGAAAGTTGCTCGAAACAAAGCTCTTCCGTAGAAATCTTATAAGAGGGATTAATAACTGAGGAATAACAGTGTAAAATACTTTGGATCAATCTTAAAATGGACACAGGAAGAACTCAGGCAAAAGGACCCGAAGACAGGAAAATATATGACTGTGCACAAGGATATACATGCAAATGCTGTATGTGTCAAGAAAAATGGAGAAGGATACGATCATAGAGATGATCGTTTAATTGCAGTAATTTTAGTTCTGAAGGAATTGCAGTAATTTGAGATCTGAAGGATATAGTTAAGAAAGAGAGATCTCGAGAGAAACTAAATCTCTATTCACAGTAGCAAAGGATAAGAATATCGCTAATATCTAACAGAACTGCAAGTGTATTTTATTTGGTGACAGAGATTAAACGGTTAATCACATGATAAGCAAATGCTGCAAACTGGCACAAACATAATACATGTCTAGGTATGATTGGGTGGGAAATGTGATCTGCTGGTAACTGGGATAGAGATTAAAATTTGATCATTATAACAAAATATATAAGCATAAACAAGAATCCACCCGAGAGTATGAGATGAATAATTCTCACGCACTTTGAGATACAAACAGATCATTGAATCTCGTCCAGAAAACTAGACCTAGTATAACTTAAAAAATAACTTTTCTTGTGGATTTTGCAGTTTTTCTTTTAATATTACGCCACTGGATATCAAGTACTTGTCATGGACTTTTAACATTTAATCCCTTATTAAACGAATTCAGGAAACAAGCACAAAAATAATACATGAGAAGGCATATCAAGGTGGGAGAAAATATTATACAATGGTTTATAGTTAGAACAAGTTGAGAAATCGTATATGCACAAACTAGCATCTGTCATGGAAAACAAGTCGCATAAAATTATCAGAGACATTGAGATACAAACGAATTTAAGTCCTGACAAGAAGATCTGATTTCGTGTCAAAAACAAGAAAATAATTAGTCATCTCTTGGATGTTGTATTTCAAACACTCATAAAGTGGAAAAAAAGAATTCGAAAAGCAAGAAAAATAAATAATTCTTCCAATACCTAAAAAATAATCAAAAACAAAAAAAAAGTAAACAAACAATAAGTTCAGTAAAACATGAAGTTGACGTTGATAATAGTTACACAGGATATAGAAGAGAACATTGTCACTTATACTTCTGAAAAAGAAAATTTGATCCAGTGATATCAATAATGTGATAAGAGAAATAGTTGATATATTGTAAATGTTGGCTTATTTTCTGTAAAGTATTCCCTTATAGGAAAGAATGCATTTAATCTGATTGGTTGAATGCATTGAAAGGTAACCAGAGTTTAACACTTAAGAAGGTTGTGTTCAAATAACTGAATCCAAGTAGCATGCAAAGCCAACTTAACCAAAATTTATTGTAACATATTACCATACATGGCTATTCCGTAATGGATCGCTAAATACATAAAATCCCCTACCGTACAAGAACTCACCATCAAAAACGTCAAGATGGTTACTTCTGACAAACTCTTAAAAATGCACAGCTACTCAACCATGCAGGTCTCATTCTCGTTGCCAAATTCTTCATCAGTCTAAAAGTTCGAAAAGCGAAACTGTCAAACGTTGTAATATGTAAATTGCTTCCAATGAAATACTTTCTTCCATCACTTATTGTTTCATTCAAAGAACAATTTAGAATATCATTATCATCAAGTCGTACTAATTGTAGAGAGTTCTCTGTTTTTCTTTCCCGCCATCAGTCTCAATTGTCAATGTTTCTTGGTGGGTCTTCAAGAATGCACACAGTTTTCTGCGCGGACCTTATGTACGTGTTGCGGAAAAGCGTGTAAATGATAGGACAGTTCGATGAATTTAATAAATCTTATTTCTTTGACTCGAGTGAAAATTTTGCTGATGAACAAAAAAGTTACAATGTATTTTCTTAGAAAATGTATTAAAAGAGCGTTAATATACACCGATAGAATATCAATAAGTTAGTGAATACAACTTTGCTTTGTTTTAAATGTAGATAATATATTTGAGTGCTTAAAAGATAATTGGGATAATGTCATTATATAAATGGAAAGGATATTTATGAGCTAGTGTAAAATAGACTATTATTCGCAGTAGAGGAATGAAATATCAATATCAGAATGAGTGTTGAGAAAAAGGGTAAACAAGATATTTTCGCCCCTTGAAAAATAATCAAATAATGTTGAAATTAGACGCATTCTTGAAGAAAGAACTTGTTAGATTTTCACTCAAGAGAAATATAGACGAAAGTTTTGAGTAGAATAGAAAACTAATTTATATCTACATGAGGTTTATCTATTTTATCGCTTAATTTTTAAGATTTATATAGGCTCTAAAATAGATAAAATGTGGATTGATTTATCTATGTTTTTAATTGGTTAAAAGTGTATTTTTAACAATGTAGGAGAGAAAATTGTTCTTATATTATGCTGAGTTCTGATCTTCAAAATTACGAGGCCATTAAAATATCATCATTTGCCATCTTGAAGAAGTAAAAAAGGCCGACGTCTCAAATGAAGATGCCGATTGATCAATACATTAAAAAATGCTGATGCAAAAACTTTAGCTTGTCGAGAAAATTCTTGCACAAAAATTAGCACCTGTGTTTTTTGATAGAAATAAGTTGATATTCCACATATGTACATTATTGGTGTCCCAAAATGATCGTCGTTAATGAGTTAATCTTTACCTCACAAGCCGTACCCGGTATGTTTTCTGTGCATTACTTGAGCGGTTCTGTAAGATGGAATGTAAATGGCCGTGCATCCGCAGTGTTTTTTATGTTATTCTCAGGATATTTTCTAGAAAGCCTATTTAATTCTCATGTAGTTCTCGTCGAGACTTTTCTCGTTTTGTTTTCTTAGAGTTTTGTTGGTGAATCTATATATTATTACTGACGGAGTTTATGCTTGGAAGAATTATCATTAATTTTTTCAGTGAAATTATATTTCCATATGACTGACAATCTGTCAATAATATTCCAATCCATCTCAATGCATATATTGACATCACTTTTAGTAAATGAGATATTATTTTTAAATTCAATACCATTCCTGAATATTTTGCTCAGTTGTTCAAATATTCTTACTTAGTTTCCCGAGGGTTATTAACCGTCTAACACCACAGGTAGTCTTATTTCAGTGGTGAAATGAAGCCAATTAGATTAGACTGGAAAAGAGTAACATTTAATATGGGAAATCTCTTCACATACTTCACACTCATCATTTCAACAAAATGAAAAATAAAAGAAAATATAAAGAAAAAATGACGTTTAAGATAACGTCTGTTTTCGCGCTTAGAATAATACTTATTGTCTTATCGTATGAAATGGAATAGGTGACCCGAGATCAAATCCAAAAGGAGGCTCTTAGCATTTTACTTCTCGCTAATGAATTGAAAAGGCATAAATCTATCTGGCCCATCCAAGCTATGAGAAAGTAGTACAGCATATTGAGTTACAAAATTAGGCAGCCTGTCCAGTGAAAGAAAAAAAAACATGATAAAATCCCCCTTGCCTAAGAGAATAATTGACATTGTATCAAATTCTGTTCATATCCAGATTGTATTCAGTTTTAGTATATTTTCATGCAAGTTAGCACCAACCTGCAAGAATCCTTCTTAATTGAAATATATTTATTTTCCTTCGAATGCCGACCGAAGAAGATGACTATTAAATAAGTCAGCAAAGGAAATGAGATGTGTTCATTTTTATATTAAATCTAAATCGTCTAAAGACATTATTAGAAATATGAAATAAAAAACAAGATTTTTTACAAGAATACAGACAATTGCTGACTAAGGAAAACACAGGAAATATATTTTTCTTAGTTGACCCTTATGAATTTGAGTTGAAAAACTAGATTTGAAGAAGTGCAGTCACCAAGTCAGAAATTGTCCCTTTCAAACGCCAATCTCTCATTAGAAATAACGAAAAGAGTAAATAGTCTTGAGCAGTGAGACAGAAACGTGGGACAAACCCATCAGCAGTCTGCTGGAAATTTAATTTGGGAAGAAAAGAATCACCTCAAGAAATTGAAGATAGTAAGACAATAAAGAAAAAAAATCCAACCAAGCCAAAGAGACACAGGCACAAACATCGTCAAAAATGAAATAAAGACAGTAAAATTACGGCAGTTTATTGAAGAGGGTAACAATATTATTGTGATTTACGTAATATACGTTGCGACAAAGCTCGTGACTGAATGATTTAATGTTTCTTGTCAAGAAACATGGTTCTAGAAAATACAAAATCTTTAGGAAATTAGAGACCAGAATGAAAAATCGGAAACTTTTGGCAGAGAAGCGAAACTATTAAAACAAAAACTAAATATGTGAATAAATCTACATAAAGCGAAAAATAAATAAATAAGAACGATCATAAATAAACAAACATAAAAGCACAAATAAAGAATAAGAAAACAGATCAGATGAACTGCACTTATAAAGGAAATAGAATAACCAAGAAAATGCGTGAAGTTAAAAAAACACAAACCAAAACAAACAAAAAAATGAAAAGTTTATCAGAAAATACGATTAGTAAATTCCACTGGGATGTACATCGAAAAAATGAAGAAAAAAAATAGTGAGGACAAGCAAAAATATTTGAAGTAGATACGAGTTACAATCAAAATATTTTCCAAACTTTTTTTGTACAGGCATTTAAAATTGTCGTAGACTCTTGAAAATTCAGCAGGTTATTGCTATGCATCTTATGCGATGACTGGCTAATTTTTATGATTTCAAGTTAAAATAAACAGCTACAGCAGCAATTGGAATACACCCTACTAAAACTTGATTGTCACAGCTGGCGAATTTCAAAAATGCAATCTGACACTTTATAAAATAAAATTCTGCAATAAAATTCTGCTTCAAACTTAGAAAAAATGCCACAGAAACATATGGAATGCTTCAGCCTGATTTTGGACGATCTTGCATGAATCAAGCATTAGTTTTTGAGTGGTATAGGAGATTAAATGAAAGCAGGGTGTATGTGATGGATGATGAGAGGTGTGGGAGGAGTAAGGAAGTCAATACACCACAGTTGATTGGCCAAAGGGTTAGGGTTAGGGTTACTATGTTGAGGTTTTAAGGGAGTTCAGGAAGAGATTCCTTGGGAAGAGGCCAGCACTCTTCAAATCGGGTCAGTGGCATTTACACCAGGACAATGCACCAGTCCACAACTCCATCCTTGCCATCGACTATTTGACCAAGATGGACATTACGTCATTTCCTCAGCCTTCCTATAGTCCAGACCTTGCTCCCAGTGACTTTTGGTTGTTCCCTAAGCTCAGAGGCTGTCGTTATGAGACAATTGAGGATATGAAAGAGGCTGTGACGAAGGTGATTGACATGCTCATGCAACAGGACTTCAATGGGGCCTCCCAGAAGTTGTTGGAACGGTACAGCAAGTGCATTGCAGCCACAGGAGATTACTTTGAAGGGGACTAGAGTTTCATGTGTGTAATATCAATAAAAGTGCCCATTTGAAAAAAAGTCTGGAAACTTATCGTATGCACCTCGTATAAATGTGTAGGTATTGAAAATTGTAAAATCGGATTGCATGGAATGCAAGATATATATATATATATATATATATATATATATATATATATATATATATATATATATATATATATACATGTGGGGGTAAATCATGGATTGTAATCCGACAATATATAAAGAAAAATTGATCACAAGGTAATCCAAGTAGAAGAAGAAATTTATTGAGAGGGTATGTCAACACTATGTCATTTCGGTTCTAATGTTCCATCATCGGGACAATGAGAGATGATATTAGTGATGTTGCATCAACGATGAATGTGTAAAAAGTGCAAAATATAAAAATTTAGGGAAAATTTGTATAACAAGAAAATGTTTATGACAGGAAAACGTTGGACGTTTGATTTATGAATCAGCGTTTGTTGTTTTAAATTACGTCATTTGACTTATAAGAGATACTGTGTAGAATTGATGTCCCTGTTGTTTATCAAAAAAGATTTCGAGTCATTCCTTGTTTTCGACGAAGTTCTAATCCTATAAGTCTGGATTTTTCAAATGTATGTACCTCACGATTAGAAGTTTCATTTTATAGACGTATATAATACAGGAAAATATATTAGGATGGATGAAGAACACTGGACATACAAGTAGGTATGATCTTTTTCTTGTATATAGTTGTTTAGATACAGATAAATATATATACAGATAGATTGATATACGAGTAAATTTGTACAAACTTTGGAGAACTAACAAGAAATTTATTAACGAATCTAACTTAATATCCGAAAAAGAAGCATCCGCAATGGACTGAATTCAAACTTAACGACATTAAGCATGTTAAATAGTTTTTAGAATTCTGTGAACAAAATATTCAGCGTTTACAATTCTATTTTGATTCGTATTTACTTGTTCAACGGATTCAAACTTCTACACAAAAGACCCGTGCAGGTACGATACAATGTAGATAAGCATCCAGAAGTATATCAAGAAAGCAAGATGCATCTTATGAACACATATGGAGAAAGAAAGGATTACTTGTAAATTATCACGGGCCAATCAGTAGCTACAATGTGTCAGTTATTTGAATAGTGGCTTGCATATAAAATGGATTGAAAAATAAAAGATGAAAAATGAAGAAATATTTTGAATAAGTTTTAACAAGTAATAATAGGGATATTATGTGTGTGATAATTCTTTCTTTACAATATTAGCTACATTTCTTCTCTTAAATGACGAGTACAAGTAAATTGGTGTCTACCTGAATTCATTCATATTTGTAGTAAGTTTTATAATTAAAATGGTTATCTATCACTCTCAGTTTAATATATCTCTCTGTGTGCCTCTCTCTCTCAATCTCTATCTCTTTCTCTCTTTTTTTCTCTCTTTAGCCAAAAACTACCGAGGCATAACACTTACATCCATAGCTGCCAAAATCTACAATGCCCTACTACGAAACCAAATAGAACCCAAAATCGACAACATACTTAGAAAAAACCAAAATGGCTTCCGAAGAAATAGATCCACGACCTCACAAATATTAACCATCCGCAGAATCCTTGAAGGTGGACGGGCAAAGAACCTACAAGCGACATTAATATTTGTCGACTTTACCAAGGCTTTCGACTCCATTCACAGAGGAAAGATGGAACAAATCCTACTAGCGTACGGCATACCTAAAGAAACCGTAGCGGCA
The DNA here is from genome assembly GCA_963585895.1 of Sepioteuthis lessoniana. Classification (NCBI taxonomy): domain Eukaryota; kingdom Metazoa; phylum Mollusca; class Cephalopoda; order Myopsida; family Loliginidae; genus Sepioteuthis; species Sepioteuthis lessoniana. The sequence continues at coordinate 56,768,645 of OY757911.1, read as the reverse complement.
ATAATGATTCTCTATAGAAACACTAAAGTAAAAATACGATCACCGGATGGAGACACAGAATACTTTGACATTGTAGCAGGAGTACTACAAGGGGACACGCTGGCCCCGTACCTCTTTATCATTTGTCTAGACTACGTACTTAGAACATCGATTGACAAAATCAAAGAGAATGGCTTCGAACTGACGAAGAAAAGAAGCAGAAGATACTCCGCAACAACAATTACCGACGCCAACTACGCCGATGACATAGCGATACTGGCAAATACATCTGACCAAGCCGAAACACTTTGGAACGAGCAGCAGCAAGCATAGGCCTCTATGTTAATGCACACAAAACGGAATACATGTGCTATAACCAAACGGGGGATATCTCCACTCTAGAAGGAACCCCACTTAAACTAGTAGACAAATTCACGTACCTAGGAAGCAGCGTCTCATCAACCGAAAAGGACATCGAAACGAGGCTAACGAAAGCATGGACAGCTATCAATAGGATATCGATTATATGGAAATCAGACCTAACCGATAAAATGAAACGCAGTTTCTTCCAGGCAGCGGTCACATCGATACTGCTATATGGATGCACTACATGGACGCTAACAAAACGGCTGGAGAAGAAACTAGATGGCAATTACACAAGAATGCTGCGTGCAATCCTGAACAAGTCCTGGCAGCAACACCCCACAAGACACCAACTGTACGGCCACCTGCCCCCTATCACGAAAACTATTCAAGTTAGACGAACCAGACATGCAGGACACTGCTGGAGAAGCAGAGATGAACTCATAAGAGATGTACTCTTATGGATCCCCACACATGGCCGCGCAAAAGCAGGGCGACCAGCTCGAACGTACATTCAGCAGCTATGTGAGGATACAGGGTGTTGTCCTGAAGACCTACTTAGGGCGATGAACGATAGGGAGGAGTGGCGAGAGAGGGTCAGGGATATCCGTGCTACCAGCACGATAAGATGATGATGATGATGATACATATATATATATATATATATATATATATATATATATATATATATATATATAAAGAGAAAGAGAGACAGTGTCTTGGTTTGTTGTGAATAATTCTACAAAAACTACCGCACAAATGTATAAATAACCTAGCCTATAAAGTCAATCAGAAAATCAGAGAAGAAAATAAAATAAGAACAAAAATAAGAAACCTTTTTAATAGCAAAATTGATCAAGCATGCAAAAATCCATTTAAATATGCATCAAGCTTAAATGGGATGGTGAAATCGAACTTATGTTCCATCCTACGAGAGACAATATATTTAGATACGAACTTTAAGAATTTTGTTTAAAAGACATTATAATTGCTAAATCCTATTGTAACAAAAGTTAAACTCATTTCATTTTTATATTACAGAACAATAAATCAGAACATGAATTCCCCAGGGGGTGTCCACGTGGTGTAATGGTTAAAGCGATCCTATTTACCCAACTCCTCCGCTCGGGCAGGATATGACACAAGGTCAATTTTTAAGCGGAGTTTAGCAGGTTTGAATTCAGAGTTTTCCTTCTCCTAGACTAGTTGCCTCACCAAGGCTGAAGAACCTAGTCTGCCCTGCTATTTACCCATAGCTGGAGGCAGTATAATTGGATTGATACCTTTCCCAAGGGTATTAGTGCTATGTTAAATGCAATCAGTCTTGTCCAAGAATTGAACTCGTATCGCCGTGTCCATATCATGGGACGATAACCATTACACCACGGTTAAAGCGATGGACTGCGGAATCATGGTATGCCAGTTCGTACTCCATTCGAGCTATTACGTTCACTTTCGAGCAAATACACATTGAAAAAGTATGAACCCAGCTATGGATTAAGTAATAACACTAATGTTCTTCTAGGAGATTGCCTTCGGCATTAAATAATCTAAAAAAAGGTTGATATGGCATTAAACAACAAAACCATGAATTTCTCTGAAGGACCAAACGATCTAATATGAAAAGTGGCTTTAAAAATGTCGAAATTGATTGTGGTCAACCAACCAGAGATTTTAATAACTATATTGAAATCGAAGGTAATATTCAATGTTGAGAATAAACCAATAATTAACAGAATTGTGTTATTTCATGAATAATAAAATCAAGACAGAACGAAAAAAAAAAACAAGTTTTTAAAAAATCGACATCATGGATTCATAGAGTAAAAAATTTTTTACATTGCCTGAAATGGAATAAAAATGTAACGAAATAATGCGAGAATATACTTTTCAGACGAGACTCAACAGAAGCAATATGAAATATGAGCGGTGAAATATTCTAGAAATTTTCTAAACTGCACAAGAGGAGAACTAAGAAAGTTTAATTGGATAACAAGATAAATATTAATCATACACCCAAGAAATCAATTTTGAAAAGGGAAAGTACAAAGTTGATTTATCAGTTTTGATGGTAAATGGTGCAATGGGTGAATTGTCGGGGTTTTAAATAATTAATTTCGTGCATGCACTTTGTTTGATTCAGGTTTTGTCTACTGTGCCGCAAACTAGTTTCAGTTGGGAACGGTTTGTGATAAAAGCAGCACGAAGACGCAACACATTCTTCCGGCAATTTGGTTACAGATGTTCTACAGGTTAGCAAAGCAGACGATTGGAAAAAATTGAATAAGTCATTGTGGATTACGATAGTATGACAACTAGGAAACCCCCCTCTTAAGAAAAGAACTCAAAAATTTCTTGATGTGAAC
>OY757911.1:56740937-56763437 GCA_963585895.1 Sepioteuthis lessoniana | reverse complement strand
AAAGTGCCCATACGAAAATAGTCTGGAAACTTATTTAATGATCTTCGTATATCTATATATATAATCTTGATGTATAGGAATATTATAAACATACTGAAGTGTATTTCATACTTTACGCGAAAGATAACCTTTAAAAATGACTGAGCATACATAAGGTTAACAAATATGACAAATTACCTGAAAAATGAAGTACACCTGATCGATTATATAATGATATGAATGTGTCAATATATTTATCGAAGAATGAATAATATTATACTTCATTAAGAATAACGAATTTATCAAGAATTTGGTGGCTAGCAATCAGATATTGGATAAATTGAAAAACACTTCACATAGTCCATAAAAATAAATTACATTAATCATTAAATACGATATAGGATGGGAAAAAAATTAAAGGTTATATGTTTCAGATATATTGTTTGAAAATAATAATGATGACATATTTGCTCATATAATACGCCACAATAAAATAACTATGGAAATAAAGCCTACAAAACACCGAAGTTTATCGTTGCTGAAAGGAAACTGCAAAGAAATAAAGTTTTCTGTCAGTGGAAACGAAATCCCTACGATTCGCGAAAAAAGCGTTAAGAATCTCAGTCGCTGCTACTCCCTACCACTTACTGACCGACATCGCTGGCAGGACCTAAGGAAACAGCAACAAAATGAAGTACGCTTCATTGATAAATGTGACATCATGAACAAAGATAAAATATGGTGCATTTATTTTGGATTAATTCCTAAATTAGCCTGGCCATTGAAAATATATGCGGTATCACTTACAAAAGTTGAAACAATGGAGCGGTTAATCAGTAAATCTATTAAAAAAATGGTTGGGAGTACCTAACTCCTTAACAAACGTGGCACTATATAGTTCATCAACAAAACTAAAACTTCCAACGTTGTCACTTGTTGAGGAATATAAATTAGGAAAAGCGCGACTCTTCCAAATGCTGCGTGTCTCTCGCGACCCACTGGTGAAGAATGCTCAGCTTTCTGTTATAACTGGTCGGAAATAGAAGGCAAAAAAAGCTGTTGAGAATGCTGAATCGGTCCTCAGGATGAAAGAAATAATTGGCACTGAGGTAAATAGAAAAGCAGGTCTAGGCCTACATCCACAGCATTGGTGGTCAAAAGAATCCACGGCAAACAGAAGAAAAATGGTGTCGGAAGAAATCCATCATCGTGAGGAAGTTAGGCGTTTTGCTACAGCTGTAGGACAAAGGAAACAGGCGCATGGACTAAGTGGGAGAATGCAAAGGACAGAACTATAACATGGAGAGACCTCAAGCACATGGTTCCAAAGAAATTAAGTTTCTTCATAAAAGCAGTCTACGACGTCTTACCAATACCAGTCAACCTTCATGCTTGGGGATTAACTACATCCGACCGATGCAGCGCATGTGGGAAAACTGCGAGCCTCAAACATATTCTCACTGGATGTGCGTACGCGCTAAGAAGCTATACTTGGAGACATAACGAAGTCCTGGAGATCTTTTCTGAGGTTTCAAAAATATGTTGTGAGACTGCCAATAATGCACTAAATATTATCAACAACAGAGCCATTCAGTTCGTTAAAGAAGGAAATAGTTCGAATACTGCACGTGAAAATATGCGTAAACCATCATTGCTTGAGGGCTGCACGGACTGGCACGTCCCACCCGATTTAAAACATAACTTCATATTTCCAACTGAAATAGCGTTAACAACAAAGCTTCCAGATATTTTCATTTCGTCAGTTAAAGAAAAAAAAAAGTTTTCGTTACTGTGTTAACGGTCCCTTATGAAGAAAATTTCGACTGGGCACATCAACGTAAGTTGGAAAAATATGAAGATCTGCGAGAACAATGTGTCATAAATGGCTGGTTAACGAATGTATTTCCTATTGAAGTCGGATGCAGAGGTTTTATTGCCAACTTAAACTCCGTTTTCTTAATTAATCTTGAACATCCTCCATCGGACAAGAGAAAATACATGGAAAAGATCCAAGATAAGGCTCTAACGGCATCAGCGTGGATCTGGCAATCCCACTGAGCGACAACAATCTGACAAAGTGTGGTGGTGTCGTGGGATACTGCTGGGACGCTCTGGGTTAGTGGTAATGATGCTTCGGCCCAGAGTTATCCTCTGATGAAGGCTTTCTTAGAAGCAATACTGTTGTATAAACATCAGTTAATGTATAATACCTACAGTACCAATAATGACTTTTGATCAATACGCTAAGCGAAAGCGTAGAATCCTATTGACTGATGTAGAACACATTGAGAAAAACGCTTGATAGGAGTTTATATAGGAATGCTTCATGCTGTCCTGAACATATCGTGGAAGAAACAACATCCATACAGCCGCTTCCTTTCCATCGGCCAAACGACTCAAACAGGTTTAACAAGATATGTTGGGCATTGCTGAAGAAACAAGAACAAATTCGTGAGCGACTCTTGCACCTGAACATGCTACTGTTTGCCAACTACTAAAGACTTTCTAATATCAACTCTGTACGGACTGAAGATGCAGTCTAAAAGACCTGCAAGTATTATTAGATTATAATGATGGAAAGTGTGAGAGATAGAGAGAGAGAGAGAGAGAGAGAGAGAGAGAGAGAGAGAGAGATAGTCAAGGAACTCCATGATGTCAGCGTGACTTCATGATGATGAGCGCTGAAAGCACAGCTAGATCACCAAAATTCAATATCGATGAGCCGGCTCAGTACTCAGGTGAAATTTTAGTTACAGTTTATACTGTCAATAACCTAAGGCCTGTACGTCAGACTAAGCAAAACGTAGTGAATAATTCAGTTCTATGAATTATAAATTTGAATTCAGCTATTTCTCTGTGAGTCATTTTGATACCCTCAAATTTAAATATAATGCTATTTAACACAGAGTCATGACTGTGGTCACTGCGCAAAATACATGGTAAATGAAGGTACTCCAAAACAGCTTGGCTTCGTCAAGAATTGCTATTAACGGAATGAAATTGGTATTAGGGAATAAACAGAACCCTATCCTTCAACTCGAAGAATATGCTGAAGTATGTTGATTTATTTAAATTGTGTATGTTCACGCATATTGAAGTGATTTAAAAGAGTCCGATTAAATGTGCTTGTCTACACAATTGACATTATTAATATTGCATATATTTAAAACCAATCCTTGAAGCAAACACTGCATCATATCAAATTTTGTCCATAGATTTTGCTATCACTATCTGACATTATTTATATACAGAAAAATCTAATCTATTAAATGTCACAAAATTTTTTTCAGCTATAACAGCATAGATGTATTACGTATGAATTTATTGCAATTACCTGATTTCTACGCCACGGTCATTTATTTTTCTTTGGAGTTCATTTGGTTTGAAATCAATTTTTTATTCTCCTAAACTTGTTGACACGACAAGATTTAAAAGAATTTAATTTACATATTTATTTACGCCTGGCAATGAGCTGGAGCCATGTATTTTGTAACCGGGCCATTGGTCAAATGAGTAGAGTGTTCTCAAAGTCAGGAAGACTGGGGTTCAATCCTTGGTCGAGTCATACCAAAGACTCAAAAAATGGTATTTGATGCCGCCTTGCTTAACACTCAGCATTATAAGGTAAGGATCAAGGGTAAGTGGAGCAATCCAAAGAATGGAGTAGCGACCTCCCATACACCTCGGTGTAGTAGGTATTGAAAAGAGAGTCTTCAGGACACCCTCGACAAAGCTCACAAAAGTTTTATTTTTTAAAGGAATTACTGAAACGCAAAAAATCTTGCCCAAGACTGAAACTTGATCTGCCATGGCCATATCTAAAAACAATATCCATTTTACTGTGATCATCTTCATGTACAAATATATATCTTTATATTTGTGTCTATTTATCTGTGTTTACAAACCTGAATTCATACATATACACTACATCTATGCATCCTCATATACTATTTAATTTTTAAAAATCAGTTTCTCAGTGTATATAACAAATATATTTCCAGATATTTGCTAACATTTTTGTTTAAAGGAAGTTTTAATCGCTTTATTTTGTATAAACACATACAAAAACAAAGCACAAAACAGACACACTGTTGCTGTTCTTCTCTCTGTTCACAATATCCTCGCTGTCTCTGTCTCTGTCTTTTTCTGTCTGTCTGTCTGTCTGTCGGTCTGTTTGTTTTTCTATCTCTCTGAATTTACCTAACCTTCAGGCTATAGGCATATGTGTCATAAAGTCAATAGTTGATAATCGGAGGACACCATCTCCACGAAGGCATAGTTGAGAGCACTACCCCAAATTTCTTTGAATTAGTCAGGATTATCAATTTAGTGGATGCCACAGACATTAGGCAACAACCCACACCTAAGCCTTTGAAGCGATGGGTAAGGACTGCCCTGGCGGAACAGGCACCTGAAGCCTTGCTCATATTTTTTGAGACTTTCACAAAAACCATGTTGATTCACTGAACGTGTCTGAACTTTTCGCTCTCAATATATGTATGCATATATATATATATATATATATATAAGGGAGATGGAATAAATCCCATGGTGTATAAATATTCAATATGGAAAACAAAATATTCATAGAATGGATTCTTGATTTGGCCTTTACCAATGTCTGGTCTATGCGACTATATTCAGGGAAGTTGTATTGCGACTGTAAGTTACATCGTAAAAATATTTTTCAAATTTTCCATTTTTCATTTTGACAGATGCCATTTTTGATTTTCCAATTTGAAATTTTGAATTTTCAATTTATTGTTTCCGATGAAATATTAAACAATAATACTGCCCTGAATATTGTTGCAAAGCCTAAAAATTATATATATATATATATATATATTTCACATAAAGAATGCAATCCCTGAATGATTCTTTTTGTTTATATATATATATATATATATATATGGGGGGGATTTCCTGTAGGTATAAAATTTCCAAATGTTGGATAGTAGAGGAGTCAGTCTGAAAACGATCCACTTTTGGTGTATGCCTCGTCAAAGAAATTACAGTAAGAGACACCAACAATATAGAATGTAGAGAGTCAACTGTTGGGTGGGATAGAGAGAGAAAGAGAGAGAGAGAGAGAGAGAGAAAGAGAGAGAGAGAGAGAGAGAGAGAAAGAGAGAGAGAGAGAGAGAGAGAAAAGAAAAAAAACCATTGAGGTGAGAAGGAAGAAAGAACCCCCAATAAATTAACGTGGTTCAGACTGGACAAACAGGAACCAGTATTGACGGTTGTATTTAAATTACTCCCGTTCACACAGATGTGCTTTGAGAGATTTTATCTATAGTTTTTTTTAAGTATAGTTATCTGGAAAGTAGTGCTTGTGTGATCAAAGACACAGAACATACTGATTATATAAGATTGAACACTGTTTAGGTCAGAGATTCGATTGGTTGAACTTGCAGGTAGTTTTATTTTTATGCAATCGAATGGCCGATAGTAGGTTTGCTAAAAAAGAACATTTTCATAATTAATCCTATTTTATATATATATATATATACATATGTTGTGTGTGTGTGTGTGTGTGTGTGTGTGTGTGTGTGTGTGTGTGTGTGTGTGTGTGTGTGTGTGTGTGTGTGTGTTTCAACAAACGATCTTATTTGTTGCTAAACATTCTTAGGATGGTCGTATTAACACTTAATATTAACTGAATATTACTACATTCTTCTCACATGGGACGTAATGTTTAAAGTTCAGGACTCTTGTCTCGAAATAAACGACTTTGAACTTCATTTGTAATCTTACATTCTGTTTTTAACTAATAGACTTGTGGAAACTATTAACCACCTTAATCCCACTTTCTATGAGTTAAGTAGTTACACTACTGTTCTTCTAGAAAGATGAATTGAGCATTAAATAACACATGAATTTCGATGTGTAATTAATGAAAATAGAGAAATCAGTTTGTGAGTAATACGATTGATTATTGCAAATTTCTTTAAATACTTTTATCGCATGCATTGTCTTTCTTTTGTGAAATGACATCAAATGACGCTGTGAAGTAAGGGCTTATTTCATGCACAGTAGGGAAATGTAAGTTGGAGAAGTGTCAAGTTCACAAAAAATTCAATGTAAGAAAAATTTTGTACAATGAACAAAAAGTTTTATTGACTGAGAAAACTAAATAGAAAGCATGCAAATCAAGAAAACGTGTATGAATGTAGGCGTCTCCACTTCATACGTACGTGTATGGGAAATCCTTGAAAAATATGCAACGTTGCGAGAGACTTACATATTGGAGAAGTTTTCCTAAGCTGTTTTTTTTCGTAAAAATAGAGGCTCGTGTTATGCCAAGTAATTTTAGAGATCCATATGTTATACACTACTCTGTGGTGTTGTATCCAATGAGACACGAAGTTTGGTAAGGACGAAAATTCCAAGTCCAAGAAGATGACATAAATCTTGTCTCTTAGGCATTCTGAGGTTAAAAAGAATAAGAACATCACATCGCTACCATATAAATTGCTTTGGCAACACTATCCATCTTTCACCACCAGAAATGCTTTAACTGATAGGAAAGTATCCGTACAAACTTAACAAATAGAAGAGACGGAATTGGCGAATTATATGCAAATGTAGGATATAAGGGTAAAAGTGAATTGTGAGTGTAATTTCGTACGAATTAGAATTCATTCATACGCATGACATATTTGTATATTCAATGAGATACTCTTGAAAACAAAATTATAAGATATCTTTATATACATCTACCTCTTATATGAGGTCACAGAATTACCTATCCTCTTATGTCTCCATTTCGACCGTAAAACTTATAGATCATGTTGATTTATACTTGTCTACTGAGTTAAGAATTGATATTGTTCTGAAAGGCAAGAGGTTAATTACTGTAAAAATGATGTAAGGCTTATGAGCAAATTTGTGGCCAACATGTTCATCCCGTAGTCGGCCAAGCTCAGAATATATTGATTATTCCACTGCAAAGAAGTACAACCTCCATCGACGAAGGAGTGTCTTGGGTATGACATCTGATGGTGAGTGTCTAGTTTTTGAAATCTGGGAAAACTGAAGGATACCTTCATTGTCATTACTTCCAGGTATGTTCTAACTCAGTATTAATAAAATGTAAGATCCTCTCTATACGTCATATGATTTTTTTGCAAATTATACGTATTAAATAAGAATATTTGATATCATATAACCGTGTGGATAAACACTTCATCATCATAATCATGCCGTTTGAACCACGGTAATTTATTGGGGGTTCTTTCTTCTTTCTCACCTCAATGGTTTTTCTTTTTTCTCTCTCCTTCTCTCTCTCTCTCTCTCTATCTATATCTCTCTCCCATTCTCTATACCACCTAACAGTTGACTGTCTACATTACATATTGTTGGTGTCTCTTACTGTCATTTCTTTGACGAGGCATACACCAAAAATGATTGTTTTCAAACTGACTCCTCTACTATCCAACATTTGGAAATGTTATACCCACAGGGAAAAACACCCACCCACACCCACACACACACACACACATATACATATATATATATAAGCAAAAAAATCATTCGGGGATTACATTCTTCATGTGAAACATATATATATATATATATATATATATATATATAATTTTCAGTCTTTGCAACAATCTTCAGGGCATTATTATTGTTTAATGTTTCATCGGGAACAATAAATAGAAAATTCAAAATTTCCCTGAACCTCTCCCGCTACTCATCCTTATCGTCTATCAGTTTCAGGAGGTCTTCCATGCAACATTCTGTATCAGTACAGAAGTGTTGTAGATATGTTCTATCAGGCCATCGTACCCTTGCTCGTTCGTGTGCGGTGGGTCGATAGTAGAACATCACTTAAGAGCTAGCCCTTATTTCTCCAGCAGTGTCAAGCATGTCTTGCTCGCCTAATTTGGATGGTTTTCGAGAGGGATGGTAAGTATCCATACAACTGCTGCTTTGTGGGGTGCTGCTTCCAGGACTTGTTGAATGTAGCTCGCAGCATTCTTACAAAATTGTCGACAAGCTTTATCTCCATACGGTTGGTCAGCGTCAATGTGGTGCATCCATACAGCAGTATTGAAACGACCCCTGCTTGGAAAAACTGCGTTTTTTTTATCTAATTATTCTGACTTCGATATCACAATAATCTATTGATAGCTACCGAAGCTAGTCACGTGTTGATATCATTTTCGGTAGATGAGACGCTGCTTCCGAGGTAGGTGAACTTGTCCATAATTTTGAGAGATCTTCCATTTCTCCGTTTTGATTAAAAGCACATAAACTCTATTTGTCTGCGTTGACATGGAGGCCTATGCCACCTGGTGTCCTTTCCAAACTATGGAGCAGGGATTGGGCTTGGGCGGGTGTATTTGCTAGAAGCACTATTTCATCAATGTAGTTCACGTACGTAATCCTTCATGCTGGTATATTCAGCTTCTTACCTTTGCTAGCGAAAAGCCATTTTCTTTCATTAAATCTATCGACATTCAAAGCACGAAGTATAGGCCGATAATAAAGTGAGATTGGGTTAATGTGTCCTCTTGCGACAATGTCAAAGAAGTCTGTGTCTCCATCCGGCGAGCGAACTTTTACTTTCGCGTTTTTATGTAGCATGATTATGTCTGCAACGGTTTCTTTGGTGAGACGGTAGGCGAGAAGTATTTGCTCCATCTTCCCTCTGTGCATGGATTCAAATGCCTTGGAGAAGTCTATAAATAACAGTGTCACCCCGAGGATTTTCCACGAACACCTTCCAATATTTGACGGATTGTAAAATTTGTGATGTCGTGGATCGATTACTTCAAAAGCTAATTTCGTTTTTCCTAGAATTTTCTCAATTTCAGGTTCTATGCGGTTTAGTAGCTGAGCATTGCAAATCTTGACCGCTATGTAAGTGAGGGTTATACCTCAGTAGTGTTCGCCAATGGCTCGGGAGACCTGGGTTCAATCCCTGATCGAGTCATACCAAAGACTCAAAAATTGGCACTTAATGCCTCCTTGCTTAACACTAAGGATTATAATGTATGGATCACGGGTAAAGTGGAGCAATCCAGGAAAAGGAGAAGCGCCCTTCCCTACATCTCGGTGTAGTAGCTATTGAAAAGAGAGACTTAGGGTCACCTTTGACTACGGTCACGAACTTTACTTATTTAGTTCTTGTCTATTCTGAAGACTCCCTTCTTGGGGAAAGGAGGATGCAGTCATTTTCCATCTGTTTATAATGTACTGGTTGTATACGTCAATGCAGCATCGGAGCAGTATGTCGTCAAATATCCTTGTTTTACATATTTCTGCGTGTATTTCATCAAGACCTGGCGTTTTCTTATTCTCAATTTTTCTCAGTAATACGTCGAGATCTTCTTGCGTAAACTATCTAAGATTAACATCTAGTGGATTGCTAATAATTTTCATGAAAGGTTCATCTGTAATTTTGAGGAATCTTCCAATGTTGTTTCTACATGTGTATTCGTTCGTCTTGGCTGGCAGCTTTTAATTTGGTTCTCGCGATGCTCTACCTTCTACTCATCTCATTTACTGTCTTCCATGCTATCCTTGATTGTCTATCTTCAACTGAGTCTTTCATTTTTTTATCTGGTCTTGGGTGTATTCTGTGTGTTCTTTTATGTATGCGTTATTTAGTTCACTTTGTGCCTTCTTAGGTATCGGAGCATTGGTGTTAGTTGTATTTTTCATATTTCATAGGGATGCGGTTTTCTCGTCGTCACCTTTTTTCTCCACTGCTTATGTCTCCCAGGGAACTATATGTTTTGTTCTTAGTTTGGTTTGTATGCATTCAGCTGCTGCTTCTGTGTTTCTGGTATCTACTGTAGTGCATTTTTAGACACTTAAACAACGCAAAAATGTTAATACAAATACACAATATATGCAATTCCATTATCTTGGGACATAGAATCACCCCAAATGTGGGGATATGCCGTAAAATCAATCGAGCAGTCAATCAATCGAATCAGGATCTTAAAATTCGATGCATATATGAGTATCGACAATAATTTTGGAATGCAAATTTATCTCGTATTAGATTTTGAAACTAAATGTGATAGAAACGACAGTTTAAAACAGAAAAAAGGAAAAAGAAAACAGTTTGATTTGCTTAGGTTTGGTATTATGGCATATCTAACATATAAGTTATTTAATGCCAAATCCACGTTTTTACATATAAACATTTCTATTTCAAACAATTAAGGTTAGCAGAAGTCCACAGTTCAGTTCTATTTAACTCATAGATAAAATCCTATCAGTTAGTACCACTCTGGGAGTGAGGACTAGGGGTGATCCACATTCTCCAAGGCTCCAGCATTACTGAAGCATCACCATCTGAATGTTTAATGTCATAAACAGGACACTCATTCGGGGAGTCTAAATTTTCTTCAGAGATTATGTTGCTGTATTCTGCAGCCCCAGCCGACGGGGCAAGACAAACAAACAAACAAAAAGAAACAAACAGATATTGTATCCAAATTGGATATTCAAAATGGAAGAAGATGAGATGAAATAGATATTGAGATATTTGCAGAAAGAAAGATATACAGGGTGATTAAAAAGTAACTCCTAATTTTATTATTATCATAACTTATTTCTTTGCGAGAAATGAATTTAAGAAATTGTAAAATATGAAGTTACTTTTCTGTCTCCCTGTAGATAACAAGGAAGGGAGAGAAACAAAGACATAAACCAAAAATAATGAGCTGTATAAAATTTGATCTCAGTTCATGTGATCATAGTCATTATGTTGCTCGCCCTCGTAATATATCAGGTTACCGTTTTTCTTTTCTTTTCTTTCTTTTTAATATATTTTATCCCTATTTTCCTCCGTCTTTTATTTCCTAATGGTTTTTGCTGCAATGCTATTTTTTATTGTGTACATCGTTTCCCCTAAGCTGTTCATCTGTTACCGCCAAGAAGAAATGGGTATTCCAATAAAAAAATGGCCCCCAAGTCAAAACATTATTTACCAGTAACCGTGAGCGACATCTGGCAATCTTTTATTTTATTTTTTTCGTTAGCAAATGTGCAAGAATAGACGATAATCTTCACTTCGTGCGGGCGATGATTTTATGTTTTCTTCTCAGGTATTAATAGATATTTTTTGTTCATTTTTGGGAGATCAGTTAAAATGATTTGATGAGAAAATGTCTGAGGCATAATAGCCCCGAAGTTAATACTTTTTTGCGTTTCGTGTCCAAATTTGAACTATTCTATTTGGCTAATAATTAATATTGTGCAGAAATAGACATGGACAATAGCGTAAAACGAGATGTTTATGTGAGTGGTTATACAAATAAAAGAATATTTCGGATAAATTGAAAAAATATCAATCTTGTACACACACACACACATACACACACACACACACACACACACACACACACACTATATATATATATATATATATATATATGTACTCGAAAAAGAAATCAATTACTGATCACTTGGATCATGAAAATATCATGCAAATGCTTGACTAGATCCTTCAAGAAATGTATATGGCTTAACAGAAACAAACGCACATTTTAGATACACTTATTTAATCTTTTACAATAATGTAACTGCGTTTTCAAAAAAGAGGTCTTTTTGATTGTCTTCTGTCAGAATTCTTTATTTATATTTTTAGAAGACATATAACTTAATCCAAAGATATTATTATTATTTTTTATCATTATTATTATTTTACTCATTCGGAGTTTTCTCACCAAGGTTAGCTAATTTTTTTTTCCACAGGAGTTGAACGACAGCAAGTCTCTTTGAGGCTACAGAACTCATCTTAGTATTCTGGACAACCTCAGCAATGCTGTAGTTTGAATGGTCTCTCACTTGTCCTCTTATTTCAATGTCACTATACCAATCCTTTGGTGACTGTACTGAATGCACCATTTAGAATGGTATCACTGTCATTTTAATATTCTCTAGCAGCTTTAGTTCTCTAGCAAGGTTTGAGTACTTATTTCCCTTTTTTATGTTCCTTCAGTTTTACCATGTGGTCAGTCAGAACGGCATTGTTCGCTATTCGGCAGTTTACTTTTTTTTTTTTTTGTCTAGCACTATGTTTTGTCGTCTGGCCAAGATTAGATGATCAGTTTGTATCTCAAAATCCTCCAAAATTTTGTCCGTCCCTTTTTACAAAGGATTCCGTGTTGTCCATGTACCATTTCGTACGGTCAAATTTAAACTTCTTCCACAATTCACTGTGGATCACCTTCCTCACCCAGCGGTGTCTAGTCTAATATATTTTTTGTGCCAAGTTACTGCATTTGCTTATTATGTGATCGATCGTTTTGTGTTTGTCACCACATAATGTACATCTATTTTGTTGTGTCTGTCTATTCTTGCATTGACATAGTCTTTATGGCGTTCTTTTGTGCTGCTGTCAGAAGACACTTATTTTCTCTCAAAAGGTCTCCCTTTGTTAACCATATCCATTTTTTCTCGTGTGAGATTTTGCTTTTTTATCCTTTGGAATATCCATAAAGTTATTTTTCTTAGAATTTTTTCGGGTTTTGTTTGTTCTGTTGATACTTGTGTTTCTTCATAGTTTCTGGTGGCTGCAATTCATCTCCCCCTCTCGATTTTTATGTGATTTTCAAGTCGTTGAATTGATGCGTAGACGCCATCTTGAATGTTGGTAAGTCATCTCCCTCCTCCTTTTCTTGGCATATACAGTTTTTCTACGTCATCTCTGGGTCATAAAGACTTATTCCTTGTTTTTTTGGGTCATTTGTTGAAGTTGTTCTCTCGTCCACCTTAAAAATGGTCTCGAGTATTTTACGAGGACGACAGCCCAGGTATATATCCATTTGATGAGATTTCTGCGATGTGGTTTTGTTTCCAGTAATTTTCTCGTTCTCCTGAAGTGTTCTTATTTAAATTTTTCTTTCACTTCTGCGTGTTTAATGGTGTCCGCTTCCAATATTCCCACGTATTACTGAATTTCCTTTTCTTCAAAAGTTCCTTTTTTTTATTTGTTAACCCTATTCCTACCAGGTCATTGAACTAGTGAGTAGACTGTTCGCCAATAGTCCGGGAGATAGGGGTTCAATCCCAGGTTGAGTTATACGAAAGACTCAAAAATGGTACTCGATGGCGACTTGGTTAACACCCAGCATTATAACATACGGATCAAGGGTAAAATGGAGCATTCCAGGTAATAAAGTAGCGCCGTCCACTTCGACTTGCTGTAGCAGCTATTGAAAAGAGAGCATTGGGGTCACCCTCGACTAAAGTTGACTTTACTTATTCCTTCCGTCATTTTTGGTTTTCCGCTTTCCCTTATTAGCATGGAATATTTTCTTTGCCAAATTCCATCCCTACATCTTGACTGTATATCTTCTCTGCCAGCATTAGTGTTTCCAGTTCTTTTTTCATTTGTGACAAACAGTTTGATGTCGTCCATGTGCATTAAGTGGTTGATTTTTTCTCGTAATTTATGAAGCTTGTATCCATTTGTGCATTTCCTGATTATGTGATTCATTGGCATTATCGATGATAATTATTATCATTACTTTACAGCTTGCACGTTTTTTGCTCCATCATTTCCCATGGAGTCAGAGTGAAACAACTCTCCAGAGTTCATTAGGACTCGTCTGAGGATTCTGGTCGAACTTAACAATGTTGAAGTCTGGATTGTTTCGATGCTGTCATTGATTTCAACTTCTTGCATTCTTTCTTCCATCCCTTGTGGGACCGTTTCAAACGCATTAAATACAATTGGTATCAACGTAACCTACTTGTCCTACAAGTATACTGTTCTCTGGCAATGTCTCAGTATTTGTTTATAATTTTTCGTTCTTTTATTTTCAATATGTGTACCGCTAGTCCGACACTAATCCACCCGAAGCGAGGCTCTCTTTTTTTGTTAATTTCAGCAATATCTGGTCTTCTATGTAGTATTAGATAATCCGTTGGTTTATGAAAATCCCAGTGAATTTTATGCATCTCATTTTCCTGGAAAGATTCTCGTTTGTGCCTCTATCATAAGGAAGTATGCTCAAAATTCAGTCTTTTTACAATTCCTTGTGTACTGTTTTACATTTCTGCGCCGGTTTGGTTAATTCGGCTATCGTTGAATAACAGTTTTCTATCATAGCATAAATCATACTTCCTCTAATAATTTTTCACTTCTCTAGAATTCTTCATACCAGTTACGGCTGTTAGTATTTCCCTAGGTCTGAGTGACAGCAAATACTCTTGCCGAACTGACCAAAACAGTAATCTGAATAGTCCCATTTTGACCACTAATTTTCAACTCTTCCAGTCTTTTTTCCAATACTTTGGTGACCGTTCTCTGTACGCTAAAAGCAATTATTTTTAGCATCACCCGCATATTTTTTACATTCCCAGTTCTTTGGCAAGTTCTATGGATTTTTTACTTTTGTTTTCGTTTTGATTTGCACCCTGAAGTCTGTGGGACGGTGAATGCCATTACACGTTTTCTTTTCTTTTCTTTTTTTTTCTTTTGCCCATTACCACAAGATATAGCCTCCTGGACAGCATCACGGAATTCGTTTGTATATGGAAATTGCTGACAATTTTATGTGACTCATTCTCTAAGAGGGAATCAGGTTTGTGAATATACCATTTGGTAGTATGGTAAAAATTCAGATTCTTGCGCAATTCCCAGTGGTTTGCTACATTACATAATCGATGATTATGTAATTCATAGATTTATCTTTGTCATCACATAATCTACACATGTTATTCTGTTGCGTATTATTGGTTTTGGCTTTAATATTGTGGTTCCATTGGGCATTGTTTTGTATTGTTATTAGAAGAGGTGCAATCATTCTCTTAAGGTTTCACTTTCGTAGCTATGTCCATGTGTTTTCATTAGATATTTTTCCAGTTTGTCACCTCGAAATATTCAGACAACCGTTTTCTTCCCATTTGTATTTCCTAGATTTTGTTGTTGTTCTGTTTGTTCTTACGTTGTAAATGCTATTACCGGCCACTAAGATAAGTCTTCTTTTATTTCACAGAATATATCCTCTTATTTATACATCTACACAATATTCAATGCTTCTTCTTTTCTTGACACATATAGTATGTACTTTTCAATTTTCTGCAAGTGTCCTCTTTTCTTAATTTGGCAGTCCTTTTCCTACCCTTATAAGTCTTTTTCCACTTTTAATTATGAGCATGATCCATTTTTCAATCCCAAATTCCATTCTTCTATTTTCGTATTGTTTTTATCCAAATCTCTATTTTTTTCATTTTTTACAAATTGTTTAATGTCGCCATATACGTAAGGTGAATGATATTTTTGCTTATATTGTAAATTTGTAGCCCCCAGTGAATTTCCATTTTATGTCATGAGCTGAATCATTGCTATTAGAAATAGTATGGGCAAAAGAGCATCTCCCTGGAAGATGCTTCTTGGGATTTAGAGTTCTGCTAACGCTTTTTCTTCTCACTGTTAAGTTCCTTTTCCAGTTTTTATGCCTTCCATGATGGACTTTATAATATAGTCAGACATCTTGTACGTTTTCAGACATTCCAATATCCAGGTTTTTAAACTATATCATAGGCCATACTGATGTCGATCTACGCCATGGTTACATTTTTCACCTTGCTTTGCTCTCCTTCAAGATGTGTTGATCATTGTATAGTGATTTAGTCGTTCATCGTTTCTCCTGTGGCATCTTTTCTGTTCTTCCAGTAAGAGTCCACAGCGTACAAGCGAGTAATAGATCTCTTCCCTTATCAGTGCTGTCAGGAGTGACCATTTCATAAGTAGACATGTTATTGGTCTATAGTTTCTTGAGATTCTTTTGTTGCTATGTGCTTTTCTAGATCAGGGTAGTTTTCCCCTTAGTCATATATTCGAGTATACTTGCTTCTTTAATGCATTTGACATACGAACGGATCACCTAATCTCGGCCAGAAAACCTGATCTTATAATAATCAACACAAAAAAGAACTTGCAAAATTGTCGACTTTGCGGTCACGGCTGACTACAGAATAAAACGAAAAGAAAGTGAAAAAGAATGATAATTACCTGCACCTTGCTAGGGAAATGAAAAAACTATGGGACATGAAAGTGAAAATTACACCAATCGTGATTGGTGTTTTTGGTACCGTCACCAAAGGATTACTAAAGAGACTGAAGAACTTGGAAATTATAGGCCATCCAAACAACTATATTATTGAGAACGGCTAGAATACTGAGAAGAATCCTGGACACTTGAGGAGACTTGCTTTCACGTAAACTCCAGTGAAAGACCATCAAATAACACTGATATAAAAAAAACTCTCAAGGAGTAAATAATAATTATTATTAGTATAATAATTATTTGATGGAGTTAATATAATCCTGTGCAAACAAATCATCATTATTCACTAATAAAGTTGTTTATGTCTGTTTGTCTGTGTTTTTGAAGACTATGTAACCGAACGCTTCGGTACAATTTGGTACGAAATACGATTTTTCTGTCGACATGATTTGTATCTCATTATGAATTTACAATAAAGTCATAATAGACCCCCAAATTATTATAATGATTTAATTTTTTCTGTGAAAGCCATTTACTTCCGTTTAACATCAGCATAAGATTAATTCACAAGCCAACGGTGACTAAGAAGTTAGGTGGTGAAAAGATAATCAATTACATCATTTAATAAAATATTCTTGAATGAAATTAATCTCTTGTGATACAATTGTATTTCTGTGTAATTATCGTAACATTTTTTTCTGTTTTCATTCAAGTTTTTTCATATATACAAATTATTTTCTCTACTTATAATATGAACAAACGTCATCGTAAAATAAAACAACAACAACCAAAAAAAAAACAACCAAAAAAAAACAAAAAACAATAAATTAACATTTTCAATTTTTAAGAACCTATATGAAATTACTGAATCAGATAAAATCAAAAGTGAATTATAAAAGATAGAATTATAAAAATTGTGTATATATCAAAAAAAATAATAGCAAATATTGTTTCTGATTTTGCACACCGTTGTTTTT
This sequence comes from Sepioteuthis lessoniana, assembly GCA_963585895.1. Classification (NCBI taxonomy): domain Eukaryota; kingdom Metazoa; phylum Mollusca; class Cephalopoda; order Myopsida; family Loliginidae; genus Sepioteuthis; species Sepioteuthis lessoniana. The sequence goes on along the minus strand of OY757911.1, from coordinate 56,746,498 downwards.
TTATTTGGGCCAAAAGGGAATCTTTCTTTTTCAGTTATACACATTTTTCTATGAAATAAAATAGATAATGATAAAAAAATCACATATTCCAACTTTTTATTCATTTGAACAAATTAAATATAAAATATTTTTTTTATAAAAATAGAAAAGAATATGTAAATCATGAGTTTATTTGCTTAATGTTATTAATGTAATTAAGAAAGAAATTATCACAAAGAAAAATGAAGTACCGTTTTATTATATTTTTTTTCTGTATTTTAATAAACAAATATTTCAAAATCCATTTCTCTCATTTCCTGAGGTAATTTCAGTCAGACAATGTTGAATCATTATGATTGAAAAAGTCGTTAAGCATAGACTTTTTATCCGATTGAACACTTGTAACAACTTGAAAAAAAGGAAAATTACTGAATTAAATAAAAAAAACAAAAAAAAACAATTTGGTTCATTACAAATACGCCGTCCTCATATTCTAAAATAATGAAACACATTATATTTAAATATATGAAGCTAATTTTTTAAAGAAATGATATTGATTTATGTTTTAATAGATATCGTCCATCCTCCAAATACTTTCTGATTGAATAAAGAATTTTCATTATTGGTGTAAATTTGTTATAATACTCGGTCAACGCCGAAATATATACAACTTAAATATGAATAACTTATGAATAATTATTTGAATTGTATGCTATCAGTAACATGAAACCAGAAAACTATGTGCAAGTAAATAACTAATACTAAATACAAATATTTAGTTGAAACCTAAAAGTTATTTGTATTTAATAGAAATACTTGAAGTCATACAATTAGTGCAAATTATTTGTATCAAGCAAGAATACTTAATGTAATATCACCGAGTGCAAAAACGTTAAGAATCAGCTACACAAAACAGTGAATATTAATTTACGATGAACGCAATTCTCTCAACTATAAGTGGAGGGAGGGGTTCCCTGTGGCGTAGTGGTTAATGAATTGGACTTTAACAACATTGAAAGTAAGTTCGAATTCCATTCACGCAATTACTTTGACTTTTGGACTAATACCCTTTGCAATGTATGAACACTCTTATTACTCTATCTATAGACTAAATAAGACCAGTACTGTTCTTCTACAAGAATGGTTCTGACATTAAATAACCTATGATGGTTGATATACATTAAAAACAAAGAAATCAAAGTCTTAGTTCTCAGCATAATATTATCAAGTTAGGCTTACATGAGGTTAAAATCAATCAATCAATCGATTCAAAATCTGAGCTTAACTTTCAAAGACTAAAACAATATTTTCTGAAATGAAAGTCGAGGAAGCATCGATATTAATTCTCTTATCAAATAAGACATCCATATTTAATCAAATATACAGTTTCCACACAGTAAAGTGTATTCCTTAAAGTTTCTGACCGTTTTTATAGATCTACGCATCGATATAACTTTAAACTAAACATGGCGTTGGGTTACAAATGTTTATTTTAAATTTATCGATTAAATTTAAAGAAGCACTCATCAGTGCACACGTTCATGCAAAAATAGGAATAATTATTCAAAGTCAAAGTCATATAAAATTATTTACACATTATTTACATTTTGGCTAAGGGCCTACTCAAAAGTTGTTGTTACAACACTTTGAACAAAATATTTCAACCAAGCAGAAGCAATTTAAAATAAATATAGTAAAAAGAACACCATATAAAATACTGCGACATGCACGTTCAATGTTTAACATGATTATCATATGGACATCTATCATCTTGGTCAATTGGTCTAAATTTGAAATTTTGACCATACTGATATTTTAAGCTATATATATATATATATATATATATTCAAGCATAAAATAGGATAATAATAAAAAAAATATAAAACATCACGACTCTGTGTTTCATGCTGCTGATATTCACGTGTGCAAATAATTGACATGTCAATTCCACATGAGAGTTTTCGAATAATTAGACATACGTAGACCGACAAATAAAATTCAGAGACATGATTTTGCTTAAAATATATTGTAATGTTTTTGTGAACATTTATGTATAGAGCGCTGTAAATATTTTACTGGTTAAAAACGCTTTGAGTGTGTGTTGTGTGTGTGTGTGTGTGTGTTGTGTGTGTGTGTGTGTGTGTGTGTGTGTGTGTGTGTGTGTGTGTGTGTGTGTGTGTGTGTGTGGTGTACAAATGAGAAAGGAATTATAACATTGGATATACAAATTTCCAAATTCCATTCCTCTTCATTCAGAGTAAAGTTTGCTGAAAAACGCAAGTTCAAAATCCTTTAATGTAAGCAGTGATAAATTAGCCAGAACGTAGTTATTTTAATAGATATAGTTAAGATTTTTGAAACGAATTTTAGCGGTATTTGTTATCTTAAAATAAAGAGAAATATATTCAGAGAGTTGAACATTCTTTGTGTAAATGTGTCACTACGTGAGAGAGAGTAGTGTCATGCTGAATATTTTTTTTTTTTATCAGTGGTTGATAAATGGATATTTTTGACAATGTGAAAATATCATCAAACACTCGTTCAATTTAAGGAATATTAAATAGATATGAAATTTACTGGATTCTTGAAAAAAAAAATGCCGAACATAAAAAATCGATAATTTAATGAATAAATCAAAAGTTTGAGTAAACGTGACATTATTCATACTTACTGTAGAAATGTTTATTTCTTCGCTTTTAGAAAGGTTAAATGTAGTTAAAAAAACAAAACAAAATGAACGATTTATCTATTAGTATAATTGCCGAAATATTGTATTTTTTAACAATCATGGGGAGAAAAGATTTTTTAAAAATTGCTTTTGGGTTTTGATCAAATTTTTCACAACGAAACCAATATTCTCGTCTGTGAAGTATCTCAAAATTTTAGATCAAGACTGAATGGATCGATTGGTCAATACAGATAGAAAAATTATTTTAGTATTTTTTTTTTTTTTGCATGGAAATCAGTTTAGTTTTTCTTATATATTGTGATATTTGTGTGAACATTCGTGAATAAAAAATAATAGATATTTCACAGGTTTATATATATATATATATATATATATATATATATATATATATATATATATATATATATATATATATATATATATATATTGTCATCGACAGACATACCTTGTATGTACATGAATTTACGTGTGCAAGGAAAATATGAGGTAAGATGATATTTAAAATATTATATATATATATATGTATATATATATATGTCGTAAAAAATTTTCAGGATTTCCCTTAGGGACCCCCTTAGAGTAAGGGTTGATATGTTTGTGGTATGGATGCCTCGAAGTAAGCTAGGTCTAACTCCAGTCGCACCATTATCGTATAGTTATGAACCATGTTATTCTCCCTAGCTATGGTTTAATTACTATCAGTGATAATCTTCGTTATGAGTTGTTTTGGCATTAAAGAACCCACGAAGTTTAATTTACCATCAAACAAAGAAAATTAATCAAAATTGTAATTAAACTTTATGGTGTGAGGTAATATAATCTTTTAAAATGATTATTTTATAATTTTGTATCAAATACTCTATAGCCTTAGAAGAAGATATTACGCAAATTTTGGTTGATAGTTTTTCCGATGCAATGAACGTTCACTGCAATCAATATTTACCAGTGAATGAAAAAGAGGGACATAGAGGTATTTATGTTAGAACCTAAAAATTGATGGTTACAATATATAGAGTATTAGGGACTTCACCACGTACCTACAGATATATTTAAATTTACTTACATGTATATGATAGTTCTTATTTCTGCATGACACTTATATAACGAATAATGATGATTTCTGTTCATCTGTCTCTTTTTGAGTGAATCTAAGTGAAGTTTTTGTATACGTTTATTATTTCCCATTCGTTTATGTAGACATTTTAAGGTTTTCGTGCCGATATGCAATTTTCTTTCGGTGCAAAACACCTACCCAACGCCAACCGCACAACTTCCTGACTTTCTAGAAGTTTTGAGAAATATACTGACGTCTATCAAGCCACAACAACTGTCAAGTGCTTTATTGTGCAGCCCATAGGGTACCTTCCACAGAGAAATTTGGCAAAATACGTTGGGCCCGCGTCTGAGAAAACGGAGTCTATTAAGCGTCTGTTTCAGAAAGCGAAGCCGATACACCGGGGATACGTGAATTATACGTGGTGGGTCGGGAATATCTTGATGGACTGACTGGCCGCTTGGAACCGCTACAGAAATACCGAGTATGAACGTCAAATCTACTTCGCAATAAACTGACGCAGACCAAGTTTGTTTGAAAAAAGACGCCGCTTATATTGGCCAGTGCCAACATGTTGAACATATGTAGATATAGACACACTCACACACATACTGTAATTTATCTATCTATGTTTATATGCATATGTAAATAACTGCTCTCTCTCTCTCTCTCTCTCTCTCTCTCTCTCTCTTTCTCTCTGTCTCTCTCTGTCTCTCTGTCTCTCTCGCTATATATATACGAAATAGTGTTAAGATTATCGATAAAGAAAACAGAATCGGAGAACTGTGTTCATATTTCACTCGATACTACTTGGAATTTAATTCGTGCTAATACAGTTGGAAAAGGCATGAATCCAATCACTCCCAAGCTACCGGAAAATAACACGGCAGGCTTGGCTTTCCAACTTGGGAACAATTACTTGTCCAATAGAATTACGCCTCTGATTTCGAAACCCTTGTTAAACCATCATGAATCATCTTTGAAAAGTAAAAGCAATTTCGCCCCCTTGTCTTACAGACATTGGGGAAAATACTAAAAAATTGATTGGATGTGGCAAAAACACACACCCACACACACACACACACACACACACACACACACACACAGGTGTTTGTGGCTGTAAATTAGTATATATATATATATATATATATATATATATATATATATATATATATATAGTTGTGTGTGTGTGTGTGTGCGCGCGCGCGCGCACGAACGTACCACTGTCTCTACCGCTTTGTATGTGTGTGTAGGTGAGCACCTATATCTGTATATGTGATATAACGTGTACGTATGTTAATTTGGAACTTAGTCTGAAGATTTATACTTTTAAAATCGTATAAAATCCTTATTTTCTTTTCGATATTTTATACATATCTAATATAAATACATGCGTAACCATTAGAGTTTATATGAATTACACTATGACTGACTGAAAATAAAAATGCAGTTCTATGTAAGACAATAATCGATTTAGATGTAAAACATAATATACATCATATAAAAAAATACATAAATACTATCCCAAGTACGTTAAAATAATATCTAGTATGCTAAAATTCCAATTATTTTACCCCCAGAACGTAGGTAAATATCTATCTATCTATGTGTATGTGTTTGTGTCTATATATATATATATATATATATATATATATAAAGCATTTAACATAGGTGCCAACATTGTTAATACTTTTAATAACTAAAATCACCTACTCCATTGAAAAAATAATCCCAAAGAAAATGAATTTTCGACAACTTCTAAACTGAACGTTTAAAAAAAAATCTGAATACGTTCAAAGTGTCTACTTCCAAATAAAAAACGCTTCAAATAATCGAAAC
>OY757911.1:56718437-56735937 GCA_963585895.1 Sepioteuthis lessoniana | reverse complement strand
ATATATTTGAAACCCAGGGTCGCTGTGTATATTTCATGAATGAAATATATATATCTAATATATATTTATACATTTTCATTATATAATAACTTTATGCTAGATATTGAGCACTCTCCATATTATATTGCACTTGGTTCGACACATAAACACAAAGTGATTTAGTGACAACCAACACTCTTATAATATATATATATATATATATATATATATATATATATATATATATATATATATATATATATATATATATATATATATGTATATATATATACACTGCTTGCGCATAAGTGAAGAGTAACTCCTGTAATCAAGGCTGAAAATGAGGAATACAATATGACTGTTAAACAAACGTTTCAGTAAGAGAAATGAGTTTCCTATGGCTTTTCATTTTTAGAAAAGATTATGCATTTGTGGATTTTCCTTTAAAAAAGAACCCAGCTTTGAAAAAAGTTTCGTGTGCATGTATATGTATACATGAGTTGTAATTGTGTGTACGTTTATTTTAGAGTATGTGTCACTTTGCATAATACACATCGTGCTCACTCCCACTGCATACATACATTCATACATTTAGATACATAATTTTTTATCTTTTTATACAAATCCTATATGGATACGTATTAATACGCTTTTACACCTCTTTTTGAGCATATAAATACATAGTATTATCAGCTATTATTTTCCATTTAAGTTTTGTTTGATATATATAAGAATGCTAGGAATATGCAGTGGACATATTTTCGTATATATCAATTAATTATATGAATATATCATATATGGGATTATAAATCCCATATATGATATATTCATATATTTAATTGCAGCGGATATACAGTTACGATACATTCATGTATATGATAGCATAAACTGTACGTTAGTCACATTTCAGGGAAATATTTTTGTAGACATCCATATGTAGTCATCAATTTTAACATAGAAATTACTTATATCCGAAGTACGGATGAGTTGGATACTACCTATATAATGAGTATAAATTTAATCAGAAAAATAAATTAGAAAATCACGTTTATTTATTTGTTGCAGTTGAATAATTTAAATGTAAGTCAACAGAAAAAAAATGCAGTTATAAATTTTTCATAAATACATTTGCAGAATTTAATTTTGTTTGTAAAATGCAGCTGACAATTAAAACTTGTAACTTTCATCAAAAACATTATAGATTTATGATAATCGTTTTAAACATGAATGAAACAATCATCAAATATATCTTATGAAAACTAAAAATGAAGCTTTTCTCGTAAAAAATTATAAATTAAGATTTTTTTTTTATGTAGAGAAAGTGTAATGCATAAGATTCAATTGATGTGATCAATAGTTTTTTCAATTTCTTGCATGCAACCCGTAGACATTGACAGAAAGAGATCGAGACACAAACTATCTACGTATGAGTGTATGCGTCTCTCTCTCTCTCTCTCTCTCTATATATATATATATATATATATATATATATATATATATATATATATATATATATATATATACTTTAAGAAAAAAACAACGAAACCGGTCACATAGGATTATAAATTTATTTCTATCCTGTTACGCATTTTTTTGAAATTTCCAACAACACGAAAAAAAATTAACAGGACTTCTTCAGATCTTTTTGATAAAAAAAATAGAATAGATACATAAGAGTGGGAGGGGATAGAAGAGGGGTGAAGAGTTACCTCTTCATTAAGCCCACTTCCGTTTTAAATAAAAAAAATTCAGTTAGCAGTGTAGTAAAATTTTTTTTTTTAAAAATTCTTTTATTAATAATTTTTTAATTACATTTAGACCTAATTGACAGATTTTTTTTTAATTAGATTTAAACTTTAATTAATAACTTTACGTAAAGATACAGTAATAGATATATTAAAACTAAAAACAAAAACAAATATTTAATTTATTTACTATATTTAAAAATTTCAAAACTATTTAGAAAGCATTAATCAGTTCCACTTTTTATGCGTATGCTTTTTCACAATTTTCTATCTAACAATTTATTTCATTTATTCTCAAAATTAACATGTTTAATATGTTTTTTTAAAAATTTTAGTTAAATATTTATAGTTTAAATTTAGCTCTATGTCTACACCTAGCTATTAGTTCATTTCTCTTATTTAATAATTTTTTTGCCTCAGGAAAAAGCAAAATGTGGATTTTTTCTTCAAGACACAGGTTGCTATTTTTGAAATTTTAAAATATGGTAAATAAATTAAATATTTGTTTTCGTTTTTAGTTTTAATATATCTATTACTGTATCTTTACATGAGGTTATTAATTAAAGCTTAAATGTAATTCAATAAAAAATCTGTAAATTAGGTCTAAATGCAATTAAAAAATTATTAATTAAAGAAAATTAAAAAAAAATTAATTCTACTACATTGCTAACCGAAATTTACATTTAAAACGGAAGTGGAAAAAAAGGTCAAAAGATCACACACACATATATATATATATATATATATATATATCTATATATATATATATATATATATATATATATATATACGAGGGGTATTCGATAAGTTTCCAGACTTTTTAATATGGGCAATTTTATTGATAGTACACACATGAAACTCTTGTCCCCTTCGAAGTAATCTGCTCCGGCTAAAATGAACTTTTTGTACCGTTCCAACAACTTCTGGGAGGCCCCAGGGAAGTCCTCTTGTGTGAGCGTGTCAATGACCTTCGTCACAGCCTCGTTCAACTCAATTGTCTCATAACGACAGCCTCTGAGCTTTGGGAATAACCAAAAGTGACAGGGTGCAAGGTCTAGACTATAGGCAGGGTGAGGAACTGTCTTGATGCCCATCTTGGTCAAAGAGTATGTGACAAGGATGGAGTTATGGACTGGTGTATTGTCCAGGTGGAACTGCCACTGACCCTAAATCAAGAGTGCTGGCCTCTTCCAACGGAATCTCTTCCTGAACTCCCTTAAAAACTCAACATAATAACCCTAACACTAACCCTTTTGCCACTCAGCTCTGGTCTATTGACTTCCGTACTTCTCCCACTCTTCTCATCATCCCTCACAGACTCCCTGCCCTCCTTGAATCTCTTATACCATTTAAAAATGGATGCTCGATTCATGCAAGATGGTCCAAAATTAGTCTAAAGCATTCCATACATTTCTGTGGCAATTTTTCCAAGTTTAAAACAGAATTTTCTTACATACCGTTCTTCTAAAGAGTCAGATTGTATTTTTGAAATTCATCAGCTGTGACTATCAGGCTTTATGAGGGTGTAGTCCAATTCCTGCTGTCGCTGTTCTTTTGAACGGGGAATCATAAGAATTGGTCAGTCATCTCATAAGATGTATAGCAATAACATACAGAAGTTTCAAGTGTATACAAAAATTTTAAATGACCATACGAAAAAAGGCTTTAATCTTATCGTATTCACTTATATATATATATATATATATATATATATATATATATATATATATATATATATATATATTAATGCTCTTATAGAGCACCTGAAAAGTCTTTGAGTTTTGGAGGACTTTCTTTTTACTGGTTGTGATATATTCTTTAAAACATAGGATGTTTTTTAAGAGGTAACAGTTCTATTTTTGTGTTGCCAATTGATCATTTTTCTTGATGTTGTAAAATCTATTAACTCACCTTTTTAATTAGAACATTTCAGTTGATATTTGAGAAATTAATTCTTCATTATTTTATGAACTTTTATAGATTTTCATCCTAGATTTAAAGCTTTCTACAATTCATCTAATATTTTAAAAACCGATAATGCAGACTTCCAACACATATACAGGTTCATCTATGCAAACCATTTTGATCATTTAGTTTTCATATATATTCAGAAACTTATGATCCTCCTCTATGAATTACTTTTTTCTAATAATGTTCAACTTACGAAAAAATAAGAAATAAAATGATTTGATATAGCATTGGTTAATAATTGTTCATGAAAAATAGCAAATGGGTGTAGCCTTCTGAATGGCACCAGTAAAATGAAATGCTCTCATTTTAATAGAGACTATAGTGACATGAAGAAGATAATGTTAGGCCAGAACTTTAACTTTAGTTAAAGGAAAGGTCTCTTCAGTCATATTATCATGAAATCTCAGAGGCATTTTCATAAGGGTCACTTTCAGAATGTTTTAACGGTTAAGAAGTAGCTTGCCGATAGAAAGAAAACTATGGCTTCTTGGACTAGAAATTTATTTTGCTTCTGAATATAATCGTCTTTGATTAATCAAGATCTTTTAAAGATTTGATGTGCAGTCATAGAAGCATCTGTCAACTAGAAAATTTGGTGAGATCCTATCAGAGTTGAGAAAGTAATACACTTGGTGAAGTAATTGTAAAGGGCTGCTTGCTCAAACATATTGATGAACTTGTGATTATCATCGATGTATGATACCAGAGGTGAAGAAATGAAAAGATGCTTGATAGTCAGTCCACCCGTGAAACCATTTAGAGCAAACAACCCGAATATCAAGAAAATGATTCTCCGGAAAATTCGTCCACACTAATGAGAAGTTTTTTCACAAATGATAGAATTCAAAACTTTTTAGTGGTATGTTTTGTCTCTTGATATCATATACACACATAAAAAAGTTAGTAGTAGGTTGATTATTAATCAACATTGCGTAAGTCAACTTTTAGAAACTAGAATCATTTATTTGCAGTGAATGAACGTTTAGGAAATAATATAACTTTCTGAGTTCAGAAGATGTTCTCCGATAATATAATTAATATAATTAGAATAATAGACAGATGATTACAGATTATAAAATTTTGGATGTTATTTAACAGAAAATCGGAGGATTAAATAAAGTAAACAATGTTTTTCAGAGAAAATATTTATTTTCAGAATGTGTATCGACCAGTGGGGAAGGATAAACGAATATTCGCTGTCTATCTTTCGAAAGAAGGTCGGATTAGTAAAATTTGTCTTTGATTTTTAAAAAAAGCATGTTTAATTTCGGTGCTCGTGAAATCTAATTTAATTGAATACATTTTATTTTGCAGAATTTTTTTCAGGTAAAGTATTTCTAAATCACGAAATGGATTTGTTTAAATTTTCCGGGCTAAGTTCTTATTGGCTTAGGAAGGCCATCTATCGATCAATAATATAGGTACCATATATAGTCTGAAAGCGATAAATACAGTTACCGTCCTTAATGAAAGCGGAATGACATAACGAGCCTACTCTTTAATATAAAAGGACCAGTCTAACTAGAAACAAGTTTCAAAATAGGGCAGTAAATATGAAACAATAAGGTGATTGAGGAACACCCGAAACTAGTTTAGGTACTTACTTTTGAGGTAAGGTATAAAATAGCAAGTTATCGGACTTTAACTAGGTTAAAAATTAATAATTTTTCCTTTTAATTTTTTTTTTTTTTTTGAGACCCGCTATTCATGAACAGCCACCGTGACTGTTCTCGGTCACATCTGTGTCAGGCACGCAGATAATAAGCAACCCATTAATCTGGTAGAATCTCAATATACCACCCATGAAAAATGACAAATCTAAACTTAAATCAAGTTAGGGCCCGGTTGAAAGGTTTGGGTGTCATAATCTACAGGTGTTACCTTGATAGCCAACATGGGGGAGCCAAATGACATCCTGCAAATGTTTGCTGTTCTTTTTCCAAGTAAACAAATAATTCTACTTTAAGTTACACAAACGATGAAGAAATCGACCACTCACACCAGAAACCACAGCGTAGGGATTAGGGAAGATAATAAGCTAGCATTATATTGTTATTTTAGAAACAACGCTGCCAAAGAGGCTTTAGGAAAGGAAATATGGACAGAATTTGGCCGATTTAAGGCAACAAACCAAAAGCTCGATGACCAGTTTATGACAATAACAAAGATTGGTTGTTTTTTCTGACCTTGAAATACTAGACATCCACCAACAAATTTAAAGGCAAACACCGCAACAAAGCCCAACCACAAATATATAGACAAACACATCGACAAACCCCTACCACAAAAACCAAGACAATAAATACAGGAAAGCCAGATACTCCTAAGAAAACGCTACATTACGATGACTCATGCATCGCAAACACACAAACTCAAACACTGACACAAGAGGACAGAACTAAGGTAGATACTATTAAAATAATCATGTCCGATGAGAAAACCACATTACCTTCTCTCAGGACCCATGGCTGGAGGACAAACAATTCTGAAACTGGGAAAATAAACGACTTATTGACAAACATCCCGACAAACCATATCACGGAGTTAAACGATATAATTTACGCAGGAGAAAAATTAGTCTATGAAAAACCGGGGTCCCCTTAAAGACCACCGGCAGAAAGTCAAAACCTGGGTTGGAACCTAGACTTGAATCACAGATAAAAAAAATACGACAACAAGCAAGAATACTAAAACGTATCATTAAAAACTTTTCGGAGAAAACTGAATGAGCACGGCAACTAGAACTCAAAAATAGCTTGAGGAAACCAAACAAAAATACTAGCGAAAGAAGAAAAACAAAAGATACAGAGACAAAGCCAAACAATATAGAAAAAACGGGACGTTCCAAAACAACGAAAATATTTTTACCAACAATTAGGGGAAGCCATACCAAAAACCGGGTTCGAGAAAGGCAAGAAAATTTTGGAGCAGAATATGGGAACGGAAAGGACGTAACAAAAAATCCAAATGGATGAGCAAAATGGAAACAGAGTTTCAAATGCTCGAAGAATACCCTCAGGTGAACATATACGCCAACGGGCTCAAGATAACGCTTAGAATGATAGGAAACTGGAAAACCCATGGCCTTGTTGGCATACACGGATTTTGGTTAAATAGATCAACTCCATACAAGACAGACTTGTTACTGAAATGAACAAATGCATACAGAAAACTGAGATACATGAATGGGTGCCCAAAGGGATGACCAATCTAATCCAAAAAGACCCCCTCTCAGGAACTGCCCCAACCAACTATAGACACATCGCGTGTCAACCGATATGTGGAAAATACTAACGTTACAAATTAGGGAGAAGATCCACTTCCCATTGATAAGCCGGAGAATCTTCCCCCACGAAAAGAAAGGATGCCGCACGAGAACAAGACACTCAGAACAACTACTATCTATAGATCAACACATCCTTAACGAAAGTAAAATGAAATGGAAAAAATTAGCTATGGCCTGGATCGACTAAAATATGTTTACGATATTGTCCCACAATGTTGGATTGTACAGTCTCAAAATATATAAAATACCCGATCAAATCCTACAGTTTATCGAGAAGGCCATGCAAACATGGAAAGTGGAATTGACAGCAAAGGAGAAATCTTAACTGAGGTAAAGATCTACAGAGGCATATACTAGGGGGATGCACAGTCACTATTATTAATTTTCATAGCCATTAGACCGCTTAACGACAACATTAGGAAATACACAACCGGATACAAACTTAGTAAATCGCAGGAAAAAGTCAACCACTTGATGTACATGGACAGCATCAAACTTTTTGTCTAAAACGAAAATGAATTGGAAACAAATATAAGCTGTGAATATGCAGTCAAGGTATAGGAATGGAATTTGGGATTGAAAAATGCGTCATGTCAGTAATGAAAAGTGGTTAACCATACATAACGGAAGAAGTCGAAGTACCGAATCAACCGTCATCAGAACGCTCGGAGAAAAGGAAACCAACAAATACTAGGGGATATTGGAATCTGACATCATCAAACAACAGGCAAATGAAAGGAAACATTAAAAAGAGTATCTAAGAAGAGCCAGGATATAACTCAAGACAAAATTATATAGCGGAAACTTTGTCAAAGGGATAAATACATGGGCTGTCCCTCTCGTATGATACCCGGAACCATTCTCGAAGTGGGCCGGAGAAAAACTTAAGGAAATGGACCAGAGAACAATAAAACTAATGATCATGCACAAAGTAATGCATCGAAGAGATGGTGTTGACAGACTAAAAGTGTCAAGAAGAGAGAGAGAGAGAGAGAGAGAGAGAGAGAGAGAGAGGGAGGAAATTAACTTACCAGCATTGAAAACAGCGTGGACACATGGATACAGCAACTCGAAGACTACATACAAAAGTGCGGAGGATATCTGATTACAGCCACCAGAAACAATACTAACGACACGAGGACTAGCAGAAAAATGATAACCAGAAAACCAAAGTGGAAAGAAAAACAATGCTATGGGCGTTTTAAGCGACAAACAAGTGACATCTCACACCAGAAAACATGGATGTAGCTAAGAAAAGGAAAGCTTCAGAGAGAAACTGAATCTCTTCTAATGGCAGCAGAAAAGAACGCCAAAAGGACTAAACATAAAAGCGGGAATAGATAAGACGAAACAAAACAGCAGATGTAGTTTATGTGGTGAAAGAGACGAATCGATCAATCAAATAAACGAATGCAGCAATTTAGCTCAGAGAGAATATAAGACTAGGAACAACTGGGTGGGCAAGGTGATCCACTGGGAAGTGTGCAACGTTGAAGTTTGACCATACGAAAAAATGGTATATGTGCAACCTAGAATCTGTCCTAGAGAATGAGACGCACAAACTCCTCTGGAGATTTCGAGATATAAACGGCTCACCTAATATCGGTCAGACGACCAGATCTTACTATAATTGTGACGCGAAGAATTTACTTTTATCCCAAAACGGGGTTTTATTTTCGCACGTGTGAAGACGGGGCAGGTTGGCACTTGATCCCTTATAGAATAAGTCCTCGTTCAGAGTTTTTTCCTCGGGCACATAAGAACTGGCATATTATGTGGGGGATTAATTTAGGGCTAGACTGACCGCCGCTGGCAAGGGGTTCCAAATTTCACACTATACACACACCCACCAAGGCCACTAGACTTCCTCCCCAAGACAATGGAAGATATGGACCCCTAGGTTGAGACGTAATAATATTAATTATAGTAGTCGGCAATTCCGGTTTCCCGTGTGATATTTTAAAGGAATTAATAGGACAATTTTAAGCAAGATAACATAAGGCGACGTGAAGCTGGAAAAGAAACATGAAGTAACAAATTCGTAGAAGACAATGCAAATAAAAACTTCGACCACGTGGGAACATTAAAATACATAAATCTTTTACTAGACATTGATATACACCTTCAAAGTGTCAAATATATAATAAATAAACAGTCCCTGAACATAAATGTCTTCCTTCTTGTCTTTTCTTTCGTTTTCCTTCAAATTGAGAGAGAGGGAGAAAGAGAGAAGGTATACAAAATTGGGTATAAGGAGAAATGGCCCCAAATTTACTTATCTTTTTTTCTTTGATGGAGTTCCTGTGGAGAATGTTTCTTCTTTTACGGGCTAATAGACTTTATGCTATTTTTAACACTGGCTTGAAGAACTTGGGTCCCTCGTGTCCGAGATATTGTTTGTCTTCTTCTACCCGGAATACTGGCTTTGGTTCGTCCGTCCGCTACGAACCCTGTCCAACGACTAACCTTTTTCTTTTCTATTTCCGCTGACGGGAGGGAGTCCCCACTTCCGTTTTAGGGTCCCAGCCAATCGTTTGGCTTCTACTTTCCCGTGTCAGGCGACCCGAGTGAGGTCACCAAGTATAAACATCTGGTCTCCCCTGTGACTCATATTCCTTCTTAACGGTCATTCTTTGACGGCTTGCTACTGTTAATTCGAACACGGGGAATAGTATTAATCATATTTCTATCTTCTCAATGGGACACCACGTGACATAATCAACAAAAAATGGGAACATGCAAAATTGTGGACCTTTCTGTGTTGATGGACCGCAGAGTGAAATTAAAAGAATGTGAAAAGTGGGATAAGTACCTCGAAGTTGTTTTAGAATTGAAAATGTGAAAAATTAAATTGGCAAGGATACCAATTGAAATTGTGTCTTTTGGTATCATCTTGAAAGGATTAGTACAAGGACTCGAGGATTTGGAAATAACAGAACAAGTGGAGCCTATCCAAACTACAGCATTATTAAGATTGTCCAGAATGCAGGAGACCTGAGGAGACTTATTGTAACTCAAACTCCAATGAGAAACCATCAGCTAACTCGGGTGTGAAAACACTCAAAAGAGATTAAATAAAGCATATTTAAGTAGCTTGAAAAATAAAAATAAATAGTAAATAACTAACAGCACACAATATGTGTGTGAAAGATTTCCTGTCAATATTAAGCAACAAATTTTTAAACGATATGAGCGTGTGAGCAGAAGGTCTAAAAATATCTGCCGATATAATAAAATATATACCAGATATATATTACTATTATTAAGATAAGAGATTATTTGTTTTGCTTTATCATTGCAATTAATTTTAATGATCATACACTTTATTAGTTGGCTTCTTTTTATCTTTTATTTTATGTTTTTCTCTAATTTTAGGTTGTTCAGCTTAAAAACTCAAAAACTTTTTCGACCTTATTTTCCGATGCAAGTACTGTGGAAACGACAAAGGTTTTGATTAACAACCTCACGCCTGTGATACTTGCATCGAAAAACTAACGTCTAAAATAATTGACATCGAGTTACTGTTATTGTACTTTTAACCTGGAATATACCACTATTTAGAAAACATCACACTTCAATTATAGATACTTAAGTCTGAGAAAAGAGAGATTTTATACACATTTTGAAGTTTTTCATGATTTCTTTTCCTTATGAGAACTTTTGTAATGATTTACTTTAAAGGCAATCTGATATTGCAATCGTATCACTTTTAATTCCTTTAATAATATAGTTTCCGTATCTATAACCCTTTAGCTGTTTTTGTTAGATTCTTAAAAGCAATGATTAAATTCTGAATTTATACGCTAAGAATTTTCTTGCGATAAAACGAGGCGTTTACTAGAAATAGATTCACCATACAATGAATTTACTACACGAATTATTTACCACAATGAATTAATCGGTCATGATTCTTTCATTCCGCCGTCTACAGAGACTTACATTCTTTGAACAAACAATGGTCTTAGTGATGAGATGTTCTGCTCTTTTTCGAATAATAGTGATTATCCTTAGATTCACCTTATTCTAAAGTAACCAGGAATTTGTAATTTACTCAATTTTTGAACGTTATCTGCATTTCACCATCAGTAGCATATAGAACTTTTATCTTAAGGAATTACGGCAATGAAATTTGTCTCCGCTTATCAGAATAAGTAACGTAATCAAGCTAATTCATTGTATCTTGATTAATTTGAATTCAGAAATATTTATATATGTTTTCATTGTTGTTAGATCCAACAGGCAAAAGCCAAGTCCACATATTTCAAAGTAAGATGATGTGGTAGCTGTCACAGTATATTCTAATTTGATTACATTGGATAAGTTAAAATTAACCAGACCTAATGCCACAAAAGGCTCCTTTTTCAAAAGCTTCTACACCGAGGTGTAGGGTAGGGAGCTACTCCATTCTCAGAATTGCACTTAGCTCCTCAACAAATGTTATTTTTTTTAGTCTTTCGTATGACTCGACCTGTGATTGAACGCCGGTTTCCCGGATCATTGGCGAATTATTTTTATAATTAAATGCAGTAAATTGTTTTGAAACATTACTGCGATAAAGTTTACAATCTTCTGGTTGTCTCTGTCTCTGTCTCTGTCTCTCAGTCTCTCTCTCTTTATATATATATATATATATATATATATGTGTGTGTGTGTGTGTGTGTGTGGTTTTACATGTGCGTGTATATGCCTGAATGTATATGCTTGTATATTTTGCATGAGAGTGCATGTAGTTGTCAGTCTATGTATTTTGTGTGAAGAAAATATCTACATTAGAGGAAATACCAGCATTTTACAATCAAAATATTTCAATGTTTTTTTTAATACAAAATGAATACATTATTTAATACTGGTCAATCTTTCTCTGTTTCCATTTATTTTAATTCTATTTTCAATTATCAAGCCTAACGGGTGCAAAAAAAAATTCTTCATCTTCCTACTTAGTCAATCATAGCTTTCGTATTCCCACCAATACTTTTGTTGCATTCATTTAAAATATTTTTAAAAAATGACCAAAAAAAAACATATAGTTATTGCTTTTCATGATAAACGATTTTACTCTTTTATAAATACTCATTGTTCTGATATATATATATATATATATATATATATATATATATATATATATATATATATATATATATATATGAAGTAAATTTTATTAAATAATAAAGATACATTTTGTTATATATTCTTATATTTAAATTTTTCAAGATTCCAGTTATGTGTCTCCGTTTCAGCTTGAAATTAGTTGATGAATTTATCAAAATTGACCCGATCGCTTTTGGACCTTTCAAAGGCCTGCGTTAGTTCTTGTTTGCATGTGTAAAGAGTGTTTTCAAAATAGTTTTTCTTTAGTTTTTTTATTGCATTACAAAATTACGTAAACAAAAAGATTAATAAAACAAAGATACCGAGGATATCGAAGACCGCTTTCAACTGAAATAGAATATTATCAAGAAAAAAGAATATTGAGAAAAAAGAAACCATTTAAAAACACTGTCACTATTTTCAAAGTGAATTCTATTAATTCTATTTTTTGTTTTTATATGTACGGCTTCAAGGATTTGTAGCTGTGGCTTATTAATTCTTTTGTTGTTATAGTGGTGTTTACTAGAAATTTTTGAAATTTGGATTTGGTAATAGAGTTTTTTTTATAAAACAACAACAACAACAACAACAAAACTTTTTACACATGTGAACAACCCTTAGTGATAGCCTATAAAAAGTCTGAAAGTCCGCGGGACAATTTTGGTAAATTCTTCAACCAATTCCACCCTTAAAACAAGGTATTTACCTGTAAACTTCAAAGGATCTTCATAAAATTGTATAGACAAAATGTGTTGTTATTATTTAATCACACATGGTTAATAAAAGACAGCTGCCCAACTATATATATATATATATATATATGTGTGTGTGTGTGTGTGTGTGTGATTCAAATAATGACGAATATTATTATCAAAATATAATCAAAATCGCTATTTAAAACTTTATTTTTGACAGTGTTTGGAATTTCGACAGGACAAATGCATATATTGATTCTATATAAGTGAATTTGATGGAGAATAATTTTAAGCACATGCAATTTAGGAAATCGGGTAGGAAGGGATTTGATGCTGCATTGCTGTATGTATTGTGAATGATAGAATTGTAACAAACACTTTCGTTTCCGTGCAGGTTAACAGCTCTCAATTCCAGGTCATTTACTCCACGAGATGGTGTGACATTCAAGGTCGATATCTGATGGAATTTTATCAGTGCTCGACTAAAGCCGAGTTGCCTCCAGGTGGTTCTCAGAGTTAACGATACCTTGATTTACGAAGTGAAAATACCCAATACATTGACAAAATTAGTCCCGTTATACACATATAAAACTCTTCAGAAATGCCTCAGCAAACATATTTACACACGCATATCTATCTATCTATCTATCTATCTATCTATCTATCTATCTATCTATCTATCTTCTTTTTTATAGCATACGCTCTTATTATTTCGTGTAATGTCACTGCAAATGTTTCTCATCATTTTGTATTAGAGTATTATTAGAGTCATAGATATATTTTCTAAGATGGTATGTAGTATCACGATTTGAAAATATTTAACCTGTTTTCTTCAGTTGCTCACGCTCAATTTTGAATTTTATCTGAGATAAATTCATTGACGTTTTCACAATTTTCTCTTTATTTCAACGCAAAAAGCATCTTAAAAAAAAAAAAAAATTAAAATATTCGTATCGAAAATAACAGCCATCAACACATAAACAGACAGTTTAGTCTTTTTAGTTCTCACATTTTAAAGTCTCATAAAAGTTGAGGATTCCGATCACACACACACACACACACACACACACACACACACACACACACACACACACACACACACACACACACACACATACATATATATATATATATATATATATATATATATATATATATGCACACATCCGTATATATTTATACATATATGT
The DNA here is from genome assembly GCA_963585895.1 of Sepioteuthis lessoniana. Taxonomy (NCBI): domain Eukaryota; kingdom Metazoa; phylum Mollusca; class Cephalopoda; order Myopsida; family Loliginidae; genus Sepioteuthis; species Sepioteuthis lessoniana. The sequence continues at coordinate 56,721,983 of OY757911.1, read as the reverse complement.
GCAAGTGTGCTTAAGAGAGTATATATTCGTATTTATATTCATAAAATTACATATTACAAGCACATTAAGACGCATATTTTAGAATGTTCCTAGACTTTTGGGGAGGGATTCAACATCATTCACGCTTGTACTGGGTACTTATCTAGGATTGATCCCTTCCCAGATTCCATCCGAGCTGCAAATCTCCATACGTCTGTTCTCTCTATCTAACCTGCATTATAGTTTTATTGCTCACCCATCTTTTAGCGGTTTCTGTTAGAGTAAGTCATTAAAAATCCTACAGAACGAGCACGCTATAAACCATCGATAACTAACATCTATTGGTTGCATGAGGTTAACTGGTCCAAGTTTCTACACTGTTCTTTTTCGTAAAACTTGCTAAGGTTTAGGTCATGATCTACTTCCTGATAATACTCCCTGGCTACTGTTAATTTCCACATGATCATCTACTTGGTTGCATCCGGGATGATCATCGAGTCTGAACAGAGTGGTGTTTATATCATGTGATAAAGAACTTTCAAATGAAATTATATGTACGGTGTCTCAATATACACGGGGCCCATGTAACTTCCTTTGACTCTTTTAATAGTAATGTTGTGTTCTTTTTTGTTTCAGGTTTGAAAATAGTGTACAATAACAAGTTTTAATCATCGATCACAATGGAATTGACAAAAAAAAACCCATATTTACCGTGAAAATCAGAGTGAAGGATATATAATATTGTGTAATTCTGTTCAAAATAGATTTTAGAAACGTTCTATCATTATACTTTACTGAAACCACCTCATACTAAAGAACTCATCCTTTTGTACGTAAATAGATGTAAATCTTTCCCTACCTTTATGCAGTTCACTTGTCTGTTTTAACATCATAATGCTTTATATGCAAAAGAGTCTTTTACTCAACAAGCAACTCTTATTTGCCTCGTTAGAAGTCAATTGTAGGTGGCGAACTGGTATGATTCCGGTGCCTTCAATCAAATGGCCATTTATATGACTGGCGATTTTATGGACAACATTTTCAAGTTTTTTCAAAAACCTATCATTGTATTGTATCGACACTTTAGTAGTTCCTTTAGTTTATTGAGAATAAAATGTCTTCTTTTAGGTGAAAGCAATTTATACGAGTTAGGCAGATAAATACACTAGAATAAATGTACAAAAAATAAAAGTTAAAAAATGCTATATCCAAAATGAATGGCACAAGAAATGGATAAACATTAAAGCTATATTTCTTGTGTATTAGTTATAAATATCGAATAATAGATATTAATGTATAATTATTTATTTATTAGAAGAACCGAATCGGGTATATATTTACATCATGAAATATAGTCTACTTTTGATATTATGTGCATAATAGTGTAGGTATATAAACATTTTTTTTACAAATTACAAATATGATATTTCAGGTCAACAAGTCACTCAACTATTAAGATATGATATTTATCTTTGTTTTGAGTACGCTGATTTTTATAACAGTTTTAGTACAATCTAATAGATATTTTCCCTTTCTCTCTTTCCTTTCTATTTCTAGTAAAACAATAGTTCCATATTTTTCGTTTTTCTATCCAGCCAAAAATTAAACAATATTTCTGGCTTTTCTATTTTGACAATATATTGTATCATAATTTTTGATTAAATGTACTGATTTTATTCTTTTAAAATCCTTGCTGATTATTTTTCTACAATTAAAATCATTTTCGGATTTCTCCCACCTCGAATCTCTGCAACATTACTTAACTATGTTATGCATGTAAGATGTAGAAAGAATAATTAATCTACAAAGTTTTAAAGATTATTTACTTGAAACGTTGCAGAATATATCCATTTGTGTTCATTTTGAAGTTTGCTACAGAAAAGAAGATATAAAAATGTAATTGCAAATATGTCTGCAATTGGCTTCTAATTCATCATGCTATCAATTCTTAACATTAACTTATTTCTCATTTGTTTACAATAATTTGAAATTAGATATTAGAATGTTTATCTGCTTATTTATCAAGTTAAAACATATATTGGCCTCTGATTTTATCCTATTTACCTAATCCATCCGCACGGGCAGGATATGACACAAGGTCAATTTTTAAGCGGAGTTTAACAGGTTTCAAACCAGAGTTTTCCTTCTCCTAGACTAGTTGCCTCACCAAGGCTGAAGAATCTAGTATGCCCTACTATTTACCCATTGCTGAAGGGAGAATAATTGGATTCATATCTTTCCCAAGTGTATTAGAGCTATGTGAAAATGCAATCAGTCTCGTCCAGGATTTGAACTCGTGTCGCCGTGTCCATTTCCTACGACGATAACCGTTACACCACGGGCACCTCTGATTTTAAAACACCTCTACTACTTAGCAATTGTAAGTCTAGTACTCGAAACATTGTTTTGGGTCCTATTCAGTTTTTAGATTTTGAATAGAAATAACGTTTGAATACATGTTGCGTCAAGAAAAAGAAAAAATAAGAACAAAATCTTACTGCATTGTCCCAATATCTAAACATTTATTACACTAGATGTAGCCTATATTCTATGAAACTTGAGCTCACGTATCATATCCCTTTATGGTTAAAAAAAAGGTTTAATGAATTATTGGAGAGGCATGATAGTTATCACACAAAAGACATCGGCTAAATGCATTCATTTTAAATAAAAAGGTGTATGACGAGAAATGTTATCAGCAAATGCATTAACGATGTAAATCGTATTTTAATGTTCCAACATAGACTTTTTCAATCGACTTCATAACTAATGAAATTATTATGGTACATTACAAAAATAGTCTCTCTCTCTCTCTCTCTCACACACACACACACACGTGTGTGTGTGATGTGTGTATGCGTGTGTGTGTGTGTGTATGAGTGTGTGTATGTGTGTGTGTGTGTGTGTGTTTAAATTAAGTAAGTAAATATTTTACAACAAATATATCATTAACTGAAAATATCTTTTAATGTTAGTTAAAATTTCAAAAGAAATGGGTATCATTTTAAAGCCACAGTATAGAACTTACGAAAGATTCGATAGACTCTTTTTTAAATATTAATGCACTAATAAAGAAATGTCAAAATATATCTGGCTATGGCTATGAAAGACAAAAGAAAAGTATACAAAGTTTCAAGAGGAATGATGAAGACTTACATATAACACCTCTGTGCAGAAACTAGATCCAGTCTAGTACACCTGCCAGAAACGTAGAAGAATAGATATGGATTGTGATGTCGAGAGACAAGAGAATTAAAACACCTCGTGCTATCAAGAAAACTCAATAATGATGGTGATAACGATATTGATACGTGTAATGTTAGGTCTAAAATAGTAAAAACCTTCCGAGAAAAAAGGAATATACTCAGATTATTTAGTCAAATAATTACCTTTTAATGAAAGCTCTCATATGTTTGTAAGTTTCATTTTAATTTGTCAACAGTAACCTAGCTAGATCGTAACAACATGACGACTTTTCTATAAACAAAAGATTTGAACCTTTATTTTAAATCAATGATTGAAAAGACCTTTATGATCAGAATTGTGAAAGTTAAAGTGGTGGGTTAA
>OY757911.1:56660937-56715937 GCA_963585895.1 Sepioteuthis lessoniana | reverse complement strand
TGCTTGTTTCTGAAGAGTCTCTTTATGCTTATGGTCTTACCATATGCAAATAATTTGTAAATATATGTTTGACTGATAGATTAGACGGTAGGAGATACCATCACACCTGATCAGATGAAATCAACAAGTAATAGCAACATTCCCTAGATATCTAGAAATAGAGCTTAACCACTAAATTTTTAGTGCCTCACATCGGACATAACTATTTCTGGGGGCATCTAACAGAGAATATAGTCTGCGTATTCTAATATTTGTCAACAGGGTAATAGATGATAAGATAAGGTAACTATTTATGATATAAATTAGTGCTATTTAAAACATCTGAAATGGGACAGGTACAGTGTGTCTCAAAGTAGATGCAACAATTTAATATGATAATGATTTATTACTGAGACTAGCACAATAGATGTTATTTTGAATACGTCCCGTAAAAATGCATTCTTTGTGCTAGAGACACCAAATTAATGTTTTATTAATTGATATAATATCCACTTCCAGGAATTGCAGTGTTTTTTTTTTAGTTTCTTATCTTAGAAATCAACCATTATCATATAGATGGATGTCATCTATTGTGGCTGTTTTGAATGATTTTATCTCCAAATAAGTCGTGAGACAAAATATTTTTCCTCTCTTATCCAAGGCATTGTGATCGAGGAGTAATAGTTGTTATAGTATACTTTTTTGAAATTTGAAAAAAAAACCCACTATTATGTGTAGTAGAGTTATTAGCAGTCGCATGGATCCCATGTATATTGAGACAACCTGTATATAAGATAATGATGAAGTCATTTTTAATAATATCTTCTGTTTTATAATCAGCTTATTTTCAGCTGCATTATTTATATCTTTTTAATCTTTGCATTCATATATGCATGCATTATACAGAGAAAGTTGTTTGTTAGTTGGTTGGTTTGTTGGTTGGTTTTATTTTATGGCACGTGAACACTTTTAAATTATTTAATACCAATTCCTGTTTATGCATAAATATCAAATATATGATTTCCAAACGCATTTTGTGACCATTTTTTTTAAAAACAAGCCTAGTATCCTATTTCACACAGTTAAAAGTTTTCAAGAATTTCTACCAAACAAAAATAATTCTATTTACAATTAATCATTGTCACACATTTAGAAGGATAGGCATATGATCTGTAAGTGAATAATTTGTAGGTAATTTCATTTTTAAATGAGTTAGAACTGATTTGTTTGCTTACAAGTATTACAATGGATGCCAAACTAGAAGCTAGAGCCTCACTAACCAACGGTTTAATATCATATCCAAAAGTCTCGTAAGGAGTGTCTTGCTCCTTTACTGAGATGCAGTCGGTATATTCTACAGCTGCTCCCGACAAGGCTAGAGTTAGTTATGTGACAGAAACAGCACAGAGATGAATAGATAAAAAATGGTAATCCATATTTAAGAGGATAAGTTAAGCAGTAGGGCATTTGTATGGAATATTCCAGTAGATTTTGACTCCAAATAAAACACAAGTGGTAATAATGATTTAGACCAATGGTTCATGGGACACCCTATTCTTGAGTGGGAATCCAGGGCCAAGAGTAAATGTCTTATTTAAAAAATTCATTCGGGGTGAGAATAATCACGTACTACTAGGGTATGGCACTAAACTGCGTTTTATGGTGTAGATCAAGTTCAGGTGTTCTATGGTGGGTTTGTTACACTGTTATTACTCATCGGTCAATTATGGCCCCGTGTATTAGTATGTTAATTTCCTCTATATAGAAGTAAATGTTTTCAAACAATATTATAAATAATAATTAATAATAATTGGTTCGCTAAGGTCAGACACCAAATGTTGGGTATAGGGACTGGAGGATTTGGAAATAATAGGACGAAAGGAGACCATCCAAACAACAGCATTGTTGAGACCTGCCAGAATACTGAGAAGAGTCCTGGAGACTTGAGGAGACTTGCTATCACACTCAGTGAAAAACCATCAGCTCACACTGGTGTACAAACTCTTAAAAGAGAAAAAATAAAAATGGGAGGATCAGGTTAGAAAACTCTACGAACTTACTTTACTTTTTATCTTCGTTTATATGTGGAACTTTTTCTGTATATATTTCGAAAAATCTATGCTGTACTATCGAAGTAAGACTTCGTCTAAAAGACAACCAGAAAAATTTGATATTTTGTAAAAGAAAATAAGTAAAAGAGGAGGGAAGGAATTTTGTAAGTCTACCCATAAAAAAAATCCGTGTAACTTGAACTTTTTCGCAAATAGCCGTTAACCAGTGGCAGAAAAATAGAAATACATGAACAAAATATTATTTAAGAAATTAAGGAGTCGGAAGAAATCCACACATCAAGAAAAGGTCGGGCATCATGGAATCCCCAAAATGGTTGCTCTACTAGTGTCTAAACATTATTATCAGTCATAAGTCAATTTATGCAAAAGTTACCTGCTTAAATATGGAATCAAGATCTAAATCCTAATAGTTAGTTTTACATAGGACTGTGGGAATTTACCATGTTAAAACTTAATAACTTTAATAGTATATGATTTTTTGTGGCCCACTGAAGTGTACCAGGATATATCTAAAACAGGAGCACAGATATTTATCAAATTCTGAGTTTTCGATAGCAACAATATGCTACCAATGACAAATGAAAAATCCAAATCCAAATCAATATAGTACTCCAATGATTGATCTGAGTGCCATGATCGGCAGGTGCTTCCATGATAGCTAACAAAAACCAAAGAAGCAATGCACCGGAGAGACACCAAAAGAATATGGAAAGAGAGATAACAACAAAAAAATATTCAAATGTTTTTTTAGAAGCAATTCTACACAAAAAGAATATAAGAAACAAGTGAGGGAGATCTGAGAAGATTCCGCTATGTTGAATACGAGGTAAAGGCTTGTCAACCAAGCGAGGTGGAATTAAAAAAAAAGATTTGTTTTATGAATAACCCAGAAAATAAAACGCACAAACTTTTGGGGTATTTTGACGACCAGACCTACAGATACTCAAAAAAAAAAAAGAGAACTTGCCAAATAGTCGACTTTGCTGCTCCGGCTGATCACAGGGTAAAACTGAAAGAAAGCGAAATTAACAATTAGTACGTAGACCTTGCTAGAGAACCGAGAAAATATGGAACATGAAAGTAACAGTTATGCCACTTGTAATTGGTGCGTTCGATTCAGTAAACAAAAGATTGATGAAAAAAGGACTGGAGAATTTGGAAATACGAGGTTGAGTTGAGATTATCCAAATGACTGCATTACTAAGATCATCAGAATACTGAGAAGTTTTCTGGAGACTTGAGGAGACATTCTGTCATTCAAAATCTAGTGTGAAGTCATCTGCTAAAACGCTAATTATAAAAACAATTAGTCTTAAAGTAAAAGATATAATCTAGGTAATTTTCAGACATATACATGTGGTCAACATCCCCATCTGATACTGGGACCCGAAAATATACTACGTCTTAATTTCAGAGTTGATCTGATATTAATGCGTGATCAATACTTAACAGAACTCCAGAACATGAGCCTAACTATCAAATGCTATTGGGTGGCGTCTAATTCTCTGCCGAGGATGTATTTGGTGTCTTCATCGGAAACTTGTTCAGCATACACACAAGCCTGTTCTAATAATAACATACGTTGTATTAAAAATTGATGGGATCAAAATCAATTAATTAGCGAAGTAGCTCAGAATCCTGTAGATCATTTTATTTGATGTGATGCTGTGTTCGGATAATTCGTTAACTTATCACGTTTTCAGTCTCTATTATCTTAAGCAACGTTTTGAGGCCAATTCAACATCACACAATAAACTCAAAGATATATATATATATATATATATATATATATATATATATATATATATATAATGTGTGTGTGTATGCGTGTCTGTATGTTTAGTTTTGCTTGTATGTGTAAATACATGTGAATATACAGCGATGAATAACACGAGGTTTTCATATGACGATTTTATTTACAGAATCATCAGCTAAATTTCTTGGTTTCAGTTCTCAGCCTTTCATCAAAGGGTTGTTGAATGTACGATCTGCTTCTCAGCAGATATCCTGAATATGACACTAAACAATCTGATTGTGAGATTCCAGTAATGCTGAAGATTTGGGGAATGCAGAGTACTCATTCATTGAGATCGCTCCAAGGTCCACTCTAGCGTGAAGTGGTGACACCTGATAGGATCCTATCAATAGGTTAGATAGAACTAAACAGTGTACTTATGCTAAATTGAATGGCTTGAAATAGGAATGTTTTCACATTCAAACTGCGTACTTATGCTAAGCTGAATTGTTTGAAATGGAACTGCTTTTGTTTACTATGCTGAATTGCCTGAAATAAAACAGTTTTTGAGATTGAAATTGTATTTACGCTAAACTGAATTGTTCGAAAAAGAACTGTTTTGATAAAAACTCTACTTATACTGAACTTAATTGTTCAATTAGAACTGTTTGACTAAACTGAATAGCTTGAAATAGATATGTTGTTAAAAATTAAACTGTGCGCTTATGCCAAACTGAACTTTTTGAAAAAGAACGGATTATTTACACCAAAATGGATTTTGTGTTAAATAACCTACAACGGTTGATATGCCATAAAACCTGGACAATCAAACAAACAAACCTTTCATCAGGGCATGTGAGTTATTAGCATGTATTTTGATATCTTTTTTTTTCATACTGTCGGATTTATTACGACTTTATATATATATATATATATATATATATATATATATATATATATATATATATATATATATGTGTGTGTGTATGTGTGTGTGTGTGTGTGTGTGTGGTTAGTTGAGGAGATTAATATAATTCTACTTATACAACTCTTAAAACATAAGAGGAAAGTATCTAGTAGTGTTTCCTCACATTACCAGGCTTATATACCTGAACACATAATTCCAACAATAGGAGGTGAAAACTAAATCTAAAGCATTGCTAGACATATTTTTTAAAGTAAGTAGCACTTTGAACTGTGAAGTATTCACACTTTATAAAGGAGTATCTTTAAAACACAGAATCGTATTAGCAAAGATTTTCCTGAGCCTACACAGATAGAAGTAAAAAAAAAATAACAGGCAAAATGTTATAATGTGACTGGTCATCGTTTTTGATTCCTGATAACGTAACTGTGAGAAACAAATATGATAATCTTCAAGAGTTATCTGAAAAACATACCCGGAATGACAAATATAAATGTTTGAACGGCCATATAAAAGCAACAACCGAGCACACACCAAGCAAATTAGCCAAATGTACAGTTGCTTTGGAGTCAATAGCAATTAGGAAATAATTAGATCCTATTTACTCAACCCCTCCGCTCGGGCAGGATATGACACAAGGTCAATTTTTTTAAAGCGGAGTTTAACAGGTTTGAATTCAGAGTTTTTCCTTCTCTTAGACTAGTTGCCTCACAAAAACTGAAGAACCCAATCTGCCCTGCTCTTTACTCATAGCTGGAGGAAGAATATATTCATTTTCTTATAATGAAATTTTGGCACGCTAATTACATCAGAAAATTTTGAAACGAAACTCTATCAACTGAAATATAATCATATTTACCAACCCCTCCGCTATGACAGTATATGACACAAGGTCAATTTTTAAATGGAGTTTAACAGGTTTGAATTAAGAGTCTTCCTTCTCCTAGACTAGTTGCCTCGCCTAGGCTGAAGAACCCAGTTTGTCCTACTATTTACCCATAGCTGGAGGGAGAATAATTGCATTTATTCCTTTCCCAAGGGTATTAGGACTGTTAAATGCAATCAGTCTCGTCCAGGATTTGAACTCGTGTCGCCGTGTCCATTTCCTACGACGATAACCATTACACCAAAGGCACCTCAACAGAAATATAATCTTTTAAAAGTTTCTCTTTTTTTGTTGTTTCATTGAATAAATTACAGGCCCTGATGAAGACGTAAAAACTGAATTGTTCAATGTTGACAATTATTTCTTCGACAAAAATCATCTTATGACCTTGTATTTTTTGATCTCTATACATTATCATTCAGACGTCTTTATTTCTTGTTATTTCCCATGTATACATATATAAGGGAATCTCAGTCGATCTTGATATATGAGGACCAAAATGTTTGACTAAATGTATTGACTATTGGACTATTTTCACATGCGATTTGTTTTCATCGATGAAGTTTTGTGTCAAACCAGCCAAGCTTTTAAACTCATGAAAAAAAAATGGTGCACCGATGTGCCACAGATTCACTTAAACTAAATTCTCAAGGTTTATTCAGTTTTTCTTCCAAGATTAGTCACTCACAATAAAGTGCAATCACATATATTTTCAACACAAACGAACACACAAACAAACAAACACACACACACACACACACACACACACACACACACACACACACACACACACATACATATATATATATATATATATATATATATATATATATATATTTACCAACCCCTCAGCTCGGGTAGGATATGACACAAGGTCAATTTTTTAGCGGAGTTTAACAGGTTTGAATTCAGAGTTTTCCTTCTCCAAGACTGGTTACCTCACCAAAACTGAAGAACCCAATCTGCCCTGCTATTTACTCATAGCTGAAGGAAGAATATATATATATATATATATATATGTATATACTTATATTTATATGTGTGTGTGTGTGTGTGACGGTATGTAGGAATACATGAACTTATATGTTTTTATGCATATATATATATATATATATGTGTGTGTGTGTGTGTGTGTGTGTGTGTGTGTGTGTGTGTGTGTGTGTTTGAGTTGATTTGTGATTTAAAAATGATCAAATACGTTAATAATCAATAATCATCTACGTGCGTTTGTTAGCTAACATTTTTAAGTAGATGGTGATGACATTGCAAAATTAAAAATATTAATTATGTGCAGCTGAAATGTCTACTTAAAAAATAAAACATCTTTGAAGTAATATAGACAAAATCAAAAATACATTTAAATAATTTTAATCAATGTAAAACTTTTGCTAATCTGTTTTAAGTGCCGAAGGCGTGAATAAATATTTCATCGCTATTTTCATCTAGGGCAATTGAGCGCTAGAATTTATACCATCACATTTTAAATTATATATTTTGTAACAAACAAATAAATATTAAGCCATTGCTGAAGGATTGCAAATTATTGAATGCCTAAAATGTCTTGCGCGTAGAATTTTTGATGAGTTTTACTTTTTAATAAATAAATGCACGTGATAATCTATTCTAAATTAATAACTTTGAAAAAGTCTGCGTCAGTTTCTACTTACTTTGTACTTTAGTAAATATTTTTGCCTATACCATCTTGTTTATATTCATAGTAATATTCATATGTACATAAAATCAAGGGTTATCTATCTATCTATCTATCTATCTACGCGCATTAGTAAGTCGTGACATAGTTTAGTTTCATTTTACCGTGGCCACAGCTTTTCCATCTAGTTTGAGAACAACGGTTCGCGCGCTTGAATTGAAGAACCCAAATCCACCGTGGTGAATAGCACATGTGCTGTTTCTGCTGCGGCAACGATTTTCGCCTCCAATACGAAAGGAAACATGAAATCGGTGCAACGGTTCATGAGCTCGCTCGCACGAGTGGCGTTGCCAATATATTCGTGTAGTGACGGTATTTGAAAAGGCGTCTCTTTTTTCATTCAACCATTACCTGCCACAAACGCACACACACACACACACACACACACACACACACACACACACACACACACACACATACATATTGTGTGTGTGTGTGTGTGTGAGGGAGAGAGAGAGAGAGAGAGAGAGATGTAGATGCTCATGACGTAACGTTTAGAGTATTAGGAAATCTAATCAAAGCTGAGAGACTTGTTTCACTCACTGCTAATTCTTTGGGAAACGTCAAGAATCTACATATACTTTCCGCTATTGGCCTTTTTACAGCAATTCTACGTCAAAAAAACAACGGATCATCGTTGAGAATTTGACCCTATCTATCTATCTATGTGCATATACACATTAGACCGTTGTTGGTATAATCTAAAGGACCGTTACGTGTGTTACGTCGACCGTGGTCACAGCATATAACCCGAAAGTATTTTTGATACCTGCATTATTTTTGTTATAATTTGCAAAGAATGTAATGAATGGCAATAAGATTAGAGGTCAGTTGCATAACATACGGCACTCATTTGGTTTACACAAACGCTAATTTTCATTCATTCAAATGTTTACCGTGTCTGGTTAAATAATCTCTCTATTAAGTGCTGTTTTCATTATATTTGTCCTTCAAAATGAAACCTTCCTCTAATTCTTACTTACCTTTGCCATTAATTGGATCTTCTTTTTTTTATTACATACAGATCTCTGCGTTTTAAATTTACATTAATATTTCTATATCATTTAATTTTGGTTTTATATACCAAATCTCGGCCGGTCTCGAAAACTTTTTTTGCCTTTTTTATGATTTCATCTTTACTTAGAATTAACTGACACGTACAAATTTATCTTACTCTCGTGTTACTCAGTCCATGTATTTTCTTTTATTTATTAATTCAAACAAATCTTTTTTATATCCTATCACTTTTTCTTTTCTTTGCTTTTCTTTCTTTCATTCCTTGTAAATGTATTCTGTCACTTTCCAATCCATCTTGAGCCAAATTCTCTGTATATATTTTGTCTCCCTTTTTTTTTCTTAGTGCCATTCCTTGTTTTGTATCTCATCATCTTTTTAAAATCACCTCTCGTTGTCTCTCTAATTCATTTCTAGGACTTCAAATTTACTCATTCCTTCTTTTCTACTTTTTTCTATAAAATTTACGATTCTTTGCTCTATCTATACCCACAACTTTGTTTCACTACCTGGTCCAGACCCCACTAACACCCGATGGTCGATGATGCGAAGCGGAAACGATACAGGAGACGATCGGTCGGCAACAACTGTACTTGGCACGAACACAACTTCCTTGGAAATGGCGAACACAGATAGCAAATAATAATATAGCAAAAAAGTTACTATGTGATAGGGCTCTCAACGTGTGCTTTTGGCCGAACAGCCTCTGGCTGCGCCAGTCCCAGAAATTTGGCCCCAATTCAGAGAGGCAAACGATTAGATGCGATACATGCCAAAATTTCCCCTGTGTTCTTGTTTAAGAAAGGAGTTTCAGATTGAAGAGAATGTTGTGAGTTCGATAGCAGAGACATGTTTAAGGTCTGTTGAATAAATTTAAATAATGTATGGAAATGTTCAATGTGTGATATGGGCTTCTTTTTTATCACTTTCATGGCAGAGCTTCACGTTAAACTCGACAGTAAAATATAATTCATTGTGGTTCTTTTTACTTCATATGTTACGTGGAACGAACAAGATGCCGAATTCTGAGGGCAAAACGATGTTCATTGTTCAAGTATGATATGCAAAAACATACTTGTCTTCAGAATAACAACGTCGGACACCTCTTAATATCACTTCCTGTCTAAATACATGTCTCTATCGCAACTCGACTTTTTTTTTTGTATTTATCACAAACATTCTGCAATCTGTTTGTTTTTCTTCTCTTTATGTCATTTCTTCATTCAACAAAGAAAAAAAAATCAATATGCATTCCCTCTTTTTCTTTTTTATTGCTATCAATTAAATGCTTGAATACTGAGTGTGTGAGTGACAAATGTACCTAAAAAATACACTCAGGTAATAACTCTTGATTCTTTGCAAAACTGATCATTACAAATAACATTATTCTTCAAATTAAATAAACTTGAAAGTTTCATTCAGTTCGAATAAACCAGACATCTTTCTACAAATGATCTATCTATGCGTGATAGTAAAGATACATAGTTCTTTGTGAAATTAATAAAGAATCTGCCAAAGCAACGAATTTCTAATTTAAATGAAGTAATTTACCACAACGGACCTTATTGCTTTATGTTACAATATTTTTATCTAATGTAATAAAGTTATCATTTATTCTCTATATATTGTGGACTGCGATACTCTTCTGGGTTTCCATAGTCACAAGGTTTCGGCTACCGTACAATCCAGCCTTCTTTATGAGCCTTTTGTCCTATTCGCTAAACTTAGGGAATTCAAAACATAACTTCCTGTTTATCCCAAGGACATTTAGGTGCTTTAAAAAGCGTATCCACCAGTTCATTTGCTTCTATATTGTTTACTGACGACAGTCTTTTTATAATATTCATGCATCACTTCATGATAATAATCGAATAGGATTAGTTTCGCGAAAATGCCATAGTCTCTTGATCGAACAAATTATATCATGAGTTATTTACCTATATATCATCTGTTGTCAGACACTGACAACGTTTAAATTCCTCTGTGTCCTTATTTTATATCAAGAAAACTACATGTACAATTTTACATTTTTTTTCGAAGACTTTGAATTAAAAGACTGATTAATTGATGGTAAAAATAACACACACACACACACACACACACACACACACACACACACACACACACACACACACACACACACATATATATATATATATATATATATATATATATATATATCAGGGGCAGAGACGGGACTATTCCTACTCGTGCCCGGCACGACCAATAACTCGGTCAATGTTATTCAAAATGGATTAAAAATCATCCAATTATTTCAAGCAAACATACTTAGTCTGATCTCAGTTAAATTACGTATCTATTCAAGTTTCGATAACTAAGTAGCCAAAAGTGCATAAATATATCTGGGAATAATACAACGATGTTGTTTTGATCGGATGGTCTTTGTCTGGCCACCGTCAGATTCATGGAACATCCCATAAAATCGGCTATAATGTTGAACACGCGCAAATCCGTGCCGAGCACTAGACCCTTATAATAACAGTAATGTTAGAGAAATACGCTTTTGGCTGTAGCCAATAGCAAGAGCAACCATAACACCGTGCTCAAAAATCTTAGCACGTTGTGACTGCTGATAGATGTATTTGGAAGAGGGAGAGGGACCGAGAGAGAGAAAGAGAGCGAGAGAGAGAGAGAGAGAGAGAGAGAGAGAGAGAGAGAGAGAGAGAGAGAGAGGATAGCAGATTAGAGCCGTTGCCGACGTCATCATCATCGCTATGGTAAATGTTGGTTAAACGGCGTGTTTTAATTCGTTTTTTCACTAACAGGTGTCTATTTCTTTAATGAATGTTGCATATATTACATTCTGTAACTAAAATTTGTTTATTTGAATACATCTTCAACAAATAATCTTTATTTTAAGCGAAATTGAAACTACTAGCTGTGTCTGTGTATATTGTCATCAGTTTCTTTATTCTAATAAACATATTTTTGTCGTCATAATAATGAACATCTTCTCTTTTCTTCTATACTTTTGAAAGGAAAAAAAAATCTCCTCTACTGAATTAACAAGACTACAAATTATATAGTATCTTGATTGTTTCCAAAAAAAAAAACACCATGCAAGGTACGTTTGTCAATCTGTGCTATACAATGGAGAATCACGCAATAGCAAATATGATGACTTACTTTGGGTCCACGGACCACGGGTTGGGAACTGAAGTTAACAGAGGACAGTGGGGGGCTCGAGTAGCAAAAATAGGCTAGAGTCGCCACTGATATATATGTATGTGTGTGTGTGTGTGTGTGTATGGATGCACTAACTAAACATATGTAGAAAAAAGCTTGACGTCAACTACTCAAGAATGCTGCGAGAAATATTGAACAAATCCTGGAGGCAGCACCCCACACAGCAGCAGCTGTACGGCCACTTATTACCCATCACGGAAACTATCAAAACTAGACGAACCAGACATGCAGGACACTTCTGGAGAAGTAGGGACGAGCTCATAATTGATATACTCCAGTGGACCCCTTCAAATACCCGAGTAAATCAGGGCGACCAGCTCGAACCTACATACGCCAACTCTGTGCCAATACGGGATGTAGCCCTAAAGAACTGCTTGAAGCAATGGACGATTGAGAGGGGTAAAGAGAGAGGGTCAGTGATATCCGTGTTGATAGCGTGACATCATGATGATGATATATATACACACAAATGAATTATAACTAATTTTCTTGTGTGTGTATTTTTACAGCACCTTTACTATAGACAGGAGACGAGACAATATCAAGTTTTCAGTGGAATACAACTGGTTTGAAAGCAACATTTTTTTCTTCTTGATTGGTTGCCTTAATAGGCCGGAAAAACCACTTTGCCCTACTATTCACTCCTAGCTGGCGGGAAAAAATTAATTTATACTTTTTTTTTATAAGCAATAGCCCGAAATGATAATCAAACAGCTTCACTGAACTCGAATCATCGGTTACCTTTCCAAATTTAATAACCGTTACAGTAAGTACGCATAGAGAGAGAGAGAGAGAGAGAGAGAGAGAGAGAGATAGGCAATCTTCACTTGTTTTCTCCACTGATTAGAATTCAGAATTCTCATTATCCAAGACTGACTATTAAACACGAAATCTTTACTGCACAACCGACCCTGCAATTTTATTTATATCTGGGGCAAGAAAGTGGATTGATGACATTGATAAAGACATTGGTCTGAAGAGAACATAAGTAATTCTTTTGAAACTCGAACATAGTTCACGTTTTCCGCTTTCTGAGTCATCAACTTTTACGTTAACCGCTATAATAGCAACATTGACCATGAGTTATCATGATAAGCGAAACATAAGAGCATTCTGTTCACGACAAGTGAAATGTGAGACTAGCCTGGCAACTAGTGCAAGATTGGCTTTGTTAATTTCAAATTTATGAGTTCTTTACTGAGCAAATACTGTATCAAACATTCTGATAAGTTATTAAATTATGGATGATTTGCAAAATGAATATTGCAATTGGTAAATCGCCAGACGTTATAACGAATTACAAGCGTCATTTATAAAATCATGTACAAGCCAAATTTACACAAGAGGTAAAATATCCTTTTTCTGATTTATTAAACACAATTCAATATTATTTCTTTGTGCTGAGCTTGAATGGAAAATAGGAGACAAGATTTTGAACTCTTAGACTTCGTTCCAGTTTTTCACCTATCTAATGACAGATAAAATGATAAAATATCATTTACAACTACAATAAAGAAGGAAAATGCCAAAAGTGTTTATTGCTAAGTTTAAATGTAATTATCAATTACTAAAAATATGTTATATACAGTGTTTTAATTTATTTTGACCGAAAATAAATTATTAGCTTTGTAGGGGAAGGGAAAATTCGTATTTTGGTTTAGCACGCAATTTAATTCGACACTTAATTTCACCGAATCAGGATGACTTATCCTATTCAGCCCGGACCTTTATTTCCGGCCACCAAATCTTGTAAGCTGCCAAACACACTCTCTTTGGCTGGAGGACGCCGACCAGTGCAGACGTCACATTGGCCGTTCTTCAATAGCGATGCTTTTTAGCTGGACAATGCCACCCAGTGCAGACGTCTCACTGTGGCTCTAGAATATCAGGATATCAGGATATATGGACAAACGAGGGAACCCATCTAATTTATGGCTTCCTTACAAGGAATCCCATTTGAATATAAATTAGATGCATTCAACATGCCTCGCACAGGCACACCCCTATGTCACCCCAAAATTGGCTATACCCCGCTCTCGACACGCTAGCTCTATATTCACCTCTGGGCAACTTTAATGGAGACAACACACGCCTCTCCACTAGACGGACAAAAAGTATGATGAATCTAAAAAAAACAATCCCTCACACGTCCGACGACACACGCTGCCATCTCAACCTTCTCAACATCTCATAACTCAATTTCGTCTCAATACTCACCACGAGTCTTGCAGCACCAAAAGCAAACCTAATATTCTATGCTGCAAATAAAAACCTTATCCTTAAACACATTTCGACTATCGCCATCTTACTTCTTCATCATCTCTCCTTTATGTACACAACAATTAGCGAAAGACCTTACAAAATTATCGAGGGGACTAACAACACTAAGCGAGGAAACAACTCAACGTAAACACACATACGTTACACGATCTTCCTCGCTAAACACATACAAACTTCTCACTCGTTACCAACAACTAAACACCTCGCTAAAATAACTTCACCACGCCATAAACCCAGTACAGATACATATTTTATAGTAGTAATAAACAAAAGCCTTTGTCCTGTCATTTTACTTGATATCTTTGCTTGATAGCATAACAAATTTAGCAGGTTATTTAATGCCAAAGTCTTCCTGGGGGCCAGTCGTCAGGAATAATATTTAAACCTTAGCTGGAAGTATAAGTGATTTCAACATCTTTCTCAAGGGCTTTAGTCAGAAAGTGTACGTAATAGTTTGTTTTATGAAGAATCAAAGAATCAGAGACTAGTGAAAGTCATTAAAATGTTAAAGTTTTAGGTCCTTCGATGGGCATTTCCTCACACTGCCAATGTAAACAAAATCCAATTAGGACTTTATTTATCTCTGATCGGAAGAAAATACATAGAAAATTTCATTGCATTGACGTTCGGATAAATGCATTTTTATATGATTAAATGAATGGAGAAAGATCCTTTTTGACCATTCGATTTGCAAAAAAAATAAAAAAACAAAACCAAAAATCAAAAACAAAAACAAAAACAACATAGATTTAGTTTAGCATTAAAGCAACATTTTTATCAAAACCTTATATCAAAGTAAAATTTAATATTTTAAAAAATCTATGAGAAAATACTATTTTCTTGTAAGTTTACAAAATTTGATGTTCATTGCTGTAGTGGTCTCAAGATTATGCCATATTAGATGAGATGATAAAAATGAGTGGTGTTAAATGATAAAGTATAAAATTGACACTCCAAATAAGGAATTAATGAAATAGAGCCATACATGCATTTATTTCAGCTTTGAAAATTGTCATTTTACTTCTGTTCTTAAGACTATGAAAAGAACTAAACACCCAACTATTCATTAGGTGTTGTGCTACATTGAAGTAAAAAGGTTAGTAAATTACTATGATAAAAGCCGACGACAAAATCATAAAATGAAAAAAAAATATAATAGATTTCTTGAACGTTGCATATAATAAAAATGGAATAATCCTTCGAATATGTACCGTGTTAATTGTCGGAAAATAAACTATTAAAATACTAACACAACAATCAAAAGAAAACGTGGTGTTTCAATATCTATTTGTCATATTGAAGTCTACATATGATAAAATAAAATAAATGCAATTTTCATCAGACTCTTTCTTATATTTCTTTAACAGCATATCAATTCCTTATAGATTATTTAGTATCGAAATATAAATAATTTGTAAAAGTATAATCATAATTACTACAATATTTTCTGTGATCCATTGTTATTTTCTAAATGCACTTTTCTATTTTATTTATTTAATAGCATAGTAATCTGTATGGTAAGATTTAATGCTTTGAAGTTACAGAATCTTGTATACTGTACATTTTTATTTACTATTTTGTGTTCTTGTTTCTTAAGATTTTTTATGCATACATGTCAAGAATATTATACTAATATACACAATACTAATAAACTGTACACAATCTTCTCGTTTCAAATAGATATTTCTATTTAATCAAAATCATTTTTTTTTGCCTCAGTTGATTTGGTATCAAGTATCCCTATCAAATAGGAATAATTTTCAAAAATATATTTTTCTCCATGGGTAGGAGCATAAAAGGTTCTACCGATCCAAGTCAGGAAAGAACTGTAGTATTGGCCATGAAACGGTACTTTCCCACTCTGTCTCCTAAAGTAGAACTGCACCACATAGTGATACCCAGAAAGAAATTATTTTTTTTTAAATATGAAATGATGCGCTATCTCATTTTCTAGAAAAATGGATTTTTGATTGTTCTATTAATTGAAAATATCCTGTTTTATTTCTACTGCTTATTAAAAAAATAATCCGAGCACAACAAATGTTTGCGGATTTCAAAATCTTTAAAATAGTGTGCCATTTGTTTTTCGTCTTTTTAAAAAAAATGTATGATGCAATTTTATCTTTATAATGGTTTTTAACGAAATATTAAGTTATCGAATGATTATAAAGAGATTTTGTTTAAATATTCCGAAATTGATGATTCATTTTTTATTCAGAAATAATTTCTAGAAAAGAATTAAGAAAAGATCTGCTTTTATATGAAATATGTTAAGCGTTGAACACTTAACATATTTTATATGAAAGTAGGACTTTTCTAAATTAATTTCTCAAAATTATTTCTTATTTTGTTTAAATTTTATGCTTTTTGTTCCTTATTATTTTTGTTTTTCAATGTATTTTTGCCCCTAATGATCTGTAAATATATTCTTAATTCCTAAAAGGTCTCACCATTTAACTAAACATTTTTTCAGAATATTTTCATTATTTTTCCCTTTTAAAAGAATTTAAACATGAAAATTAAATGTTTACAGTATATTTACTTTTCCATCTTCTTTCCTTAATATGAGGAGAAAATTCAATTGATGCTCATTTTCAGAGGAAGTATGTATCAGCAACAGCAATTAAACATGATAAAGGAATTATTTTAGCAAACTATTTTATATTTTCTTACATCAAGTAGGAAGTTATATCAGGATTCATGCTTCTTTATAAGTTGTGGCTTTTTCCGTTCTTTCCTTTAATTTTGATAATATCTCTACATAGACAACATGCATTAACACGCATTCGAAAAGAAAAAAACAAACGGGCCAAAACACATACTTACAGATATTACACACACACACACACACACACACACACACACACACACACACACACACACACACACACTATATATATATATATATATATATATATATATATATATATATATATATATATATATATATACATATGTTATTATTCCAGTTTGTTCAGAATATGGAATAATTCCAATCTGGACAAATGAAATATTCAAAATTAGAATATTAAATATAAATAATACTGGTAAAGAGCTCAGTGTAAATAAAATCCGCATAGCAAATAAAAATCCACATAGCAAATAAAAAAAAAAAAGCTAAAAGTCGGTCATATTAAGATAATCAATTTATTTCCATCCTGTTAAAAGTATTGATATAAATCAATGCTCTAAAAATAATTAACATTACTTCTTCAGACCCAACAAGAAATAAAATAAGTTTACCACCAGACAGAAAAAATATTTGTGCGTGGTTATTTCTTTCATTCTTATGTTTAATGGCATACCAAACTTCCTAGTTTATTTGACACGAAAGCCATCGTTGTCTAAGAAAAGCTGTGATACTTTTCAACGAATAACGGGTAAATACAGAGGTCCATAATTTTTCAAATGTAAATCTGAGAGTGGACGTAATAGCGTGACTTGAGTTTGAACTTGCTAAGTTTGAGCATGCAGTCCATCACTTTTACCATTACAACCTCCACACGCACAGGCATTCATATATGTATATATACATATATATATATATATATATATATATATATATATATGCTTGCATCTTATATTTTGTTGGAACGCGAAGAATACACTCATAAAATCAAATTGGTATGCACATGCCTCTAATAGCTTTTGCTTGTTCATTTATTGGGAAACCTGATAGATTATTTCTCTTATCGTCTTCGGGAATGTCTCAATGGCCCTGTCTGTCTCTTATGCAAACGTTTACTTCTCCGTCGTTTAAGACAAAATATTCCTTCAGATTTTATAAACCGCTTGCGTTCATCAACACTGTATTTTTTTTCTTTAAATGTTCATAATACGATGAAAAACTCATCAGACATTGTGTCTACTTGTTTTTTCTTTTGGGGAAAAAAACTCAAAGTGGATATGAATTATAAATAAACGTCCGATTTTGATGGCCTTCCGGTTATCTTGACGTTTAATCTAGCGCGCCATCGTGGATTTACCAATTATGACCTGTCTGAAGGATTCCAAAGATGGCCTGCTAAATAATTAACTCGCTTTTCAGCAATTTAATTTTCTGATGTTATACCTCATAGTTTCTAATCCCATAGGATATGCTGAGATGTTCAAAAATGGGAAATCTATCTATCTATCTATCTATCTATCTATCTATCTATCTATCTATAAAAGAGCACCTATTGTGAAATAATTCTTCAAAAGCTAGAGTAGGTTGATATTACTAGTGAGTTACCTTTTCACAATGTGGCTCATTAGTCTGATCTCGTGACAAACAAAGCTTATTATTGGTAAATATCAATCTGGGTGTCTGTTTATCTATCTATAACTCTCTCTCTCTCTTTGATAATTTATATATATATATATATATATATATATATATATATATATATATATATATATATTGTTTACACCTATCTATGTACATAGAAAAGTTAAAACGGAAGAAAAATGTGTATAATGGTTAGTTTATTTGCCAAAGCGTTGCGATTTCAATCTTTTTTTAAATGCAAAAGTGTTCTATCGAAATTATCTTAGCATGAGAAATAATTATGATAGATATATTTTCATTCAATTAGAAGTCTCCATCAAGACTTGTAGATCTTGCAATATGAAAAAACGGATTAATATCAGTTGATATTTTTACAGTCCAAAGTGTGGTAAGTTAAAATGTATGAGAATTTAAAGATGTTGTTGTGTTTCTAGTTTTAAAGTCTTTTTTAGGTTCGTAGATTTAAAAAAAAAATTAAATTTCTACTTGTTTCTCCTTTGTAAAATTTATTGCAATTTGAGGAGTGGATTAGGTAAACTCCTGCGTTGGCGGGAATCTGTGTTTTTGGAGTTGTTCTTTATTATTTGATGTACGGGTATTGGGTTTTATGCCCAAATGATTTAAGTTTTTTTTCAATTAGGGTTGTTGTGGGATTTGGGGATTAAATTATTTCTCTCGTAATAGGGTTGGTATTTGAGTAAGGTTTATTCTTATACATCGTGTGGAATGTAAATTTGTAGATACTTATGGCTTTTGATTTGACACAGTGAATGTAAGGTTCATGATGCTGTAATTTTGGGGTGTGTTCAAATTATTCATTTAGACATTTGCGGGGATATATTCTCAGGGATCTCAGGAAAAAAAAACTATGAAAATTCCGCTTTTTGTTTTATCGCTGTGGTTTCAATAAAAATATATGTTGTCATTTTTGTTGTTTACCTCGTTGTAAAATTTTATATATATATATATATATATACACACACACACACACACACATACATATATATATATATATATATATATATATATACATATATATATATACGGGCTTGTATGTGTCCCTCCGACTTGCTATATATATATATATATATATATATATATATATATATATATGAAGAGTAAATAAAGAATTGTAATCCGACAATATCTAGAAAAACTGATAACAACGATCCAAGTGGAAGGAATGATTTATTAATGGGTCGACACTATAGCGTTTCGATTCTACTGAACCATCATCAGGACCATGAGGGGTGATATTAATAATTTTAAGTTAACGATGGATGATTAGAAATGTGAAATACAAAAACCTAGGGGAAAATATGTATAGTTAGAAAAAGTTAGCCGTTTACTATACATATTTTCCCCTAGGTTTTGTATTTCACATTTCTAATCATCCATCGTTAACATAAAATTATTAATATCACCCCTCATGGTCCTGATGATGGTTCAGTAGAATCGAAACGCTATAGTGTCGACCCATTAATAAATCATTCCTTCCACTTGGATCGTTGTTATCAGTTTTTCTACATATATATATATATATATATATATATACTATATATATATATATGGAGAGAGAGAGAGAGAAAGATAGAAAGCGGGAGAGATTCAACGACTGAGACATAGACAGAATTACACATGAAGCTATTCTATTAATATCTACTTCCTAGAACACACACACACACACGCACACACACACACACACACACACACACTGTTGATTTTCTGGAGTTTGATAAAATGTCATTCATTTAGGACCAAGTTAAGGTAGCAGTTTATTCTAAATACTTAACATAATCGCCAACAAAATTAATAACAAAGGTGATTTTGATATAATCATAATGAAGACAATACTCTATCTACCATCTTAATTTTAACACATATTATTCATATAACGCAAAGATTTTTTTTTTCTGTTTTATAAAATAAGATTATACGTGCGCACCCATTTGATTTCTTGTTAGAAATGAACACAATTTTTGATGTGTGTCGTGAATGATTCCTTTTAAAAGAAGGTTGCTTTCTTCAGTAGAAACTCGGAAGAGTTCTTGGCGTTTGTGCCTTGGGCATATTACTACTTTTCGGAAACTTATTTTGTTTTTAATTTCCTTTGCTTTCGGCAAGGTCCTAAAAGGTAGTTTCAAAAAAATATCTCTCAGGCATGTAAATGCGAGAATACGCAGCATGATATGATGAAAAGGATATCTTCGAACTTCTGAAATAAACAATGATACAGTAAATTCATTTTACTTTGGTCTTTCAAAATCACTCAAACACTCGCACATTTGTACTATCTTTGGATAATTAAATTTTGATCATCAAACGTCTAAAACAATGAACATAACTTAACACAATTTGCTTCTCTGCAGAGAGGTATGATCCCACCAACGAGTGTCATGGATATTACACAAAACAATTCAATGGTGAGGTTCCAGTAATGCTGAAATATTGGGGAATGCCGAGTACCCTTTCATTGCCATCTCTCCCAGGTCCACTTTTGCCCGGAGTGGTAGCACGTGCTGTTTTGTTATTTAACTGTGTGTGGACAAAAACTATTCTTACACTAACCTGAACTGTTTGACTAAACTGAGAAGCTCGAAATAGAAATGTTTTTGACAATTAGCATAAGCTAAATTGAATTATTTGAAATACAACTGATTATTTGTATAACAATTGATATGATATAAAACACTTCAACCAACCAACCAACCAACTAAATAGTGTTCAGTCAAGGTCTCCATTTTCAAAAGTTAATACTAGCAGAAATCTAAGCGAAGGCTTAAAAAATGAAAGTAACACTATTTGAATTAACGTAAATAGGGAAGTGATTCATTGAGATAAAAAGCAACTTGATATCAACTGAGAACATACTAAGGCAAAAGTTACACACACACACACATACACACACACATATATATATATATATATATATATATATATATATATATATATATATATATAAGCAGTAGTTAAATGGAATCTAAATTATCTTATTCAAAATAGATTTCAACTGGGTACTTTGGTGTTACGGTTATTTGTATTCTCTTTTCAATTTATTTGTATTTATGGTCGGAAATCGTGCTTCTCATAATTTGCATGTGATCAAGAATTTATCTAAAATTGTGTGGACTAATCTCAAAGTCATGACTGGATTGAAAATTTTTATCCAATCTTATACATTCATTATTTACTAGACAGATTTAAACCTATTTAAACACACAGGCAGACGGACAGACAGACAGCCTCCCACACATACACATTTTAGAAACGAGTTGATGATTTATTCAATTTTGATATTTGACCAATATATATATATATATATATATATATATATATATTTAGTAAATTAGCTGCCTGTGGTCAAGGTCGACCCCAAGGCTGCCTTGTGAATAGCTACTACAGCGTGGTGTAAGAGAGGGAACTACTCCTTCCCCTTGATCGCTCCACTTACCGTTGATCTGTACTTTTTAATTCAGAGTGTTGAGTATCATTTTTTAAGCTTTGGTACCTTAGACTGATTCCTGGTGTCTTGACCTATGGTGAACACTCTAACCAATGGGCCACACACACACACACACACACACACACACACACACACACACACACATACACACACACACACACACACACACATATATATATATATATATATATTCATAACTTGAAGATTTAAAAAGCCATCTTCAAGTGATTCTATTCAAAACGAAAATGTTTAGTTGTTATTCTGAAACCATTTTAAATTAATTCTTGGAATATTCTAATATTCTCTTTGTTATCGTTTTATGCTATACCTTACATTTTACATTTTGACATAGAAGTGTATTTAATAATTGCAGGCTGGCAAGGTGCCATTCCTTACCGCCATATCCACCAGTTAAAGCAGGGTACTCACATTGGCTGTGGTTTGCCAACGCTATTTAATATTATAAATATCTCCAACTCCTTAGCTGAACCACATTTTAAAGCCACTGGGTGGGTTTTAGGCGAATTATTAAAAGTCAACACAGCTAAATGGCTAGTTTTTCCCCTTCAAATACAAGGCCTTCGACGAATAAATTCCGTTCATAACAAAAAAAAAATAATGGACTCTGGACTGCCGTGTTTGGGTCAACAAGATTAATAACAATATTCTTTTATTGAATAAAAAAAAAGAAACAAAAAAATTCAGGTAAAAGGCAGGAGCGAGAACGTCTTTCTTCTAAATGGCGGAAGGTGAGAATACAGTTCGCCAGCGGTAGATACGGTTTGCTTTCCTTCAGACTTTGGGATTTGATGACAGAGCCCGTACTCAAAATCTCAAGTTTATCATCAGGGGAATATTCTCTCTTCCTTTCTCCTCTATTTTATCAGAGTTATTCTTTCTTCACGTAATTTGTCTTTTATTCACGTCAGCATGAATACAGCAAGATTAATTTGAAAATACTTTAACTGTATGTTCACTTATTTGAGATTTTGTAGAATCTTTTCTTTCCTCCTTTGTATACTTTCGTTACTAGGCTCCCATAACACGTTCATAGAGAGATGTACGGCTTATATCAGATAAGACCAAGATTAATTATTGTCCCTTTCCTCGTGGACAAATCTTTTCTTTGGGTATTCGTTTAACGAGTCTCACCAAACCACGGAGTTCGAATTCATTGAAAGAGGAGCTTTTTTTCTTTTCTCTC
This sequence comes from Sepioteuthis lessoniana, assembly GCA_963585895.1. Taxonomy (NCBI): domain Eukaryota; kingdom Metazoa; phylum Mollusca; class Cephalopoda; order Myopsida; family Loliginidae; genus Sepioteuthis; species Sepioteuthis lessoniana. The sequence continues at coordinate 56,693,191 of OY757911.1, read as the reverse complement.
AGTGTTTCTTGCGAGGCATTATTTTGGAATTTAGGTTTCTTCCGTATCCCAAATTATGTGTTTTCACTCTCCGACGAAGAAACGACAACTAGTCACTTTCCGTAGTTTGAAAATTTTCCAAGTGTTGGCCGTTAGGCAGTTTATTCCTCCGCTCTAACCATGGTCGCAGGTCTGTGTCTGTCCGTTGACGCATACATGGCTAATTGAGAGTGGGGTTTTCTCATGTCCATATCACCTTGCGCTATTAGGGAGGGTTGAAGAAAAACGGCCTTTCCACTGGTACTATTCTTGATTACTACTATAGTCGGCTGACAGCCAGCGTGTCGCACATCCTTTACCCATAACCCGGCGAATGAATGAGGGTGTTTCATTTCTTCGTCACAATACACACACACACACACACACACACACACACACACACACACACACACACACACACACACACACACACACACACACACATATATATATATATATATATATATATATATATTAGTGTGTGCATATGTGCATATATGTAATATGTGTATTTATCCATGTTTGTATTCATATTTAATGTATATATATAGAGAGAGATGAAACAAAGCCTAGCATAAAATTAATAAATATTTGTCCCTACAGCACAAAAAACAAAAGCAAAACTGTCGAAACAAAATGTAATAAAAAATATCTTAATTTATCAAGCCTCTCGTTCTGAAGATCCTTAAATCTCAATCTGGTATCCGTTTCTCAAATGTTAACAATATGTCAATTAAATGGTACATGGTGCGTAAAGAAAGTAATCTCAAGAGAGAAATCGTAGGTCTTCCACAACTTATTCCTTTACTCTCTCTAGAGGACTTAGTGGCCGGGGCAATACTGAAAGCTCGTTCATGTTCTTCTAATCATGGCTGTACAATGATGGATTGTCCACCTGAAAATACCGGAGAAATCAAATAATCTTTCTCGCATTATACACACACACACACACACACACACACACATATATATATATATATATATATATATATATATAACAAAACTGCTGCGTCAAACATACTTTTAAGCTGAGTAAAGCTGGTTTCAATTTAGAGTTTCCCTTCTTGACAGGCTAAGGAATCTAATCGGGCCTTCTATTTACAAATAGCTAAGAGAAAGAAGATATGATTTTTACAAGAGAATAATGCTAAATGAAACACAATTCAGCTTACGTACTGTGTCTCTTTCTCCTTTCCTCTGTCTCTCTCCCTTTCTCTGTCTTTGTCTCTCTCACTCTCTTTCTCAGTATATGTATATATATATATATATATATATCTGTCTTTGGATGACTCTATATATATATATATATATATAAGTGAAGTAACGTTGTGACCGGAGTAAAGGGCAACTCAAATGTTCCCTTTGCATTAGCTTCTACACCGAAGTGTCGGAGAGGGCGCTACTCCTTTCTCTAGATTTTTTCGCTTTACCCTTGATACGTATCTTATAATACTGAGTGTTAAGCCAGGAGGCATCAAGTACCATTTACTGGATCATTGGTATGACTCGACCTGGGATTGAACGCCAGTCTCCCGGGCCAATGGGGAACACTCTACCGACTAGATATTTTCCCACTTTTCATATATATATATATATATATATATATATATATATATATATGGGTCGGGAATGAGTCTAAAAGGGAATTAAGTTGTGCAGAGTTTCAAGTTATTTAGAGTCGTTTTGTGCCTAACAACTACCAGTTATATTGACGATGTAAATGAACAGACATTTTCTTAAATCCCAGGTTTGCATCCAGTTACTTGCTGTTATCACAAAATGTAGTTTAATAAAATTCCTTCCGAAGGAAAACAAATCACACTATCTCAGAATGTTGAGAATTCTGTCACGCAATTCTTTACGAGGCAGGAGTTTCCATGTTGCAGTAGCTAACGTGCTTGATTATGACTTCATAGTAAGGGAGTTCTATCACTAGTCCCACTGTTACGTTCACTTTCACCTCGAAGGGCGATGAAGGATGGATTTTTTGGTCTTATAAATCCAATTATTTGTTCTCCTAATCTCGTCTTCCATAGTCAGGTCCGTACCGAATTTTTGTCATTGTCTTTAATTGGAATTATTTTGAGATGAGGCTTCTTAATCTGAAACTAATTTTTTTATTTATTGGCGCAGCGGATAGAGGCGTTGAGTCTCTACAGTTCCAGGTGAGCATTGTCAGAAGATAGCGGTTTCAAATCATATCCAAGCCGGCCAGAGGTTTACTCGGTCAAAAACGTGGTGTGATAGACAACAACTATGGAAGGCAGTAATTACTGGGGATACAGTTACAAGACTCAGCATTCCTATCCGAGGTCGCGGTAAATCACCTGAAGTAGGCCAGAGGTAAAATTTGTCCGAAATGTTGTGAAAGAAGAAACAACACAAAAACTACCAAGATGAGGACAAAAAGTCCGCAATAAATAAAAATTGTCTCAGATTAAGAAGCCTCATCTCAAAATGATTCCAATTAAAGACAATCACTAATCATTTGTCTATTAGAAAATGACACAGAGACGTTGTTAATGATAAAGCAAGAACTGGATGATGCCAAAAAATAAGCTAGTGCTCTTTCGTTGCAATGTCCAAAGTAATGATTACACCTGAGGTACTTGTAGATCTGTATGTTTGATATCGTGACATTACTAGTCCACCTCAATAACTGAAGGTACCAGGTGGAAATCCTTGAATATGTTGTTACGCCTCATTTCCATGATCACCTTCTTGCATCACGTACCATCCCCATGCTTAAGAATGTCGGATAATATAGTGCATATGTTGATAGAGAATACCTACTGTGTAACCTTTTTAAGCGATCTTTCATGGATATTAGCCCAAGAGAACACTCACAAGACATTTTGTCCAGAAAGTGTAAGCTAGTTACGTTTTCTGTTCAAGCATTTGTAAAACTTGTTCTGGCACTCGTTGCAGAATTGCTCAATATTCCGCTGATTGAATTCAGAAAAAAATAAGCATCAACAGAAAGTATTCGGAAAGTATCATTGCAGTAAATATCATAAATACTTATATCTTCGTGTACAAACCCATAAATCTTAAAGTGTTCTCTTGAGAAATGGATATTCTCACCTGTGTCAATATCTCTTATATGTCAATAAAACATAGCTAAAGAATGTAAATATATTTTGCATGATCATGCGTAGGATCAACGGAGGATTTAAGAAAAGTGAGATATACATATTAATTAATCCAACAAACTTTTTATTCTTTTTGTTTGTCATCTTTCTTTTCTTGTAATACGATTAGGTTCATTATAACGATAAGTTAAAAGAAGCCTACTGGATGCTAAGCGTTTTACACCACAAAAATGTATTCATAAGGTTGCCTTTAAAGTAGTCATTTTGCATTTTCCCATTTATTTGTACGCCCAGATGCATGAGATATATATTTTTCTATCTCTTCATAAAAATGATCTGGAAAAGTATCATTTCATTTAATTTATTTTTCAACTGAGTGGAATTGGCTAAAAATATACGAATATATATAACTCTGTGTGTGTGTGTGTGTGTGTGTGTGTGTGTGTGTGTGTGTGTGTGTGTGTAAGAATGTTTACAGAGTTTTCTAGTTGGCCCCGGTGTGCAGCAGTTTTACTACGCTGAAAGATGCCATCGTTATCGTCAATGAATATAGTGCTATTTTTTGGAGCTAGGCAGCGAGAAGACAAGCAACCTCATTTTCTATTGCGTAAAACAAACCTTATTTTTGGGACCCTCACAAAAGTTGAAGCCATGATCCCGTTGTAATACTGCCTGTCCATGTCTGAGCCATGAAGAAATTAAAGCAACTATAATGATTTAGCGACAAGCTCGGTGTCACTGGGTAACATACCTCTTTTACAACTCGTTAGAGCAATGAAATATATGAACTTAAAAAAATAAAAGTTACATTAACTTTTATGAAAGCATAAGAGGTCTATTCAGTACACTCCGTAAGACGATCTTCACTGTTGTTTTTCATCGATATATATTACGACCTTAATTAAGTTCTAGCTTATTTTTCATGAAAAGTGATGTTTTATTTTCAAAAATCGTAAGAACCATGTCACTGAAAATATCGCTCATCGTCAACTCCTACTTTACCCATCTTTCTGGCTCCATTTGAATTCCACGTCAGAAAAAAAGACACGTGTTTTGAGGCTAAGGACGAGTTGACCAATTTTTTTGCATCTCCATGAGAATTATCCTGTTGCTCATGCAGGCCATACGTCATCTATCAGAAGAAGTGATTATCAGACAGGGATTTGTCTGGTGAATATCAAAAACTATTGTAGTCAGGAGCGATCTCCTGTGATGGTTTCTGTTCATTTGAGCAGTTCATAATGAATGATACCCAGTTGATCCCAACAAATGTAGAGCAGAATATTTGAAGTATGGCTATTCGGCTTTGCCGCTGATATTGATGCCTGGCCAGGTTTGCCCTATGACCTTCTACGCTTAGAGTTATCGTAGTGTATCCACTTTTCATTGCCGGTCAGGATACGATGCAAAAAAAAACAAAAACTTTCCTTTTCATCCCTTGAAACAAATGTTCCCACGTGTCAAAACGCCGTTCGTTGTTTCTCGTCTTCAGCTCTAACGGCAACAAAAGGCCTTGCTTTTTAATCATTTTTACTGCTTTCAAATGTTTTGAAACTATTGTGTGACCAAATCCTAATTATTCTGCAAGTTCAGCTTGAGCCTAGCATGTGTTTTCATAAAGTACTCGCTCAAATTCTTCATATTTCATTCTTTTCGTTGCGCTAGAGCGATCATTATCTACAAAGTCTAAATCTTTATGTTTGAAGAGTCTAAACCAATCTCTGGATGCTGTTTCTGACAGAGTATGGTCACCGTAAGGCTCAGCAAGAATTATGTGAGATTCAGCTGTAAATCCCTTTTGAATAAAGTAGTGCAGTACAATTCTCTGCAAATAGCCTTTCTTTGGCATGAAATCCGATATGTTTAATACTATGAAAAATAAAGTCGTTTACAATTCTGCGAGATGACATTCACTGAATTTCATGCTTGCTTACCACCTGAAACTTCACACGCACACATACACACACACACACACACACATATATATATATGTGTAGAACTTGTTTATTGGATATTAGTTTGGCATTCACTTTTGGTGGTTACTTAGCCTTAATACTGCTTGCTCCCTACAATAGTTTGATTTTGAATGTATTGACATATAATTAATTTTTACAAGCGCTTCCTGATAAATCCGATGGTGTTCACTAGGGGCTGAAATTGCCTGGGAGACCCCACGCTCGCCAACGCACACACATATTAACACATTTCCTCTGAGATCATCTAAGATGGGAAGATAATATCGCAGAATACTAACAGAAAAGTCATTTCCGTACAAATCAAAATCCTGATTTGCCCATGATTGATGTGGTTCAGTAATGAGTCATTGCATTATGAATAATGAAAAAAGATAAGAAAAGAAAAGAAACTATTTCTACTCTTAGCACAAATCACATGTAACATCCTGTCGATACGTATTCTCTAGCTTTCGTTCAGTATGATTTTATTCATGTGTCTTGGTCCATTAATTATTTTTATCAGAAGATTTCAGTGTTTCTTTATGTACTTTAATTTTATTCATTTCCCCCAGTATTTTGTCTCTTTTATTTGAATTTTCCATTTACGTGAGAAGCACCGAAAGGTTCTCAGCCTAACCTAAAATGACCTGAATTCCTGACTATTTTTATTGAATTCATGAGGAACGATATAGCATGTCCATTAAATTGTTGGTATATATATATAAAGATAGATATATGTATATATTTATTTACTAATCTAATATCTACCAGCATTCACGGTTACCAGAAAAAAAGAAAAAAAAAACACCAGGAACAAGAGATAAGAAAATCTTAAATCACCGCCCGGGGAAAAAAGAAAAAATATCATAGGACAAAAAGAAAGAAAAGGCCAACCCCGTCACTCCAGTTGAAAAAAATCGAGAGATATGCAGTCAGTTGGTCAAAAGAAAACTAAAACCCACCGTAAACGCTGCAATGCTACAATTACAAGAGTGCTTAATACGAGTTGAGCCAATTATATATATATATATATAAAAATTTGTATATTTCATGGATCTAAGTCATAATATTTTTAATTAGACTGAAAGCTTTTCAATAACTCTCCATAATGTTTATTTCGTTAGTCAAACTTAAAATTTATTTTACGTCTTTCGCTTTTATAATTATTTTTTCTTGACACCGTTTCTTCTTCTTCTTCTTCTTCTTCTTCTTCTTCTTCTTCTTCTTCTTCTTCTTCTTCTTCATTCACATTTACCCCTGCCTGCTTTTCTTCCATTGTTTCTCATTTGTAAAATTTGTGTTTCCTCCACAATTTCTCATATTGTTTTTTTTTGCTACAAACAACTTTTTTCTCCAGTCGTTGCTTTTCTTTTCTTCGTAAATATTCTTCATTTGTTTGCTATTGAAAAATAGTTTCTATCATTTATATTGTTATTTAAAGTTGTGCACATCACTGCTCATTAGAGCACTCTGTAAAGTTTCTTTGGTACATATTGTTTTCTGAGACTGATAAGTTATATTTAATCTTTTATTCTATTTTTTCATAGACAATGCCTTAACTTTTAAAGGCTGTCACTGTTGCAATAAAATCCATTTTGCAAATCAATACATTTTTAAACATATCAATTCATCATCCTAAACAAATTCTTTGCATAAAAATGTAATCGACTGCATCAGTTATTTTATTTTTTCTGTGGACAGTTTACCTTGTCTTATATGCAAATCACAGTGTAGCTATTTTTTTCTATGTGAACGCTTTATTTAGAAATTTGCTTTGAGAGAAAATCCGAGTTTGCTATGGGCGAGAGTCATTTCTTTATTTTTCATGTTGATTACCCTGTGCTTTAATCAAAGAGGCCACATCTTCACACTTAATGGTAGTTCTCAGAAACGAGTAGACAAGTTCAACTACCTAGGAAGCAGTGTCTCACCGACCGAGATAGATATCAACACGTAACTAGCAAAGGCAAGAACAGCTATCGATAGGCTAATGGTAATATGGAAGTCAAACCTTACCGATAAAATAAAACGCAGTTTTTTTTCCAAGCATCAGTCATGTCGATACTACTATATAGATGCACTACATGGGCGCTAACTAAACCAATAGTGAAAAAGCTTGACGGCAAATACACATGAATGCTGCGAGCAATATTGAACAAGTCCCGGAGGTAGCGCCACCCAAAGCATCAGCTGTTCGGCCACCAACCACCCATGACGAAAACTATCCCAGTTAGACGAATCAGACTTGCGGGACACTGCCGAAGAAGTGGGGATGAACTCATAAGTGACGTACTCTGTGTACCCTCTCATATGGATGAGCAAAGTCAGGACGACCAGCTGAGAACCTATGTACAACAGATCTGTGCCGATACAGAATGTAACCTTGAGGACCTACAGGGAGCTATGGATGATAGGGGCGGGAGATCTCTGCTGGCGGTGCGACATCATGATGATGATGACACTGGTGATGTTTTCGAGATCGAATATATAATAACTGATTTTCCAAAAATCACACTCATTTTTTCTAGTTAGATGACATTTTTAAGATACAAGCTCTTACTTGAAATGTATAGAACAGTATTATAATTATATTCTTGTGAATTAAACTAATAAGGCTAAATTTAGAGCGGATATATTCACAGAAAGCTCACATCGTGTCCTAGTAACCTGAAAAATAGACAAAAGAACATATTCATGGATGAAAGATCTTCTCAGGGATTTCCTCTTTATCTCGCCCGCCACCACAGGGCACGTTATTTCTCTTGGTAGCGCTCATCCATAATAGAAATACCTTGGTGACATCACCTACAGTGCACTTAACTGAACTCACCGAATCTTTTGAGAAAAACTATTGTCATTCTGTAGAAGTTCGGCTGTGAGACTTCTGAGTCAATAAAAGTCTCTACTCAGTAATATCATACTCTAAGTCCATTGATTTGATCAATCCAGCAATGTTTTTGCAATAAATCAATGATGACTTTTCCAGGAACGTGATAAACTGTCTTAGTTCTCTTTCACGGTCTCGATACCTGTATAACATTGCTCTTGGTGCTAAAAGATATCACTCTTTGAGACGTGAACCCAGTCGTTGAGTAGATTTTCGGTTGTGTCGAGGGTACTGGCTAGTCGTCCTCCTCTGGCTTTTATGTGTCACCCCACCTACAACAGTTATGTCAGTATATTTAGAGCTATATTTCATGGTAGCATCTGGCTCTGAAAAAGGAAGGTCTGGGACATGAAGGTGAGGACTAATGACAGAAGGAATGTAGGAGTATTGGACATGGTGTATGTTTTTCTGATTAATTCTTTTTAGAAATATCAAGAAAATATCGCATTCTATAATATAATCTTTCCCTTCCCTTGAGATCAGTGGAATGTCAAGTGCCTTAATCTTCCTTTTACCATTTCTCCAATCTCTCAATTTCTCCGTACAGATTTTACAGCAAACGAGAAAGAGAATGGCTTATCCTGATCCCGTCCTTTGACTCTGAAATTTGATACGTCTTCTTCACAAAGTCAGGGATTTTTCCTTGAGGGTTAGGAGGAACCACATTATCACATATATAACAGAACCTGTCAGAACACTTGCCATCCATTTTTACAAGAATACATATGTTAAGCTGAAAAGAAAAAAAATTAATCTGCAACCAGCTCGTCGTTGATACTTGACACAGTACATTAAAATCATTTTAAGCTGAAAGATAAGCCCTGACCCGTCTAGGCATGTGGGTGTTAGCGAGTAGGGTGGTACACTGTAGTTAGGTACACATACAACATTATATGCTATACTACACATCAGGCACCAACGATCAGCTGTGACGAGTAGAATTCACAAGCTTTTGAATTAGTGTTATTACAGTCTAAAACTTGTAAAGTCTTTGAGCATATATCATAAATAAGTCCTGATTAAACACAATGAATGGTATTTTAAAATTCAGCATAAAATGTTGATCGTATAACACTTAATAAACCTTTGACTTTTGGGAAAGAAATAACAAAAGCTAGGGTTGTCGGTCCACAATGTAAGATTTGACACTTGTGATCAGCTGATATCGACATGTATCTGTACGCTGGGGTTTCTGAACCCACGATCGACGAATGGAATATCCATGAACTATTTCTACGATCAATTTTTTGAGAATTCTTTAAAATGTAAAATGCTCTCATTTGCATATTAATTTAAGATCACGGGACTTTATCACTCATTCTCTTGACTCATAACAATGCCATGTACGCCATTCAGGCAAATATGGAGCAACTGGCTGTTAAAAAGTGTATAGCTATACATTTGAATATATATGATTGATAGCTTGATTAATTTTTAAAGTATGACAACCTGCCTTGAGTTATTTCATACCTAGATGTTAGGAAATTGTGTCCATTGTACATTTAAGTTTACTTTCTTTGTGAAGCTATTTCCAAAGAAGTTTTACCCACAGTTATATGATACCATGTATCCCTATCTAATACAAACAGTTTTCACACAGATGTATGGTTTCAAGTATTCCCTTCAAATAATATTAATTATGCAGTTTAAACAAGTTTATAATCACCCTTAGTAAACGATTATAGAGTTAAGTAAATATTTATGACGTGTTTCAGTAGGTCCAAGTTATAAAGAGAACGAGAGGCTATTATCTGGAGAAAGAAAGAGAGAAGGAAAATAAGAAAAAAGGGCAGACATAGAGTCTACAGAAGCCGGCAGTTGACCGCTGATGACTTAGACCAAAGCCCTTGTGGATCAACCACTAACGGTTGAGTGACTACGTAAATTACACATGACTAGAAAAAAAATCGGAGGTCCCAAATTTTCTGCGCCGGTGTAAAACCACCGAAAATGGATATGGGTCTCCCTCTGACACCAGCCAGAGGGAATAGGACGATTAAGTTTTTTAAGAGTTTGCAAGAAGTTGTGACGAGGTAAAGACAGGGACCTGAACACTAGCCACGAAAATGTAAGAACAGACGCAAATTTATGCGCCCTATTTTAGAGGTTAGCTCCGAAAAAGGACCTTCCACCATGCGAGTCGTGAAGACAAAACCAGCAAAAGCAACAACAGAAACCGAAGAAATATATTAAAAGTTTGTGTCTGCTTTCTCTTTCTCCTCGTGACATGTTGTCTTTCTTTGCACAGCTAACGAGGTTGACTCAATATTTATACTCTCTTTCTTTCTTCCGGTGACTACTTACAAATTGTAGTAGTGAATAAACCTATGTATAAGGAACTAAGACTTTTTTCCACGGAAAGGTCAAACAGTGTCTGACTACAACTTAAGACGTAGCAATATGGCCATTAAAATGTTCCAGCACGTGGTGGTATAAACGTTTATTTAGTACCGGTATGGTACATATTTCTAATAAAAATACTTTACATTATATTTGACTTATAGATTAAACCCTAACAGATGCAATCATCTAAGTTCAAATTTGATATGGGAGTAATGGCAGTGAAGGGGTATTACACATTTCTCAGATGTTCAGAAATTAAGCTTCGCCACCAAGTGTAGCTAAGTGTACTACCCAAGACATGGTTTGATTCTTATCCCTCTGCAAGAATATTCAAAGTTCCTCGATCAGAGCGATGTAGATTCATGCTTATTCTTCTTCAGGATGCTGGATGTGATATGGTTTAAACAACCGCAAACTCGTAGATGATGTTTCTGCGCATGTCGAAAACTCAGCATAAGATTTGAATAGAGAATATGATCCACAAACGTTTCTCATGTGTAGGCATTATTAACTTTATTATTCTTGCGCTGATCCCCAATAAAAGCAAACGAGTTATTACTTAACTCGGCTTAGATACTGTTTACTTTTTATTCAAAATCTTCTTCACGAGAAGGTTGGGATACAAGGACAGTTTTTAAGCTGGTTTGAATTTAGAGTTTCCTTTTTCCTAAACTGGGTGTTTTCCAAGGCTACAGAATGCAATCTGCCCAATAATTTTGGCCTTGATAGAGTTAGAACATATGGGCTCTTACCATTCACGAGGATCTGTCCAGTATTTTATAGTATGTTTGCTGATTCTATTTCCTACTTTGCCCCGTCGGTTAGGGTTGTAGAATATACTGATTGGTTCTCTGCCGAAGGGTAAGACCCCACCACGACCAACGAGTGTCTAGGATATAACACTAAATCATCTGATGATGAGGTTCAAGTAATAAGGTTCCATTAATTTGGGGAATACGGAATACCCCTTTATTTCCATCGTTACCAGGTCCATTCTAGCTCTGAGTGGTAGTAGCTGATAGTGTACTATCTATTGGTCAAATAGTCCTAAACTCTGTACTAAACTAAACTGAAATGCTTGAAATACGATGTTTTGACATTTTAACTGCGAACAAAGTGATTAATATCTTGAATGAGAAAGGGTTCGTGAATTTCATTTAAAGTTTTGTAGTAATACTAAAAGTCTTATAATCTGAATTGTTTGAAATAGAAGTGTATTTGACATTGAAAATATGTACTTATGCTATGGTGAATTTTTTGAAATAGAACCTTTTTGACTTTTAACTGACCTGTTTTGACATTTAACTGTTTCTAATCAAAAGAAACCATACTTATATTGAAGTGTTTGAAATTTAATTCGGTGTTAAAAGACCCGAAAAGAATAATACCCCGTAAAACCAACCAACCAACCAGCCATTTGCTTCCTTCATAACGGTTACAGTAGGTGAAGTTGGGAATTGGTGCTGGTGTTTCCCGTATGAATAATGCTGTGTGAATACGAATCATCTCAGGGAACAGTCCACGCTCTACAGTTGCTAATGTGTTGGATTGCGATATCTTTGTAAGCAAGTTTAAACAACAGTCGTGATATTGCTTTTGTTATTTATCCTACCTCTCACCAGGTTGTAGTTGACATAATGTCGTATTATAAAGAAGGGTATACATTGATCGAGATTCATATGTTGCCGTCACGAAAAATACTGGATCCCATCGGCATTCGCTATTGTTCGAGGGCCTCAGTTGCCTTGTGATGAACACAACCCTGCCATGCAGGCATTGACTAGGAGTAAAACCCCCTGTGCACAGGGCTTTAGCTCAATAGCAGTAATCCAGTGCGAACGCCAAGAAGATCCCGAAATACCTGGGATTAGTGAAGTCGTGCAAATGCGTTAACATTCGGACATATCTTTTAGAAAGCTATGAATTTATTCCCTCAGCTATGAGTTAAATATTACCAATACTGTTCTTTTACAAGGATGGATTTGATAGTGAATAACCTGCAAATGTTGATTGGCCATTAAACAAAGAAAACAAAATAAACCAAAGCACTTATCTTACCCGGATGTCTTGCAGGATCTGTTCATTTAATCTCGTAGTGGAATCAACACCGTCCAATATATTTCTTATTCCCAAGAACACGTTCTACTAAGCGTATATATGGCAATTGTTCGTTCTTTGGTGTCAGATTAATTCTTCATTCAATCGTTTATCAGAGAATTTTGATTACTTTATTATAATATTTTATTCTTTTCGTAAATTTTTCTTTTTCTTTTTTAAATGCATCAGATATTCAAATTTCCTTCATTTTTTCTAATTAATATATTAATATGTTCTTACGTTTTTCTATCCAGTCCTCTCTTTCTTTAATTAAATCGTAATTTCTTACAGTCAATTTTTATATCAATTTGAAGTTGGACCAACATTTAGCATATTCTGTTTCTCTACTTTCCCTTGATCTAATTCAACCATTACTTTTCCTTATACAGAGATCTCTGTCATTTCTATTGACTTTTCTGTATATTTAGTACTTTTTTATTTCTTTTTTGTTTTTAGGTTTACTTTCTTTCACTTTATATTTGTCGGATCCTATCAATTCAATATTTATTTCATATCACCTTGGAAGTCAACTTGTATGCTTTTCATCTGATATACATATAAGAAATATTATGTCTATATTTTCTATATATTCCATATAAATTTTATATCAAATTCTATAATAACTTTCTTGTTGAATTGTTAAATTTAAGTCTTTTTTTAGCTTAATATCTTGAACGACTCAACTACTGCGAATTTTATTAAACGTTCTTGTTATAACCTGAAGCAGAATTGCGTTCATGTTGATAAGAGTCTGGTTATACCTAAGATTATTGAAAACGTTCGCATAATAGTTAAATACAGTATATTTAACAAAAAGACTTTAAAAATTATCCAAAATATATGGAAAACTTTTACACGGAAAATAATTTCTTGGAGACGTATATACTCGTAAATACGTCTCGTAAATAAGGTGACCATTGAATTATGGTCGCGAATTCATCAATTATATATTCCTTCTTGTATCCAAAAATTTGCTCCTAGTCCTTGTTATATTTGAATTACATATGAAATTATCTTTCATGTCAAGATGAAACACCGAAATGTCTCAATTTTTTGCTTTTTAAGAATTACTTGGAGATGATTATATTTATATATTAGATGTTTATCCTTTGAAATATATTATTTTGAAAGGATAATAATTATTTTCATTTGATATCTTTCCATTAAGTCACGTTTTAACAAATGTCTTTTAATAGTTCTTCAAATACCAGCGTCATATTTTGTGCGTATCATTTTGACTTGTAATAAAGTAATAATCATAGCTGAGGTAGAGAATCAAAATAAATCTGTAATATGATATCAAGTTTTAGAAACGGCTTTCCAATTTTATTTTTTAAGCAGTTGATTTTGGTCTGGAAAATATTTGAAGTCTTTTTCGAGCCCGTTTCATAAAATTCCAAAATATATTCCTGTATTTTGATAATCTAAATTATATTTGATGAAATCGAAATAAGTATTCTGTATCAAATTTAGGAAACTTAAAGGGAAATATTAAAAAGAAAAAAGAAAAAACAGAAATATCAAAGAATTTGAAGAAACATTGATTTTTAGAATAAGGTATTTTCTTTGATATCCAAGATTTTTAGTAATATCGAAGTTCACTGCGTGTTCAATCCATGTTTTTAGAAGTCATTTGATAGTTAATTATTACTTCATAGTGGTTTTGCTTTTTCTTTCTGTTTTCAGTTAAGACTTTTCTTCTTTTCCTTATATCACTTCATTTAAAAAATTCTTGAACGATTTCTGCTTTTAAGACTTTTATAAAGACACATTTTTACTCTTCTTTTTATTCATATGGCTTAATGAAGTAATTTACATTTTCGTTTATTTATTACACTTCATTTACTCCCCGAATGAGTCTGACTGTATTTTCTGTATCCATTGGCATTTCTTTATTTCTTGTTTTCCATACTCAGTGGGATTTAGCAGTTGTTACTTGAAGGTTCCGTCGTAGTGTGTATTATTTTCTTTCCTCTCCCAATGATTTCAAGTATTCTTCAATATATTTTGCCACTTTTTCTATTTCTTAATTATCTAAACATGAAGAATTGTTTACCTGCAAAGTGAATAGACAGATCTTACGCTAACCTCTCTTGCAATTCAAAAAGGTTTTGCCCAGTTTGCTGGGGCTGTAGAATACATCGACTGCACCTCAGCAGAAAGGTACCCCCCACACGAGAGTCCTGGATATGAGACTAAACAATCTGATGGTAAGTTTCCAGGAATGCTGGAGCTTTGGGGAATGCGGAATACTATTTTCTAGCTCCCACGTCCACTCTGGCGTGGAGTGGTAGCACCTGATAACGGTCCTATCAATGGGTTAAATAGAACTGAACCGTGGTTTCTTGACTTTACTTTTTTTGCATTTAAACTGCATATCTATGCTAAGCCGAATGGTTTAAAATAGAACGGTTTTGGCATTTAAAAAACGTATTCATGCTAAACTGAATTGTTCGATATAGAACTGTTTTGACATCTAAACTGTGTACTTCGGCTGGACTGAATTATCTGAAATAAAACTGTTTTGATATTACCTCTGTGTATTGCCAAGTTTGCTGAGGTTTTAGAATACACCGACTGCACCTCTGCAGAGGGGCACCCCACCATGAGTGTCCTGGATATGAAACTGAACAATCTGATTTTGGGGTTCCAGGGATGCTGGAGCTTTGGGAGATGTGGGGCACCCCTTCGTTGCCATTTCTTCCGGGTCCACTCTGGCCCGGAGTGGTGGCACCTGGTGGGGTTCAATCTGTTGGTCAAATGGAACTAGATGCGTACTTGTGCTAAAGCTGAATTGTTTGATTTATAACTGCACTAGATAGCTTGAAATTGAAATGTTTTTGACGATTAAAGTGTTTACTTCCATTTATACTTTGTTATTATGCTAAACTGAATGAAATGGATCTGTTTTTAACATTGAAATTGTACTTAGACTGAATTGAATTATTTGATATATAACTGCTTTAAGATTTAACTGCGTAAAAAAAATCTATATTTATATTAAACTGAATTAGAACTGTTTGAATAAACTGAATAACTTAAAATAGGAATGTTTTTTACAATTAAACTGTGTACTCATAATAAACTGAAATTTTTGAAATAGAACTATTTGCATAAAAATGGATTCGGCGTTAAATAACCAACAAAGGTTGATATGCCATAAAACCCATACCAAAAAGATTCATTGTTTGTTCATTATCTTTATATTTTCTACTGGTAGTAAATTCAATTGGGCATTAGGAAGCCGTATGTTTTTTAGAAGAATTTCCTTTCGAATAACATTTTATTTTCACATGTAGCCACTTTATCAGAAAGTCTACACCAAATGATATCTGTATTCATTGCTCTCATAAACATACATATGACTGGTTATAATCGAGTGGAGCGCGGGTAAATATCCTGAACTATTACTCACTTTCAAATCGGACTCTAAATTGATTCAAGTTTGTATATTTTAAGATAATCTTCTAATCAAAATCTCGTTTTCTCGTGTTACATTAAGGTATATATAATACAGGCATAATAATATAGCTGGACAAATATGCGACCTCTAGGTGTAAGTATTTAAGTGTCTGTTATAATATATTAAATCAAATGAGAAAGAATAACGAAACTAATTAAGAACAATTGTAAAATATACTTATTTTCATTTTATTTAGATACATTTCTAAATAAAATCACCGGGTATTCCCCGTGTTGCAGTTACTAACTTGATGGATTGTGACATCTTACTGAGTTTGAATTTCAGATGGGTTATTGCGAGTATTTAAAACTAATACTCCGTGGAAAGATATCAAAACCCTTATCCGCCCAGCTTAGCGTTAAATAGTATCACAGCTGTTTTTCTACTTGGGTTGGGCAAAAAATAACCCACAGCAGCCGATATACTATTAAACAATGTAGCTAACTAAACCTAAATAAAATTATACACATGATTCCCTTTAATACTTTTGAGAATAAAACCATATCAGTAATCAATAACACTAAATAATCATTTAGCCCGGTTTTGTTGATATAACGCAGTTAAGTGGCGACATAGACTCGAAGTAAGAGAATTTTAATTTTAGAAAAATAAGTGGTAAGGATTTTAGAAGAATAAAATCAGTACATTGATTTTAGATGTATGATACAATACATTGTCAAAATTGAAAAGCCAAAAATATAGTTTAATTTTTAGCTGGGTAGAAAAACGAAAAATATGGATTTTTTTAAAAAACCAGAATAAGAAAGGAAAGAGTGAAAGCTAAAATATTTATTTTTATTGTACTAAAAATATCGTTTGGTTTGGTTTGGTTTGGTTTAGTTTCATGGCATATCGACTAGGTTATCTAAAGCCAAATCTAGTTTTATAAACCGCTCTAATTCAAACAATTCAGTTTAACGTCAGTAAACAGTTCATCTGTCAAAACAATTCCCTTTCAAATAATTCAATTTAGCATTATTACACAGTTTGATTCTATTTGACCAAGAGATAGGGCCCTGTCAGATGATACTATTACGGCCCAGAGGGACCTGGGAGCGATGGCAATGAAGAGGTACTACGCAATCCCCAAATTTCCAGCATTACCGGAACCTCACCATCAGATTGTTTAGGAGTCTTAACCTTCAGTAGAGATGGAGTCGGTGTATTCTACAGCCCCAACCAACTAGGCCTAAAAGTAAATGGAAGGTAGCTGGCCAAAACAATGACAAAACTAGAGATGAGGTAAAAGAAGAGGTCAATCGCAGCCCAGGTGCAGGTATGATAGTATGGGAGCATTTCAGATCTTCAGAAATGGAAATTATTTTTATTTTCTTCGAAAGACTGATAATTTTCTTTAGGTGACGTGTTGGTCAAGTGAGGGTGAGGGCTGATCTCTGCAGACAGACAGGGCACAGTAATCAACGTGTGGAAGTGGGAAAAAAAGCCTTCTCTTTTAAGTGACGGTCACAGAGAGTCACCGATTGAAGTGAGAGATAAGCAACCGTGAATGGAATTAAATTCTGAAATCTAATTAAGAAGTAAACCATTGATTACATACACCTACAGGAAATAAGAAAAATAATTGTATAAACCAAGTTTTTCAAAATCCAAACAGATGGGAAAGCGAAGCCAGAGAGAAGAGGCACAGGTAGCAGTCAGCAGAGTGAACCCTTATCGCTCTGAACCTTGAGCCTTTGCACAAGACCATCTGAGTCAGAGAAACAAGAACCACAAATTACTTACGGGAACCTGACGAAAGAGAATTAATATCCAAATTGAAAACTCCTACGACTTAGCTTTGTGAAAAGTCGTGCAGACAGCTACACTTAGTCTTACTATGGAGAGAGAGAGAGAGTGGGGACAGGTCTCTGAATCGCATTACTTCACTCAAAGGGAAGGGACTTGTATGATCAGACTTATTCATTTTTAAAAAAGTGACTAAATTACTTTTTGTTAGAAATCTGGTTTACTTATTTTTTTCTTAAAATTCTTATTAATTATTGAACACCCCGTGTTTGTTTTGTCTCTGGCCTTTCGGCTTCAATTTATTTTCTTTCAATTATCAACACTATCTGATATATTTGGCGATCGGTGAGTTGTGACTTCGGTTATCTAGATCTAAAAACACAACATGGGCTGATGACCGGACAAGCCTAGGTTCAATCCTTCACTAGAGCAGCGACACATCGGTGGTCTAGATAGTTGCCTGGGTGACATTAGAACCAGAATGCAAATTATCTACTAAAGGATAAATAAAGATTATTTGTTAAATATTAAGAATACTACATGAATGACAAATAAAGTATTAAGATTGGTGGTGACGTTGTTTCGGTTACTAAAACATAATCTTCATAATGATTAAATTCAAAATTAAATTATAATTTGAAACTTATTTGAAATTGAGGGATTACAACCGAAGAAGAAAACACCTTTCATTAGCATTAGTAAAGTTGTCGACCTTGGTCCAGGGTGACCCGAAGGCTCCCTTTTTAATAGCTACCACACCGAGGTGTAAGGGAGAGCGCTACTCCATTCCCTGGATTGCTCCACTTTACTCCGATCCTTACCTTTTTATGCTAAGTGTTAAACAAGGCGGCATCAAGTAGCATTTTTGAGTCTTTGATATAAACCCTGTTTAAATGAATTAGACAGAAAAGAATAAAATTACAGATAGTAAATGTTAATGGATTATTCAATGATTTATTGACAGGATTTTTGTCTTATTCATTAAAAGGAAACCAAATTTTTAGAAATCAATAATAGCAAGCAAATATTTCGTAAAATCGATTTTTATATCATTATGCTAATTAGCATTCCGGTTCACTCGGTAAATCCCTATTGATACGGGATGTTGTCCTAGGGCGATGAACGATAGGGAGGAGTGGCAAGAGAGGGTCAGGGATATCCGTGCTACCAGCGCGACATGATGATGATGATGATGATTATGTAGATAAAGCCGGAATATTAATACTACAAATAATTTTCGTAATAATTGAGATTTAAATAAAGATAAAATCATGGCGAAGGTGATGTAAATAACTAAAATAATTGTAACGACTGAGTTGACGTAGTTTCACTAACAGACAGACAATATACATACGTTGCGATGCTCAGCGGCGACTAGTTTATAGATATTTCGCCATATTATTGATATCTCTGAATCACAATGTTTGAAAGAACCTTTCACTGTTTTTTAAAAGTAACTTCCTTTTTTGATAATATTATTTGCCTATATGTTGGCCTTCTTATTGTTGATTAGAAGAAAAGTATACTTGAAATTACAATGGGAAACGGTATTACAAATAGTAAATTACTTATTCATTTACATATGATTGAATGATACTTTTGTGTAAGTTATTATTTATTCGTGATATGTGTTTCACATAATAACGTTTACGGTCACAAAGTTAGGTCGATCAGACAGCTTCAAACTGAACACAGTCACTCTAATATAAAAGATTACCCGGCTAAACTTTAGCCCCCAAACGAGACGTCTTTCACTTAGCTCATTTTCATTTATCTAGGGTTGGTCTAATATCGGAAAAAAGTATTCAAATAACCTAATACAATAAAACTAATTTGGAAATGTATAGTTTAAATCATTAATTGATTGACTTTAACGGCATGTCAGTTAGTCTGGGGATATATTATGCCTACATGTTAAAGAATTAGGTTCATCGTTTGTTTCTATCTGTAGTTCTTGTGTGTAAGATTTTTCTTAAGAAAACGCGTTATTTTTCAAAAAGATCTATTTGACTCACAAACAGGTCGTACCTCTCCGGCTCAAAATACACCTGATAGTAATGAAGACTATACTACACGATCAAGAATTCTTGAAACGAAACAACACTTCTCGATGCAGTTTCGTCTCATATCCCTAACACAACTTCATAAAAAATTGACTTGATGAATGTACAAGCATAAGTTGTGATGGTCGCTAAAATTTACACTTAACAACACAACGTTTTTGTTTTTAAATAATTGCGCTAAATAACGAGGATAGAGATGCAGTAATTTCTGATATGTCTTAGAGAAACCCAAGTACTTTTTTCTGGTTTTCAGATAGTGTTCATGAATATTCATTAACTCACCTGGAAGGCCAGGCTTGCTATTATACACGGATATCACTTCAGTGTTCGGGCTTTTAAAACATATCCATCTCGAAGAGCGAAATCCAAATGGATAAAACATTCAAATTTTATACATCTTGGTAGTTAGTATATAGTCACATTAAAGCATTTTGTCGTTCTAATATTTGCGTTACGACAAATTCTATTATATGAACTACAGGAAAGGCATTAGCAATTTAGCCCAGTATTATATGCAATCTAAGACTGTACGTATTTACCCACAGGGTTTGCGTTGAAAGGAAGTTTAATTCTAATTTAATAAAATCGTATAGTTTTACATATATTGGAAGTAAATAAAGAAATGAAATATATAATATATTAAAATATATTTTATCATATTAATCAAGTGCACATTGTATATAAACGTGTCTAGTAAAATAAAATACAGTGTCTTGCGTTGATTCTAAGCTTGGTTTTTAAGTAATTCAACTCCTTACCCCAGAGTAATTATCTGTGATAAGATTCTTGATTCTTGAATGAGAAGACTGCTGTATTAAGCGGTTATTATTTTGTAAGCTTAGCTTTCTATTGCTCGCGTTTTGTTTCAAGTGTCCGTTATTTATTATCGACGAATAAGTTTTAAGTTAACAAGATGATTGCTGCGTGCATTTGGTGATCGAAAAAAAAAATTTTAGTTTGATTTTACCTCAAATCCTCGTTTCCTTGTTTTGAAATATTTATATCCTTGTTTTACCATTATCATTATTGGTTTTGGTTTTCTTACTCAAAATCACAATCAAATCCTTGTTTTACCATTATCATTATTGTTTTTCGTTTTATTACTCAAAATCAAAAGTTTTTTTGGTATGTCATTCTGGCTCTTTTCAAAGTTTTCTGAAACAGATTGGCACTGACAAAATTCACAATATCTTTTGTCGTTCGTTTTTCTATAATGTTCTTACTGTTAATATATTAAAAAAAATTAAAACAAACAAAGAAAAACCCAGTAAATAATTGTTTAACGCTCAAAATGAAATATATATCTTTGGGAAATCCTTTAGAATTTCAAAGTATCTCTTAAAATTACAATTTAGAATACTCATATTATGTAGTAAATTGAAATGGAATCTAAAAAATCATCCTGTTTTTTTTATTTCATTTTTCTTGATAACGTAATATGATTACCATGATGTTCCGGTTTCAAGAGCTAAAGTTTAATGAAAGACAATTATGCATATAATATTTTCATAATAAATATTTTTATCTCTCTTTCTCTCGCTATCAAACAAGGGAAGACACTCATACAAAGCACATATGCATGTGTCCTGCTGGACAATTCACCAAAAATACACTCTGAATTGTCCAGCTGGACACATGGCGTAACGGTTATCGGCGTTGGCTTCTAAGGCGACAAACATCTGGAGGTGGCAGGCTCAATCCTGACAACATATATATACATAATTTTTGAAGAAGCTTATCATTGCTTATCCTCGGTGTTCTGGTAAAAAACAGAATTTTCTACTGAACTTCAGCGTAAATCTTAGAAGCGAAAAACCAAGTGTTGTTTAGCTTTTGTCTAAGGCTGGATTTGCACAGGACCTAATGAGAATCTAACTTACTTCTGATTGTTTTTCGAGACTATATTGTTAAGCTTTAAAGAACAAAGAAGTAAGTGAATTATCTTGTGATTATGTTCTTTGTTATCATTTTATTCTATACTCAATGGTTAAAAAAAAAGTGAAGCAAATCTATTTTAAAATACTTAGAAGAAGACTCTCGCGAATTATATCTGAACAGTTTGTTGTCTGCAAATCAAACTATTTTCCGGTTCAGTTTTAGGGGTTCAAACGTGTTAAATAGAAATCCTTTCGAGTCCTTGAAAATACCATATTTAACTGAGAAGATATAATCAAACAAAACCGAAAGGAAAATCTTCCTGGTTTCTTGAAAATATTTTGCATTTATCTTTATCTTTTTTTATTGAAATGTTAAAACTAAAATTTGAGATAGAGAAGCAGTTCACTAACGGGATTTCTTACAATGATTTTCCCTTTTATTTATAATGAACTAAGTTATATCTGCTTATTTCAAGGTTTATGTTAATAATTTTCTTTCTGAACTGCATAAACGAAATATGTTTTGAACTCATAGCTGCAAGCAATTATTGACTCATATTATGTAACATACTCATATGCATGCAGAAACAAATTCAACCCAATAAAGACGATCAGACGCAGTTCTTTCGAAAAATATACCTCTTACTTTATTCGAAAGGGTTACGAAAGGGTTATTGTGTGAGAGGTGAGTTGAAGACTGAACAAAGACTGCAACATATTGACACCCACTCTTCTGGCTATAGCATCATTTCTTTCCCATTCTCCTGGGCTGCTCAACTAGGGGCCTGGTGGGGCAGCTATCTACTGGGACCTGGTTTTCACTCCTCGGACTGAAACATCTGACTTCAAACTCTGATTTCCAACTGCTCTCACTTCCTGTCTCACCCAGGTTATATAATTATTTGACGACCACCTGCTTCCTGTTGCGTCACAATTCGCACTCAATTCAGCCCGTCGACAGTCAAAGTTAACACCCGATATCTTCGACCGGATGCACCTGTCATTTACACAGGTGCATTTCTCATCTGACAGCTTGGCCAGGTCGTAGGTCTATATGTTACTGTTTGATACATACATACGGGCATTTTGTTTATGCGTAAACTTGTCTAATAACAATAATTGTACTTTAAATTTTTCTCTAATCATGAAGCCATTTATCTCGGTTGGGTTCCTTTGTACAATAGCATATCAACCTTCCTGGATTATTAATTCCAAAACAATCCTCGAAGAACCGATATTTAACACATAGCAGGGTGGATTATAGGGTCCATGCCTTTTTCCTCAATAACAAATTAATGTAATTCTGTGACTTGAATTCAAACTCACTTACTTTGAGGTCACAGCCCAACACTTTAACCATTACACCACATTTATTCCTTTATTTCGAAAAATTACATTGGAGAATGCAATATTTACTTTTACACAATATTCCTTGATATAAATGTATTTATTGAAATCCAGAATTTTTAATTGCATTATAATAACACGAACATTATATTCTAAATCTCATTTAGAACGAGTTTTATTCTACAATTATACTGAAAATCACCTCTTGGGTGGATGAATTTTTTCAGTGAGAATCACGGGAGATTGCAAGTAGGAGGTTTAACTAAGACAATATCAAAGCTCCTGAGAGTATTCTGTTGTCTTTAAGGAATTACATTTGTGTGAATTAAATAAAAAAGTGATCTTATTCCTGGGATATTTTCGCTAAGTATCGCTCGTCCTTTAATCTGAAAGAGGTACAGGTTAAGTTTACAGCCCACTGCCTTAGACCCCATTAAAAATAATGCTGACGAAACTGGAGTTATCCTTGAAATCTTCCCACAGGATTCTTCCTTTCTGTAACGTCTCCACACCGCATGTTACATCCTTAAACCGTTAGAGGAAGTTGACTAAATAACAATGTTGTAACTTTACGATACACTTGGCACTCGTGATGGATGTTTAAAATATAAAGCCGTTCAACTCTTGAGGGCCCATCCCTCTAAGAAGCTCTGGCTTCTCGTCTACAGGTCTAAATTTGGGTTATATTTCCCTGTACCTGATTTGTCTCTAATGATGAACACCGACAGACCAAGACCATTTTTGAAACGATACCATTTGTAGCTTTCTTTGGATTAGATATGATGTACGATATGATGTACGATATGTACGATATGATGTACAATAATAGATATGATGTAGTCGTATCTATTATTGAATCCAAGCACAACAACACAACTAGAAAAGATGGGTGGTAAGCAAGCAGGTCTATGTAGAAAATATTTTGAGAGTATTCAAATTCAAACATTTGAGGGTTTCAGATTATTTTATTGAAAGTTAGAGGAAAATATTTTACAAGTGTTCTACAAGAAAACATCTTTCTAAAACCCGCATGTATTTATTAATGCATTATATTGATGCAACATGCTATTTATTGCTGATTTATACTGTAATAGATATTTTTTTAAAATTAATCTTAGTCGAGTAGATTAATGCTATTTATTGAAACTAATACTGTCTAAAATTATTATAATAATGACATTATTTACTTAAATAAAAACAAGATACCCTTGATAATAAAGAATACAGTTACTTGATTCTTATTACGATTTTTCAAACAGAAGTTTTACTAAGTGAAGTCAGGCAATATGCATACGTTTCGAGACAGAAGAAGGGGTTTATGGTTACAAAAAGTCATAATCACTGGGATGATGGTTCTCTCTTAACGAACGTCAGTATATTTTCAGTTATTTTGAGCCAGTATTTTATTTTTTGAATGTAATCATTTTTGCTTGTATTAATTAAGTTTATTTTTACATTAAATGATAATTTTTTTTTTGAATTTCAATTTGTATTTTGGTCGTGTAAATCAAGAACAGGACATCTCATGCATAAATATCAAGGTTCGTGGTGAAATTTTAATTAAACCAGACATAAGAACAAAAATATTCCGACGCCTCTGTACAGTTCTTGTTACCACACACACACACACACACACGCACACACACACGCACACACACACGTTTGTGTAAGAGTGTGTGTGTGTGAGTGTAAGCAGAGTGAAATAAAAAGGCGTGAAGAATAAACTAAAATGGTGTCATTTATTTTTTGATATATTGTTGTTTATTTCGCACGAATTCCTTCGGGAAAATCATGAATACGTTTTGTCTCATCATTAAATATTTTGATAAAATGTCACTTCTTTGTCGATGATCTGGATAGGATTAGCAGACTAATGCTATGGGAAAAAATTAAAAAAAAGAATTTTAGGAAGAGAAAGCTGTGTAAAAGATGTGTCCCAAGATTGCTGATGTTAAAAAATTCTCCAGGATTTGAAAATCAAGTACATCACTCATTACAGGCCCGAAGACTACAACTGGTTATTTCAACTAATATTTCAAAGAAGACGAACTTGTTGTTTGATGTTCCAGAAAGAAGTATAAGTCAGAAATTATCATAGATCATTCAAGGAAAAATATAGAATATGCAATTTCGAGTTTCGTCCGATGTTGCAGCGCTTAGAATGAACATTTAAATTAATTTCTGTTAAGGAGAAGTGAAAACCAGTAGGGAAGTATCAATAAAATTTAACTGAGTTATAAAAATAGACTTAGGAGATCCTATCCTCTAAAAATATATATATATATATAAAACAAACAAAAAATCACTACTTCTCTGAAATTAAACTTGTCAATTTTTTCAAGATGAATATTTGAAATCTTTTATTTGCCAACATCAATTATTTCATTGTCTGTCAGAGTGCCACAAATGAAAACTGGTGAGAAGGTCTGTGTGCACTTGAATTAGCAAATAAACAATTATCGTCATTAGAAATGGATACATTGAACCGAGTTCAAAACCTCATTGAGGCTGTTTTCAGTTCTCACAATACTAATACACTCGAGAAAACTTTTAATCCCACATTTCTCTCCGCATCTTTGCTATGGGTAAATAGTAGGGCAGATTATGTAATTTAGCCTGGACATGGCAACTGGTGAAATAAAATGAAAATGTCTAATACAAACGAGATGTACTTTGCGTAAATTTGACCTTGTGTCGAATCCAGCTCGTCGGACAGGTTTGGGTTATACAAAAGTTATTCGATGAAGCAATGTGGGAAATCAAAACAGAATAGATATTCTTTCGATGATACGTAACTAAAAAAATGACAGGATATTTGTGCATAGATAAAAGTCGAGGGAGATAATTATCATTAGAAAATCAAGTTAACTTAGTCCAAATAAATCGACAAGTAGATTATGTCAAGATTCTTAAATTCTATGTCGAATTCGTCTTAAAATTTGTTGAAACAGCTTGAAATTATAACTTACAAAATTGCAGTGAAGATGAGCAGAACCAAACAGCACGTCATGATTTCCGTATTGGATAGGATGATGGGTATATTGATCATCAAATATTCAATGATTATATGTCAAACTTTTAAAGTTGCATTTGCACACTCCAAGTGTTTCTCTATAAAACTTGCTATCATGTGACACACAAATTTAATAATGTTAAAGATAAATGATTAAAAATGTATTTCTATATACGAGAGCGATTAAAAAGTTCTTAGTCTAGCCATGAAGTATTCATAGAAACACGACAGTCTATTTATTGTTTTTCTAATATAGTCTCCCTTTGCATCAATGCACTTTGTCTAACTATGCCCAAGTATTGTAATCCCACCAAGAAATAATGTCGTTCAAAACATCCTCCATTACACATATAATTGTCTCCAAAATGGCGACTATATATTTGAGTTTAAAAAGCAGTAAGAAATAAGTTGTAGCTCTGTCTGGTGAGTAAACTGGATGGAGTCGTAATTCAAAGCCCAGTTGGCCATTTTTAACTACTACCACCTAAGCAGTATGGACAGTCGTGTTTCGCCTCGGCGTTTCGATTTGTTTGCTTCCTACAGTTGTCTCAATTTCATGCATACTTTTCTTTCAGTTTTCTTCGTAAGTAAGTTAGTAAAGTTGGCGACAAAAGTCGAGGGCGATCAGAAGGCTCCCTTTTCAATAGCAACTGCACCAATGTCTAGGAGAGGGTGCTACTCCTTTCTCTGTGTTGCTCCAATTTACCCTTGATACATATTTTACATTGCTGAGTGTTAAGCAAGGATATATCACGTACCACTTTTAAAGTCTTTGGTATGACGCGACCTGGGATTGAACCCAGGTCTCCCTGACCATTGGCGAACACTCTACCAATTAGGTTAAAAGTCAATAAAATTACGCCTTCAGTATAAAAAAACAAACAAAAAATGAAGCAAAAATCTTACTTACTGAATTGCCTAAATGGACGTCTTAGCGTAGGGCAATTAAAGTTTTTCAACAGTTCAATTATTTGATTCAGGATAAAGTGTCAAAACCAATTTTATCTTAAGTTGCTAATCTGTTATAAAAATATTTAGTGTTAGTCAGGAAGCAAGTCAACACTATCCTTAAGATGACAGCACATTTCATCTTGTACTTTAACATCAGCAATCTTGGGACACATCTTTTACACAGCTTTCTCATTCTAATGATTAGAATTAAACCAGGGCGTAGCAAACCAGAACTAATGCCAATTTAAATAGCTTTCCAGGGACTCTTTTAGATTTGTTGCATTAGCTAAATCACCAAGACTGCCATCATCTTTGATACTATTTCGACATTCATTATTCGCTTTAGTCAATTTATAAGCTTTTTTATTAAAACATAATTTGCCGTACACACCATACTCTCTCATGGTTTTTACTTTCAGTAAGAAAAGATTCGATAACAAAACTCTATTCAAGGCTGAGGCACAGTCTGATTTGACGTCATTTTCAAATATTCTAAAAACAAATATTTCAGTTAGATTAAAAGGATTTTAGATTTAAGAATATTTATAAAAGAACATCTGAAATCTTATTTTTATTTTTGCAGAAACTCCGCTAATTCATTGAATGATTCCCGTTTAAAAATATAAAATGCAAAAAAAGAAAAATGCTTACAATAAGTCTAGATAGTTCTCTGATCAGGGAAAAAAAACCTTAGATATACAGATCATGTACTCTCTTGAAGATTATTACTTAAAGAGCCATGTAGCTTATAAAATCGTCAATTGAACGTCAACCGAAGTTTAAGTAACGGATTCATAAGAAAAGATTACTTATATATATATATATATATATATATATATATATATATATATATATGTGTGTGTGTGTGTGTGTGTGTGCGTGCGTGCGTGCGCGCGCATGTGTGTATGTGTGTCTGTGTGTGTGTGTCTGTGTCTGTCTGTCTCTGTGTGTGTCTGTATGTGTCAGTGTGTCACGGAAAGATTGGATTAAACTTAATTTTCATTGAGTGATCGTAAATCTTTTGTGTATGTGAGAACAAAATTACGTTGAATATTCTAATATGAAATTTGCATTTACAGTGGAAATTAACATGGGGGTAAAAACTTGGGGATAGTAAAATGATGGGTAAATCAAAGAGAAATAATAACGAAAGGAGACAGTGCAAAAATTCAACAAAAGGCACTGTTTTTTGTACAATCCGAAGAAAATGTGTGCACTTATGTTTTCTTGCTACTGTTAGTTTCTATTGTAGGCCTGCATTTGGAAACCAAAATACCTTCTGACTCTAAAGGGAAAAGCCAAATCTATTTCGACATTCTTTCAATATTTTTTAATTTGAAACAGGGTTATGAAGGGGCATTTTTTTAATAATATGATACATAAGTAAACAGTGCATGATATTCTTTTTGCAAAGAGTTGATCATTTTCTCAAAATATACATTATGCATATATATATATATATATATATATATATATATATATATGTATATATATATATATGTATGTATATATAAGATTAATAAAATAATTGGTAAAAAGAGGTGGAACTATTCTAAAATAATAAAATAGCGAGGGACCTTTCGTTCGGCACTAGTCAAGCTAATCACCGGAAAATTTCTAAAAACGGGGTTTGAATTAATTAATAGGATTAAGGAGACGAGATGAGAAAAAAATCAAGTCACTCCAATCTCCAAATGTTCCCCCCAAATATTCAAAATATGAGTGCTTAATTGTCTGCACAGAGGGGATGGGGTGTGATTCATGGCAATATAAATCGCCTCCAAGACTTTAAGGTGGATTTTGTCTCTGGCTCTGTGCAGAACAGAGAAGCAGTCATCTTCATAGTTGGTCCTGCAACTATTTATGGTAAGCAAATACTCACCAATAGCCGAATCCATCAGTTCAGTCATTTATAAAAAAAAAACAGCGGCCAGTATCATGATTGAGAATATGTAGAACGAAGGGAAGTTATCATAGTAACAGAATGAAAGGTGTATGGTTAATCCTATTTTTCGACTACTCGATCATCAGACCAAGGGAAATTGATTGTTTGTCTACGGTATCTAATTTACGTGTCCCTTCCCTTCTTTTTTAATCTCTCTCCACGTAAATGTTCATATATGTGTGTATGTGTATGCATATATATATATATATATATATATGTGTGTGTGTGTATTATTAACATATATATATATATATATATATATATATATATATATGCCTTTAAACTAGCGCGCGCGCACACACACACACACACACACACACACACACACACACATATATATATATATATATATATATATATATATATATATATATATATATATATATATATATAATGCATGTCTGCTTTTTCGGTAAGTGCGTGCTTCCGCGTAATAGTGTGTGTGCTTCAATCATTCTAATGGGAATTCATCGTGGTACAAAAATGTTGATAATTTGTCTCAAATGCCACTGATAACATGATTATATTTCAAAAAATAGATTTACATCAAACGTCGGTCAGTCGGTAAAGCATCCCACTATCAATTATAACATTGATCATGCAGTGCTATTTCCGTCGACCGTTTAAATTGAATAACATTTGTTTTCATATATGCATTTTAATATTTACAACATTTCTTCCTATTTGATAACTTGCTTTCACTGTACTTCTGACATGGATACTTATGTACATGCTGGATTTCACTCACATACACAAACACACACGTACACACACATACACACATGCATATACACATATGCGTAAGTTTGTGTGTGTGTGTGTATGTGTATGTGTGTGTGTGTGTGTGTGCGTGTGTGTAATTCTGTAAAATAGTTTATAATGATACATAAAAACATGCATAGCTATATTATTTCCTCTACAGATTACGCTTTCATACTATTTCTCTTTATCTCTGTCTGTCTATCTGTCTGTCTGGATATCTGCCTCTCTTTCTCTCTCTCTCTCTCTCTCTCTCTCTCTCTCTCTCTCTATATATATATATATATATATATATATATATATATATATATATATATTTCCCTTGTTGGAATTTTAGCATGCATACTCATGTGTTGAATCCATCTTGTTCATTATTTCTTGTATTAATATAAAGTCACATACAGACTGTTGCAGATAAACAAGTTTGTGTGATTTGATATATATTATTTATACTTTGTGAATAACTTATTTCACTTATATAAGTGTGTATATCTATGCACAGAACAAAATAGCAATCTATCAGAAGGAATTTAACTATTTTGTTTTGACAATGTCGGTTTTGTTCAGACATCTAATGGACTGACTTAAACTCAGGCATAAACTTGTAATTAGAATTTATTTACACGTGACTGAAATATATATACATTATACTTATTTACCCAGACATGACAATACGCTAGAGACTTTTTTTTTCTTTTTACTTTTCCTGACAACAGTATCCCCTTTAGAGCGTCTATCTACTTATTTCATATGATGGAATTATACACAAATGAGATTTGCAGACATACACATATATATCTCCATTCACAGTACATGCATCATTGCCTGTTAATTTTTCAGTTAATGCGGGTTTCTATTTCTTTCTCTCTGTCTGTCTTTCTCACGCATTCACGTTGTATGAGTGTCTATATATGTATGTACATCTAAATTTAAGTGCATAATTCGTATTATATCTAGTTCCTCCTGTAACGGTTCTTATTGAATTTCATGCATTTGTACGAATATAAATTACATGTGAATGGCCATGGTTCTTTTATATAAACTATTATTTTATATACAGTGAATTTGGTCATTTGATCTTTATATACTGAATTGTCTTAAATCTATAAGTAACATTTAATGTCAGTATATATTCCGGTATACTTATTTATTTATCTAATATATATATATATATATATGTGTGTGTGTGTGTGTGTGTGTGTGTGTGTGTGTGTGTGTGTGAATAACTGCCTGGTAAATGCTTTTTTAAAATATAGTATTTTCAAGAAAAATTCAGAGAGCTAACGGCAAAATTTTTTCAAAGATTATCAAAACATTTCAGGTGCCCGTGGTGTAATGGTTATCGTTATAGGAAATGGACACGGTGACACGGGTTCAAATCTTGGACGAGACTGGTTGCATTTCACATAGCACTAATACCCTTGGGAAAGGTATGAATCCAATTATTCTCCCTCCAGCTATGGGTAAATAGTAGAGCAGACTAGGTCCTTTAGCCTTGGTGAGGAAACTAGTCCTGGAGAAGGAAAACTCTAAATTCAAACCTGTCAAACTCCGCTTAAAAATTGACCTAGTGTCATATCCTGCCCCAGCAGAGGGGTTGGGAAATATGATTAAAACATTTCAAAACAAATGAAGTAGATTATCCAAAGTCCATAATTCATGCATTTTCCCGATTTCTGATTATATATAAATATATATATATATATAAATATTATTATTATTATTATTTTCTGATCAAAGTGTATCCGAATTGTGATAGTAATGGTGATAGTGATAATGATAGTACACACATAAAACTAGTCCCCTTCCAAGTAATCTCCTCCGGTTGCAATGCACTAGTTGTATCGTTCCAACAATTTCAGGAAGTCCTCATGTGTGAGCGTGTCAATGACCTTTGTCACAGCCTCTTTCATCTCCTCACCAGCTGTGACAATCATGCGTTAGGAGGGATGTATATATATATATATATATACACACACACACACACACACATACACACACACACATATATATATATATATATAATTTTAGGAATGTATATTTCGTTTAGACGCTCATATTATTTTCGAATTCTGATTTATAAATAAAATGAATTCCTGAACAAACTGTTTGATCCTTTTTGTGCCAAGGAAGAAAAAAAAACGAAACGTGTCAAAGCTGCATAGACCTGGTTAATTCAAATCCCCGGGAAACTGGTTGGCTAAAGCATTAACCAATCAAATGCTTGGAAACCAGTGTCTACTATGTCAAGTCTCTTTTAAAGCAAACGGAACTAGTAGTGTTTTTAATTTTTGGGTGAAGAACCGGGTGCGATTAAGCCAAGTGGGTTCCATTTGGCGAGCGGATATAATGTTTTGTGATCCAAAACCCCACAAAGGCCCAGCAAAAAGACATAAGGAAGAACCGTTTTATAACCAAACAAGTGTATATCCTACATACGAGGGACCTTCAATAAGTTTCCAGACATTTTTGTATGGGCACTTTTAATGATAGTACACACATAGAACTAGTCCCCTTCGAAGTAATCTCCTCCGGCTGCAATGCACTAGTTGTATCGTTCCAACAATTTCTGGAAATCCTCATGTGTGAGCGTGTCAATGACCTTCGTCACAGCCTATTTCATCTCCTCAATTGTCTCATAGCGACAGCTTCTAAGGTTTTCCTTGAGCTTAGGGAGTAACCAAAAGTCACAGGGAGC
>OY757911.1:56653437-56655937 GCA_963585895.1 Sepioteuthis lessoniana | reverse complement strand
CTCAGTGTTTCATAATACAATAATAATATGTTGGAGCTGCGATGATCAGACTGCAATTGTTCTACTAACATTGGGATAAATTAATACCATAATAATATTTACTACTTGCGAATATCAAACTACTATTATTTTACTAACATCAATATTGAATAATAAAAAGATAATATGTACATGTTGCCATCATCAGGTGTTCATTATTTTTATTTACGTTGATATAGGCAAGCACAGAAATAATCCTTTTTGCTGAAATTGTTATATTAACATCATTTTGACAAACGATATCAACTTAAATTGAAAATGCAAATGTACTTGTTGTCCTTTAAAATGAATGATGATTTTTCACATTTATCCAGATGAGGACAGATTCAAAAAATTACAATTTTTGCAATCGATTTTTTCCAATATTTAAGTTGGACATAAAGCATCTAAATATAGAAGTAATTTATAATGACAATCAGTTGATCCCATCTGTTATCAAACGTTAGAGAGAATATTCTGAATGTCTGATTTTAGTTTGTATTTACATGCTAAGCTTAGAGGAAATGTATTGTGTATTGGGTTGCACAAATGGTAAACAAAAACAGTATTTTCAATGCTTATATATATATATATATATATATATATATATATATATATATATATATATATACAAAGAAAGACAGTTATAAAATCACAAATATACGATTAACTATATAACTTCAAGTGTATATACATCGATATTCAACGTAAATAAATAACTTTAAGGAGGCATGAAAGCACACACACACACACACACACACACACACACATATATATATATATATATATATATATATATATATATATATATTGTCAGCCACAGACAGATCTGTTTCGTTCTATCAGAACTCATCTGTGTGGCTAGACAGGCTAGATCCCCGAGGCTGGGATCGAAAACCGGTTGATTCAAACGCCAATCGAGGAT
Source organism: Sepioteuthis lessoniana (assembly GCA_963585895.1). Lineage (NCBI taxonomy): Eukaryota > Metazoa > Mollusca > Cephalopoda > Myopsida > Loliginidae > Sepioteuthis > Sepioteuthis lessoniana. The sequence goes on along the minus strand of OY757911.1, from coordinate 56,654,994 downwards.
TCTACCACTCAGCCATGAGGAAACCAAATCAAGCAACGGAAATTTAAACGGTTATGTATCACAATTGTTATTGTTTACATATATCCGCTTATATATATGTATATATATATATATATACAGTAGCGTCCAAAACTATATATATATATATATATAGTAGCGTCCAAAACTAAGGGACAACATTTTAAAACCTAATATTTGTTAGAAATAACAACTGTGAAATGATGAAATTTTGACAATTGGTAGTTGTTATCATCTATAATAACATACTAAAATTTGAATCATTTGCAAAGCATACAAAAAGAATTATAACAATTATTTATTTATTTTTAAATTTGGAACGTCCAAAAGTAAGGGACAAAATTGAGAAAAACAATGTAAACAGCCAAAAAACAATAAAAATACATGTACAATCAATATTTAGTAAATGAGCCCTTGCTCTCAATGACTGCTGCACATTTTCGACTACAAGAACGAATCAGTTCTTGACAATCATCGATACTAATTTTAAACCATTCTTGAATCTTCACCCACAAATCCTCCGTGTTAGTGGGATTTCTTTCCATAACTTTCACTCCTAAGGTCTTCCAAAGATTTTCGATTGGATTTAAGTCAGGACTTTGCGGTGGCCAATCCGTAATTTCGAAATCTTGCTCGCTTAGATAACCCATTACCACCTTTGCCTTGTGACATGGGGCATTATCTTGCATAAAGGTAGCCCTATCGAAACCTGAATTCTGTATGATTGGCACAACATGATCTTGAACAATGTTTTTATAGATCTGCGCGCTTACACGTGTTTGTAACCGGACAAGAGGCGTTGTACCTTGGCTAGAAAACATTCCAAATACCATGACGCTTCCGCCTCCAAACTTAACAATTTTCTTAGTACACTTTGCGCTTAATCTTTCACCAATACGTCTCTTTACATTGTTTTTTCCATCATTTCCAAATAAATCAAACTTGCTTTCATCAGTGAAAAATACTTTTGCCTAATTTTCATATGTCCAAATTACATACCTGTTTCCAAACTCTTATCTCTTCTTCTTATTCTTCGAACTAACATGTGGTTTCTTTCTGGGGGTTCGATTAAACAGCCCTATTTCTCGCAGTCGTCTAGAAGAGTCTGTCTTGACACATTAACACATGAGGTACTATCCATAACCCTTTTAATTTCTGTGCAAGACTTAAAATGGTCCTTAATGACATACGCTGCATTATTCGATCTTCTCTTGCCGAAGTTTTGCGGGGTCAGCCGGTTTTAAAAGCACTAACTGTTTTGCCAGTATCATTGTAGGATTTAACAACCCTGCCTACAACACTCTTGGAATGTTTCACTTTCTCAGAAATCTCTCTAATGGTGTGCTTTTCCTTGTGTAGATTCACAATAGCTTGTCTCACAGAGTAATCAAGTTTTTGGCGTTTCGTCATGGTGCCGACTGATGCAACGTTTAAAAATGACTAAGTAAGACTTATTCTTTAGAGGAAATCAAAAAATTTGAATATAGCATACTGTTTACATTGTTTCTCTCAATTTTGTCCCTTACTTTTGGACGATCC
>OY757911.1:56650818-56653237 GCA_963585895.1 Sepioteuthis lessoniana | reverse complement strand
GCAACGTTTAAAAATGACTAAGTAAGACTTATTCTTTAGAGGAAATCAAAAAATTTGAATATAGCATACTGTTTACATTGTTTCTCTCAATTTTGTCCCTTACTTTTGGACGATCCTATTTTGAAAATAAATAAATAATTGTTATAATCCTTTTTCTGTCCTTTGCAAATGATACAAATTTTAGTATGTTATTATGGATGATAACGACTACCAGTTGTCAAAATTTCAGCTTTTCCCAGTTGTTATTTCTAACAAATATTAGGTTTTAAAATGTTGTCCCTTAGTTTTGGACGCTACTGTATAGATATATAATCCACATAATCCAGATATATACCACTGAAAATTATGTTGGAAATGGACAGGGTGATCCAAATTCAATTCCTGGACTAGGCTATTTGCATTGCATTTAACGCTACTATTCTAAAGGTATGAATACAGCTATTCTTTCTCTTGCTATAGGTAATTAGAAAGACAAATTAAGTTCTTAAACGTTGCTATGGAAACCAATCAATAAGAAGGAAAGTTTTGAATTCAAATCTTTTAAACTCCGGGGAAAATTCACTGTGTTGTATTATGCCAGTGAGTAAAAGCCATATATATATATATATATATATATATATATATATATATATATATATATATATATATATATATGAAGGTAACAGGAAAAAATATAATCCAAATAGGTGAATATATCATGATGTAAAGTCGACGTTAACGTTTCGGTTTTAATAACCATCATCAGGACTTGGATATGAAATAGTTCACATATCGATGGGTGATTGCTGAGATGACAGGAGCAAATGAGAAATATACAACAATCACCCATCGATATGTGAACTATTTCATATCCAAGTCCTGATGATGGTTATTAAAACCGAAACGTTAACGTCGACTTTACATCATGATATATTCACCTATTTGGATTATATTTTTTCCTGTTACCTTCATGCTGTCGGATTTTATCCATATTTACTTTCATATATATATATATATATATATATATGTGTCTGTGTGTGTGTGTGTGTGTGACAACTGTTTTTTCAAGGGATATAACTCTATAAATATCTATATGAACTATGTACACAATCGTCGAGTGTGGATTCAGCAATTTTTTTTCAAATAGTTACCGACTCATCATGGCATGTAAACATTATCACTTGATCTTACATGTTCATCACAGGAGAGTAATGGGTAAATTACTGCACTGCAGCCTCAAAGTTAATAAATTTGAACTCAACTTGAACTATACTTTTCTGTTTGGGAGAAATAACGATTGGAAAGGTAACAAGCACATCATCTCCCCAGCTATGGATTAAATAGTAAAAGTGATTTTTTTTTCAGAAGGATGATTTTGGCATTAAATAACCCACAAAAGCTATTATGCCTTTAGACAAAGAAATCAATACAAACTATGTTGAACACATGTGCACAAATCAACATGTGTTTATCTTTTTTTTTCAGCAAACTCGTCCTGGGACATTAAAATGCCGAGATAAACTAAAGGACGAATAGCACTATGCTTTGTCAAGATCTTCGAGGTGAAAAAATATCAGGAAAAATATTACTGCTGAAAATTTGGCGATTCGCCAATGGTCCGGAAGACCTAGGTTCAATCCCAGGTTGCGTCATACCAAAGACTTTAAAAATGGTACTTGATACCGCCTTGATTAACTCTCAGCAATATAAGGTTCGTGTCAAGGGTAAAGTGGAGCAATCCAAGGAAAGGAGTAGCGTCCTCCCCTACATCTAGGTGTAGTAGCTACTGAAAAAGGAGCCTCGACTACAGCCATCAAATTTACTTTTTTACTTACTTAGTAATTTGTGGCCTACTCTACTCTACGACTTTTGACAGGATAGCAAAAATAGTTTCAGATAACCGATACTTCTGCTTTGCTTCAGTCTAAATCATCTGATGAAAGCTTTTTGAAAACAATCATTTTTACAATTAGTGTATATTCATATTTCTGCGATTAACCTATACATGGTCTATACAATCGGGATTTAAATTATTATTTTTCTCTTTACCATTAAACTAATGTAAGTTATATGTATATATTCTATATATGATCAACATTAGAATTTACTGACGCTTACACAAACACGTCCATAAACACACACTCACACACACACACACACACACACACACATATATATATATATATATATATATATATATATATATATAAACATCATGAGCAGCATGTAACACAAGTCCTATTTCTTAGGGGAGTTTACTAGATTTGAATTCGGTTTTTCTTCCACAAGAACAGTTAGCATACCAAGTTCAAAGAGCACAGTCTATTCTCCAATTTATCCTAAGCTGAAGAGAGAGAATAGTTAGATTCATACCTTTAGCGTATTACCACTATTTGAAATGTAAACTGTATCGTCTAGGATTTGAACCCAGGCCACTGAG
>OY757911.1:56365818-56648318 GCA_963585895.1 Sepioteuthis lessoniana | reverse complement strand
AGTAGGGTGTATTCCAATTCCTGCTGTAACTGTTCATTTGAACCTGAAATCTTAAAAATTGGTCAGTCATCTCATAAGATACATAGCAATAACATACTGCATTCGACGACAATTTTAAATGCCTGTACAAAAAAGCCTGGAAACTTATTTAATCAACCACGTATATATATATATATATATACGTGAGTGTGTGTGTGTGTGTGTGTCTGCGCGCGTTAGCGTAGGTGCTTGCTTATAGGCATATATATATATATATATATATATATGTACGTACACACACGCACGCACACGCGCACACACAGACAGTCACACACAAACACACACGCACGCACGCACAGACAGACACACACACACACATATATATATATAAATATATATATAGTTCGTATATGCAGAGTTGGTTTAAAAAGTATAACGGTCATAAAAACGTCAGGAATAAAACAGTGCTGGGTAAATATAATGTAAAAAAAAAAATATATTATTATCTCGCTACTTATCATTGGGGCGTTACAATACCAATCATATGTCTTTAATCTAATCTGGCGCTTGTTCAGAATGCAAGTGTTTAATTTCTTAGCCGAACTTGGAAACCTATTCTGATCTTATTTCAAATTTTTTCTTCAGGGAAGGGAATTCACTAATATTTTATTTTTCTTCCAGGCACAGACTGAATATTTAGACTCCTTAGTTCATTCAAAGACCCTCTTCAAAATCTACCATTTAGCTTCAGTTTATTTGCTATTCATATCTCTACATTCCAAAATATACTCAGCATGATATTGTTGGCGCAACACCAAATAAGAAATAACAACCTTTGTAACTCTGGGATTCTCATTTCAAGGGGTATTTATTTCCTCTTTTACAACTGGTGACAGGGTTTGTCCATTAAGTGGGTTTTCAACGTTGATTATTTAATATTTCATTTTGGAATATCTTTCGAATTGTCTCTTAACAGCTGTAATTTATTTTTATTGGTATTATAAATAAATCAGCGAGATATACATTTATACTTGTAAAAATTACCAAATTATTTGTTGAGAAAAGCACATCAAATGATAAAGAAGATGTAAAATTTTTTAAAAAATCATCACTAGAAAATTATTTGATGATTACGTAAGTTTCTCTTGTTTTGGTTTGTTTCGGTTTTACTTTTGAATAAAAAGAAATATTAAAATTCAACTCGTAAAGTTGTTTTTACTTCCTTCTTGTCATTCTTTGCCTATCTATCTATCTATCTATCTATCTATCTCATTATGCTTATTATTAATTGATACTTATATTATTTCAACCAATGTATTACATTTTTCTCTTTCCCTCTATATATCATAGACTAACAACTGATGACAATCCTTAACTAACTTATACCTTAGGATACAAATTAGCATTTCTCAGAAGATATCATTCTCGAAATGGACCTCAAGGCAAGAAAAATATTCGCATATATATAGATCTTATATTTAAAACACTTATAAATAAATTTAAGAATAACCTTAGATAATTGTGTGCAATGACATTTCTCATCTCTATGGATGACCCAACGTAAATAATAGTACATTCATATGATAATAAGTTTAAGATAATTCTTTATATAGAGCAACATTTATTCAAATCTATATGGAGCTTCTTGTATTAGATAAATAAATAGATGTATTTAATTTAAAAAAATCTATACATTTAAAAATTCTAAGTTAGAGTGTTCGCCAATGGCCCAGGAGACCTGGGTTCAATCCCAGGTCGAGTCATACCAAAGACTCAAAAGACCGTACTTGAATCCTCCTTGCTTAACACTCAGCATTATAAGGTACGGATCAAGGGTAAAGTAGAGCAATCCAGGGAAGGAGTAGCGCCCTCCCCTACACATTGGTGTAGTAGCTATCGAAAAGGGAGCCTTCGGGTTACCCTCGACTATGGTCGCCAACTTTACTTACTTAGATAACAAGACTGGCATTGTGAAAGTCGAGGAATGATGAAAGTGTGTCAACATCCTGTTCTGAACTGCCCAAAATGCAACCATAATTACTCGCTAAATTGCTGAATCCAAAAGCAAATTAAAATCACTGCTACGGATTACTTGGAGTAGAAATGTATTTCTGACTTAATGTCTCGTAAAACATTCAGTTCAAGCTTCGAGCAACGCATTCATTTTAAATATTAAGTGAAATTTAAATTTATTAAATACTCTAGGTCTCCTAAGAATTCATATGTATAAAACCACCATGTTTATCATGATTTAGGATTAAACCTCAGAGAATGTAAAATGATTGAATGAGCCGTCACTGTTTACGAAATCCAAAATACGTTTTTATATGAATACGAAATATCCGGTTTTGCTTTATACGCAAAATAACGATAGCAGATCAGTGACTACATTTCCTCTCTTCTCAGTAGATATCAAAGAAAATTCATGTTCTAAGAGTGATGGGCCACAACCATCTTTCAATAGGACACAAAAATGCATTATGTCTGAATTTCAATTTATCGTCTAACCATTATAGATTTATCTAAGTCAGCTAAAAGACTTTTTTCATGTATGGTGTTGAATAATAACGGAATAAACCATCTAAGCACTTGAGAATTAACAGAAATTAGTTACACAACTTATTTTATGTGAGGAAAATGGTATAAGTATGGAGCATCCTGTTAGAATCGAACTAAGCAGAATTAGTCGACTTGCTAGATTCACTGAATCTTACCAATGCCTCCAACAGATATTAAAGGTAGCTTCAATTTGGCCTTAGGCAGGAATTATGGAACACATAGTGATGACCAAAATCTCAATTCAGATATAATTAATATGCTGTGCGACTTTTATAGTTAAAATCAAGTTAATTTTGGTTCACTGTTGGGAATTATTAGGTACCAAGTGAACATCGAACTCACTACTGATTGGTTATGGCCTGCTCAAAAAGCTCTGTAATCAAAATACTCTGATGCGTTGATTTAAATGAAGAGAAGTAAAAATCGAAAAGCGTGTGTTTTTTTAATCATTTGAATGTAACCTAATACGCTTTTTCAAGCGTTTCCACGAGAGAGAGAGAGAGAGAGAGAGAGAGAGAGAGAGAGAGAGAGAGAGAGCACTCTCGTATATTTGGGTTTGCGTCTGAAAAGAAAAGAAAAGCAGATATCGGACATTAATATTTGCCCATACACGTACATTATTTCTTAGGTTTTCCGATATGATATCTTTTCATGTTCTTTTTTCAATTTTTAGAAGGATAGCATTTCTTTTTATATTCATATAGTTCTTCTTTACTTTCTCATCCATTTTTCTTTCATTTTTTTTGTCTTTTGAGTTTGCTTTTGGCTCAATAATTTTACCAGGATCGTAGAAATGATACGAAACCTTTCGACCTTCAAAAAGAAAAAAAAAGTATGTTTTTAGATATATACTCAGGTAAAGGAATAGAAATATTATTTTTTCATATTCAATGGCTATTGAAGGAATCTTTATGGGGTTTCAAATGTAGTATGTCAGCAGAATCAATGTCGGTTGTCTAAAAATACATCAATTGTTTTTGGAAAACATTTAGCTTGGATTATATTTCTCTCTGTGTACCAAGGATAAAAAATAATTACATGGATATTTGGTTCCTATTGATTTGAATAAAATGTCAACATTTATATGGGTTCAACTGGAGTGCAATGCAAGTTTAGAGAACGAAATATACTCCTCGAAAGAATAAAATACTGTCCATAAGTTTTGCAGTGAAACACGTAATCTGTTTAGCATCTCTTTTACATAACTAGTTTTAAGATAAACTTGTCAAAAACAACTTTTTGTAATTTTTTCTATTCTCATAAAAAGGCAAGAATATACTTAACTAAGCCGAAATTTCGCAACATTTTTGCTTTATATTTGAGGCTAGCACATGAAATCTACATAGCACTTACTACTTGCAATTTTCATTTAATCGTTAAGCAAGAGATGAATAATCGAAATTCGAGCATCAAAGATCGAATGCGAAGAAGAGATGAATAGAAACTTTTAGAGACTTTCTAAAACAATACTCTGTGATCATACCTTAGATACACATGCACGTTTACACACAAGAACGCAAAGTCTGTCTGTCTGTCTGTCTGTCTCTGACTCACACACGTGTTTCTTTGTATATTGTAGTTCTTAAGTAAACTAGTTCTTCTGATGACAGTTGACTTATATGAAAAGAAATATATAACTTAAATTTTTTGATGTAATGTTAACCACGTGTACTTATATACTTATAAAAAAGTTGACAAACCTTAGTCGAGGTTTCCGGAAGGCTCCTTTTTCGGGCGCTACTACACCAAGGTATTGGGGAGGGCACTACTCCTTTCCTTGGATTGCTCTGCAAACGTTTGATCAATACCTTATTATGTTGAGTGTTAAGCGAAGAGACATCGAGTACCATTTGTTTGAGTCTTTGGTATGATTCAAACAAAGATTGGACCAAGATCTCCCGGACAATTGGCAAAGATCATCATCATCATGTCGTGCCGCCAGCACGGATATCCCTGACCCTCTCTCGAGACTTCTCCCTATCACATCGCTTTTGTCAAGTCTTCAGGGTTACATCCCGTATCCTCACATAGCTGCTGTATGTATGTTCGAGCTGGTCGTCCTGCTTTTGGTTGGCCATAGTCGGGGGTCCATAGGAGTACATCACTGATGAGTTCGTCCTTGCTTCTCCAGCACTGTTCTGCGTGTCTGCTTCGTCTAACTTGTGTAGTTTTCGTGATGGGAGGCAAGTGGCCGTATAGTTGGTGTCTCGTGGGGTGTTGTCGCCAGGACTTGTTCAATATTGCTCTCAACATTCTTGTGTAATTGCCGTCTAGTTTCTTCTTCAGCCGTTTAGTTAGCGTCCATGTAGTGCATCTATATAGCAGTATCGATATGACCGCTGCCTGGAAGAAACTGCGTCTCATTTTATCGGTCAGGTCTGATTTCCATATGATCGAGAGCCTATCGATAGCTGTCCATGCTTTCGTTAGTCGTGTGTCGATGTCTTTTTCGGTTGATGAGAAGCTACTTCCTAGGTAGGTGAATTTGTCTACTAGTTTCAGAGAGGCTCCGTCTAGTGTGGAAATGTCGCCTGTTTGGTTGTAACACATATATTCAGTTTTATGTGCATTGATATGGAGACCAATGCCTGCGGCGGCTCGTTCCAAACTACGCAGTAGTGTCTCAGCTTGGTTAGGCGTATTCGCTAGTAATGCTATGTCATCGGCGTAGTCGGCGTCGGTAATTTTTTTTGCGGGGTTCCTTCTGCTTCTTTTCTTCGTCAGCTCGAAGCCATTTTCTCTTATTTTATCGATTGAAGTTCTAAGCACGTAGTTTAAACATATGATAAAGAGGTATGGGGCTAGCGTGTCCCTTGTTGTACTCCTGCTACAATGTCAAAGTATTCTGTCTCCATCTGGTGAACGTACTTACACTTTGATGTTTCTGTAGAGAATCGTTATTGCTGCTACGGTTTCTTTTGGTAGGCCGTATGCAATTAGGATTTGTTCCATCTTCCATCTTTGTATGGAATCGAAAGCCTTGGTAAAGTCGACTAATAGTAATGTCGCCTGTAGGTTTTTTGCCCAAACGCCTTCAAGGATTCTACGGATGGTCAATATTTGTGAGGCTGTGGATCTATTTCTTCTGAAGCCATTTTGGTTTTTCCTAAGGATGTTGTCTATTTTGGGTTCTATGCGGTTGCGTAGTAGGGCATTGTAGATTTTGGCTGCTATGGATGTAAGTGTTATCCCCCGGTAGTTCTTGGCTAATACGAGATTGCTCTTTTTAGGGAAAGGAAGGATGCATCCCTTCATCCATCTTTCTATCCTATTTTGATTATAGCCAGGGTAGCATTGTCGGAGCAGTATGTCGTCGAATTGTCTGGTCTTCCATACTTCTGGGGGGATCTCGTCGAGCCCTGTAGCTTTCCTATTTTAATTTTTTCTAAGAACCGAGTCGAGTTCTTCTTTGGTGAACGGGCCTAGTTTAATGTCTAATTGCTTACTGATAATTCTGGTGATCGGTTCATTCGTTACTTTCGGTGGGTTTCCTAGTAGATTTTCGAAATGCTGTTTCCACAGTTTTACTCTTTCTTGTTGGATTGCAGCTTTCAATTTTGCTTTGGCTGCGCTCTTCCTTCGACTCACTTCGTTTATTGTTTGCCAGGCTATCCTAGATTGCCTATCTTCCAACGAGTTTTAGAAACTCGTTGGAAGATAGGCAATGTATGTATTCTGTCTGTTCTTTTACATATATTCCTGCTAATTGATATTGTGCCTTTTCTAGTTTTAGGGCATTTGTGTTTGTTGGGTTCTTCCGATAGCTTTTGGAGGTAGTTTTCACGAGTACACGCTTTTCTCTAACCGCTAACGTTTCCCAAGGAACTCTATATTTGGTTCTAGGTTTTGTTGGTATACACTTTGATTCCGCCTCAAGGTGTGCATCACCAAAATTCTCATATTCGTCATTTGGGGTAACTTTTTTCTGTCTTCTCTTGTAGTGTTTCGAATCTGTTTCTTAATTCTAATGCATATTTGTCTCTAATATCTCTGTTGTTAAGTAGAGCCCAGTCATAGTGCTTAGTTGTCGCTGTTCGTGTGGCGTTTTTTCGTAGGCTTAGTCGTAATTTGGCCGTGACTATTCGATGATCGTAGGACACACCCTCAAAAGAGGAGTATGCCTCGCAATTCATCGCACTATTTTTCCATTTCCTGTTTATAAAGACGTAGTCTATCTGTGCTTTACTATTGTTCGGGTATGTGTATGTCCATAATTTTCCCTCCCTTTTTTGATAGTTTGTATTGAGGCATGTTAATTTATTTTCTATCATGAAATCAGTTAGATGTTGTCCATTCCTATTTGACGTGTTGTGTAGGCTGTATTTGTTGTTTCTGTTTTTCCCGATTTGTGCATTCATATCTCTGCCAATGACTAGCAGGTTGTGTTTCGGAATGCTATGCACTAGGGAGGATAGCTCCCCGTAGAAGGTGACTAGTTCGGTTTCTTCACTAACATTGGTAGGGCTGTAGCAGGAGATGATTGTTGCTGCTACTTTTAATGGCAATCTCTGAGCAACAATTGGCAAACACTCTACCCATATGCCTCTTAATATATCATCATCATCATCATCATCGTGCCTCTAGCGGGGATTTTTCTAATCTTCTCTCGTCATACGTCTCTATCGTCCATCGCGTCTGTCTGGTCTTTCAAGCTACATCCTGTGTCTGCACAGTGCTCTTTTTGATGCGTTCTTGTTAGTCATCAAACACTTGAACGCCCGTGTGAAATGGGTCCATAGGGCGATATTGCTTATGAGTCCGTCCTTACTTCCCCAGTAGTGTGACGCATGTCTTCATCTATTTTGGATGGTTTTCGAGATGGGTAGTTGGTGACCGTACAGCTGCTGTTTTGTGTAATGTTGCCACCAGGATTTGTTCACCAGAGCTTGTAGCATTCTTGCACAATTGCCGTGAAGTTTTTTCTCCATACACCTTGTCAGCGTCGTTGTGGTGCATCCATACAGTATTATTCACACCACCGCTATTTGAAAATATAGCGTTTTATTTTATCGGATAGGTCTGAATTCTATATGACCGATAACCAATCGATAGCTGTCTTCCCTTGTCATCTACTGATGCCATTTTCTGTAGATGAGACGCTGCTTCTGAGGTAGCAGAATTTGTCCATATGTTTCAAAGATCCACCGTTTAATGTGAAGACGCCTCTTCGATTAAAGCACATATAATATGTTTTGTCTGCGTTCACATGAAGGCTTATGCCACTTACTGCCCGTCCAGACAATGGAGCAGGGATTCGGCCTGGAAAGATATATTTCCCAGAAGCGCTATGTCATCAGCGAGGTCCGCATCCGTTATAGATTGTGCGGAGTTTCGTCTGTTTCTCGACTTTTCCAGAGAAGGGAAATTTCCTTTCATTAAATCCATCAATTCTGGAAGTTTGTTATCAAGGCAGATTATGAATAGGTACAGAACTAATGTGTCCCCTTGCAGAACACATGCGACAATGTCTGTCTCGATCCAGTGTGTGAACTTTTACTTCAATCATTTTATAGAGTGTCATTATGGCTGCGACAGTTTCTTTGAGGAGACCATAGACTAAAATATTTGCTCCATTTCCCCTCTGTGATTGTAGTCAAATGCTTTCAAGAAATCTACACATAATAATGTCGTCTCTATGTTTTTTGCTTGAACACCTCAAATTAGATGGATTGTCAGAATTTGTTATGTTTTGGATCGAATTTTGCAAAAGCCATTTTGGTTCTTACTAAGAATTTTCTCCATTTCAGGTTCAATGCGGTTGAGTTATATGTCGGTAGTCCTTGGCGTTTCCAAGGTCAACCCTCTTGGAGAAAGGGAGGATGCAGCCCTTCGTCTATCAGTTTATTATTGTCTGGTTATATACAGTGTTGCAGTATCGGAGCAGTATGATATCGAGATTTCTTGTTTTCCATAGTTCTGGAGGTCTCTTTGTTTATATATTGGGGGCCAAAAATACAGTTTCGAGAATTTATTTTAAAAGTATAGGATTTTGACTCTTCGACAATCTCACAAGTTCGGTAAAGAAACAGCTGAAGTTTACTACTTCGACTTAATCTAATATATCGAACCAGCTGTTAGTGTTGGAGACGGCATTATATAAGTGTGCTTTTAGCAATAACTTATTTGCTACATTGGTACATGTAATGGAATTTGGGAGCAGCGATCATGCAAATAAATAATGAATGAGATAAACTTCATATTTTTATCAACAAAAATGTACGTTAATTTCTTATCGTTTTCACCTAAAACTTGCGAATATTCTATTTACATTGTAATGTATTTTATTTTAAATACTGTTGATTAGTAAAACTGTAGTTTTATTTAAAATAATTGATTAGCGATGATTAACTTCTTCTGTACAAACATGTGAAATGAACTCTATCATCGGAGTTCAAGACATGGACGAGGCTTTTTACATTATCCATGGGGCTAATAACCCTGGGAAAGGTATGAAAATAACTATACCCCACCTCTAGCTATTGATGATTAATAATGAAGACTGATATCGTTAACATTGGTTCTAAGAAAACTCTGAATTCAAACCCGCTGAATTCCGTTTAAACATTGACTTGTCTCACGTCCTACATGTGCGGATAGCTTGGGTAAATACCCTCTAGCACTTTAATTCTGCATTAAAAATCTAGAATGATAAACATTACATTACTTCAAAGTAGCCCTAGTGGTGGGGTTCAGATCACATCAAAGGCATCCTCGGTGAAGGGGAAATACTTCCCATACGGAAAAGAAATAATTGTCTTGGGTATGATACTTAACGGAATCCGCTCATGAGGTTTGAATATGAGTAGTGCCATTTTTATGAGCCGGGGCTGTAGAATAGGCCAAATTCATTCCGTCAGATGGGTAAAACCCACACCGAACAAGTTTTCTCGATATGACATTAAACTGATGGTTAGGTTCCAATCCTGAAAATTTGGAGACTGTTGAGTACCTTTTCCTTGTCATGGCTCACTGGTAAAATAGAATCGTTTACTCTATTTGAAATCATTTAACTGTCTACAAGCATATGAGCTCTGGTTCGTTTGAAACTACCATTACCCTCAAACAATTGGTTTACAAAACCTATATATATATATATATATATATATATATATATATATACATATATATATATATATATATATATATATTAAGTAGTTAGTAAGATGCTCGACCGTATCGTGTGCGATCTGAAGTATCCGTTTTCAGTAGCTAGTTCATAGAGGTGTATGGGAGGGAACTGCACTTCACCCCTTAATTGCTACACTTACCTTTGATCCATACCTTATTATGCTAAGAGTTTAGAAAGGAGGTATCAAGCACCATTTTTGAGTCTTTGGTTTTACTCGACCTGGAATTCAATCCCGTTCTCATGGCTAATACTTTAATGATTAGATAGATAGATAGATTGATAGATAGATAGAAACAATTGTTGGTATTAAAACAAAACTTCAGTGTTTAATACAATCCAACCAACTAACCAACGTTTTCATTCAATCAGGTTCTACCGCGTTTACTCGGGATGGTAATACCTACTAAGATCAAATCCGTATTCAGAATTGCTAAAATTACCGAAAATATAACTTTTTGTTACATCCTGCTTGCATGGAGTGGGTAGGAAAATACATACAATTTGATTCTATAGTAAATATCAGTAACTTGATCTTTACGAGAATTATTCATATTCGATTCGAATGCAGGAAATCATATGATTAGTACACATTGCAATCTGAAAACATATCATTATGTTATTGGCGATCGTTGCCGAGGGCAACCTGAAGACTCCCTTTTAAATAGCTACTACACCTAGGTTTAGGGGAGGGCGCTACTCTTTTACCTGGATTGCTCCGCTTCACCCTTGATACGTACCTTATATTGCTGAGTGTTAACCAAGTAGGTACCGAGTACCATTTTTAAAGTCTGTGGTATGACGTGACCTGGGATTGAACCCAAGTCTGCCGGGCCATTGGCGAACACTCAAGCCACTAGATCAATGTGCCTGTTACTATTATTATGTACAGATTATTAATCTTAGACATTCTTGAAAACATACAATTGTATGTAAATTGATTGTGCTCGATAAGTATAATTGATATGAATATGCAAAAACAAGTGATTATTGGCAAATTAAAATATTGAATGTATAGTTGATTACCATTATTAACAAACGAATCGAATTTCCGTATCAAATTGTCCATAAGAAGTTGATATGCCATTAAAATTATAAACAAACCAAACCAAAGTTGATGCGCTAAAACCTATTTGAATACGTGAAATGCTGTTGTACTTTTTAATTTAACTTTTATCTTTTTAGTTTAGATGCTTTTCTCTTGTAATGTTTTAATGTCTTTCCGGCTGATTTCAGCTTTATTCCAAGATAGCATAAATATCAATTTAACTATTTTTCAAATGAAAAAGAAGAAAAATATATGCGAGTTAACATTTCCATCATTTCACATGGTGATTTTCTAATTGAAATTTTCCCAAGGCTTCCGCGCTTTAAATCGGAATTAAAACAAATATAACCAAATATATCGGCTCCTGAATAAACATTTTCCTTTTTTTAGAAAAAATCTTGCTGAGTCGGTAATTAACTGATACAGCCGATTCAATAGCATATTAACAGAATAATTTCATTTTGAAGGATATTGGTAAATTTATATTTAGAAAAAGTAATACAATTTAATTAGTTTGCTGCGTTTATATATATTAGAATTGACATTTTAGAAGAAATATTTGAAAAGAAATATATATTGAGTACTTAAAATCTACATGAAATAAACAGTTCCTAATCATATTTACGCAACGTTTACTTTTGTCACATCAATGCGTATTGCACCCCTCCACCACACGTAGATTTGTTGAATATCGAAATTGTTTATTTCAATAAAAAAGAAACTCATCACTCTACCGAAGTCAACTGAATCGACAATGCTGGGAAAAATATTAATAATAGAGATCAACGTTGGTAAGAGTGCTGGTCAAGATTCGGTGATATCATAGAATGTATGAAAAAAAGAAACCCTTCGGAAAACAAGAAAACTGGAAAATAAAGATGTTTAGGATTGATAATATAATGGTATTTACCCAAATACGTTTTGATATAAGATCACTTTGTAAGCAGAATACAATTGTTAAATTCAGAGAGGTCTTTTCGCTAGATTGGTTGCCTTACCAAACTTAGAGCTCGGTTTGCTCAACTATTTACGCATATCTGGGGGAAAATGTGATGGGTCAATAACTTTTCCAAGTGCTATGGGAAATGCAAACAGCACTAGGATATGAAATCAGGTGGCCAGCTCGATTTCATAAGTCGATAACCATTACGCAATGTGCTCTTCTTTAATAGAGCGGTGTTCAAGATATAAGAAGCATAATTTAGAAATGTTAATAAAAGATGGTGAGATGGGTGTATTTTTAGTCTGAGAAGTGTCATAGGTTAACACAATCAAGAGTGACGTGGTTGAAATTCGAAAGTAATGTGGCAGAGGGTCAAAAATTAATAATGATACTACTCAACACACCAATGAAGATGATCAGCAAAACATTTCGAGGGAGATTTTGGAAATACATGTTAAAAGCTATCGTCATTTTCTGTTTTCTATTAATGAAAGAATATATCTATCAAGTTAATAATATATTGAATAGTGTCAAAGTATATATTACTTATTAATATAAAAATACAGATATAAATTATTATCGTATATCCTTCATTACTTTTATTTTCTCTAGAAGTATCTCGAAAAATAAAGCTTCTGTGATTGTAATGT
Source organism: Sepioteuthis lessoniana (assembly GCA_963585895.1). Lineage (NCBI taxonomy): Eukaryota > Metazoa > Mollusca > Cephalopoda > Myopsida > Loliginidae > Sepioteuthis > Sepioteuthis lessoniana. The sequence continues at coordinate 56,636,013 of OY757911.1, read as the reverse complement.
TACTGTCTCAATATTACTTTTACGTATGGACATGTAACATTGGCTGAATCACGGTTGGAAAACATTGTTAAATTTTAGAACAAATATCTTATTTCAGAAACATGTGCGCAAATATTTTTTCAATTTTATTCTGTTTTATTATAATCACCTATCTAAGCAAACCAGACGAAATAGGATTTCCCGAATTACTACAAGAAGGGGGGCGTATGTAAATACAAATTATTTTTTTATTGAGTTAGAAAAACAATCAATTTAGTTTAAAGGATTGAAAAAAATCCAGCAGATTTGATTAAAATAAAACAGGAAAAGCGTAAGGAGGAAAACAGACATTGTATTTATTGAAATTGATTTTCCAGACAGCTGTTTGAATTTTATACTTTTACTTTTCAAATATTATTGACTGGTGCGGGTTAGTATTTTATGTAAAAAAATGTATGATTATTGGTACAACAAATTGCTGCACATATACATCCCAGACGAAGCAGACAGAAGCTATAAGAATATGTACGCGCATGAATATTTACAAACTGAATTATGTGTTTTATTAAGTTCACTCCTATGTGAATATATATTTAAAGTTTTGATCAAATCCTTACGAAAGTACCACGAGAATTACCATATGTTTTTCCCCGCCGCACCCACACAAACGCACTTATATTCACCCATACATACACATATGTACATATATTCTCTCACGGTTTTTTCTTTTTAGATTCAAAATTGATTTGACTAACAAATTCAGATCGAAGATTTTTGCTAAGACTAAATATGAAATATGTATATGTTTTAAGATTGTGACGACAAATAATTAAATCCACTCACATCCCCCCAAAAAAACAATATGGATTTCAATTGAAAGTTTTTAAAGAAGCCAATTTATGTTACCCAGTTGATTGAGGCTGTAAAATACACCGACTGCACCTTTTCAGAGGGGTAAGACCCCCCACCACTAACTCGTGTCCTGGATATGAAACTAAATCTGATGGTGAGGTTTGAGCAATGCTGGAGCTTTGGGGAATGCAGAGTACCTCTTCATTGCTACCGCTCCTAGGTACACTCTGACCTAGATTTGTAACACCTGATAGAACTAAACTGCGTACTTATGATAAACTGAATAGTTTGAAATAGAAATGTTTTAGACAATTCTACTGTCTACTCAATCTAAACTGAATTGTTTGAAATAGAACTGATTATTTGTATAAAAATGGATTTGGCATTAAATAACCTACAAAGAGTGATATACCATAAAACCCAACCAACTTTCAACCAACCAACCGACCAACCAACAAACAAACAAACAAACCAATTTATGCAGCAATAATATCAGAAACAGCGTTAATCGGTTTCTTAGGTTGATTGAACATCAACCTTCATGGGTTATTTAATAATTTTTCTTCTCTGGCTCCGGTGCACATATTTTTTTTAATCACATTTCCAAAATAATTCTGCCATTACACAACTGTTTATGTTCCTGAATATTCTTTGGAGTTAGAAATGATCGGGGATAAGGCGTTGTCGTACAATGCCACTAGCTTTTGGTCTTTTTTTACTGCTTCAGAGGAATATGTTGGTTTACCATATCAATAATATCGAAGATAGTGTTTTATTGAAGCGGATTGGGTTTTTGACAATACTTATCATCAAAGTGTCCTAGGAACCCAATTTTCTGTGGTCGTGTGGGTTTCGGTTTATCTTGTACTTCACCTGTGTACTTTTGTAGGGGATGAGTGATTCTTGTTTGGTGAGTAGTTTTCTCAATCTCTCAAGAGGTAAGTAAAGTTGGCAACTATAGTCGAGGACGACTCGAAGGATCTCTTTTCAATAGCTACAACACCGAGGTGTAAGGGAGGGCGCTACTACATTCCCAGGATTGCTCCACTTTACCCTTGATCCATACTTTATAATGTTGAGTTTTAAGCAAGGCGGCATCGAGTGCCATTTTTGAGGCTTTGGTTTGACTTGACCTAGGATTGAACCTCAGTCTCCCCGATCATTGGCGAACACTCTACTCATTAGCCAATCATCCGGTTTCCGTGGCGTAATGGCTCGCGTGATGGAAAACAACATAGTAGAAGGATTCAACTCCAGTCTCTCGATTACGAACACTTTCGGATTAATATACATAGGGAAGGTATTAACCTCCTTATTCCCTCAGCTATGTGATAAACTGTACAACTACTATATTAAAAGTATGGCTTTAGCATTAAATAATCCACGAAGGTTGATATGCCATTAAACAAAAGAAATCAAACAAAAACAAAGAGTCACATGATAAAATAGTTTTGGAGAACGCACAGAAACTGAGAATTTCGCATTTCATTGGCAATAAGTAAAGTTGGTGACCGTAGTCGAGGTTGACCCGAAGGCTCCCTTTTCGATAGCTACTACACCACGGTGTAGGGGGGATACTATTCCTTTCCCAAGATTGCCCCACAATATCTTTGATCCATTCCTTATGATGCTGAGAGTTAAGCAAGGAGGCATCAAGTACCATTTTTTGAGTCTTTAGTATGACTCGACATGGGATTGAACCCAGGTCTGCCAGGGTATTGGTGAACACGGATCATTATGCCAATGCCCGGTATTATTGGCAACAATGACGGAAAATAGCAAATCGATGACTGAAAGTTAGGTTGTTGGGAATTATGTACTTTTCGTTTGCATCAAAAATTCTGGTCATTCCGGTTCAATAAGATAAAACAGAAACTAAAATCTTGAGAATCATTTAATTTGTCTATTAGCGATAAAACGAATAAAATATTACATGTGGTTACACACTAATATGTCTTTACATAAATACGCATAGTCGAAATAAAAAATTTGTTGATAAGTCACATACGACGTCTATGTCGGTGATGCCTATTCGTCGGATGATGGAGGAGAACCACAAAAGTACAACTCGCCTTAGCGTTAAGAACCCGTTGCTTATTCTTTCCGTTCAATCTCTGCATTTGTGGATGAAGAAATAATTGAGGAACGGATACAACATGCAGGATGACTTCTCTATACTCGTACTTTTGATTCATTCGACTTCCACCGTTCATGCAAACGTTTGTTTCCTCACCTAAACAAGAAAAAATCTGATATATATATATATATATATATATATATATATATATATATTGGTTTGTAACAAACCCATGCAGTGAGATAGCGATAACCAGCACTGTTACACACACACACACACACACAAACACACACACACACACACAAACACACACACACACACACACACACACACGTATATATATATATATATATATATATATATGAAAAGAACATTTCAAGATCTGATGGCTGTTGTAATCTGACTACTCAGCATCACAACTTTCATGGTGACTTCAAAAACATCATTTCAGTGAGTTAGATCAAGCATATCTTCGATGGGCCTAGCCAGTTGAAAGATATGCTAAACCAAGTCGATGACAAGCCCTGTCAGCTTGGGCTGTAGAATACGTTGACTGCATCCCTGTAAAGGAGTAAGACTCCCTAAACAAATCTCCTGGATATAATACTAAACCATTTGATTGTGAGGCTCCAGGCCTGGAGTTTTGTAGAATGTGAAGTAATATTTCCTTGACTTTACTCCAAGATGGTGGTACCTGTTAGGGTCTTATTTTTAAGTAAAATAGAACCAGCGTCCTCGGCATGACATTAAGTTGCCCATGATAGTGAGGCTCTATTCCTGGAAGTTTGGAGAATGCGCAGTATCCTTCATGGCATCCCCCATAGGTCCATTCCAAGTCGGAGTTGTAGTCCCTGTTAGATTCCCAAATAAGGATTTTAAAGAATTGATTAACCATGTAACTATATGCAAACAAAAAACTGGTGTTAAATTTAAATATTATTGTTTAATAGTTATACTGGAAACCATTAAACTGTGTCAAATAATATGATTAGTGCAGGAGATTAATATACGAAACCGTTTGTAAGCAAAAAATTGATTAATACTAAATAGAAACAACCTGAAAACATTTAAGTGAGTGTAAACCAATGGTTAATATTAAATATAATTATTGGGTTTGAATTGCAATGCTTGAAACTATTTAACTTTGTGAAAATTAATGAATAATGTTGAATCGAATTATTCGTGTTAAATAGCAATTCTTGAAACCATTTCACAGAGAGCAAATAAAACTATTCGTGCTAGATCTTTTTAACCTCTTAAATGTGAGCCCCAAAAAATGATGATGTTTAATTGAATTGTTCGTTTTCCATAGTTATGCTTGAAAAAATTCAATTGTGTGCAAAAAATGATACCGACAAATAAATCATATATGTTTAAGCATAATTAGGCATTAAATAATCTACATGGAATGATATTCTATGAAAGCTATCAAAACAACCAAAGATCAATTCTGACATGTACTTTCTTTCACGTATTTTATTTTTCTGTTTATCTTGTTTTTTTTTAAGATTCGAGATGCAGTCGGAAGAATGTTGTGTATAAGTTGTTTAGTTAGTTGGGTTTTATGGGGTATTTACCCTTGTAGGTTATTTAATGCCAAATTCTTTTCTCAGACACTTACACACCCACCCACCCACACACACGCACACACACACACACACACACACACACACACACACACACACACACACACACATATATATATATATATATATATATATATATAGGAATACTTTTTATTATTTCTAATTTTATTTTTTCAAGACTCCTTGCAAATTTTTCTTGTGTCGGGATCATGATGGTAAAGGAATCGTTCCATATCTTCTGCCCAAGCGCTTCCGATCATACATATAATCTGCAGTGTTTTGTTTTGAAGTTGTCGGTTGAGCAGAAGATATGAACAATTCCTTTACCATTTAGATCCCAACACAGGAAAAATTACAAGGAGCCTTAAAAAAGAAAATTAGAAAAAATAAACTGTATTCCATCGTCTTTAACAAAACTTGCTTGAATATATACACACACACACACGCACATATATATATATATATATATATATATATATATATATTTATGTGTGTGTGTGTGTGTGTGTGTGTGTGTGTGTGCATACATATATATTGAATATTTATGAGTCTTGAACGAATATCTTTTAATATTTTAAAGAAGCTAGGTGTCATTGATTCGAAAAAGTAAATGGCCTCAAATATTGAAATTTAACTCTAACAATTCAATTTAACATCAGTCGTTTCTTTGTAAACATTTAATTCAATAAACAGTTATATTTGGCCTTTAGATAAATTGCTAAACGATAATTTCACTACGTGTCAAAGTAGACCTAGCAGTAATGGGAATAAAGTAATAGTTCACATTTCCCAGAACTCCAGGATTGGAACCTCACCAGCAGGTGGTTTTGTGTCATATCTAGGAGACTAATTAATGAGGTCCTCCTCCTCCTCTACAGAGTCATAGTAGGTGTATTCTACAGCTCCAACTTTTGATGATCATTAATTTTGTGGATCAATAAAGTTCGTGTGGAGACGGAACTTTTTCAGAACAGAATTTTGACTTGAAATGAAACCCATGAACTGGCACTGAGAATATTTTACTTATAATCAAAGTGGTTTTTAATACACAACGTCATTGATATACCTTACAAAAAGAAGATTGATCCAGAAGTATTTAACCCAATTGAGAAAACAGTAGCGTATCTCCTGCAGAGGAATAACACCCAAAGAACAGTTATTTCCTTCTTTACTTTTTTATAGCATATCTAACCTATGTAGATGATGTAACAGCAAAGCCATGTAGAAGCCCAACAGTGGGACAATTTGATTATAGCTTGGGGGATAAGAGGTACATACTTTCCCCAAAGGTATTAATGCAAAAGTGAAAGTAATAGAGTGACTCGAGTACGAACTCACTTACTTGGAGGCAGCAGCCCAGCTCTTTAGCAGCTATACGATAAAAAAATCTCCCCTAAGAACTTCCTGAATAAGACACTACACGTGAGGCTTTATGACTGGGGAATTTTGTGTAAGCATTCATTGCCATTTCTCCTAGATTAATTCTAACTCGATGTGGTCCTATTTACCCAACCCCTCCGCTTGGGCAGGGTATGACACAAGGTCAATTTTTAAGCGGATTTTAACGTGTTTGAATTCAGAGTTTTCCTTCTCCTAGACTAGTTGCCTCACCAAGGCTGAAGAACCTAGTCTGCCCTACTATCTACCCATAGCTGGAGGGAGAATAATTAGATTCATACCTTTCCTAAGGGTATTAGTGCTATGTGAAATGCAATCAGTCTCGTCCAGGATTTGAACTCGTGACGCCATGTCCATTTCCTACAACGATAACCATTACACCACGGACACCTCCATTCTAACTCGATGTGGTTATGAGGTTCTACCGATAGGTCAAATAGGTCTATTTAAATTCCATTCGCATTTGATAGAATCTTGTGCGAAAAAACTCTTAAAAAGAAGCAGACAGAAAATTTAAATATAATCATACAATGCACGGGAGTCCTTAACCGCTAAGCATGAAAAGATAATAAAATAAATCGATCTGTTAGATGCAATAAGAAACAGCCACTTTTTATAGCTGGTATTTTAGTTAAATCAGACCAATATAAAAGGAAAAAAGAATGTAATAATTTCTAACTTCACAACGGACAACACCTAAGTCATTCAAAGTAAGTGGTATTGTCTACTCCAATGCTTCTTTCAAGAATTTCAATGCCTCAAATTGGTGCTCTTGATTTGAAAGATTGCAAAAATTTAGGCTCTCATTTGATACGAGAGAAGATTTCTTGTCTTGATTTAATTGTTATTGATGCAGGTGAGGCTTGGATCAATGCAAAATTATATGAAATAGATAAGAAAAACAAAATGAATAAAGCAGGTTACAACCTTGACATCATTGTTTTTTATGCTATATTAAGTGTTTTAAAGTTTCTGGTGTCACTGCATTTCGACTGCTAGAGAGTGTTAATCAGTATTCAGAAGTTGATATTAAAGACAGTTCTTTTGTATGAATAACGCATGAGAATGAAATAGGCTCTTTTGAAATATTTTTTCATCATTTATACGATTAACAGTTATCAAATTCGTAAGTGAACTATTTCGTGTTAATCTTTTTTTTTCCATTTTTTGTATTTTTAATGACACTAGGAATTGGGATTAAAAAAGAAATTCATTGGAAAGAAAACATTGCAAGATAAAAGAAAAACAATCATCTTACATATATTGTTACATGAGCATCCAGCTAGGTACTTATTACATATTCAAATTAAGTGAGCATTATTTGGAAAGGGGTGGATGATATTTATATATGCATAAAAGATGAAAAGAACATAAGGAACTAAAGTCAAGCATGTCTGCTTTCCGGCCTACTTCACCTGATGCTCGAATTTTTCTAAAACTTACACATTTTCCCGTGCAACATTGAAAATTCATGGAATAAGTAATCATTTTTGCCAGCTACAAATAAATAAAACACTTTATTCTTGTCTGACATTGTCTGAATTCTCCTTTTTTCAAATGCTTTAGAGCGTAACATTTCGTCCATATGATTTATGGGATTTTTTAGATAGAAGAAATATGGAACCACATCATCAGATACAAAAAAAAAACGTTTTTTTAATAGAAAAGAAAACTTTCTGAACTTAACTAATTAAACAATAAGTTACTTTGAAAGAAACGAAGATTTAAAGAATGACTGAGTGCAGAATAAGAGATTAAATGCTAAAAAGGCAAAGAGACGACATCAACAGCAATGCTATGTTATACAACAACAGCAATGACATATGTTAGACAACAACAGCAATGCCATTTGTTAGTAGCAGAAAACCCAACATTCCATTCAATTAAGCCAACCGACTAAACATTTCAATAGTGAAAAATGTTTTTTCTACAGAGGTAAAATTAAGAAACAATGGAGTCGACCCTTTCAGAACTTTGACAAAACAATGAAGAAGCATCATTGTAAATTCAAATGATAATAATAAAATTTAAAGCAGAGAAAACTAATACAAAACTGAAGACATGAATTTTCATGGGACCCGAGATCATAGAATATATGTTGGACATCATGTTCACAGGGAAAAGTAAATTCTCCTGAGTGGGTGGTATGTGATTCATTCGTATTAATTTTACCTAACCTTACTGAATCTCAGAGAAATAAAAATAATGCTGATCTACGAAATAATTTAACAATGCAACAAAGAATGGAATGATATTGCATTCTAATTTCAATCAGAATCTATCACGTCACGTTCTGAGTTGATTCATATTTAAATGTCATTAAATTCAACCAAGCAATAATAATAATAATAATAATAATAATAATGTACTATCACTTTACTATTTCTAATAGCCAAAATGCCACTTAACCATATACTCAGAAAGTGCACTGCTAATCGTAAGAGATGATCAATCACCTAATGTACATGGATGACATTAAACTATTTGCAAAAAATGAAAAAAAACTGGAAACTCTCATACACGCCGTTAGAATATACAGTCAGAAAATAGAAATGGAATTTGGCATAGAAAAATGTGCCATGCTCGTCATGAAAAGTGGCAAATGACATATGCCCGACGGAATGGAACTACCAAATCAAGACAATATTAGAACGCTCGGAGAAAACGAAACCTACAAATACATGGGTATCTTGGAGGCTGACACCATCGAAAAAGTCGAAATGAAAAACAAAATTCAAAAAGAATATCTCGAGAGAACTAGAAAACTACTCAAAAAAAAACTCTCCCGCAGAAACTTCATCAAAGGAATAAATACTTGTTCTGTCCCCCTCGTTAGATACTCGGGACCCTTTCTTAAGATTAACTTAAACGGATCAGAAACGATACTGACAATACGATAGACGATAGAATGACAACAACCAGGAATCGAAAATGGGAAAAAAACAACTCTATGGCCGCTTTAACCGACTAATAAACAACATCTCAAACTAGAAAACCTGGTCATGGCTAAAAAAAGGAAACCTTAAGAGAGAAACAGAATCTCTCCTAATAGCAGTACAGGATAACGCCATAAGAGCCAATAATACCAAAGCGAGAATAGATAAGACGCAACAAAATAGCAAATGTAGTTAGAGACGAAACGATCAATCACATAATAAGCGAATGAAGCAAATTGGCACAGAAGGAGTATAAGACGAGACACGACTGAGTCGGAAGGTGATCCACTGGGAAATTTGCAAGAAATTTAAATTTGACCACATTAACAAATGGTATATGCACAACCCAGCACCTGTCCTAGAAAATAACACATAAACTCCCAAAGGACTTTAACATACAACCGGATCACAAAATGCTAACCAGAAGACCAGACCATATAACAATCAACAACAAAAAGAGAATTTGCAAAATTGTGTACTTTGCTGTCCCGGCTAACCACAGAATAAATCTGAAGGAATGGGAAAAGAAGAATAATTACTTCTACCTTGCTAGAGGATTAAAAAAGCGCTGGAACATGAAAGTGAAGATGGTACCAATTGTGATTGGTTCTTTTGACACCATGACTAAAAGATTATTAAAAGGCCTGGAGGACTTGGAAGTTGGCGGACAGGTAGAGACTATCCAAATGACATCATTACTGAGAACTCAAGATTACTGAGACGTGTCTCGAAGACTTGAGGATACTTGCTGTCACTCAAACTCCAGTGAAAAACCATCAGCTAACACTGATGTGATAAACTCAAAAGGAGTAATATGAATGATAATAATAATAATAATATGTCGACTTTGCTGTCTACAGAATAAAACTGAAGGAGTAATTTACAAAGCTCTTTGCTTCGATGTGGCACAAGGCCGAATGAAGGGGGTGCCCAATGAGACTCGAACTCACTCCTGTAGGTTTGCTAGTCTAGCTTGCTAACCGTTACACCACCAGAGGTGCCCCAGAATAAAACTGAAGGAATATGAAAAGAAGTATCAGTACCTCGACCTTGGTAGGAAATTGAAAAAAAATATGGTACTCGAAGGTAATGATTATACCAATTGTTAGTGGTGCTTTTAGCACAATAACTAAAAGATTATTAAAGGGCCTGGATGACATGGAATTTGGCGGACGAGTGGACACACGACTGGATGGGCAAGGAGATCCACTGAGAGATATGCAAGAAATTCAAATTTGACTATACGAGCAAATGGTATATGCAAAACTCAGCACCTGTCCTCGAGAATGACTCACACAAACTCCTATGGGATGTTGACATACCAACGGAGCACCTAATCTTGGCTAGCGACCAGACCTCATAGTAATCAACAAAAAGAAGGGAACTTGCAAACTTGTCGACTTTGCCGTCCCGGCTGACCACAGAATAAAACTGAAAGAATCTGAAAAGAAAGATAAATACCTGGACCTTACTAACGCTGATATGAAAAACTCTAAAGGAGTTAATAATAATAATAATAATAATAATAATAATAGTCATAATAATAATAATTTGTACTTTTCCTACATTCACGAAAGGATTACAACATGGGCTGAAGGACTTGGAAAAAACGGGATAAATAGAGACCCCCCAAACTACTACATTATTGAGATCGGCCAGAATACTGGAGACTTGAGGAGACTTGATGTCACTCAACGCTGTTGTGAAAAAACTATCAAAAGAGAACAAATAATAATAATAATAATAATAATAATAATAATAATAATAATAAATTCACGATTTCGGATGAAAAATGGAAATGTACTGATAAACTAATTGAAATATTTCGTAACTTCGTAAGAAAATACACTATAAAACGTATTGTTTGTAGTAAAAATAAAACGCTGAGAAACGATAGGCAGAAAAATCACAAATGTAAGTTTTATTTAATATTAAATCTGAATCAGAAATACAGATAAAAGACCAGGATGTTAAGAATCTATAAATTATGTAATAAGCTTGTGTCCTGTTTTCTAAAGCAAGGATCAGGAAATATTCAGGTTACTTGGTTAATTTCTAAAACAAAGATCAAATGAAACACAATAACTTGATCAGCGGGATCATGGATTTGATTGATGGACCTTATGGTGATTCTGGCAGAAAAAATAGCACAAACCTTCATAAAAAGGCACGGTTGTTTCACCCCCGATGGCAGTCTAAGATGGCTTTGCTGTATCCACTAGTTTAGGGTAACTGTTTTAAAAGACAGTACTTACTACTTGTTTCTCAAGCCACTCGTTCAGATTATAGTGCTGCATTAAACAAGGATATTGCCTACTATAACTTTTTGTTACGGCATCACTTTTTCACATTACGTGCTACTTAACGTCGATCTCTGCCATTTTGTTTTATCTGCATCTAGCCACAAATGATCATCTGAAAGGCCGGTTGTTTGGTTGTTTTGTTTTACGGCATGTCGACCCTTTTCAGGTAATTTAACGCCGAGTTTAGTAATTTTGATTAAAAAGTTTCAAACCGTTAAGTTTAGTATAAGTATAATTTTATTTGCACTTTGAAATGTCAAAACAGATCTATTTCAAACAATTCAGTCAAGCATAAATACACAGTTTAAACGCACAGTTAAATGTAAAAACAGTTAATTTCAGACAATTCAGTTTAGTGTACTACACTATTTAGGTAGGACCTATCAGGTGATACCACTCAAGGTCAGAGTGGGGTTGGGAGCGATGCAAATAAAGGGGTATTCAGTATTCCCCAAAGCTCCAGCGTTATTGAAGCCACATCATCAGACTCTTTTCAGCCATATTCAGGACACTCATTCGAGGAAACTTACCCCTCTGCAGAAATGTAGTCAATGTATTCTGCAGTCATCTGAGAAGTTGCATCAATAATCCAACCAAGATGCAACTTCTCAGATGATACGATAAAATTGTCAACCTTGTCGTTGACATAACTGCCTATTCTACATCGCGTCATGGTTGATGATTTATGTCTAACGAAAAAGACCAAGACCAGAAAGACATGACCCAATTAGAAAACTATCGCCATACAAACTTCTCCACGTGTTCTACCGTCTTTTTAAACAAAGTTTCTTTATACAAAACAATTTAGAAATGCTTAAGAGACTCGTATCAGTTCAGAAGAAAACCATCTATTAATTTATGTAATCCATAATCTTCAATATCGTCAGCAAAAATAAATAAATGTAGTTTGGTGATATATTATTAATTAAACACGAATATGTTTGTATTTGTTGAAATTCATCTGCAGTCTGTTCATTTTCCGTTTACACAGATATTACAACATCATAAAATATTCGAGTCATATTAATGGATTATATTGCAGCATTGGTTAATATGTGTCGTAGCTGCTTATATTTTAATATTAATTATATGAATATTAGGTATCATAAAGGTTTTTTTAGCTTATACAAATAGGCAAACATTTAAGTTATTAGTGATAGTCTGTTTAACATCAATTCTGCTTAATTTATATATCTGAACTAGCGCGCCACATGCATTTTTTAGTAATTCCCTTATTGGCAACAATTATCCTTTTGGGTCATCAAGCGCAAAAAAAAAACGCTTAGCAGTGAATTTATTATATACTGCTTTATGATTGAAGATCTCTGGGATCATTAACATTAAAATAAGATTTATCAGTTTGTTTTGAAAACATCATCATCATCATCATCATCATGTTGCACTGCTGGCTCAGATCTCCCTGATCTTCTCTCACCACCTCTCTCTATCGTCCATAACTCCCGGGGGGGGTCTTCCAGGCAACATCCTGCATCGGCACAGAGTGGTCGTATATAGGTTCTTGCGAGCCGTTCAACCTTTGCCCGGCCAATTAAAGGGGTCCACAGGAGTATATCGTTTATGAGTTCGTCCTTACTTCTCCCGCAGTGTCCTACATGTCTGGTTCGTCTAATTTGGATAGTTTTCCTAATGGGTGGTATATGGCCGTGCAGCTGTTGTTTTGTAGTGTGTTACCTCCAGGACTTGTTCAATATAGCTCTCAGCATTCTTTTGTAATTGCAGTCAAGTTTTTTCTCCATACGTTTAATTAGCCTCCATATGGTGCATCCATATAGCAGTATCGACACTACCGCTGCTTTTTTTGTTTGGTGAAACCCTTAAAACTTGATAAAATTATGAAAGAGCATATACATAACCGATTATCTAGTGTAGTGAATGTTACACAAACTGACAAACATAACTTCAAGGGTTTATTTGCAACTGATTACGATGCAAAGATTGTTCTCATATGTCAGAAAATTGTAAATTTTACTTCAATTTTATACAAATTTCCAATAATATATTTTATAACTTTCTATTTACATGGCATATAAGTGTCTAAATCTGCTCGAGTTGATAATTAATATTTTTGGGAGCAAATAGGAGAAAAAAAAATAGCATATGGATACGTTGGCTGGACTTTAACTTAATGAGTTCATTACTCCAGAATCATCAAGTAATTTCGTACCGTTCCATTTATGTTTGAAAACATTCATTTTTTAATGATCCCAACATTCTAAATAGATTCATATTAATAAACGTAAGTAAATCATGACTTATCATCACGAGTCTAAAATTTTGTAATGTGATGAAGACAAATGTAGATTGATTGGTAGTTGATGCCATTGGGAGGTCAACCCGTCTTGGTTTATGCTTGGCTAAAAGGTTATGTAGTTATGTACAGTATACGTTTGTATTTGATTTATTGGGTAGGTGTTTCTTTAGAGGTTTTATCACATGGTTATATGACACCAAGTGATCCTAATACAAATATTTTGCATACATTTCTAGGGTATTAGTATTACTCTCTAATATTCTTGATCGATTTCAAGTTATTGTTTCTATTTAATAATAGTAATTTGTTTGCATATGGTTTCATGGTTTCTAGTATTCCTAATACTAATGACTTTCAAATAAAAGTCAAGATCACCTGAATTGATCGATAGTGTAGCATAAATCATACGTATACAATGTAATGAATATTTTATCTAAGACTAGAAAAGCACCTGAGAAAGAGTCACAATTACCCAATGATTAAAAGAGCTTACAAAAGAAAATATGTACCTCAAGCCAAATCATTGATATAGTTGATTTTGATGTTTTGGTTGGTTTTACGAAAGGTTGGGATATTTTAAGGCAAATTCACTTTAACAATTATACTTTTCAGTCACATACAGCACAGAAATATATCTTATAATATCAATGGTTAGCAAAAAAAAAAAACATTGAAGTGGTGTCGATGCACAAAACATCTTTTTTTAGCTAATTTAAAAGCGCTAAACTGGAAAATGAACTTACTTTTTCTTGGCTAGTTCCATTTTTGGCTGAACAGAAATTCCTCACTTTTGGATAAAAGCATATTTTACATCTATTTTCTGTGTGTAATATTGACCGATGGCAATATTTCTCAAATGAAATTCGTAGAAACCTCTCAATTCATATTTAAACCAACAAATATTAGTCTGCTTCTTGAGAAATACTATTTATGCAATAACAATCAAATCTAAGTCATTAAAAAAAACACGATTGTATTTACCAAGATCAAAAAGTATTTTCATCAAATCATTTCATAAACATACAGCAGAAAGAATATTTTCATGAATTTAGGTACTAAAGAAAAATGTTCTCTCTTTGTTTGTCTGTCATGTTCAATGTTGTTTAAGTCCTTTTTGATATACTAACAGTAGTCAACCATCATTCCTTTGTCCCACAGTCCCTGATAGCGATCTTCCATTGTTTTGATACTCCGATGAAATATTTCTCCTTGCTCATCACTCACATCGCCGCAATTATCCGGAAATTTATCTAGACGCTATGTAAAAATGAACTCTAATACCCATTTAACCTCCAAGTCCTGTACACTTTTCGAAATTTTTTACACTAACTCCTTGTAGCTTTGGGAACCGGTGATTATCAAAATTTTCACCACGTCAACAAACGTTGTCCAAGCGCGTAGTTCCAAGTCATTCATTGAATTAAAGAATCCATCATCCTTAATGAGTTTCATGATGTTATGGAGAAACCATTACAAGCTGTTGATCATGTACAATGGAATAGATATATTCTCTTGGGATGTCTTCAGCTGGAGTTTCTTTCCAACTGTGAAAACAAAAACGTCTCAATGTGATTGGTTTCCTTCACTTGTGAAAGGACAAAATGGATGAGATGAATAATTATCAAATAGAAAATTTTAGGGTTTGTTTTTTTGTCACCTTAATTATCAGATTTATGAAATAATATTTCTGATAAAGTTTATGTTTTTATTGGAACTTATGCGATAAATTATGAAAATTCGTTACTTCTATTTTTATTTTTTAATCAAAAATATATTTTTTCTTAAAAATAGTGTATTTCATGTGGCTGACATAAATTGCTTGC
Organism: Sepioteuthis lessoniana; assembly: GCA_963585895.1. Classification (NCBI taxonomy): domain Eukaryota; kingdom Metazoa; phylum Mollusca; class Cephalopoda; order Myopsida; family Loliginidae; genus Sepioteuthis; species Sepioteuthis lessoniana. The sequence continues at coordinate 56,620,787 of OY757911.1, read as the reverse complement.
CTTACCTTAAAATTGATGGGTTTCTATGACTTTTATAAATTTATTTTGCGATCTGCCAAAATCGTAAATCTATCTTTTTTTTCCAAACATATGCATTTATAGTACAGGAAAAACTGTATTTCACCATGAAAAATTAGGTCATTTTCGGAATCAACAAGATTAAATTAACTAAAAAACGTAATTAGTTTCTTGGCACCAAAATCGTGTTCATCAGTGTAATCTAAATCAGGTGAACACTTAATATTAGAATGCCATTTTTTTAGAGCAAAGGATTTAATGTAGTTCAAAATCTTTTTAAGTATTATTTTAAACGGATATATTCAACCAGTGTTTGGAATCATCTCAATATTATCACCATAAATCAGAGTGAAGCCGGACATAAAAGCTATGATGGGATACTCCACATACCTTAGATTTCCTAAACTTCAGCCTCGCCATCAGATACACTTTACTCGCATCTAGGACACCCCCTTTTTAGGAGGCTTTCACCCATCTTCGAGGAATACATTCAACGTATTCTAATCCTCGGTGTTAGCGAGGCGAGAATGTCTGGGAACATAAGAAGAATTGTAATTCAGATTTGACTATAGTTTCTTAATAACACCTTTCCGCCGTTAACACTTAATCTCTTACAGACTTTGATAATTATTTGTATATTGGATTTTGACGGATCAAGTCCAAGGAAATCAATTAACGTAAAGTTTCATTAGACGAGGATATCGCTGTAAATTGCACTATAGATTTCGCAAGAAAAGATTTGTCTGTTTGTATTTAAATGTTCACATTACACTCACTAAGCAGAATAAACAATGCAGAACACCACTGGGTCAAGATTAAAACCGGATAACCAACGGGGAGTGATCACAGATACAGCATTCAATAGATTGACATGATCACTATTCAGTGGTAATCTATTTTCCACTGCCGCCTCCGCTGCCGCTATCACCGCTTTCTGCCTCTTTTATATTCAGATCACTGTTCCCATCTAATGATTGCGTGCATTTTCGATCTAGTTTGTCCACTTGAGGTCAATGCAGGGCATCAGAAGCAAGTTGGGCAATAGAAAAGGATCAGACTTGAAAAGGACAATTCTTTGAGTGGGATCATATAATCGCAGACGCATTCATTCCGTCACAGGTATCACTTTTGTTTGTTTGGATTATGGACACGCGTTTATTTGTCTGCAACAATGCTTATTTCTGATAGATCATGTTAGTTTTGTTCAAGCGCTAATGGAGATAAATGGAGGGCTGTTGGGCGTAAAGTGTAAGGTGTCATACTGGCCATATGATGTAAGCGAGGAAACTTTGATTGTCAATCATTTATTCAGATGCGCTTCCTGGACAATGCAGAGTGCATTATTGTGCATTAAGACTAATTCCGGTTCCCTATTCTTCAAGAAGAAACGAGCTCTATTCTGATTATAATGCGCGATCAGGGGAATTTGAAGAATGAAGGGAATGAGTATTTCTCTCTATTTCAAAATCTAGTAAATCTGAGTGTGTTAAAATGTAACTGACATCTCATCCGACAACGACAGCTGTACGTGCAAAGACAAGAACACGTTTAAAAGCGGAACATGACTCATTGTGTTTAATATGGAATGAGTCATTGTTGAGATGTAAGGAGATATGTCATTTGTTCATATATAGGTAGACATTCAGACGTTTTGATGTGTAACGCTCGATCACTGTCATTTCTATTCAGCCGGTAAATAAGAGCAGTGAGTGTTAAAGTTATTCTCTGGATAATGAATCTATTTATTAACACACACACACACACACACACACACACACACACACACACACAATATATATATATATATATATATATATATATATATATATATATATATAAGTTTTGACTATCAAGATAAAGATTAAATGGGAGCAAATTGTTTTTTTACGTAGACCACCTAGCGGCCAGCACACTTCTTCTATCGATGTTGCAGTGCTTGGTTCCCATTCGTAAAAAAACAAGGCATCAATAGGAGATATGACGAATCATACGGATTCTTCAGCAAATAAACCTTTGGGCCTAAACTTTCATATATATATATATATATATATATATATATAATTTAAGTCTGCGACTTAAAAGACTTAAAAGTAATAATCCAAATAGAATTCTAAAAATACGGCAAATGAATATACATAGAAAATATATAAACAAATTTACATGCAGATCCCAAAATATCATAGATATGATATTAAACAGATACCGAATGCAGTAGATTTGAGAATAAATAGGCTATATTCTTTCCAAATATTATTTTGGCTATAGCAGATTGCTTTATAATAAATGAAATTAATACTTAAAACATAACATTACTCCAGATAATAAATACACGAATGAGTAATTAATAATAATAATAATAATAATAATAATAATAATAATAATAATAAACTACTATGGGACTTTGACAAACATACGGATCACTTAATCTTGGTCAGAAGACCAGACCTTATAACAATCAACAACAAAAAAAAATAGAATTGGCTGCCAACAGAAATAAAACTTAAAGAATATGAAAAGAAGGATAAATATCACGATCATGCTAGAGATATTGAAGAAACTATGGGACATGAAAGTGACGATTGTAGCAATTCTGATTGGTGCTTTTGGCACGGTAACTAAATGAATATTAAAGGGCCTGGACGATTTGGAAGTTGGTGGACGTGTGGAGACCATCCAAACGACAACATTATTGCAGACAGCCAGAATACCGAGAAGAGTCAGGGAGACTTGGGGAGACTTCCTGTCGCTCAGACTCCAGGGAAAATCCATCAGCTAACGCTGATGTGAAAAACTCTGAAATGATGATAATATCAAACTATTTGCAAAAAATGAAAGGTACTGGAAACACTAATACACACAATTGGAATATACAGTCAGAACATAGAAATTTGGCATTGAAAAATGCGCCCTGCTCATAATGAAAAGTTGCAAACAGCATCTAACTGACGGAATAGAACTACCAAATCAAGACAAAATTAGAACGCTCGCAGAAAATGACACCTACAAATACTTATGAATTTTGGAGGCTGACACCATCAAACAAGTCGAAATGAAAAACAAAATTCTAAAAGAATATCTCAGGAGAACGAGAAAACTACTCGCGGCAAAACTCAATCGCGGAAACCTTATCAAAGGAATAAATACTTGGGCTGTAATCCTCGTAAGATACTCGGGGCCGTTTCTCAAGTGGACCAGAGATGAACTTAGACAAATGGACCAAAGAACTAGAAAGCTAATTACCATGCACAAGGCGTTACATACCAGAGGCTACGTGGACAGACTATATGTATCAAGAAAAGAGGGAGGAAGAGGACTTGCCAGCATCGAAGACAGCGTTGACGCATCCATACAACGACTCAAAGACAATATAGAAAAACACGAACGAGGACTGATTACGGCCATCAGAAAGAATACTGACAACCCGATAGATAACAGAATGACAATAACTAAGAAACAAAAATGGGAAGAAAAACAACTCTATAGGCGTTTTAAACGACTTATAAACAACATCTCGCACAACAAAACCTGGACATGGCTAAGAAAATGAAACTTTATGAGAGAAACATAATCTTTCCTAATCGCAGCACAAAACAGCGCTATAAGAACCAATCATATCAAAGCGAGAATAGATGAGACGAAACAAAATAGCAAGTGCAGAGTATGCAGTGACAGAGACGAAACCATCAATCACATAATAAGCAAATGAAACAAATTGGCACAGAAGGAGTACGAGTCTAGACACGACTGGGTGAGCAAGTTGATCCACTGGGAAATGTGCAAAAAATTTTAATTTGACCGTGCCAACAAATGGAATATCCACAACCTAGCACCTGTCCTAGAAAATGACACTCACAAACACTTGTGGAACCTTGATATACAAAAAGATCACCAAATCTCGGCCCGAAGACCAGATCTTATGATAATCAACAAAAAACAATAAAATCTGCAAAATTGTCGACTTTGCTGTCCCGGCTGACCACAGAATAAATCTGAAAGAATGTGAAAAGAGAGATAAGTACCTTGACCTTGCGAGAGAGATACAATAATTCTTTTTTTTTCTTTAAGGGTCTAATTAGGATTTTGTATTATAGATATATGTTTAAACTAAGATAGTTTTTTGAAAGATTACGTATAAACTACACTGCAAAATTAAGTGTGTTAAATCAATTTTAGTCAAATTTTTAAAAATTCATTTTTTATTTTTTGTTATTCCAAAATTTAAGACCGCTTTAGTGAATAATATTGTATTGTAATTAGATTAATATCAATGTTTATCGCAGTACAATTTATACTTTGACTTAGGCCAAGAATAATATTCTAAATGAATTTAGATTTTGACCCTTGTTTAAAAGTGTAGATTAATAATAGTTATAATAACTATATTTTCTAGATAAAGACCAATTAATGATTATCAGATTAACCGTATGAATATCAATTTCTACATTGATATTTTATCAAATAATTACACATAAAAATTATACAACAACATTAAGAATTTTTGTTTAAATTTGATTATGTTTCTCACCTAATGAATTAAATATTATGGAGCTAAAATTTGAAGTATGACATTTTCAGATCAACCCCAAAATGGAGGTAACTATTAAGGATTCACATCGCTTAAAAAATAAAGATTCAATTAGTAACTATCTTATTTGCGTAAATGCATATTATTTGATTAATATTTGTATTATTCACTGATTGAGACGATGGATAAAAATCCAATATCATATGGTGACTTACAAAAATTTAAATATCGGTATATATCGGTATTTTTATATAAACAATAAAAGTATGGATTAAATTGAAATTTGAATACAACAAGAATTAAGGAAAAAAACTATAAGATTCTTAAAATATATTAAAAATCGAACAATTGAAGTTACAAAAAAATTAAAATTAAAATCGTAAAATAAATTCTAAAGAAGACTTTTAAGCCGTAATATGTTTATTAACAAGGAATATAAAAAAATGAATTATACCGTCATATATATATATATATATATATATATATATATATATATATATATATATATATATATATATATATTCTTTTTTTTTCAAATGAAGATTCTCTAAATACCTTGTTTAAGATGAATGGTATTCCCCGATGTTAACGATTAAACTGAAATCAAAGTCTGTTCAAATTTCTATCTGATAACCAGTAACGAAGTTGGTGAAATTATTTTTTAATGGACTATACAGGGTGTCTCAATATAGATTCAACACATTAATATTACAATAATTTTTAGACATAAGCGCAATAGCGGTTATTTAGTACACCTACTGTAAAAAACTATCCTTTGAGCAAGACATGAAATCAATGCATTTTTTTTTATATATAAGCTCCCATGACATGCGATCATTTTTTAAATTCTTTTTTACCTCAGTAATAAATCATTTTCATATTAATGGGTTGCATCAATTTTGAGAGAGTTTAGAATGATTTTGTCTCCAAATAAGTAGTGACGCAAATTATTTTTTCTTTCTTGTCCAAGGCATTGTGATTAAGGACTGATAGTTGTTATTGTATATTATTTTCGAATCTTAAAAAATAAAGAACACGACATCATTATTTCTAGAGTTATTTGCAGTCATATGGGTCCAATGAATATTGAGATACCCTATATCTCTTGATTTTTCCTTATAATAAATATTTATATACATATATATATATGTATATATATATATATACCGTGCCATTGATCTATTGGTTAGTGTGCTTGCCAATGGTCAGGATGACCGGGGTTCAATCTAAGGTCGAGTCATACCAAAGACTCAAAAATAGCATTCGATGCCACCTTACTTAATACTCAGCATTATGAGGCATGAATCAAGGGTAAAGTGGAGCAAACCAGCCTATGCAACACCTCACTGTCGTAGCTATTGAAACGGTAGCCTTCGGGTCGCCCTCGACTTTGGTGGCCAACTTTACTTTTACTTATATATATATATATATATATATATATATACTAACTTACTGCTCTTTCTATCAATCTATCTTGGTCGATACATTCGTCTTAGTTCCAACGGGTACAATTTCGTGTTTTGAATACGTTTAAAAAATTATGAGACTTTGTGCGAGTAAGCATGTGTCATCGTTAAGAAATGAATTGTGTGTGTAGAGGCGACATCTCCATACTAAAAATTGAGCCATTGAATCTTGTAGACAAGTTCACCTACCTCGGAAGCAATGTCTCCTCAATATAAAAAGACATCAACGCGTGACTAGCAAAGGCATGGACAGCTAACGATAGGCTATTGGTCGTATGGGAGTGAGACCTAACCGATAAAATAAAAGGCATTTTTTTCAATGTAGCGGTAGTGTCGATACTGATATACTGATGCACTACATGGACCCTAACTAAATGCATAGATAAAAAGCTTGACGATAATTACACAAGAATAATACAAGCAATACTGAACAAGTCCTGGAGGCAACATCCCACAAAATAGCAGCTGTATGGAAACTATCAAAGTTTGACGAACCAAACATGCAGGACACTGCTGGAGAACAAGGGACGAACCCATAAGAGATATACTCCAGTGGACCCCTTCAAATGGTCGAGCAGATGCAGGAGGACCATCCATCGCCTATATACAACATTTCTGTGCCGATATAGGACATAGCCTTGAAGAACTCCCGGGAGCAATGGATGATAGAGACGGGGGACAAGAGAGGGTCTGAGAGATCCATGCTAGCAGCGTGACATGATGATGTTGATGATGTAAAAACACAAGATTGCGCAAATACCTTTATATTTAACGATAGTTGGCTGGTTTGGTTTTGACGTTAAATTTGCAGATTAACTGTTTTAATGTCGTTTTGTTTTATAAAGTTTTTTTTTTAAATGCATCGTAATTACCGAAAATTTCATGGTAAGTAAATGTAATATATTACGTAGTTAATTCAGATTGCTCGTGTATTTTGCCATTTCTACAACAATACTTTAGACGAGGGACTTGTAGTGTTAGATTCATCTATGTTGAAATATATAAGCTTTTATCGTCCAGGTATTTTAATGGCACTCTACCATTCTGAGTGTGGTATCTCTCCGAACAGCATAAATGCCTTCATTCATTGATAAATATTCTACTATAAGAAGTAAGAGATATTTTTTTAGCTTTTCTTACACACTTTTTTTTAAAGTGATTTATCTTTACATGAGTCTTTAGCGGGACATATAATACAACATAAGAGGGGTCCTATTCTAAAGATGCTTTATAGGGAATGCATTAATTGATTAATTCGTAAAAACTTTCTTCTTACATACTAATGCAAGGCATCCTTATAGTATGATAAATTAGAGTTTTACCGTGAGAAGTACAAAGTGATAATACTTACAGAATACTTGATATGGAGATGTACCTTTCCAGAAACTAAGTTACTTCAACTCCTTTTACAACATTGCTTGTCAAAAGGCATTTTATATCGATAATTTTTTATATGATATCTCTCAATTTTATGTTTTAGTGTTCAGCTCGAGATATATCTAAGACACCAAAGCGATTTCTGAGATGAATAGTGAAGTAAATTGTTTGCTTTTTCTAAATATTATTCTTCTAATTTTCATAATATCCATCTCAATTTCTTTTGGACAGTCACTGAGAGAAAGAGGAAACCGCTGTTTTTAAGTGGCTAAGTCCACATGGTGTAATGGCGTACATGCTGGAGTGTGACGTCGAAGTGAGTTTGAACTCCTGTCGCCCTATTACTTTCACTTTCGGACTCATATTCTTTGGAAAAGTATGAATTCTCTTTACTCCCCAAACTATAAGTAAAACAGTACCTGTACTTCTTCTTGGATTTCTTGGACGTTAAATAAACCACAAAGTTTGATATGCCGTTAAACAAAGAAACCGAAGCGGAACCGTAATTTATGGGTAGTAGAATATACGAATATTTAGAAAAATAAATTCCTAAAATGTATCAAAAGTGTCTATCAATTAAACGAGTCTGGGCTGAAAGTTCATAAGATAACGTCAAATGTGTTGGTGATGACTTTTCTGATCAACAAGGTTCAAGCACTGCAACACTTTTATAAGATGAATATATTTTTATTATCTACAATCCTAGCCGACTAAGCTGGTTCTACGTACGAAAATACAGAGCATTATCACCATATTTATCAAGTATAACATGCGTTAGTATTATAATAGGATAATAACAAACGAATGAAGGTTTTAGGTTTTGATCCCAGGTAAACATGTGTTGAATACTTGCTCACTTAAGGATCTACTACGTGAAACTCTGAGTCATGAGTTTTCATACAGTAAAATTATTATTATTATTGTGTGTGTGTGCGTAGGAATGTTTACCAGTTAAATTTGTAGAATAACATCACGAAAGCTGAAATACTAAAAAATAGAAAAACAAAAACATAGCAAATTATGACTGCTTCTACGTTAACATATATGTCTAGACGGTCTGGTAAATGTGTTGTTTTTTTATTGGTTGCATAGCATTTCAACCTTCTTGAGTTATTCAATGCCAAATCCATCCCTATAGAAGAACTATAGTGGTAATATTTAACCCAAAACTGGGAAGATAAGGGGGTTCATATCTTTTGCAAAGGTATTTGTCTGAAAGTGAAGACAATCGCCCGACTGGAGTTCGAACTTGGTAACTATGATGCAGTGCTTTAAGCATAACACTTCGAGGACACCCCGTGGTAATTATGTGAATCCTAATGAAATAAGACAAGTCTGAAAAGTGGATGCACATATATCCCATGGAATCTAAAAAAAAAAAAGATTAAGTTTGGTTGATTGGTCGGTTGGTCGGATTTTATGACATATCAACACTTGAAGGTCATTTAATGTTAAATCGATTTTTATACAAATAATCAGTTCTATTTTAAACAAAAGTGCACAGTTTGTCAAAAACATTTTTCTTTCAAGTTATTCAGTTTAATCAAACAGTTGTAATTCAAACAATTTATTTTAGTATGAATATAGATGGTTTACACATTGTTAAATATCAAAACAGTTCTATTTTAAAAAATTCAGTTTAACATAAGCTTATTTTCAATGTCAAAAACAGTTCCATTTCAGTTTAACAGAAATACGCGGTTTAAATGTAAGTACTCAGTTTAATTGTCAAGAACATTTCTATTTCACGCTATTCAGTTTAGTCAAACAGTTCTAATTCAAACAATTCAGTTTAACGTAAGTACAGTTTTAAAGTCAAAAGCAATTCTATTTCAAGCAATTCCGTTTAGGATAAGTATGTTGTTTAAATATCAAAACAGTTGTATTTCAAGTAATTTAGTTCAAAATAGTTATGCAGATTAATTCTATTTAACATATAGATAAGGCCCTATCAAGTGCTACCACACCGGGTTAGAGTGGACCTGGGAGCTATGGCAATGAAGAAGTGCTCCTCATTCCCCAAACGTCAAAAATCTCAGGAGCCTCACCATCAGATTGTTTAGTGTCATGTCAGGACAATCGTTGGGGGTGACTTACCCCTCTGCGGAGGTGCAGTCGGTGTATTCTACAGCTCTACCCGCCTGGGCAAAAAATTAAGTTTAAATTATTCTTGATAAAATATAGTTAATAAATATCCATACAACATAAAGCCAGTAAACACTGAATCCAGGAAATAGAATAATAGTATATATTTAGAAACGTCTTTAGGCCCAGGTCTAATGGACCTAGGCACAACAATTCTTCTGACTTTGTAACATAGAAATGAACGGCTAATTCTCGCTGACTGATTCTAATTTGTTTATCGAGATAGAGCAACTTCCCGGTTATTTGCTTATCCAAAGACTAAGAGATCGAATTAGGAATGTCAACGACTACAACACAGTCTCTGAACCTAAAGAACAGTTGTCAGCCGAGAGAAACATTCTTGGTTGACTCGAAATTGTAAAGAATAAACTGAGTTACGATAAGTTCCAAAGACTTTCCCATACAATTTATTCGAAGGCACAAGCAAAACCATGGCCTGCTCTCGGCCAAAACCAGACCTCGTTGGAATTAATAGGATACCAACATCAAATGTAGAGACCAGTGTGGTCGGTTTCACATCCAGCTGCAAATCAGCATCACCCACAATAATTTCTATGCTCAGCATGTAGAAATGGTAACCAAGTTTACAAGTGCACATCGTATTAGTTAAAGTCATTAGAGAAATGGTTATAAAAGTCATAACTCTTTGTAAGAGTTGACCACTCAAGGTAGCCCACAACGTATGTGTAGACAGTTATACAAACAAAATTCTTGCACTTGTGCTGAGAGTGAGGATGGCTCGCGGGTAAGTCGTCCGACTGACATAAAATCAGCCTGGTTTCCATCCGAGCTTGAAGCATCTTTCGGGTGTAGCCACACAGAAGATTTGTGATACAGCGAAAAAGTTTGTCCAGTTTTGTTTGGCTAAGTTTTATCGCACATCAGCCATTGTAGGTTATCTAATGCCCAATCTATTTTTGTAGATATACAAATTTCTTTTTAAAAAAATCAGATGAGCATGAGTAGTTTTTTTTTTGTATACACACAGTTAAATGAAAAAACACATCTATTTCAAGCAATTTAGTTTAGCATAAGTACTCTATAAATTTCTATTCAAACCTTTGATATAATCCTTTCAAGTGCTAACACTCCGAGCTAGAATGAACCTGGGAGCAATGACAATGAAAATTTATCTGCATTCGCCAAAGCTCCAGCTTCAGTGTGGCCTCAAAATCAGATTGTTTACAGTCATATCTAGGACAGTCAATGAGGGAGTCTTACCACTCTATAGAGATGTAGTCAGTTTATTCTGCAGCCTGACCCAACTAGGAAAATTATGTTCGTGCATAACAATATATATATATATATATATATATATATATTCTGGAGGAGCTCGTCGTATAATTAATATCTTTGTAGGAAATCGATAAGGCGACTCGTGTTCAAATCCATAGACACTACCTTTTGCATTTCACACACTGCTAAAACTTTTCTGAGGGGCATATATCCAAATATTCTCCCTCCAGCTATTGGAAAAAAACATTTTGTTGCTTAAGTTAATTCATTAAAATTAACACTTTTAACTTTGACGATGAGAAATAAAAAAAACAATTGAGCCTGACCAAATACTTTTGAGTGGTAGTATATATATATATATAGAGAGAGAGAGAGAGAGAAAGAGATAGATAGATATTACACATTTGATGCGCAATCATGTCAATAAGATATATTCATATATAAGGTGAGAGATAAGTATTTATCAATATGATGAATATTACTTAAAAGTATTTAGGAAACCATTTTTTTTTACTTCATCAGACATCTAAACAGATTCTTCCGTATCTCACCACTTGAAAGCAACAGTATTTGAGAAATCTGTCTTATTATAAAACATTAGAATCTACGAGCACTGAATTGTATGCTACATATTTTACTCACGTTTCATTACTGTATTCGAAGAGAGAATCTCTTAATAATGGAAACTTTCTGTTCAGGAAACACTGACAATAAACCGTAGTAGTAGAAAGCAGAATTTCGCAACATCAGTTCCTTAGAAGAAAAAAGCACAAGCCAATTTAGACAAGCTGTTTAACAATCTACAATTGAACACATCAACAGTTAGTAGAAATAGAAAACTATCCAAATACACATATAAATGGAGGCGATTCCTTCAACAAACTATTACTATTTCCCCAACCCCTCCGCTCGGGCAGGATATGACACGAGGTCAATTTTTAAGCGAAGTTTAACAATTTTGAATTCAGAGTTTTCCTTCTCCTAGACTAGTTGCCTCACCAAGTCTGAAGAACCTAGTCCGTCCTACTATTTACCTATAGCTGGAGGGAGAATAATTGGATTCATACCTTTCCCAAGGGTATTAGTGCTATGTGAAATGCAACCAGTCTCGTCGAGGATTTGAACTCGTGTCACCGTGTTCATTTCCTACGACGATAACAATTACACCACGGGCACCTCCTTTTTTTCACAACCCCTCCGCTCGTGCAGGATATGACCCAAGGTCAATTTTTAAGCGAAGTTTAACAGGTTTAAATTCAGAGTTTTCCTTCTCCTAGACTAGTTGCCTCACCAAGGCTGAAGAACCTAGTCCGTCCTACTATTTACCCATAGCTAGGGAGAATAATTGGATTCATACCTTTCCCAAGGGTATTAGTGCTATGTGAAATGCAATCAGCCTCGTCCAGGATTTGAACTTGTGTTGCCGTGTCCGATTCCTACGACGATAACTCTTCATATCTATCTATATAACGTGATATGGAGTGTCAAATTTAGAAAGCGACGGGAGGTAAATTTCTGAGGGAGAATAGAGAGAAGAAATACAATAAAAAAGAAAAAGCAGACAAAGAGTCTCCGGGAACGGCCAGCTGACTCCTAAGTGACTCAGGCTTGATCACTCGATAAAGGTCATTCATTCACGGGTGAATGGATACGGTAATTAAAAATGACTAGAAAAAAAACGGAGGTACCAAATGTGGAAGCAGCGGAAAAGGTAGTATAATTCTAAAATATCTTTCAGAAATTTAACTAGAAAGTGATAGTAACTCTTAGAAAAATGCTTTACAAGTAAATGCCTGCTAAACTATCCAACTGTCTAACTGAAAATTTTTTAAAAAGTGTTACACTATTGTGTGAGGTGTATGCATGATTAATATTTATATTAATCACTTACATTGAAAAATCATTACTAATTTTACATATACAAAAACTAAGATATATTCATTGATGTTGGTTTTTACAGAATCGAAGTCAAATACATCTGATGGTGAGATTTCGATTCTGGAGATCTCAAGAATGTTGTGTCTCATTTTATTGCCATTACCGATTAGTTTGCATTAATCCAGAATGGCAGTATATATAATATATGTTATGTCCAACATATATGTTTTAAAATCATTAGAATTTGGTAGAAGTATTTGATATAATGTAATTGTAAATTATTTGTATTAGGGATAACCCATTCAAGCTTACTAGTTACATGAAATCATATAACAAATAGATGTTATTAAATAGAAACAATTATCTATGACATTATGATTATCATTATTAGATGAGAATACATAATAAATAACTGTATACAAATAAACCGTATTAGATATAAATAGTTGATACTTAATCGTGTGTAAAAAATATGTTAATAAACAGCAACAGAATAAGTATAACTGTTCAATGAATTCAATTCCCAAACATCTTGGTGTAAAACAGTATGGCATGTCATTAAAATAATTAAATCATTCAATTCTTACAACGTACTGACACAGTAGGTTTATACCACCTAACTTTCTCTATCACCCTTTTTCCCAATGTTCTGCCAATCTCTCTCTCTCTCTCTATATATATATATATATATATATATATATATATACATATATATATATATATATATATATATATATATATATATATATATATATATTTATATTACAAGTAATGCCTAGACATTAACCGACATTTTAAAACTGCTAGTCTATTGTAATTGTTCATATGTTCAACTTGAAATTATTATCAGTGAGTGTGGTTTTCATTGGTCTTTACCCATATCCGTATTCCTGTTCTAGTGCCAACGACCGTCTGAGTCTGTCAGAATATGTCAAATTAAATAGAAAAATAAGATGAATAAGCAATCCTTTGGGACTCTTCAATGTACAAAAGTTTTCCTTTTAATCGACTGAGCAAATTTGACAGGCTATTTGATTGACGAGGAGACCTTTTCACTGTCCTATCCACGTTTATTATCTAGTCTTTTCTTTGGGTGAAAACAGTTGAATTTTATTGTTTTTTTTTTTCTCTCAAAACAATTTGTAGGATTTTTGTTGACACATAATTCTTTGTTTTTATTTAGCGGTTTACAATTCATTGTTTCAAAATATTGTTTTTAGAAAAGATTTCATAAATGTAATTGTAATGATTTTTTTTTTCAAATCAGTATACTATCATTTTTTTCAAAATATGTTTCGGACACCTGTATGATTAATTTCTTTTAACGCGTGTATATAGTGAATCACACACACACACACACACACACACACACACACACACACACACACACACACACACACACACACACACACACGTATATATATATATATATATATATATATATATATATATATATATATATACCGTAAGAAAGAAAATCTTTTAAATATCCCTCTATAATGTTTTTAATAATGTTTACTTCTGCAGACTTACCTTTTAAACAATTATAGATCAGAATATTCAGACAAAGAAATAATTAGAAATTTTTAATGAAGATTTAGAAAAACCTACAAAATTCTGATCTCCTAAACCCATTTTTTTCGCTTTTTATTATTACTTTTTGAAATTTTTTATTAAGTAAAGTGCAGACCAATTTTTTTCCTGTCTGGTTGACAAATGCCATTCAATACCTGTATCAAGATGTATCAATTTCTTTATTTCTATTTCCATTCCATTTATTTTATGTGATAGCAAACAAACTTGTAAACCAAATGAAGGAGATAAGTAAAAAATATAGAATAAAGGAGTAAATTGATTTTGGGAGATAAAATTATCTACTATAAACGACTTACAAGGGAATTAATATCCTCTTAACAAGTATACATATATATTATAAAATATATTGTATATTAATAATATTTCATCAAAAAATAAAAATAAGAAATTGTCATTTTAATACTATTCAATATAATTGATCTCAATAAAAGTAAAAATAAAACTCATTCCAGTAACTGTTAAGATACTACCTAAAATTATAAACAAATACAGCATAAATTTATATATTCTCAGGATTAAAATTGAATCATACACATGATCATAATATACATATTATAACTAAACCTCAAATCCTTAAAATTTACTAATAAAATCTTACCAAGTATTATAGATAATGTAATATCAGGAATTATATATATATATATATATATATATATATATATATATATATATATATATATATATATATATATATAATTAACTTGAAGCGCGAGTCAGAAATCTCCTACTAAAGTATCACCTTAACGGATCATCAGGAAGTCTAACTCCGACTAATGCTAAAGGAGAAAGCGCCGTTTTTATATTCACCGAAAACCCACCGAGCTTAAAATTTACATAACAAAATAAATAAATAAATAAATAAATAATAAAAAATGAACAAAAAACCCTAACTTTTATTTTAAAAAAAAAAAAAAATCGTTATAAATACTCCGAAACCTATCCCAAATTATAGAGCAACCACGCCCTTTTGTGTCTACAACTATTTAACACCTCCGATCTTTGGTTTAAGATATCCCTACTTTTACAAGAGGCTATTGCCAATTTTTCCCCCATGCAAAGCAACTAATATATATATTGGCATTTCTGTATTACTTCCCATTTCAGTATCGGATCTATCCCTTTGTTATCCTTGACCTCCCACACATAATTAGATAACGTAGTACTATGCCTATACTTCTCGTGGGAGAAACTTGTTTTATGTTTATAGTACCTAGTTTTAAATTCCCCTTAAAAATTCGACCCAAAATATACCTTTTTATTTCTATAATTACCCGGATCACTATATACTTCCACTTTATACACCACACATTCTTGTTTACATTTGCCTTCCACCGGGCATCTAACCTTATCCCTACTATAACATTTAGCAATCACCTTATATTTCTCCTTACTTAGTTTAGCTATATTACTCTTATTTATTATGCCATTGATGTTTGGCATGCAACTCTAACTTGATTTAACAGAATTCTTATTAAATATCTTATGTAACGGGTTCCCACTAGGGACATTTCTTTTTAACAACTTAAAGAATTATTTCCCTAAGTTATTGTCTACCTACATGTTATAGGGGGGGATTAAACCATAAAATTTTCCTAGTTCTCCTTTTTTGCGTATTACTTTCCTCCCTATCCCGATATTCTAATTTGATCCTATATCCGTCATTCTTCAAAGCCTCCTCATATTCCTGCTTGCTTCGTTCAAAGATTTCCTTGTTGGAGGAGTTATTTGATATCCTATGCTCTATTCCCTGAGGTACCTGTTTAAATACCTGTGTTGGGTAGTTAGATCTCCTGTCCACATAACGCAGATCCTGGTTCCTTTTTCTAAACGGAGATACAGTTCCACTATATAAGTTTAAAGTAACATCACGATAGTCTCTATATCTAACCTAAATCCAAACTCATCAAACAGCCTATGCAATCTTTTTCTAATATCATCACATTTTTTCGGTGTGCTTTTATCCACGATAATCAAACGATCATATGATAAAGCCCGTGGCAACTCGGGTCCATAATCTTATTAATGCTATACAATAATACATACCCCACGAGTTCACAAATTTCGGCCCCATCATATACCCCTATTGATGAGTCAAAATTTCCACCTTCCCCTTTTTTTTATCCAGAAGGTTTTAGTTTTCTTTTGACCAACTGACTGCATATCTCTTGATTTTTTAAAAGGGGTGTGACGGGGTTGGCCTTTTCTTTCTTTTTGTCCTATAATATTTTTAATTTTTTTATTTTTTCCCCTGGGCTGTGATTCGAGATATTCTTATCTCTTGTTCCTGGCAGGTTCTTTTCTTTTTTTCTGGTACCGTGAATGCTGGTAGATATTAGATTAGTATATATATATATATATATATATATATATATATATAGATATTGAATCAAGTTTTGTTAAAGAGGATTGAACGCTGTTTTTTCAATTTTTTTTCAATTTTACCTTTCCAACAGTCCTTGTTATCTTAAAAAATAGCACTGATAATGTTCTAAACGACAACTTCTAAACAAAATACTATAAATATTCAACACGGTAAAAACTCAACATTCTACTCAAAACTACATTACCCCCTGATGTCGACCAAAGTATGGTCGAAAGTGCTTGGCCAGAAGTTATGAGACTGTACCTTTTTGATCTAGATCCCGACACTAGAAAAATAATAAATAGTCTTAAAAAATAGAATTAAAAATATTAAACAAACATTGTTCCATCGTCTTTAAAAAAAAATTCTACAATAATAAACGCCACCTAATTATACACAATTCAATATACTCAACTACAGGGATCAAACACCCGCCCAAATTTACGTTAGTCTTAGCCAGTGAGCGAACCTCGTCAGCTCGAGAATTATTTGGCATTATGTCGTGGCTTTCGTTTGTTTACACACACACACACACACACACGTATATATATATATATATATATATATATATATATATCTTTACATACGCTCTCCCATGGGGGTTGAGCACATTAGCGAAGGAATTTACGGCTTCCGCTTCCATAATGCAAAGCTGTTCGAACGAATTGAGCACTCTGGTATCCGGTAAGTTATAAATGTAAACAAAATGAAAGCTACTACTTAATACCTTATAATTCCCGAGCTGACGTTGTTGGCTGAACGATACAAGACTAATTCTAACGTAAAGTTGGGTGGTTTTCGATTCCAGCGTCCTACATATTTAGTCACACTGAAGAGTTGTATACAACGAAACAGTCTGTCTGTGAATGACAATGTATATATAACTTAATTTCTATTTGGGATAATATGGGCGAGGTGTTTTGATTTTAAGAAACCTTGAAAGTAATGTTATCATTTGGACGACTGATTCAAATTTAAAAGTATTATCAGTTTAGTGCATTTATTTATCAGACAAAATAAAAAATTAAAATACACTCATGTGAGTAAAATTTTTTGCAATATTTTAGACCATGCTAGTTTGCTGCAGGCAAATACTATGATTAAAGCAGTTTAAGCCGTGGGAGTTACTCTCTGTGGTAGCAAGGTATCTAGGTAGTTAGTGCGCTGATACATTGTGCATTTTCACCCTGTCTGTCTTTTGAAAGATGTACAGGTGAACGTACAATATTATATAAAACTGGAGCTCATGCTTTACGAGTGCAAATTGGGCTTAATCGCTTCGGAAGTAAGCAATATATATATATATATATATATATATATATATCAGCGGATATGTGAAGATGCAGTTTCTCATAGTACAGTAATTAGTTTGATTTGGTTTTATGGCATATAAACTATTTTAGATTATGTAATGCCCAATCCTTTTTATAGATCTATATTAGATAAATATGTTTTGGTTTAGTTTTATTTTATGCCATATCAAAAATTCTAGGTTATTTAATGCCAAATAGTTTTTATACGTATTTCTATCAAATACATATGATTTGATTTGGTTTCGTTTGGTTTTATTGGATATCAACCATTTTATGTTATTTAATGTTAAATCTTTTTTTATTCAAATATATTAGATATATTATTTCGAAATACATTTTGTAGATAACATTTTAAATGACCCTGAACTCATTATTTGTACACATTTAAATGGTCTCTACTGCTATATGGATGCACTACATGGACGCTGACTAAACGGCTAGAGAAGAAACTTGACGGCAACTACACAAGAATGTTGAGAGCAATATTGAACAAGTCCTGGCAACAACACCCAACGAAATGCCAACTGTACGGCCACCTGCCTCCCGTCACGAAAACTATACAGGTTAGACGAGCCAGACACGCCGGACACTACTGGAAAAGCAAGGACGAGCTCGTAAGTGACGTACTCCTATGGACTTCCACATATGGCCAAGCAAAAGCAGGACGACCAGCCCGAACTGCTGGAGAAGCAAGGACGAGCTCGTAAGTGACGTACTCCTATGGACCCCCACATATGGCCAAGCAAAAGCAAGACGACCAGCCCGAACTAACATACAGCAGCTATGTGAGGACACGGGATGTAACCCAGAAGACCTGCCGAAGGCGATGAATGATAGGGAGAAGTGGCGAGAGATGGTCAGGGATATCCGTGCTGGCGGCACGACATGATGATGATGATGAATGATAATGAAATGTTCTCACTTATTTCTAAATAATACGAAACAATTCTATACACTATTAATCATTTGTTTGCATACAGTTAAATATTTTCATGTATTGCAATTTATCATTAACAATTCAATTAAATGTTACTCACCTGTTTGCACACCGTAAAATGACCAAACCGTTCTATTTCAAGCAATTCAGTTTTGGATGTCAAGAAAGTTGTAATTTGCTAAACTTTTTGTTTAGATGTGGCACAAGGTCATATGAAAGGGGCATCCAATGAGACTCGAACTCATTCGTGTAGGTTTGCTAGTCGAGTTTGCTAATCATTACACCACTAAAGGCGCCTTGGATGTCAACAAAGTTAAACGGTTCCAAATATTGCTATGTTTCACAAACAACTCATTTAAAAATCAGTCATTTGTTTACACACATATAAAGGAACAAACAGTTCTATTTCAAACCATTCAGATTGAATCTCAAACAGTTCTATTTGACTCATTGATAAGACCTATCAGGTGCTCCCACTCAAAGTCAGGTTGGAGTGTTAGCAGTGGAAGGGTATTCCGTATTTCCCAATGCTCCGGTGTTACGGAAGCCTCACCATCAGATTGTTTAGTTTCCTATGCAGGATACTCGTTGAGGGAGTCTTACCCACCTAGAGAGAAGTGTCACTGTATTATGTAGTACCAGCCGAATGGGCCTGTACAGTAATTAAATGGTTCAATATATTTTGCATGTGTTTTAAGAAGCTGGAGGATAAGTCAAAAGTATCCGGACTTGAATAATTGTGACTCATTTTAACTAAATAATCCAAAACTTTCCACTCAGCCAAATATTAAATCTATCCCTGAATTCCTTGCTAATGACAATCAGAATAAGTAGCAAACACTCTCAATCAGGGATTCTTAGAAAAGACGTGAGAAATACTACGAGCTCATGAGGGAATGATGTGATATGGGAGAGAAAATCTTATTGAGTCGCCGACGTAAATTATAATTTTGTTTTGTATGAAAAAAACTTAAATTTCAAAACACATCTTCTACCAGAGTAAATCCGGATGATAGACAGCTGACACGCTGTGGATAACAAATATATAAACAAACACATTATTAAATAAAGACAATTAATTCTTTCTAAAAACTACGTAAGTGCCCTTAGAAATGATTCACGCATTTAAAGGGAGATTTACATAAAAAGACATAACTACACACCATTCTGACGTAACCAGATGCATTATTTTATATATCTAAATACCAGACCGCAATGGTTTCAGTTTCATTATAACGTTTGTCAAATGGTTGCCGTATTTTCTAATCTTAAAACACTTAAGAAGGAAATCTAGAGATGTTTATTAAGACAGTTTTTCATGGTTCAAATACCAGGTCATCTATTTATAATATATTCGAACTCCAGTTCTGCTATTACGATCATTTTTGGACTAATGCTTTTGTCAAAGAGTGTTATCTCACAGCTTTGGTTTAAATTGTACTACAACGGCCTACGAGGATTGCTTTGGCATTAAATGAAACACAGATTGATATGGAACATCACAATTGATAGATTGTTAAGTAAATTTTAATCATGAACGTATATAGTAACAATCATTTGCTTTTAAAGAAAGTACAGCAGCGAAATGTTTCAACCTTTTATGATATTTTTAAAGGAAAACGATTTATATATATATATATATATATATATATATATATATATATCATAACCGGGACATTGGCCCAGCGGTTAGAGTGTTCGCCAATGGCCCGGGAGACCTGGGTTCAATCCCAGGTCGAGTCATACCAAAGACTTTAAAAATGGAACTTGATACCACCTTGCTTAACACTCAGCATTATAAGGTACGGTTCAAGGGTAAAGTGGAGCAATCCAGGGAATGGAGTAGCGCCCTCCCCTACACCTTGGTGTAGTAGCTATCGAAAAGGGAGCCTTCGGGTCACCCTCGACTATGGTCGCTAACCTTACTACTATATATATATATATATATATATATATATATATATATATATATATATAAATTAAATGTTAGCCTTTCATAAAATGGAGGAGTTTGTAATTTAATAGATATCATCGTAAGAAGTGGACCTCGGTGATTCGAATTCAAATCCTAGATGAGATTGTTTGCATTTTACGCTCCGCTTAAACGCTTGGGAAAGGTATCAATCCAATTATTCTCCCTCCCGTTATGTGCTCATAATAATGGAGACTGGCCTCTTCAACCTTGATATAGCAATGCGTTTAGGGAAAAGAAAACTCTGAATTTAACCTTGTCAAACTCCGCTCGAGATTGGCCTTCTGTGAAATTTTGCTTGTGCCGAGGAGAGTATATATATATATATATATATAATTTGATATCCTTCACTCTCAGTGCCCCTTTGTATTGGCAGAAAATTAATGACAGTAATACTGGTTTCCAGAAGAAAATAGCCGAATGTACAATTCAATGTGAACAAATACCATATCTCCATATCCCTCAACAATGACGTATTCTATTTTAAACACATGTTGATCTGATGATCACGTACGCAGTAAAATGTTTCACCTAGCATCGTTCAGTCTATGTCTACGCTATTCGCACTTGTGTTTTATCATTAATATTGAGCTCTCTTTCTTTACGAATATAACAATCATATATGCGCAATTTTATCACTTTTAGTATTCGGAATTCTTACTTCATGTTCATTCTTATATTCACAACGTTTCAGCCAATGAATCCTTCAGTTTTTTTTTCAGAAGTTCCATGTTGAATTCGGGAACCTGCAGACAACTTCAAATGGAACCCTTTAATCCACTGGGGTTGATTGTTCTAATTCCGTTAACCATAATGGATTACAAGTTTCAACTGATGTAATTATTCCTTATTTACCTGTACTTAGGATTGAACCTGCAATCTCCAAGTGATTTCATTTAGAAGCACTCTTCAACCAAATGCCTATATTCGTTGCTCCTTGCATCCAGCCAGAAAAATCTAAATGTATTTTTCGGAGTGATAAACCTTATGTCTTCATCAACCCATGGTATACAACTCACTACGATACTGTACATTTTTTTTACCTTTACTCATATACCATTTTTATCAAGGGTTTTTGTTTATTGGTTCCAATATTGTACTCATCTCTATACTTGGTCGGTTCAATAGATCACTGTAGTCTAACATATGCATACGTATACATAGACACGTATATATAAAGTTTCGCGATATATTGAAATCAACATCTCCCTTATTCATTTTATGTAATTCTACCAACCAACCAACCGATCGAATAATGTGATATTATAAAGACAATACGTCATTAAATAATCGATTACATTAAAAAAAACATTGACTGGCCTCTTCAACTTTTGCTGGAAAAAAGTACAAACATATATGAGTAAAGCAGAAGAAATGACGGGATGGACAATAAAATTCCTAAAGCAGTCGGATGATTTAAAGCCAGTTGAGTTGTCACTTACCTGACAAAACTCAGTTTCTCCATCTTCGGGTGGAAATAGATCTGCTGAAAAATTATTCGTATTCAAAAAGACCGAGTGAAAAAACAAATATTTAAGTAATAACTACACAAATAATGTAAATATGAACATGCAATCAACTCGATTGCCAAACCTGTTGGCATAAAATAACCCTAAATAGGTTAACATGCCGTTAAAATCAATCAGACATATACTTGGTCAGTAGAAATGAGAATAGGTGAAGAGAATCTTAAAGATCGAGAAGAAACCACATCTTCCTGAATCTGATCCATCTTACATTGTGAGGTAAAAGCAATAAATCACCGAGGCATTTTAAGATATTGTTGAAGCGCCTGGGTATATAAGGATTTTACAGCTCTGAAACCATGTATGAACACCGGGTCGTCGCCTGATGTAGGTTTTTTTTGTCGCTAAAGATGTTTTATGAAATTAGTATGTCACACACACACACACACACACACACACACACACACACACACACACACACACACACACACACCTTAATTATGTGTGTTTATGAGAATACATAAGTGTATGTAAATTTATGTGTTTTCATGCGTATTCAATGGGTAAAGAACGTGCGTAAGACTCTTTTACTCACACGGTTTATGATCAATGCTGAATATTATATTTTTTTAATTCTGAAAATGAGGACTTAATTAACATGTACGCACATGGGCAAATTATATAATAATAATAATAATAATAATAATAATAATAATAATAATACCGTGCCATCGGCACCGATATCACTGACCCTTTCTGGCCACCTCTCTCAATTATTCATTGCTTCCGGCAGGTCTGCAGGACTACACCCCGTATCCTCACAGAGCTGCTGTCTGTAGGTTCTAGCTGGTCGTCCTGTTTTCGCTCAGTCATGTGCAGGGGTCCACAGGAGTACATCACGTGTGAGCTCGTCTCTACTTCTCCAGCAGTGTCCTGCATGTCTGGTTCGTCTAATTTGGATAGTTTTCGTGATGGTGATAGGTGGCTGTATAGCTGCTGCTTTTCGGGTTGTTGCGTCCGGGACCTGTTCAATATTGCTCGCAGCATTCTTTTGTAGTTACCGTCAAACTTTTTCTCCAGCAGTCTTAGTAAGCATCCAAGTAGTGTATCCATATTGCAGTATCGACACGATCGCTACTTAGAAGAAAATACGTTTCATTTTATCGGTCAGGTCTGACTTCCATATGACCGATAACCTATTGATAGCTGTCCATGCCTTTGTTTGTCGCGAGTCGATTTCTGTCTCGATCAGTGAAACATGGCTTGCTAGGTAGGTGAACTTGTCTACCAGTTTCAGTGAGCTTCCATTTAGGGTGGAAATATCCCCTGTTTGATTATAGCACATATATTCCGTTTTGTGTGCATTGACATCAAGGCCAATGCCTGCGGCAGCTCGTTCCAGACTATGTAGTAAGGTTTCGGCTTGGGCGGGTGTATTTGCAGAATCGCTATGTCATCGGTGTAGTCGGCGTCGATAATTGTTTTTGTGGGGTACCGTCTGCTTCTTTTCTTTGTCAGCTCGAAACCGTTTTCTTTGATTTATCGATCAATATTCTAAGCACGTAGTCTAGACTGATGTTAAAGAGATATGGGGCTAAGGTTTCTTCTTGCAGATATACACAATCATAAAGATAAGATAAGAAACTCAGTGGAACATAGGTGATATAGGATAGCATGGCAAACGATAAACGAAGTAAGCAGAAATAATAGCACTACCAAAACTAAAATGAAAGCTACAAACCAACAAGAACAAATAAAACTGGAAACAACATTTCCAGAATGTACTAGGAAACCCACCAAAAGTTACACATGAACCAATCAAGAGAATTATTAGAAAGCAATGAGACATCAAACTGGGACCATTTACGCCAGAAGAACTCGACTCAATACTTAGAAAAATTAAAAACAGAAAATCCACAGGGCTTGATGAAATCCCCCCAGAAATTTGGAAGACCAGAAAATTAGATAACATACCGCTCCGATACTGTAATGCAGTCAATAATCAAAATCTGAAAGACAAATGAATGAAGGGATGCATCCTCCCTTCCCCTAAAAAGGGCGACCTCGGATTAGCCAAGAACTACCGAGGTATAACATGTACATCCATAGCAGCCACAATATACAATGCCGTACAACTCAACCGCATAGAACCCAAGATTGACAAGATTATCAGGAAGAACCAAAATGGCTTCCGGAGAAATAGATCAACGACATCACAAATATTGACTATCCGTAAAATTCCAGAAGGCGTACAGGCAAGAAACCTACAGGCTACAATATTATTTGTCGACTTTACAAAGGCCTTTCATTCCATACCCAAAGGGAAGATGGAGCAAATTCTACTCAGATGGAGACACAGACTACTTCGAAATAATAATAATAATAATAATAATAATAATAATAATAATAATAATAAGAAGAAGAAGAAGAAGAAGAAAAAGAATGTCTCAAAATGTACAAGATATCACATGAAGTCATAAAGATTGACAATAAACGGTCTCAAAATGTACAAGATATCACAGGAAGTCATAAACTTCATCGAGAAAACCATGAAAATCTGGAGAGTTTAATTGACAGCAGGAAGAAAAAGTTTGGCTGAAACAAAGATCTAAAGAGGTATTTTCCATTGAGACGCACTATCACACTTACTATTCATAACTGTCCTGATGCCCCTTAACCACATACTTAGAAAGTGCACTGCCGGATACAAACTTAGTAGATTGCAAGAACAGATCAATCACCTAATGTACATGGATGACATCAAACTATTTCCAAAAATAAAAAAATGAACTGAAAACCCTAATACACACAGTTAGAATATACAGTCGAAACATAGGAATGGAATTTGGCATAGAAAAATGTAAAATGTAGGTAATGAATTGTGGCAAACGACATAGGACTGACGGAATAGAACTACCAAATCAAGACAAGATTAGAACGCACAGAGAAAATGAAACCTACAAATACTTGGGTGTCTTGGAGGCTGACACCATCAAACAAGTGCAAATGAAAGATAAAATTCAAAAAGAATATCTCAGGAGAACTAGAAAACTACTCGAGACAAACTCTCTTGCAGAAACCTTATCAAAGGAATAAATGCTTGGGCTGTATCCCTCGTTAGATACTCGGGACCCTTTCTTAAGTGGACCAGAGATGAACTCAAATAAATGGACCAATTAACTAGAAAACTAATGACCATGCACAAGGCATTACATCCCAGAGACGACGTTTACAGACAATATGTATAAAGACAAGAGAGAGGAAGAGGACTTGCCAGCATCGAAGACAATGTTGACGCATCGATACAACGACTCGAAAACTACATAGAAAAAACCGAACAATGACTGATTACAGCCATCGGAAACAATACTGACAACACGATAGATAACAGAATGACAATAACCTGGAAACATGGGAAGGAAAACAACACTATGACCGTTTTAAACGAATAATAAAAACATCTAAAAAACAGAGGTGCCCGTGGTGTAATGGTTATCGTCGTAGGAAATGGACACGGCGACACTAGTTCAAATCCTTGACCAGCCTAATTGCATTTCACATAGCACTAATACCCTTGGGAAAGTTATGAATCTAATTATTCTCCCTCCAGTTATGGGTAAATAGTAGTACAGACTGGGTTAGGCAACTAGTCTAGAAGGAAACTAGAAGGAAAATTCTGAATTCAAACCTGTTGAACTCCGCTAAAATATTGACCTTGTGTCATATCCTGCCAGAGTTGAGGGGTTGGGTAAATATGAATAAAAAATATTTCACACACAAAACCTGGACCTTGTTAAGAAAAGGAAACTTTAAGAGAGAAACAGAATCTCTCCTAATGGCAGTGCAAAACAGTGGCATAAGAACTAATCATTATCAAGGCGAGAATAGATAAGACTCAACAAAATAGCAAATATAGGCTACGCAGTGACAGAGATGAAACCATCAATCATATAATAAGCGAATGCTGCAAATTAGCACAGAGGGAGTATAAGGTGAGACACGACTGGGTCGGCAAGGTGATCCACTGGGAAATGTGCAAGAAATTTAAATTTGACCATACCAACAAGTGGTAAATGCACAACCCAACACCTGTCCATAAACACATAAACTCCTATTAGACTTTGACATACACACGAATCGCCTAATCTTGGCCCGACGACCATACCTTATAATAGTCAACAAAAAAAGAAGAGAATTTGCAAAATTGTGGACTTTGCTGTCCCGGCTGACCACAGAATAAAACTGAAAGAATATGAAAAGAAGGATAAGTACCTCGACCTTGCTAGAGATATTGAAGAAACTATGGAACATGAAAGTATCGATTGTACCAATTGCGATTGGTGCTTTTGGCACAGTTACTGAAGGATTATTAAAGGGACTGGAGGATTTGGAAGTTGGCGGACGAGTGGAGACCATCCAAACGACAGCATTCTTGAAGACAGTTAGAATACTGAGAAGAGTCCTGGAGAGTTGAGGAGACTTGCTCTCTCTCAAACTCCAGTGAAAATCCATCAGCTTACGCTGATGTGGAAAACTCTATTGAGTGAATAATAATAATAAAAATAAATTATGCAGAATTACATAATAATTATATGATAATTATTAATATAAATTATGGTATAATAATTAAATGATAATTATATTAAAATAATTATATAATGAAGTGATGATAATTTGATGACTACACAAAATCTAGACAGGAAAGTAGTAATTTTTAATACTTTAATCTCAATAGTAAAATTTGAAGAGATAGACAGCATTGAAAAAATATTACAAAGAGAAGTTTAATAGGTGTTTTTACGCATGAAAAACTCGAATGCCAAGAAGATTACTTCAAAGAGGATTATCATTTCATTCTTTGTCAATTTCTGTCTTAGTAAATACAGTGTCAGTCACGATACTTTTTCAACATTCACAGTATCTTTAGGTAGATCTGGATTATTAATTACTCAGGTTTGATGATCGAATAGCCTGGATTATGGGATATGTATAGGTTGGCTGTGTTTCATGCTATATTAACTTTCACATGTTACTTAGTGCCAAATTCGATATATATATATATATATATATATATATATATATATATATATATATATATATATGCTTAACCAAAGATTTCTTAACGAATATTTTGTAGATACAATTTTACATTAACAAAGTCGCATTTGTTTTCACACGATTAAATGCTTTCAATTTATTATATTATTGGTAAAAGCCTGTCTCCTCTACGTAAGACAGGACGTCATCCATTTGTACATTCTCTAACTAATCCCGAAAGTTTTTCACCTTGAAAAATTATTTTCTGATGAGAGCAAAAGCTCTACATTTTATGAGAATGTGTTTAACGGTGCCAGGCGTTTAACATGTCTAACACTCTGGTCGTTGTTCTTGTTTCAATATGAAAGAGTGGGTAAGACTTGTGCAATCAGTGTAGAATGACTTTTCTTTTCTTGATTCTATGAAAGCTGGTCTCCATTCTTCCAATGTTGGCTAGACCTGGAAGAGTTGATTGTGGATGTTATTATTCCAGCGTTTTTTTGCGATTTTGAGTACCACTGATATTGAGTACCACGATAAAAAGATTATCTCCGAGTATTATTCAAACCTGTCAACGGGGCGTGAAATACGGTGGTTATATTCCCAGCAGCAGGGTTAGATCACAGGCCAAAAGGTGTGTCCTAGTTATGACACTAAAGTTAATCTAATTTTAAGGCCCCGGTTTTTATACTCTCAGTAGTGTGGAGTAACAGTTCAATGCCATTAGTCCCAGGTCTACATAAACTCGGGGTGATAATACTTGTTAGGATCCCATAAATGAGTCCAATAGATATGTTTGAATTATATTTATATTCGATAGGACTTCGTGCAATAAAAATATAAATAAATTAAAAATAAAAATACTCTTTTGAAATCACTTTTCACACAAAAAATGGATTTGATAAGAATACTTAATACTATATTACTGCAACTTATCTGTATCAAGAATACTTACTTAAAGCTATACTTGTTTCCAATGGACAATTATTTAATTTCGAAAGCCATATAACCATTAGCAAATAAATGCCTTATATTAAAAAGTAAAAAAAAAATAAATCAAACCATATACATATTTCCATTAAAAGTATATACTTAAAACCACGTAATTGAGCGAAATATATTCAAAAACAAAAAAAACAAAAAGCAAATAGTAATGTAAAATGAATAGACTTCTGTAGTTTCGATGCATTGAATAACCCTTGGTGAGTTGTCATGACGTTAAAATCAAGCATCCAATTCTATTATTTTTGATATAGCACATAAACTAACTGAGGAATCATACATCAAATAGCATTAATATATCACTTATTGAAATTAACGTTCATGTATTTTCAGATAAGTTCCGATTTCTTTTAGAATATATATATATATATATATATATATATATGATTTAAACTACTTCTTTAGTCTCTGTTCCTACCTGTCTCCCCTTTCTCTTAATATATATATATATATATATAGAGAGAGAGAGAGAGATAACAGATGTAGAGATGGTGAGTTGCAGTGTTTGTGTGACATCGTTGTCTTCCTAACAAGGTATATGGACTGTCGGCCGGCCAAAATATATTCACAAAAGTAAGTGAAGCCATTATTATGCTCACCTTGTGGCTTGGCACGGTAATATTTCTATGAAAGGCGAATAAATCTCAGATCAACTAGAAAAATGCGCTTAAACGAAGCCGGCGTCTGATTCCAATCGCTTTAGTTCGATATCGATTTGGAGATTAGGGACACACAATGAAA
The DNA here is from genome assembly GCA_963585895.1 of Sepioteuthis lessoniana. Lineage (NCBI taxonomy): Eukaryota > Metazoa > Mollusca > Cephalopoda > Myopsida > Loliginidae > Sepioteuthis > Sepioteuthis lessoniana. Next base: position 56,591,716 of record OY757911.1, on the reverse strand, counting down.
AAGATATTGCGAGGGCTCCTGTGCAAAAGATTTCTGACCCCATTAGTGACATCAGAGCATTGCTTGCTTATTGAACATTTTCGATAAATCCTTTTCGAAAACACCCTCACTGAAAAATAGAGTTACGCCAAGGAGAGAGAGAGAGAGAGAGAGAGAGAGAGAGAGAGAGAGAGAGGGGGGTAAGAAAGAATGGAAGTGGGGTAAAATGGGTTGTGGAGGGTGAAGTTAAAGAAAACAGAAAACAGAATCGAACTTAAAATCGGTTTTTATCAGAATAAGAAAAGATGATGTTTGATAGCCGCTAGGAGGCTGGGCTTTGTATATAACCACACATAAACACACACACACACACACACACACACACACACACACACGCACACATTCACTATCTTACGCGCACACACACACACACACACACACACACACACACACACACACACACACACACACACACACACACACACACAAATAGAAGTGAAAAGAAAACAAAAAGAAGAACTATTTGAATCAAATAAAGTTTTCGCTATAAAAAAGATGTAATGAGAAAGTGTGAAGACTGAAGCTGTATTAAGCTGGACAGAGAGAAACAATGAATGAAATATTTTTTTCTATGTACGACCTGTTTTTAAAAAGTATATAGACAGAAGCTGTATCTTAGAAGTCGGGAAAAAAACAATGAATGAAACATATATTTTGGTCGAAATACGGGCTGAGAATTTTTACAAAAAGTACAGAGACTGAAGCTGTATTTACGAAGTCACAAAAGAACAATGGATGAAACGTTAATTTTCTTCAAAATACGAGCTTTTTTTGTTTAATGACAGATCAACCTTCATGGGTTATAAATGTCAAATCCATCCTTCTAGAAGAATACTAACGGTATCATTTAGCCCCCAGCTGGGAGGATAAGGGGGTTCATATCTTTCTCAAGTGAAGGAAATAGCGCGCCTGGAGTTCGAACTCGCTTACTACGATCAACATGAAAACTGAAGCTGGTTTTATGAAGAAAAAAAGCACCAATAAATGCAACATGAATTTTCTTTAAAAATGTTTTTTTGGCCTTAAAAAGACTGGTACATAGTCCGAAATATTTCTGAAATGTTCTTTTTAGATTGTATGAAGGGGTGATGTTGCTTTTATGTTAATGTCTTCCCCTTTCCACACACTTTTTAAATGAAATGTCAGCTTAGCTCATAAATAAAAATTACAGTTATTTTCCGAGAGTACAAATTATGGAGCTCTTGTACAATCCTGCATTTCGATTAAAACAACTTTTAAAAATATTGATAATGGTTGCATTTTTTTTCCAGAAAAACGCATGGTAGTCTAGGTGGAATATAGACGTCTAGACAGTTTACAAGAAGATTTGATATCATAAGTTTAGGATATATGTTGCTCGATCTTACAGACATTTTCATTTGGGTTTTAGATTTTGAAAATTAAAAAAAAAGTTTTAGGTTTTATTACATTTTGTACATTTTATATTTTTACAATGAAATTTTACAATGAAAATGGTTATCTTCAATTATTATCATGGTGAGATCTATTTTTTACAGCAACCACAACAACAACAACAATGATAATAATAATAATCTAATTATATCGAACAGATCAGACCTCGTGTTGATTTATAAAAAAGAATAAATACATAAACAAAAGAAAATTAAGATAAAATAATCTGAATGAAAATGAAAGAAAGCGGGAATATGGACAAACATTTGAAATTTGCCAGGAGACTAAAATAAATAGAAGTGGATCATAATGACAGGGGTGATACCCATTGCAATTCGTGTACTAGTGATGTCCCCCCACAAAAATTAAGGAGGGGAGAGGAGTAACAGGAAATCAGAGGACGAATTGCAATCATTCAGACCAAAGCATTGGTAAGATCAACTAAAATACTGAAAAAAAAACACCTGGTAATTGCTATCACTCGGACACCTGTGAAAGACCACCAACTAACGCTTGAGTGAAAAACCTTGCAAGGAATAATAATAGTAATTCTTCTTCCTCTTTTTCTTCTTCTTTATATTATTAATCTTTTGAAAGGTTTTTACACCAGCATTAAGTGATGGTCTTTCACTAACGTTTGTGTGACAGCAAGTCTTCTTAAGCCTCAAGATCTATTCTCAGCATTGTGGCCGATCTTAACAGTATTTCCAATTCTTACAGTCCCTTTAATAATCCTTTGGTGATTGAACAGAGCGCACCAATTACAACTGGTATCATCGTTATTTTCCTTTTCCGTGTTTTTTTTCAATTTTCTTGCAAGGTCCAGGTACTTATCTCTCTTTTCGCCTTCCTTCAATTTTCTTGTAAGTTCTGTCGGGACAGCAACATCCACTATTTGATTGGTTCTTTTATTTTTTTTTTGTTGACTATCAATGGTCTGGTAATTTGGTCGAGAGTAGGTGAACCTTTCTGATCTGAAAATCCCAGAGATATTCACAGGTTTCATTCTTCAGGAGGAACTCCAAGTTACGCATATACCACTTGTTCGTATGGTCATATCTAAATTTATAGCACAATTCCAAGAGGATCACACACCCAAAACAGTCAAGTCTTTTCTTATCTTCTTCTTGTGCTGATTTGCTGCATTCATTTATTATGTGACGTATCGTTTCATCTCTATCACCACATAACCTACATTTGCTAGTTTGTTGCGTCTTATCTTGTTTCACCTGGATATAGTTGGTAATTCCAGCGCGTTTCTCTGCTGCTATCAGAAGAGAAGCAGTTTCCCTACTAAGGTTTCCTTTTCTTAGCCATGGCCATGTTTTCTCCTGTGAGATTTCGTTTGTTTGTTGCTTGATGTGGCCATAGCATTATTTTCCCTCTCATTTTTGTTTTCTAGTTATTTCCATTCTGTTGATGCTTTTGTTCCTGATAGCTGTAATCAGTCTGCCTTCTCGCTTGATTATAAAATCTTTGAATTGTATTAATGGCATGCATGTCCCCATCTGTGGTTTTCTATTATTATTATTATTATACTTCTTTAGAGTTTTTCACATCAGTGTAAGCTGATGGTCTAAAAAAAAAAAAACTCTAAAGGAGTATAATAATAATAGATGGAGACATGCATGCCATTAATACAATTCAAAGATTTTATAAACAAGCGAGAAGGCAGACTGATTACAGCTATCAAAAATAAAAGCATCAACACTCTAAAATAAACTGATACTCTTTCGCTGGATTTAAAGGAATACAAGTTTCCTTAGGTCTACTGAACTCTTTTCAATATACTGGCCGATCTAAACAATACTATAATCTGAATGACCTCGATTCGTCCTGTAATTTCCCACTCTTCCAGTCCTATTTCCTCGACGTTGAAGACCATTCCAAGTGTAGCATTTACAATTGGCATCTTTGTCACCTTCATTTCCCACAACTTCCTTAGTTCTCTGGGTAGATGAATTTGTCCCTCTTTCACTTTCTTTGATTTTCACTCTGTGGTCCCCTAGAATGAAAAAATCTACTATAAATTATAGGTTGACGATATACCATTTGGAAGTTGGTTCAAATTTCAATTTCTTGTGCAATTCCCAATGGATCACCTTTCTCACTTAGACTCACCTAGACTTATACTACTTTTGCGCTAGTTTGCTTATTATCTGATTAATCGTTTAGTCTTTGTCACCACTTGGTATTTTCTTGCATATCATCTATTTTAGCTTTGATATAATTAGTCCTTTTGATGTTGTTTTCTGCTTTTTAAATATTCAGTTTTTCTTTTAAGATCCCTCCTTCGTAGCCATATGTCGGTCTTCTCGTGTAAGATTTCGCCAGTGTGTCACTTGAAATATCCTCAAAGTTGTTTATCTTTACGTTTCCGTTTTCTTGTGTTCCAGTTTGTCTTTATGTTATCAATGATATAGTCGGTCGCTGTAATTAGTTTTTCTTGTTATTTTTTAAATGTAGCCCTCGAGTCCTTGTATTGATGTTTCCACGAAATCTTCAATGCAAGCCGATCATATTCCTCCTTCTTTTTTTGAAACACATAGTCTGTGAGTTTCGTCATCACCTTGTCCTCTGGTCTCTTTCCTTGAGTTCCAAACATGTCTATTTTAAGAATGGTTCCGAGTACCTAACCTGAAATAAATTTTTGTAGTCTCCTCTTGTCCGTTTCTCCCGTTATTGTCCCTCCGTAGCTTAGTTGCTTTGGGTGTTGTCTTTTAACCTGAAATTAGAACAGTAATATTCACGGGACGTGACCGGTTCTCCCGACCGGCTTTTAAGGGAGCACTCACCGATGATAAACCTCTGGTCCGACTTTGATTTGAAATTGAATGTGTCATTTTCATGGGTTGTATAATATGGCTACCAGAGCAGGGTTGATTATTAACTTTGATCTTGTTGGAGAAGTGGCCTGGTATTCTTTTGATGAAGACCCTTCAAGGGACCACAAAAATACCTTTGAAAGAGTGGATATTTTCAACTTTAAAATAAATACTTTTTAACTTAGTCAAAGTCTACATACCTCCTTATTCTTGATTTTTTTTGCTTGATACCATACACCTAATCTCTGGTATAGTTCCGTCTTTTGAAATAGTATTCCTAATTTGTTATTATTTTTTTCCACGCCCTGTTCAGTTTTTAGCTATAGGATTCAATATTTTCATGAAGATTGCAACACTCAAACATTACACACCACCGCTGCTATTATTATTATTATTATTATTATTATTATTATTATTATTATTATTATTTTGTGGAAATCGAGGTGGAGGTCTAAAGACTGCCATCATGAGAATGTATTTGAAAGCTGTATTTTGCACTAAAATCTTTTCAGAAATTATCCTTAAATATTACGAAATTTTGAGGTTTATTGTACTATCTGCTCGGCCTTTACTAACCTATCTTTGATATATTGTAAAATATAATTAATTTCTTACAAAATGCCAGGAAAAGCTTAAAGGCGTTTAAAACAGAAAAAAACGAAATGTATTCATTGAAAATAGAATTATCGAAAAGAAAAAAAACACGATAAGATCTACCTTCCCAGTGTTGATAGTTGTTTAAAAGTGTTGACAATTAAAGAAAACACCATGTTGCTGCTAATTATATCGTTGGAGAAAAACGATTGTATTATGAGGAAATATATATAAATACAGAGTTAAATAATTATTACCTCTACATGTATACATAAAAAATAAACTTTTTCCCTTTAATCTCTTCATCGATTGTATTTTTATTGAAAAGTTGGGAGTTTTGTGTATGGCATGGCAGTCGGTATGTATGCAAATAAGTTAATTTCCTCTTTGTTCGAAAAAGTTTCTGATCTTTAATGTTGTGAGAATGTTTTGAGCAGTCACTTAGATGTAATTACCCTGGGTAATTCTTCTTATTTGAATATAATTTATTTCTGTTCATTTATGGTTAAAATATGTAAGAGTAATTAGACAAACATTTCTCAGTAGTTCACATTCGAAAATACATTCCAATATTTTATTGCTAAAGTATAGGTTATTTAGGTAGAGGTTAAAACATTAGTTTAATGATAAATTCTGGAACAACATGGCATCTGTATTTCAAATTGAGTGAAAATAAAAGGTCGGATAAGAATGTAACATTAGAAAAGGCAATTATATTTACAGAATGAAGATTTGCGTGACTATTAACGAAGCGAAGCAATTTCTTATTATATCAATTTCTATAATGCGTAACAGCGCAGACGTTTAGATGCATCTCAATCTTTTATGAGGTGCATATTTAATTACCTTTGACACATTGTGAACCATGGTCAGTAACTTCACCTTCTCTAAATCATCCATATATTCAATGGTGTGATGATGTTGTTATTTCATTAACTTCCATTTCGAAGAGTGGCCTAACCATTATTTCTTGCGCCTCTATGTTGAATACATTCTTGACTACAGTATGTTTGTCCGAAAAGTAACGGGACTGGGTGTACTGCGTGAGTTATGGGACCAGGAGGTATTAGTTGATTGTGTTGTTATCTAACGTGATATCTTGGGTGCCCGTCGTTAAATGGTTATCGTCGTAGGAAATGGACCTGGTGATACGAGTTCAAATCCTAGACGAGGATGTTTGCATTTTATATAACTCAAATGCCTTTCGAAAAAAAAAATGAATCCAATTATTCTCCCTCCAGCAATGGGTAAATAAATCAGCAGACTGTGTTCTTAAGTTTTGGTTTGGCAACCAGTCTAGGATAAGGAAAACTCTGAATTCCATCTTGTTAAATGCAGTTTAAAATGGAAATAGGGCCGCATCCTACTCGTGGAGAGGGTATTGTAAATCAAGATATGTCTTAGAAGTGAAGTAAATAATGGAGTGTAATCCGACAATATTTGTAGGAAAACTTATAATTTAATCCAAGTAGAAGGATAGATTTATTGAGAAGCATAATCGACACTATTGCGTTTCGGTTATAGTGAACCATCATCAGGACAATGAGAAATGATATTAGTGATGTTAAATCAACGATGAATATTTAAAAATGCAAAATACAAAAACCTAGGGAAAATTTGTATAAAAAGAAAAAGTTGACCATTTAATTAGTGAATCAGTATTTTTTGTTTTAAATTACCTCATTTGACATATTAGGAATATTGTATAGAATTTATGTTCCATTTTTTTATCGAGAAAGATTTCAAACCAAAAGGGAGAAAAAGAAAGACAAGAATAAAAAAAGAAAGCATAAAATTATGATATATGTGAAATATAATAACTAAAGATGGAATATATTGTAGCTATTAATATATCTTAGAAGTATATATCTGTAATCTAAGCTTTCTGCACCCATTGCATTCATTTTCCCAGGCTGTTCAACTGTTAGGGTTGGTAAACGAATAAACCTGGATTTTTTTGGGTTTTTTTCAGGGAAACCACTGTCACAAGCACTTGAAATACATCAGATGTATGCTGGTAACAAGTCCAGAACTGGAGTCTCACTAACAGATGATATTTTAGCATCATACCCAGGGCACTCAAAGTCTTCTTTTTGTCTACGCGATTAACTAACCATCAACGCCTTCTTTAGCATAAAAACAATAAGTGTTTGTTTGCTGCATGAGTAAATTTATTAATTCAGTCAGAGTGAACTAGGAGCTAGAGCTTGACATGATCAGATTGGGACTCTACAGTCACCATTCAAGCCCAAGTAACTAGCAAAGTGAAGTGTTTCTCGTTACGTGTACGCTCAGTCACTAGGGTCCCGATGTCAAGCATTACAAGTCGCCACTCATGATGGCCTCTGCAGAGATGCGATCGGCGTATTTTATAGACCAATCCATGTGGGCCGACAAAGCATATTTAAGACGAGCCAAGCATGTCAGACAATGCTGGAGAAGCAGGAGCGAACTGATCAACAACGTTCTCCAGTGGTCTCCTACAGACAGAAACACCAGTGTTGTCCGATTAGCATAAAACTTACATCCCTCCGCTCTGTGCTTTCACATAAGGTTGTTTAATGGACATACAATGGGCAATGCCAGGTAGAGACAATTGGTGAAATAGAATCAAGGCAATCAGCGCTATCAACATGACTTGAGTTCTCTGGCGAAGAAGTAATCGTGTTGCCATTAGCGTCTATTGCAAGCCTCTTCGTTTGAATTGAGGTCTCGGCTACCGTTGAACGGATGTATGTAAACAATAGTAATTGTGATTCATAACCGTTTAAAATTTACTTCGAAGCTAATATCTCCTCGTGGCTGAATGGCTAGAAGCTTTGGTTAACGTTTGAGTCAACCGGGTTTCGATCCCAGCTACGAGGAGATACTGTGTAGCCCCACTGATCATATTTACCAACCCCTCCGCTCGGGCAGGATATGACACAAGGTCAGTTGTTAAGCGGAGTTTAACAGGTTTGAATTCAGATTTTTCCTTCTCCTAGACTAGTTGCCTCACCCAGGCTGAAGAACCTAGTCTGCCCTACTATTTACCCATAGCTGGAGGGAGAATATTTTGGATTCATACCTTTCCCAAGGGTATTAGTGCTATGTGAAATGCAATCATTCAGGTCCAGGATGTGAACTCGTGTCGCCGTGTCCATATCCTGCGACACTAACCATTACACCACGGGCACCTCCACTGATGAGTTCTGATAGAACGAAACAGATCTGTCTGTGGATGACTATATATATTGGGAGGTGTATAAACCTGGCTATTGAATATGCATTTATTTTAAATTGTGGTTGGAATGTATAAGTAATAGATATTGAAGGTTTAATGAGTACACTTCCAGGAAAATATACCATGTACTGTGTCTAAGCTCAGTAATTATATACACTTAATTGGAAATATATATCTTATTAACGTAAAACAGTCAATAATTATATACTGACAAATGCAGAAAATGATGCATCCTTGCACATACGTGCTGTTACACATCTAATATTTGCGAAATCTGTTGATTGTAAACCATTTTACCTTATTTATGGTTCTATTTGATTGCATAGTTATTTATGAGGTGATTTTCCAATGTTTTTGGAATTATAACAATGCGTGAATCCTGTGTATTCAAGATATTTGTTGCAATTCTTTGTGCTTCAATCTGGTAGGAACAAAGAATTTACGGTAAAGGAAGCTTATAAAAATGGGTTGGAATATTTTGACGTGTAAAAGTTGACGTAGATTGTGTTCAGCAATTCGTATATTATATTCTTAATATAATTATATGTACACATACGCGTGATATTCAAAAAATAAAGAGAATATTTTTGGAAAAAACCAAGACATATTTTTTCAGTTTTTTTCCTATAAATATAAATTCTGGATTGTTTGGAAATGGTTTATTGGAAGAATTATTGTATTCAAGCTAAAGTACTGGGCTTAAGATTTTTCAAAATGGTGGAAAAACAAACACTCTCCAGGTTTGAACAGAGCCATGTCATCAACTTTTAACATTTGAGTCGAAGACAGTCCATTAAATGAATATTAACTTACTCTCCCATAAAGAAAAGTTCCGGGCGTTGCGTTCAGTAAAGAAGGTGAAGCCGGGAGACTTTTGGGATATGAAAAACCATATCACTATTGATTTTCATGAAAAGGATGCAGCTGTAAACAGCGCTTCCTACGGCAAAACCCTTTGGCGAAATTCACCTTATTTATTGAATGACCTTAGTATTTTAAGAAATATGTTTGTCTATATTTTATAATCAACTGACAAAAGTATGAAAATGCGAAGACTATCAATGAAGTTTAACTTTCGAAATAACTACTTTTTTTCAATGATGGAATGGCCCATTTGTTATAAAAGTCTGAGATAATAAAGACGGTGGATATATTCTATCATCTATCAGTGACGGCAATAAAATTGTTTGGAGGCGTCCGCTTGATGGATTGCGCAGCCAATCATATCTGACATTGCCACACACACCTATACAGATGAGCGTAAAGAAAGTAAGTTAAAAGATAAAAAGAAATGTGTGGAAGAAAATGTCTTTCTGAATAATATCAGGAAAAAATCCAAGACAAAAAATAAAAAGAAAGGAAAACTTCATTGGAATTAAAAATTTGAAATAAGTAGACACAATGGATAATCATTCCTTGTAAAAGTTGTCTTGATGAAAAACTTAGTCTTGTCTTTGAAAGAACAGGTGAACATTTATTTTAACTGGGGAATTTCTGACTAAATTTTGATATTATACATTTAGTTATTAAAACTATGATAATGATTCAAGTTGTCTATTTAAACAAACCAATTTTACTTACCAGTCCTTTATTTTCTTGGTATCTAATCTAAATTAGCCTTCCTTTTTTTGTCATCCTCCTCATTTAACAGAAGATTTTCAATTACATTTTATAGATGTCAACATAATTTTGTTTTTATAATGCTTCTACGTTTTCACCGGTTCTGATTTGATTTTATTCTATTATTTTTCACGTTTTTCTCAGTCATTATTATATTCTTCTCTTTAAATCCAATAACATCTCTCTGTCTCTCTGTCTTGCTCTCTCTCTCTCTGTCTCTCTCTGTCTCTCTCTGTCTCTGTCTCTGTATAATCTTTTGCTACTTCTGCGCTTCATGATTTCTATTCTACATATTACTCAATTAAATCTCAGTCCTCCGATTTTAAGCTCCATTACTATCTATCGTAATTAAATATAAATTATCAATATCTCTTATAATTGCAGGGTATAAAAAGCATGTGCTTTTCATAGACAATTAAAAAATAAGCCATAAATAGGTCTGCAATCGGATACTACTATCCTCTCTAAGGCGGAGGATCCAGGTAAATGGATACAACCACCATTAATTCCTTGTGGATTTTCAATGGAACAACAACCTCAAATCCCATCGCTGTCTGCTGATTTATATGGAACTTGAATATATTACTCACAACAAGTGCGGGGGTGTCCTTGTGGTGTAATGGTTTAAGCGATGGACTGCGGAATTTTAGTACGGGAGTTCGTACTCCAGTCGCGCTATTACGTTCACTTTCAGGCAAATACCCTTGGGAAGGGTACGAACCCCCTTATCCTCCCAGCTATGGGTTAAATAGTACCACTACTGTTCTTCTCGGAGAATGACTTTGGCATTAAATAACCTACAAAGGTTGATATGCCATTAAACAAAGAAACCAAACCATCACAACAAGTGATTGGCATCATTCAATAATATCATACAGTGAATTGATATTAAGTAAATTTACAGGATTTTATATGATAAAAAACATGAATTTAAACATTTTTTTCAACTTCACTGAAACGGAAAATTTAATCATCAATCATTTCTTTTAAACAGCAATACATGAATGAAATATCATTGTTCGAGAGAGTTAGGGGCGTTTTAAACGTTTGAATACGGAAAATTTTCGTAGAAGTTTCCATATTTTCTTACTTGAGTTGCAGCAACGATTTTGAAAGACACCATGAAAAACAATAAATTTTAATTCTAACAATATCAACATTACCCAGCAAGTTCTGTCATTCCATTTACAGGATCTCCAAAAAACTATAATGTCGGTACTGTTTTACTAATGTGCAAATGAAGTAGTATATGATTTTCAGCCCTTAACCGTCATAGTGAGGGTAAAACCTGTGACTTAGTTATTCTGTATATGAAAGTGTAAAACTGGGAATTTGAGATTGTATTTCTCATTGTATTTTGTGCTTCATATTTTATCTAACCAGTTTTTCTTATTCATTTCCTTTACCGGCCAAATATATTAAAATCTTAAATTGTTATAATACATTTTGAAAAAAAAAATTCAATATGCTGTATATGAATAAATGTGGCCACAATAAAACGTATATATTTTAACGTAAGACAATTTGCAGAGATCTTCAAAAGTAACAAAAGAGAAAAAGGAATAATACAAGATGAACATTAGGAAAAACTGGTAAAATAAATGATATTCCTATATCTAAATATTTATTTAAAAAAGTAAAAATGTGGGATACAATAGATACTCATCACTTTCATGTAATTTGAATGTCACATTAAGGCCCTATAAGGGAGTCAAATATCACTCAGAAAACCCAACAGTCGATCTCTTTTCTATCTGGTTTTTAAAAAGAAAAATGCTTTTCTTCTGACACCTCTTGATTGATAGAGTTACATTTTACTTAGCCTTATCATGGAATCATTTTTCTATAGTGTACTCCTTCCAGATACTGCTGCTTTATGGAGCTATAGATCTGGCAGTTGGCACATGTTTGTGTATTCTTTCTTTTAAACACCCCTTATTGGTATATTGTGTATATAAGATGTTTTTTTTTGTTCTGGATAGGTACAAATGGTTTTATCTTCTTTTGTCTTTTGTTGTTTTCCGTCCTAGTATATCACGGATATACTTCCATTGATATTGGTCCAAGGAGACAGTTGGCTGCTGAAATCTTTTTCCAAACAACCAGCAAAAAGCTAAAAATTCGGAAAAAAAATGTTGACCATTATTATGAAGAAGAGGTGAATACTAACTAATGATATTTCCAAAGGAAACACTGCATATCTAGCCATGTCTATTTTTGACTTTAAGCACAAAATATAATCTACGAGGCAAATGATATATACATCGAACATAGTCACCGGAAAACTGCAAAAAGAATGATATTCTTGCGGAATTATTTGTGTAAAAATAATGACAATTGTGCACATAAATTGAACCTGAGAAATATTTTCTTAAAATCTTCAGTACAAGGGAAAACAATTGAAAAACCTTAAGGACAATTAGTGCAGCAAATCTAATGTCTACGAGATCATAGGGAAGTGTTCCACTTTTAAAATCACATAGAATAATTAGAAGGGTTATGGCTACCAAAGGAGATATACTGGCATTCAGCATTCAGAAAAACAATCAGTTGATACAGGTGTGCAAAACTTGAATAGAATGGAAATGATAAGAAACATGATAAGATAACTTCTTGAAGGCTACATTAAAAAAGAACAAAGAAAGACTGATTACAGCGACCAGAAACAACATAATCAAAACGACAAAAGAGCAACAATAACTTCAAAAATGAGAAGAAAAACAATTCTATGGAAATTTCAAGCGACAAACACCGGAAAACTTGAACATGGCTAATAAAAGGGAAGCCTTAAGAAAGTAACTGAATCTCTTTTAATAGCAGCACAAAACAACGCCATGAGGACAAACTACGTTAAAGTAAAACTAGATAAGATACTGAAATAGCAAGCGGAGGTTATGAGGTAATAGAGACGAAAAGATCAATCAATTAAATAAGGGAATGTAGTAAAAAAAGCGCAAAAGAATTAGAAGGCTAGACACGGCTCAGTGGAGTTGTTCCACTGGGAATTAAATTTGACAATAAGAACATGTGGTATATGGACATCTCAAAATTCGTTCTGGCGAATAAGACGCACAAATTTCTTTGGGATTTTGAGATACAAACGTATCACCTGATCTCGTTCATACGACCAGACCTACTGCACTTTGCCGTTCATGCAGATAAAAGACTGAAAAAAGGAAGATATGTACCAAGATCTTGCTAGAGAACTATAAACCCATGCACACGAAGGAGATAGCGATACCACTCATTATTGGTGCACTTGGGACAATCTCCAAAGGATTGGTACAGGGACTGGAAGACAAGGAAATAAGAGGAAAAATTGAGACTATCCATTAAGATCAGCCAGAATACTGAGAAGAATCCTGGAGTTTTGAGGAGATTTGCTGTTACTCAAACTCCACTGAAAAACCATCAGCTAACGCTTGGGTGAATAATAATAATAATAACACATTCTTAAGAAAAGTAGTAAATGACGAAAAAATCTAGCTATGACCTCGATAGACAACAAAAAGGCATATGATATGGTTCTGCAAAGCTGGATAGTAAACTGTCTCAAAATGTACAAAATATCACACAACGTCATAAACCTCATCGAAAAAACATGAAAAACTGGAGAGTTGAATTAACAGCAGGAGGAAAAAGCCTGGCTGAAACAAAGATCCAAAGATGGATTTTCCAAGATGTACTGTCATCCCCACCCTACTATTTATAATTGGCACGATGCCACTAAACCACATACACAGAAATTGCACGGCCAGATACAAACTTAGTAGATTGCAAGAAAAGATCAACCACTTAAGGTACATGGATGACATTGCAAAAAATGAAAAGGAACTGAAAACGCTAATACACACAGGATATACAGCCAAGACATAGGAATGGAATTTAGCATTAAAAAATGCGGCCAGCACGTCATGATATGTGGCAAACGACATCTAACTGAGGGAATAGAGCTACCAAGTATACACAAGATCAGAACGTTTGCAGAAAACGAGACCTACAAATACATCGGAATCTTGGAGGCTGACACCATCTAACAAGTCGAAATGAAAGACAAAATCCAAAATTATATCTCAGGAGAACTAGAAAGCTACTCAAGATGAAGTTTTCTAGCAGGAACCTTACCAAAAGAATAAATACTTAGGCTGTGCCCCTTGTTAGATACTCGGGACCCTTTCTCAAGAGGACCAGATATGAACTTAGACAAATGGACCAAAGAGCTAGAAAAATAATGACCATGCACAAGGCATTGCATCCTAGAGACGACTTTGACAGACTATATGTACCAAGAAAAGAGGGAGGGAGAACACTTGCCAGCGTCTACGACAGCGTTGACACATTGATACAACGACTCAAAGACTACATAAAAAACACGAAGGAGGACTGATTACGGCCATCAGAAACAATACTGAAACAATACTGACAACACGATAGATAACAGAATGACAATAACAAGAAAACAAAAATGGGAAGGAAAACAAATCTATGGGCGTTTTAAACTACAAATAAAAACATCTCACACGACAAAACCTGGACATGGTTAAGAAAAGGAAACATTAAGACAGAAACAGATCTCCTGATAGCAGCACAAAACAGCGCTATAGAACCAATCATGTCAAAGCGACGGTTCAAATGTCCAAAGAGGTATATTCCAGAGAAATGCTCTGTCACCCTTACGTTTCATAATTGCCCTGATGTCACTTACTTACATACTCAGAAAACGCACAGCCGGATACAAACTTAGTAGATCGCAGGAAAAAAAATCGATCGTTTATGTACAGGGATGACGTCAAAATATTTGCAAAATATGACAAAAGAAATGGAAACTCTAATAAGAATATACAGTCAGGACAAAAGAAATAGAATTTGGCAAAGAAAAATATGCAATGCTTTCAATGAAAAGTTGAAAACGTCATCTAACTGACGGATCTGAACTACCAAATCAAGACAAGATAAGAACACTCGCAGAAAACAAAACCTACAAATACTCGGGAAACTTGGAGTCTGATGCAATCCAACAAATGGGAATGAAAGACAAAATTCAAAAGGAATATCTCAGCAGAGCTAAAAAGCTACTCAAGACAAAACTCATTGCAGGAACCTTATCAAAGGTATAGATACCTGGGGTCTACCCCGCGTTAGATATTCCGAACCTTTTCTGAAGTGGACCAGAGATGAACTTAAACAATCTTGGCCAGAAGACCAGACCTAATATTAATGAACCAAAAAAAAAGAAATGAGAAATTGCAAAACTGTCGACTTTGCTGTACCGGCTGTCCATAGAATAAAAATGAAAGAATGTGAAAAGAGAGATAAGTACCTTGTTCTTGCTATAGAATTGAAAAAACTATGGAACATGAAGGTTACAATTATACCAATTGTGACTGGTGCTTTTGGTACAGTAACTAAAGGATTATTAAAGGGACTGGAGGACTTGGAGGCTGGCGGACGAGGGGAGACCATCAAGGCTTCTGCATTACTGAGAACGGCCCGAATATTGAGAAGAGTCCTCGAGACTTGAGGAGACTTGCTGTCACTCAAACTCCAGTGGAAGACAGTCAGCGCGTACTGATGTGAAAAAAAAACTATAATAATAATAATAAAGCATAACGAAAAGACTGAATGGATAAACGATATGACAAGAGAACTAGAAAGACTCGAGGAAGGCCCCAAAGCGGAAATACACATCGAATTTCTCAAAAAGACACTAAAACAGATATTAAACTCGAAAACAACAGGGCATGATGGAATACATGGTCTCTGGTTCAAGAAATTCACCTTCATTCACGAGAGACTAGCATTAAAAATGAAAAGATGTCTTTAAGATGCACAAGTACCTTATTGGATGACCAAAGAAAAGACAACATTGATCCAAAAGGACCCATGCAAAGGAACTGCTCCAAACAATCATAGACCCATAAATTGTTTACCGATGACATGGAAAATATTAACAGCACAAATAAGGGAAGAGATATACAACTCGCTAATAAGCCTCGGACTAATCCCTGACGAACAGAAAGAATGCTGCAATGGATCCAGATGCACTTCAGAGTTACACTACATAGATCAATACATCCTAAATGAAAGCAAGAACAGACGGAAAAATATAGCTATGGCCTGGATAGACTACAAAAAGGCATATGATATCTTTCCACAAAGCTGGATAATAAACTGTCTCAAAATGTACAAAATAACACCCGAAATCATAAACTTCATCGAAAAAAACATGAAAAACTGGAGAATTGAATTAACAGCTGAAGGAAAAAGCTTGGCTGAAACAAAGACCCAAAGCGGAGTTTTCCAAGGAGATGGATTATCACCCTTACTATTCATAATTGTCATGATGCCACATACTCAGAAAATGCACAGCCGGATACAAACTTAGTAGGTCGCAAGAAAAGATCAACCACTTAATGTACGTGGATGACATTAAACTATTTGCAAAAAATGAAAAAGAATTGGAAACCCTAATACACACAGTTAGAATATACAGTCAAGACATAAGAATGGGATTTGGCATTGAAAAATGTGCTCTGCTCGTCATGAAATGTGGCAAACGACATCTACATACGGAATAGAACTAGCAAATCAACACAAGAACAGAACGCTGGCAGAAAACTAGACCTACAAATACTTAGGAATCTTGACATCATCAAGCAAGTGGGAATGAATAACAAAATTGAAAAAATAATATCTCAGGAGAACTAGAAAAATACTCGAGACAAAGCTCTCCAGTAGAGTCCTTATCAAAAGAATAAATAATTGGGTTGTACCCCTCGTTAGATATCAGGGACCCCTTCTCAAGTGGACCAGAGATGAACTTTGACAAATGGACCAAAGAACTAGAAAACTAATGACCATGCATAAGGCATTACATACCAGAGACGACGTTGACAGACTATATTTACCAAGAAAAGGGGGAGGAGGTGGACTAGCCAGCATCGAAGACAACGTTGACACATCCATACAAGGACTCGAAGACTACATAGGAAAACACGAAAGAGGATTGATCACAGCCATTAGAAACAACACTGACAACATGATAGATAACAGAATGACAATAACTAGGAAACAACATCTCACACGACAAAACCTGAACATGCCAAAAAAAATAAACTTTTAGAGAGAAACAGAATCTCTCCTAATGGCAGCACAAAACAGCGCCATAAGAACTCATCATGTCAAAGCGACGGTAGATATGACGCAACAAAATAGCATATGTAGACAATGCGGTGACAGAGATGAAACCATCAAGCACATAATAAGCGAATACATCAAACTGGCACAGAAGGAGTACAAGCCTAGACACGACTGGGTGGGTAAGGTGATCCACTGGGGAATGTGCAAGAAATTTAAATTTGACCATGTCAACAAATGGGTATGCACAACCCAGCACCTGTCCTAGAAAATGTCACTCACAAACTCCTGTGGGACTTTGATATAAAAACGGATCACCTAATCTCGGCCAGAAGACCAGACCTTATAATAATCAAAAAAAAAAAAGAAAGAAGAAAATCTGCAAAATTGTCGACTAAGCTGTCCCTGCAGACCACAGAATAAAACTGAAAAAATGTGAAAAGAGAGATAAGTACCTCAACCTTGCTAGAGTATTAAAAAACTATGGAACATGAAGGTGACAATTATACCAATTATGATCGGTGCGTTTGGCACGATAACTAAAGGATTATTAAAGGGCCTAGAAGATTTGGAAGTTGGCGGCCGAGTGTATACCATCCAAACAACAGCATTATTGAAAACGGCCAAAATACTGAGAAGAGTACTGGAGACTTGGAAACTTGCAGTTACTCAATCTCCAGTGAAAGACCATAAGCGTTTGCTGATGTGAAAAACTCTGAATATTAATAATAATAATAATAATAATAATAATAATTATAATAATAATAATAATAAACAAAACTGAATCTCTTCTGAGAGCACCACAAAACAACGCTATCAGAACCAATCTTATCAAAGCAAGAATAGATGAGACGTAACACAACAACAAACGTTGATTATGTGGTAAGACACGATATAGATAATCAATCACATAAGTGAATGCACCAGATTATCACAGAAAAAGGATTCGATTACACACGACAGGTTGGGCAAGGTGATCCACTGTGTAGTGTGCAAGAAATATAAATCTAACTAAACTAACAAATGTTATATGCACAACTGAACATCTGTCCCTGAGAATGAGACACACAAGCTCCTATGAGATTTCGACACACAAACGGACCACCTAATTTTGTCTAGACGACCAGACCTTATAATAATCAATAAAAAAATACAATTTGTACTACTGCTGACTTTGCTACAACGGTTGACCACCGAGTAAAATTGAAAGAAAATTAAAAGAACAAATACCTTGACCTTGCGAAGGAAATGAAAAAATGTTGAACTTGAAAGTGATGTTTATACCAAATGTAATTGGTGCTCTTGTTACAACCCACAAAGGATTAGTAAAGGAAATAGAGGACTTGGAAATAAGAAGACGAGTGGAGACCAATAAAACTACTACATTATTGAGGACGGCCAAAATAATGAGAAGAATCCTGAAGACTTGAGGAGACCTGCTGTTATATAGACTTCAGTGAAATACCATCAGCGTAAGCTGACGTGAAAAACGCTTGAGAAGTAAATAATAATAATAATAATAATAATAATAATAATAATAGTAATTGTCAACCTCAAATAAATATCGGTACAAATCCTTCGATGCTTTGTAAAATACTTGGAGTAGAATTTGAAATTGATATCCTGGTTCCTTTATAAAATGCACTAATTAGCATTGAAGAATGCATCAAATTGATTATAAAAGAACTCACTGACAATGCAATCCAGCAAAAAAGGAAAATGTTTAATTAGAACCAGATAAAAATAGAAGCCTCTGATGGAGGAATGATTACAATTAAAAACTCAGTAAAAAAAATCATTGAGTAAAAAATTATATTGGAGGCAATGAAAAATTAAAATTTATGAGCTAATGATAGCAGCCGAAAACAAACAAATTGAACAAAAGTAATTTAAGTATAAGTAGATAAGATATTTCTTAAAAGCAAATATATTCAGTGAAAAGACAGAGGTGAATATTAAAGCTATATAATGGGTGAACGTCATGAATAAGTTCAGAATGTGTAGAAAGTTAATTTTATTTGAAGAGTTCAATGTTTATTGCGCAAAGCGTTGGTATTTTGCATGAAAAGTAAATGATATAAACACTAATCAAAAGATATTTAGAGAATTGAATACATAAGATTTTTTATTATAGTCAAATATTAACCCCTGTTAAGTTCATGTGAAAATATACTATGATTATACCAAGAAAAAAACAATTTTCTCTGAAATATTAGCATTCTAAGAGCCTCAAAGAATGCAGAATGCCTTTTGAATAAAAATCATTATAAACAAAAATCCATATAATGACTGGAATGCCGCAAACAATATTACTGAACCGGGTAATGTCACTAAAGATGATTTTTCTAGGGGAAACAATTATCTTTTTCTTTAATTGTGAAATAAAATGTGCACATTAGATTGAATGATTGAGATAGCAATCCATGTCTACCTAGACGTTATTCCCCAGTCGGTTGGAGCTGTAAAATACACCGACTGCTTCTCTGCTGAAAGCTAAGATATATCCTAATGAGTGTCCTAGATTGTATACTAAAAAATCCGATGGAGAGGTTCCAGTAACACAAGCGCTTTGGGGAATGTGGAGTACCCCTTCATTGCCATTGCTCCCAGGTCCACTTTGGCCCCGAGTGTAGCATTTGATCTGGCCCTATCTATAGGTCAAATAGAAATAAACAGTGTATATATGCTGAATTGAATTGTTTGAAAAATGACTCTTCCTGGCATTGAAACTGCGTACTAATGCTAAATTGAACTTATTGAAATAGAACTGTTTTTAAATTTAACTTAAACATGTACTTATGAGAGACTGAATTATTTGAAATAGAATTATTTGTAACACTGAATGTGTGTACTTATGCCAAACTAAATTATCTGAAATAGAACTGTTTTGACATTTAGCTGTTCGTTCACAAAACTGTTCTTATAAAAAACGAAATTGTTTGAAATTTAATTCGGCATACAACAAAACAACCAACCAACCGAGAGGTTAGCAAATCGCATTCGTATTTCCATATCACTTCCGTTGTTTCTAAAGGGTTTTCTATTTTGCATACGGTCTTTTAAAAATGAATGTTATTAACTGAGATTTCATGATAGAAAATAGATTAGCATGCCTCAATACAAACTACCAAAAAAGAGAGGGCAAACTATGGACATACACGTACGCAAACAATACTAAAGCTCAGATAGACTACGTCCTTATAAACAAGAAATGGAAGAATAGTGCATTGAATTGCGAGGCATACTCCTCTTTTGAGGGTGTGTCCACCGACCACCGAATAGTCACGGCGAAAATACGGTTAAGCCTACGAAAAAACGACAAACGAACAGCGACCACCAAACACTATGACTGGGCCCTATTAAACAACAAAGATGTCAGAGATAAATACGTATTAGAATTAAGAAACAGATTCGAAACACTACAAGAAAAGACGGAAAAAAGTACACCAAACGACGAATACGAAAATTTCGTCAATGCACACCTTGAGGCAGCAGCAAAAATCATTCCAACAAAAATTAAAACTAAATATAGAGTCCCATGGGAAACCTTAGCGGCGAGAGAAAAACGTGCACTAGTGAAAACAGCCTCCAAAAACTATCGAAAAAACCCAACAAACACAAATGCCTTAAAACTAAAAACAGCACAATATCAATTAGCAGGCATATATATAAAGGAACAGACAGAATACATTCAAAATCAGATAGATAAGATTAGAGACTCGGTAGAAGATAGACAATCTAGAATTGCCTGGCAAACAATAAACGAAGTGAGCAGAAGAAAGAACACAGCCAAAGCAAAACTTAAAGCAGCAAACCAACAAGAAAGAATAAAACTGTGGAAACAGCACTTCGAAAACTTACTTGGAAACCCACCAAAAATAACGCATGAACCAATCACCAGAATAATTAGCAAACAATTAGACATTAAACTTGGACCGTTCACACAAGGAGAACTCGACTCGGTTCTCAGAAAAATTAAAAATAGGAAAGCTGCAGGACTGGACGAAATTCCCCCGGAAGTATGGAAGACCAGACAATTCGACGACATACTGCTCCGACACTGCAACGCAGTATACAATCAAAATCCGATAGATAGATGGACGAAGGGATGCATACTCCCCTTCCCTAAAAAGGGGGACCTCGGATTAGCCAAAAACTACCGAGGCATAACACTTACATCCATAGCTGCCAAAATCTACAATGCCCTACTACGAAACCGAATAGAACCCAAAATCGACAACATACTTAGAAAAAACCAAAATGGCTTCCGAAGAAATAGATCTACGACCTCACAAATACTAACCATCCGCAGAATCCTTGAAGGTGTACGGGCAAAGAACCTACAAGCGACATTAATATTTGTCGACTTTACCAAGGCTTTCGACTCCATTCACAGAGGAAAGATGGAACAAATACTACTAGCGTACGGCATACCTAAAGAAACCGTAGCGGCAATAACGATTCTCTATAGAAACACTAAAGTAAAAGTACGATCACCAGATGGAGACACAGAATACTTCGACATTGTAGCAGGAGTACTACAAGGGGACACGCTGGCTCCGTATCTCTTTATCATTTGTCTAGACTACGTACTTAGAACATCGATTGACAAAATCAAAGAGAATGGCTTCGAACTGACGAAGAAAAGAAGCAGAAGATACCCCGCAACAACAATTACCGACGCCGACTACGCCGATGACATAGCGATACTGGCAAATACACCTGACCAAGCCGAAACACTTCTGCATAGCCTGGAACGAGCAGCAGCAAGCATAGGCCTCCATGTTAATGCACACAAAACGGGATATATGTGCTATAACCAAACGGGGGTCATCTCCACTCTAGAAGGAACCCCTCTTAAACTAGTAGACAAATTCACGTACCTAGGAAGCAGCGTCGAATCAACCGAAAAGGACATTGAAACGAGGTTAACGAAAGCATGGACAGCTATCAATAGGCTATCGAATATATGGAAATCAGACCTAACCGATAAAATGAAACGCAGTTTCTTCCAGACAGCGGTCACATCGATACTGCTATATGGATGCACTACATGGACGCTAACAAAACGGCTGGAGAAGAAACTAGATGGCAATTACACAAGAATGCTGCGTGCAATCCTGAACAAGTCCTGGCAGCAACACCCCACAAGACACCAACTGTACGACCACCTGCCCCCTATCACGAAAACTATTCAAGTTAGACGAACCAGACATGCAGGACATTGCTGGAGAAGCAGAGATGAACTCATAAGAGATGTACTCTTATGGATCCCCACACACGGCCGCGCAAAAGCAGGACGACCAGCACGAACGTACATTCAGCAGCTATGTGAGGATACAGCTTGTTGTCCTGAAGACCTACCTAGGGCGATGAACGATAGGGAGGAGTGGCGAGAGAGGGTCAGGGATATCCGTGCTGCCAGCACGTTATGATGATGATGATGATATTTGACACATAGATGGAGCCCTAAAAGACACGACCACTTCGAGTCAGTTTGGACTCCTGAGTAATGGTGAATAAAGGGTACTCCATCCATCATAGAGTCTCACGAAAAGATGACTACTCTTCTGTGCGGGATAGATTCAGAGTAATCTCAGATTAATCAAATCAGAGAAAATTGAATGAAATTGATAAAGCATTGCAAAAATTTAAAATATATCAATAGGTTATAATAGAAAAGGAATAGGATTATACAAAATTTTACCAATTGAAAGTGCAAAAAAATTATTCTCTTCCAAAATGGAAGATGTGTTTATCAAAAAAATTAATAATCATTTTAGTAAATGAAATGATTGTTAATGACTTTCTGAAGACAGTTATTATAGACGTTTGTTTGATAGAGTATCCTGTTTCCTGTGGTATGACGGAAATTGCTATTATCCATAAGAAAAATTGAGAAACTTTTCAATTTGCAGTTTTACAGTTCAATTGTGTATTGTGAATTGGCCGCCAAGGAAACACTTTCCATTTCATGTGCATTCTTTAAATTAATTACACAATATGTATCATTATTTTCTATAAGAATTTGAAGTCCTGGATCTTCACAGAGAATCAACATGTTTGAAGATATTGATTTTCCCTATCATTTCAGACAATTTAAATGATATTATTTAACTGATGATAAAAAGAAAATAAATCTCAACATCTGAATGAAAGACACGGAATCAGAAAATTGTTGAGACAGAATTATTCATATATATATATATATATATATATAATAAACAGATTTGATTAGATGAAATTGAATTCTTGTTATTTTGAATTTTTTAAAAATCTTTTTCTTTCAAGAGTCCTTTTGCTTTTTTTTTTCTTACAATCATGAAATTTGTTAATGGTTCCGACAGAGGAGCTATTAGTGCTATAACAAGTACTTTCTGTTCTTAACAGTACCACTATCTAGGTAATGTGTACGTTTATTTCTAAATTAAAATTGTTTAGTATTTAAACTACTATTTTATTTTTGTCTTTATTTTTATCACTAAAGTGAGGCTTGTTTTTTCGTCAAGATGATACTAAGCGGTAGTGGCAGTTTATTTTTAGATATTTTCATGAAATAGAATAAAATGTGTTCTGTATTTTGTAAAATGGGTTGTTCTATCAATTTTAAATATTTCAAAATATTAGTACGATTTTCGAAGTTAATTTTGTAAATAGTGGGTTGTCTAAATTATATATATATAAAGCATTAATTTTTTGGATAATATTGTCTATATAGAATATTTTTGTATTATGAACTAGAATATTCTTATATGTTGCATTAAGACAAGTATGTTTCTTTAAATATGGACATATGGAGCTAGAATCTGAAAAGATTTGACTGTGCCTCCTTGATAATTTTATGGTGGTGTAACCAATATAACTTATGTTTTTTTTTTTTGTTGGAAATTCTTTCTTTCAATGGATATTAAAATTGACAAATAACATTGTTTTTTTACCATTATTTTAACCTGGTGGGGCGGTCAACAAATACACCATTATTTTAACCTAGTTAAATGTAAACTCCATTGTTGAAGTATCGTGTTAAGCTGAAGGATAATGTAATCAGAAAAGGTGCCTTTCGGCAGCGTCTTTTCATTTAAACAGCATTTATTAAATACACACACACACACACACACACACACACACACACACACACACACACACACACACACACATATATATATATATATATATATATATATATATATATATATATATGTGTATATATATAAATAGCTCTAAGTGTGTTTTTGTGGGTGTGAGTGTGTTTGTGTCTGTGTGTATTTAAACATATGTACATGTATATGCATACTTATACTTGTTTAACTACCTGTTATGCTAATGCAGAAAAAATTCATCAGAGCCAATTCATAACTGAACCAATGCCGTGAAAAAAATGTGTCAATATTCATGGGGAGAAACATTTTGAACCTGGCTTATATGGCACTTTTGAAGAAACCTTAACAATGATAAAAGACTCCAGTAGGTCAAGACTTGACAACAGAGCAGTGGAGTAAAGTCCGTTGTCTCATTTAGGAGTGGCTACGTACGGGAAAGTGACGGTGTATGAGCTGGAACCCCCAGTATCAAACTAACCATTAATGCATATTGGAGGCTCTGTTATAGTGTTGTGAGATTTGGCCAACAGCAAAGACGGAATTTGCAAATTTTATCAGACCGGTTATCACGGTCTACTGTAGCATCATGCGATAACATCTGGAACGCGGTTAGTGTCTCAAAGATTTGTACTCATGCAAGATAATGACCAAAAAGCATTCTTGGAATCACTACCAGAGGTACATTAAAACCAAAGAGGAGAAGTACATCCTTCAACTGATTTCGTGACCGGTACATTCAGTGGACTTAAACCCCGTTGAATGTTGTGGGATAAACTTGATTGAAAAGTCAGAGCTGAAAAAACCCACAAAAACGGCTCACTTATGGAAACCTTTGCCAGAAAGCTGGACAAAGTTATTATCAGTCTACTTCCAGTCTTTGGTGGAAAGAATGTCGAAAATCTATGAGCTTTAGTAATAGTGGGGGAGGGGTGATGTAGAAAAAAGTAAAGGAAGTTCTTTCTTTTAGTTTTTTTCTTTAATTGTATTTAATATTGCTCCGGAAGATTTGCATTTTGTAAAAAAAAATAAAAATTTTACGGTGCCTAATATTTTTCATAAAAAAATAACAAATTTTAGGTTGGTGAATAAAATTTTTTAAAGGCAGCCAAATAATGTTGACTGGTAGCATATATATATATATATATATATATATATATATATATATATATATATATATATATATGTAACAATACTCACACAGACATACATATATATGCAAGTACAAGTTCATGGTATTGTTTACTTTGTTTATAAAGAGAACATAACATTAGTGATATATATATATATATATATATATATATATATATATATATATATGTGTGTGTGTGTGTGTGTGTGTGTGTGTGTGTGTGTGTGTGTGTGACTACTTACTGTCATAGAGGCAAGTTCTTTATTTGATGAATTGTACTGTGACACTTAAACTTTCTTTTAAGTCGAAGAATATATAAGTCTTAGGTGGATAAATCCACAAAAATAACTTTCTATTATATTACAAAATTCTGAATCAAATTGAAAACAATTAGAAAAGAATAATAGAAATATCAATTAAAATATTCAATGTTTTCACGAATTAATGATGGATTATATTTATTAATACAATGATACTTATGTACTTTTTACATAAGTAGAAAATTATTTTGGCACTGGGAGTTCAGTATATTTAATTTAAGTGGAAAAAATCTAAGTAATTTTTAAAAATTCGAACCAATGTTTTAGAGAGTAGTCAATATTTTATTAGCTTTACTTGTCGTTCCAATACCATTAGTAGATGATTTACCCTCCCAAAATCCGATCTTTGAAACACCATTGTAAACATCAAAATAGAAGAACTGGACAATGAGGTAATATGATACTCTCGGCTCAGATCAAAGCTTTATACTTTAAGCACTTTGGAAAATACCTCAAATAGTAAGGATCTTAGGAATAATTTGGACGCCACTAGACGGCAGGAATGAAAGTAAAGAGAAATATCTTCAGCAAACTTGCTGACCTCTTAATAGTCGTTTACCAAATTCGAATCATTTGAAGTCGTATCTGTTATTTGAAAAAATAACAAAAGAATACGTTCAGATATGATAATACAGGATTTTTAAGGAAGAGACGAGTGTTAAGGTGAGGCTTTCCAATTAAAGCCCAGCATCTAACACAATTTTAGGACGGATGATCATGTTTTTTCTCTTCAAAAAGCTCAGAAAAATAATGGTATACGGTAAGAAAAATGATTACTCTTAAATATTGAATATAAACTTGAATGTATTCTATGAGATATAAGGTGTCTCCGTAACTTAGTGAGCATATTTACCACCCCCTCAGCTCGGGCAGGATATGACACAAGGTCAATTTTTAAGCGGAGTTTAACAGGTTTGAATTCAGATTTTTCCTTCTCCTAGACTAGTTGCCTCACCAAGGCTGAAGAACCTAGTCTGCCCTACTATGTACCCATAGCTGGACGGAGAATAATTGGATTCATACCTTTCTCAAGGGTATTAGTGCTATGTGAAATGCAATCAGTCTCGTTCAGGATTTGAACTCGTGTCGCCGTGACAATTTCCTGCGACGATAACCATTACACCACGAGCACCTCCACAACTTAGTGATAATTTGCTGGACTGTGGTATCATAGTTCGAGGGTTCGAACTCTAGTCCTGCTATTACGTTCACATTCGAAATAATACTCTTGGAAAAGTAAGAATTTCCACAATACCTGAATTATGGGTTAAGTAGTACCACTGTTTTCCTTCTACAAGATAGCTTTGGCATTAAATAACCCATTCATTTTGATGTTTCATTAACAAACAAACCAATATAAACAAAGCTCTTTGATAGCAATATGAAACTGAATATTGTTTGTTGCATGACAAGGATCCGTAATATATTTCTAAATTAATCCAGAAATATCGTCAAGATAATAGAATAATTATCTTACTTTGGCCTTCACAGAGTATCGATCTGATTCTAATTGCGAATTAATTAAAGAAAACATATAAGAGGAAGAAAACAATCTGCAACATGAAGATTATGCACATGAGAATAGCAATATATCCCTGGAGATGTTTGTTTTAATCTACTTAAATATTATCTAAAAAGAAAAGAAAAAAAGGACAGTTCAAAATGAATATGCAATTGATTATTAATTTCCTCGTGCCATTAATTTTAGAAAGTACAACTTATTTTTCCATTGTTTACAATTATTTATAATTAGGTATCGAAGATTTGTCTTTATATACTGCATAATTTTATAGCAATAACTTTCTCTTTCGCAGGATATCTTTACTTCTCAATTAGTTCGGGTATTATGTTCGATATATTAAGTGAAATTACATCATACCAAAGATTTCAGTCATAATTGTTTAATTATTTTCCATAAGTTAAAAAAGTAAATTTAATTCACACACAAACCGCACACACACATCGATTCAACTCACATTTTTAGCATGGAAATCACTGACTCTCTCTTGCCATCCATCCTTATCATCCGTCGTTCTTTGCAGGTCTTCTTGGCTGAATTTTGGGTCCACACAAAACAAATTTAAGGTGGTCTTTCCTTGTGGGCCACCAATGGTTCGTCTATGTACTGGAATACATGAGAATATTGCTTCTCAGTTCATCCTTGCTCCTCAATCATTAGCCCACGTGTGTTGTTCGTCTTACATGAATGTGAAACACGTTTCTGTAAAACTACAGTTTTATGTAATGCTGCTGACAGGGTTTGTTGCATATATATATATATATATATATATATATATATATATATATATATATATCTGTGTGTGTGTGTGTATGTGTGTGTGTGTGTGTGTGTGTTTGTGTGTGCATATACACGCATATTTTAATACACACACACACACATATATATATATATATATATATATATGATTATTCACATATATATATTCATTTGTATATATTTGTATATATATATAAAGACACACAGACACAGACACACACACACACACACATATATATATATATATACATATATATATATTTTATATATGCATACATCTATATAAACACGTACATTTATATTGACATGTACGCTAGGGTTGTTTCGTTTTTCTACAAAACGCCGTTGTCTTCAATAATGTATTCTTCACTCGGTTTATTACTTTTACGTCTCGGGATGAACGTTTTTCAGTTACGACGCATTCTGTAAAAGTTTTGTCCGTATGATCATTTAGAATATTCGCTTTATTGATTTCATCTTTATTGTTATACTCATAACGTTTCGGCCGATATATTCTTCGGCTTTTAGCTTTGAGTCATCGTTCCTTAGTGTGCTAATGGGAACAAGTGTTATCTGGTTATGGGAGAAGTCTAATCCTTGCGAACTTTGGTATATTGCTGAATTGACTTACTTTATATATCAACTGACAATTTTGCTTCAAAAGAACCCTTGTGCTCGTTATCATTTAGTATGTATCATGGTTTAACAACTAAGTTTCATGACAATCTTACATGAGCAGGTAAACGAGATGGACCATAGGATTACTGTTAAATGACTTGTGCTTGATTTACTTACGAGTTTTCCTCTTGACACATATGAGACTTGATTATCTCACTCTATGTGTACGACGGAGACAATCTGCGGTTTTGTAGATGGAAGTATCTATTTTACAATTTTCTGATATAGAAACCTGTAATTGTTCCACAGGGAAAGAAAACAAAGCAAACTTTGCTAAATTAGGTGTGAGTGATTACAACCATCGGCTTCATGGAAAGCGAATTTATATATCATATATGTGACTCTCCATACTATTTTAAACGTAATTGTCCACAGCGTAATAAAAATGCATGTCTGCATGATACAAACATGATTCATATATGAAGCAGAAGTATCATCAGCGAAGAGTCGGTCATCTAAATAAAATTCGACTGGTCATATTGCTCGTACTAATTCTACTGCTTTTACTTCAGCAAAATACTGCATTTACCCCGTCGGCTAGAGCTGTACAATACACCGAATGACCTCCGCAGAGAGGTAAGACCCCTAATAAGTGTCCTGGATGTGACATTAATCAGTCTGGTGAGGTTCCAGTAAGCCTGGACCTTTGAGGAATACGGGGAACCCTTTATTTCCAACGCTCCCAGATCCACTCTCGCCCGGAATGGTAGTACCTAATAGGGTCCTATCAATGGTTCAAATAGAACTAAACTACATACTTATACTAAATTGAATTGCTCGAAATAGAACTGTTTTTGACTTTGAAACTGTACTAAACTAAACTTAACTAAATTGTTTGAAATAGAAATGTTTTGACGTTTAATTGTGTGTGGATAAAAACTATACTTATACTAAACTGAATTGTTTGAATTAGGCCTGTTTGATAAAACTGAATATACTTGAGATAAAAATGTTTTTGACAATTAAACTGTGTAATTATGTTAAACTGAATAGTTTGAATTAGAACTGAGTATTTGTATAAAATGGATTTGACATTAAATAAATTACAAAAGTTGACATGCCATAAAACCCAAACAATCAACCAACCAAAATACTGTATGAACTTTTGAAGGAAATACAATGCCTGGATAACAGTCTCTGGTGCTTCTTTTTGCATGGCTTCCAACAAATATAATTTGGGTTCGTATAAAATGCTTAATCATGTTCACGGATTGATTCTTGGTGACAATAGTTTGACGTATGCTGTAGGCGAGGTAAAGTCATATTGTAATTCTGACCTTGGTGATGGTAATAACATAGTTTCAGTCTATGATGTTACATTGCGTAACATTTTGATTGTTCCAACATTCATCCATAGTTTACTTTCAGCAAGAAAGACAGATAAGCAAGGTTGGACATGCTGTGTTCTATATAGGAAAAAGTTTCTATTTACCACAAACTAAGAACACATGTGTACGCCATTCATTGACATGACTTGAATACTGCTCTTTAGATATAATGATATTAATCTTTTTGAAAGTATGTGGTCCGAAACCAAAGTATTTGATACAAGTTCTTCGCAGAATAAATTCCTAAGTAAAGTATGTATCAAGGGATAAATTAACGGGACGCTCTTCAGAAGTTTGAGGAAAAAGCAAGCAAAGTAGTATTTGTTGGATTCAACCTGGAAGATCTTTAATTCAAATTCAAAGCGAATGTTTGGGAGCCCTGATGCTGTATTCTTGGAAGTATAATTCATGAAATGTGGTGATCGATATGAAAGTGAACGGGATCAGAATAGTTTTGTAGGTGGTGATTGCACTGAAAATTTATACAAAGAAGATTAATTTGAGGTTGTTGAAGTTACGTCAATTTACTGAGCGTATTGCTGAGTTTGCTCTATTTCTAAAATAATTTTGTTGGTATGTAATTATATTATTTTTTTTATTATTTACTCTCGTTTGGTTGTGGACTGATTACGCATCTTTTAGTGTAAGAGTACTTAGTCGCAAAATTTCATATTGTGTAATTCTTGTTCGCGTGGCGGGATGTCAGGTTTGATTGATTGTTTGGTAGATCGCAGAGTGACGTGTTTTCAAATTATTGTAGAGGCCGAATTCCGTTAACGGTAAACAGGTCATGTCGTTGACTTAGGATAAGATTGATTTAAATTAAATGAGTGTTAATCACAAATATTCTAATATGATTTACTGATGCAATAATCAAAAATATATTATATCAGAAAAATGATTTTGGATAATAGAGTAGTTGAGTTTGAAACCCAATGAGAGAAATAGGATTGGACGTTGGTGCGAATCAATGAGGTGGAAGGGTAGGTGCCTCATTTTAGCTGCATGCGAGATTCGCTTTTAAATCCTTACAAGATCTTCCAATCTTCTCGTGGTTGCAGCGAACACTTAGATGAAGATAGTCTGAGTAAAGTCTTTTTCGTATCGGAATAACAGTCACCTGCCGTTATTCTTAACATTTTAAGATTCAAAATGTTATTGTATCGTTACACTGTTGTATGTGGTTTATTTCATATATGACTATGTCACGATAGCCGTACAACCAACATATGAGTTGCCCAGTCGGCTGGGGCTGTAGAATACACCGACTGCTTCCATGCAGAGGGGTAAGACCTCCCCCAACGAGTGTCCTGGATATGACACTAAACAATCTGATGGTGAGGTCCCAGCAATACTGGAGCTTTGGGGAATGCGGAGTAGCCATTCATTGCCATCGCTCATAGGTCCACTCTGGCGCGGATTGGTTGCACCTGATAAGGGTCCTTACTATGGGTTAAATAGAAGTAAACCATGCTTCTTACACTATACTTATTTTTGCATTTAAACTGCGTATTTATGCTAAACTGAATTGTTTAAAATAGAACTGTTTTGACATTGGAACGGCGTACTAGTGCAGAACTGAATTGCACGAAATAGAACTGTTTTTGACGTCTAAACTGTGTAATTATGCTGAACTGAATTATCTGAAATAAAACTGTTTGACATTTAACTCTGTGTATTGCCTAGTCGGCTGGGGCTGTAGAAAACACTGACTGCTTTTCTGCAGAGGGGTAAGACCCCCCTCCTAACGAGTGTCCTGGATATGACACTAAAAAATCTGATGGTGAGGTTCCAGCAGTGCTGGATCTTTGGAGAATGCGGAGTACCCCTTTATTGCCATCGATACCAAGTCCACCCTGGCCCGGAGTGGTAGCACCTGATAGGGCCCTATATATGGGTTAAATGGAACTAAAATGAATTGTTTGAGTACACTGAATAGCTTGAAATAGAAATATTTTTGACAATTAAACCGTACTTACATTAGAACTGCGTGCTTATGCTCAACTGAATTATTTGAAATGGAACTGTTTTTCGACATTAAAACTGTATTTACAATTAACTGAATTGTTACATATAACTGCTTGACTTGTTAGAAATAAAAATGTTTTTGACAATTAAGCTGTATACTTATGCTAAACTGAATTGTTTTAAACAGAACAGATTATTTACATAAAAGTAGATTTGGCATTTAATAACCTACAAAGTTTGATATGCCATAAAACCCAACAAACCAAACCAAACCAAACCAACATATGAGGGATAATACATTTACTTTCTATGATTGGCAAAAAGCGGCAATTCAAGGAAGCTTGAAAAATTGAATACTGTCTGTGTGTATCTAAACTAAATACAGACATAAATAAACCAATAACAATTGAAGAAACCTTGTCCTGCTGAGATGCAAATAAATGGCGAAAGGCTATCGACGGCAAATCTCAGTCACGAGAAAAAGTAAAGATGTGGAACAAGTTTGAACATCGATGAACATATTGTGCCGAAAGAATTTTATACATTTCCATTTAGAGGGAATGTTGAAGAACTTGTATCCGTTTATATTTAGATGAGATTGGACAGTATTCCAAGGAACCAATGGTGTGGTCAATAGTAGATCATTGGATAACATCGTAATCGGTTTGTGCATTTTTTAGTTCAAAATGGACGTTAGGGAGTTGTAATACTTGTAGTTATTGCTTTGGTCCAAGTTACTTGTATAGCTAGTGGTTTAATGGTTAGAAAGCTAAATCAGCAAACCTACACAACAGCGATGGAATTTGTTGCAAAGTCATTTGGACTTGTGCCACATCGTAGCAAAGACGTGCGTAAATTACAACTTGAATAGCTATGTTAAATATTACCACGCACACGCATATATATATATATATATATATATATATATATATATATATATATATATATATATATATATATATATAAGAATACCAATGTATTTATGCCTCAGTTTTTTTATATATATTAATGAATACACACATAAACGTAAGTATAGATTTTTATATATATATATATATATATATATATATATATAGTAAGTTGGTCAACTGTAGCCTAGGTCGACTCGAAGGTTTCCTTGTCAATACGCACTTCGTCAAAGTTTACCAACTCCTTTCACTGGATTGTGCCACATACACTTGATCTGTAAATAAAAATGTTGTGTTAAACAAAAAGGCACCAAGTACAATATTTCAGTCATTGGAACGAGGATCAGATTTTTTTCGTATGGGCACTTTTATTGATACTACACATATGAAACACAAGTCCCCTTCGAAGTAATATCCTCCGGCTGCAATGGACTTTTTATACCGTTCCAAAACCTTCTGGAAGGCCCCATGGAAGTCCTATACCGTGAGCGTGTCAATGACCTTCGTCTCAGCCTCTTTCATCTCCTGAATTGTCTCATAAAGACAGCTTCTGAGCTTAGGGAATAACCAAAAGTCACAAGGAGCAAGGTCCGGACAGAAGGGAGGGTGACGAACTGTCTTGGTGCCCATCGTGGTCAAATAGTCTGTGACAAGGATGGGGTTGTGAACTGGTGCATTGTCCTGGTGGAAATGCCACTGACCCGATTTCAAGAGAGCTGGCCTCTTCCGACGGAATCTATACCTGTGATCCCTTAAAATCTAAACATAGTAATCCTAGCCCTATCCCTAAACCTTTGGCCAATCAATTCTGGTGTATTGAGTTCCTTACTCTTCCCACACCTCTCATCATCCCTCACAGACTCCCTGCCTTCTTTGAATCTCTTATGGCACTCAAAAACTGATGCTCGATTTATGCAAGATGGTTCAAAAGCAGTCTGAAGCATTCTGTACGTTTCTGTGGCATTTTTCCAAGTTCTAAGCAGAATTTTATTGCATATCGTTCTTCTAAATTGTCCTCAAGTCCAGATTGCATTTTTGAAATTCAGCAGCTGTGACAATCAGGCTTTAGTTGGGTGTATTACAATTCCTGCTGTAAATGTTCATTTGAACTTGAAATCATAAAAAGTGCTCAGACATCTCATAAGATGTATAGAAATAACATACTAAATTTTCAAGAACCTACATCAATTTTAAATGCCAGTACAAAAATGTCTGGAAACGTATTGAAGGTTCCCCGTATATATATATATATATATATATATATATATATATATATATATATATATATATATATATATATGAACAGGTTTAAACATTCATGTGGATACATTTATATCTAAACAGACGGAAATACACGCACACAATCACGCGCACATTCTCTCTCTCTCTCTCACACACACACACACACACATATATATATATACATTCATGTGGAAACGTTTGCACAAATGTCTTTTATGCATTTGTCAACACATAAACAAGCACACAAAGACACGCTGACACAGACAGACAGACACCCCCACACACTCATATATATATATATATATATATATATGCATGTATGTATATATATATATATAAACATTCATATATGCAAGCATATAAATACATAATAACGTTACATATAAACATTATTTTATATGTACTTACATATATACACATGTGTATGCGCGTTTTATAAATATATATCTGTGTGTGTGCGCATGTGTGTGTATTTGAGGTTGATTGTCTGCTGGGGGGGGGTTGGTATGTTTTCTGAGTCTATGCGTAAGTGTGTATACAAGATATGAGCCGTATATATTTTAATATTTATGTTTGTAGTCAGTCCTTTCTTTTGCTCACAGAAAGCTTCTTATTCGCATTTTGTAAACCACAGCCTACCATAATTTGACCCATAGCTTGAGGGAGGTTATTCATATGCATACATTTTATTAGGCTTTTAGCTCTATGAGAAAAGAATCTCAACCAATCTATCTATCTATCTTTATATAAAATATTCAGCAAGTTTGGAAGAACGGTATTTTTCCAAGAGAATGGTGTGTGGCTCATAGTTTTTGGATACTAAAAGAAAAGGCAGTCAAAACGTATCATAAATTTTCGTCCAATATCCCTCGTAAATGTAGAGGGGAAAT
The DNA here is from genome assembly GCA_963585895.1 of Sepioteuthis lessoniana. Classification (NCBI taxonomy): domain Eukaryota; kingdom Metazoa; phylum Mollusca; class Cephalopoda; order Myopsida; family Loliginidae; genus Sepioteuthis; species Sepioteuthis lessoniana. Next base: position 56,557,024 of record OY757911.1, on the reverse strand, counting down.
ATTTTTGGATTTCTTACTCGCCATATGACATACTTTCTCATGAGCAATCATTATATAAATACATCTGTCCAGAAGGCTGGGATAACAGGCTTCTCCGGATGTTTGGAACATTCACAAATGATATGGAACTCAATACTCTCAGCCAAAAGAGACAAAACAAAATTACATGTAATCTAGCTTGATCTTGACAATGTATACGGTTCAATCTGCAGCACTTAATCCGGATGGCCCTTGACTTTTTCAACTTCCTTAGCAAAAGGCTGGGGAAATCATAATGAAATACTTCAATTCAGGCTTCATGAAATTTACCGTTAAAGGGTATACCACCAAGTGGCAGGCTCTTGAGAACTGCATAATGATGGGATGTGTCATTTCTCCACTTTATTTCGTTCTGGCCATGGGATTTATATTACGAGGTGCAGCCAATACGTCGAAACAAGTGATGGCAAATGAACATCTGACTCTTTTTCCTTCTAAAGCTTTTATGGATGACATCACCATTCTCGTCCCGTCCAGAATCGTTACCGTTGGGTTACTAAAAAGGTACTATATGACATTTTTACATGGGTGAGAATGAAGGCTCAGCCAAAAAAAAAAAAAAAGCCGAAGCCTATTGTTAGTCGGAGAATCTGTCAGGGAGATCCATTTCAAATATGGAGGTGATACGATATCAACGGCCAGAAAGAAGCCAGTAATAAGTCTCAGAGGTCTTTATTCAATCCCACTGACTGAACATCATAGGGGTAGTACAGAGGTCCAGAAAAAACCTTAAAGGGTTTTAAATCAATTGACCAAACGTGTCCACCCGCAAAGATGAAGGCTTGTTGTTTCCAACGAGTTCTGCTACACCGTCTTTTGTGGTCCTTTCAGATGTATCAGATTGCGCTATCTCGCGTTGAGCGGATTCAACAGTATAGCAACAAATACCTGCGTGAGTAGTTGGAGTTCATCCTTGTTTTTCGAAAGTAGGTTTATGTACCTATTCTGGAAACCTAGAGTTCCCAAAATCTTCACTGGTAGAAGAATTCGAAATTTGGAAAGTACACCTTCATATGATGATGAAGAACTCAGCCAACAAGGTCATTCGGAAGACGTATCCAGTAATAAAATCAGGTACAAAGTGGTCTGCAGTTAACGTCGCCCAGAAGGCGGATTAAAGCATACAAATCAAAAATATCATAGGCGTCGTTCAAACCAATTGAGCTGAGCTGGGTAGCACAATAATATATATATATTATTCCGGCTAGTTTTGTTTAAAGACAATAGAGTTTCTTTATTATTTTTAATTTTATTTCTTCGAGTCTCCTTCTTATTAGTATTGTGTCAGGATCTATATGTTAATGGAAAAATAACAAGGAGACTTGAAAAAAAAACTGCGTTCCATCGTCTTTAACAAAACTTACTTAAATAATAACTTGCTGCCTAAATATACACTCTTTAATAGATATATATATATATAGTCACACATATACACTTATATTTGTATAAGTAAAACACGTGCGGGGGGGGTGTATGTATGTTAATGTACAACTAATAGAAACATTTACACATGTATATATGTATTTCTACATTATATGTATATATATATATATATATAGGTACTCAAATATTATATATATATATATATATATATATATATATATATAAGTGATGTAGAGTTTACTATATATTTACAAAGAGAAAATCCTTTCACTTAGAAAACCCTAAATTTCTTAAAAAAAGAAAATAATGCTGCAACTCAGTATACATAGTTTGCATAAACAGATGCCCAGACAACAAAGAGGTATACATTGACTATACTCAAGCGCTGAAAAGAAGAGTTTCTTTACATAAAAGCAGTATTAAATTACAGGATAGTATTTCTTCATGAAAATACATTCCTGTATGCAGCATTATAGAAGTTAAATTCATATATAGTAGACGTATTAGAACTGGTTACATCAAAGAAAAGACAAACAACTTCTTTCCCTGATTCAAGACAACATTAAACATAAACGGGCTTCACACACACATACGCACACACGCGCGTGCATACTCTCGTTCATAAACACATACACACAAACTAACACACAGACTACCTTAAGATATATTTCAGTGTTGAATCCCATGTGTTCTCACACACATTAAATTCATCCTATGAAAATAAAGTTTCTATTTTGAACATGGAGATTTACATTCATGTGTATATGTGTATACACAGAAACAAATAGATTGAGTGAGATATATATATATATATATATATATATATATATAGAGAGAGAGAGAGAGAGAGAGAGAGAGTGAGGAGAGAGAATGACAGTGAGAACGAGAGAGAGAGAGAGAGAGAGAGAGGATGAAGATTAGAGAGAGAGAGGGACGGAAGGAAACAACATTCTTGAAAATATATATGTATGTATTGTTTATTTGTACAAGGGTGTACCTGAATAAATACGAGTGTAGTCACTGGCATAAAGATAATATATACACACACAATTACACACATACGCACACACGCACAGTCTTCTTTGATATTGTTGCTAAAGTTTTAGAAAGATATAGAGTGCATCATATTTTTTTAGATGCAAAGACTGAGTAATTCGAATTAGATCTATCAAGATCTAATAAAAGAAATGGCTTTACGCTAAAAAAAAGGCAAGGAGACGATAAACTTGTGAAACTAAAACAAATCCAGACTATGCAGATCAACTAACGCTTCTTACAAATACACTTGCCCAAGCCCAATCATTTCTGTGTAGGCTGGAGGAGGCAACAGGGGCAATTTGCCTTCACGTGAAGTGAAATAAATAAGTGTGCATGTATTTAAATGAGAAGGAGCCATCAACACTCTTCACAACGGACGGCTAATTTAGTAGAAAAATTCAACAACCTCGTTTGCAATGTCACATTTACAAAAACTTATATGAATATACGCCTAGCGAAGACGTAATTGCTATCAATTGGTTATTGATCGTATGGGAATCTGATCTATCCAATAGAATAAAATTCGATTTCTTCCAAGTTGTGGCTATATCAATATAAATGTATGGATGCACCACTTGGACACTAAAACATGCATAGAAAAAAAGCTAGATAGGAAATGATCAAGATTGCTAAGAGATTATGACCAAACCCAGGAAGCAACACCCAACGAAAAAACAGCTGCACGGCTATTTACGTTCGTTTTGAAAAACAATACAAGTGCTACGAATAAGACATGCGGAGAAGCAATAACGAAATCATAATTGACATTCTTCTATGGATCCCAACACAAGCACGGACAGTGTTGGCTGAGAAGCAAGGCCTTATTTACTTCAAATCTGTAGACAGAGGATTAGGTTTGGAAGATCTGCCTGGAGTGATGGATGATAGGGATGGATGTTGAGAAATACTCAGGGAAATCCATGCTATCAATAAGACATTATATATATATATATATATATATATATATATATATATATATTTCTTTTTCATCCATAGACAGAGTATTTCGTAGTATCACAAATCTTCAATATATATATATATATATATATATATATATATATATATATGAATGAATGGATTATGAATTCTGAGACGTGTCTGTTTCTTATTTAACATCTCGAAATTACATTCAGATTCCGTATGAATACGGTAATTCTCACCGTAGCTACTGGTAAAACATTCGGTAGATTTGGGTCTATAACTTTATTATTCCCACTGTTTTACTTGAAAGAAAACTGGGATGGCATCCATACATAAACATACAAATATACACACATATGCACTTATATCCTCATGGCCGAGTTGGCTGCGACTGCAGAATACACCGAATGGATCTCTGCAGAGGTGTAATACATCCACAAATTGTGTCCTGGATATGACACTAAATAATCTGCTGGTGAGGCTCCAGTAATACTAGAGTTTTGGTGAATTCAGAGTACCCATCTATTGCAATCGCTCCCAGGTTCACTCTGCCCCAGAGTGGTAGCACCTGATAGGGTCTTATCTATAGGTTAAATAGAACTAAACATTGTACAAATACTAAACTGAATTGCTTAAAATAGAAGTATTTACATTTAACTGTATGGAAAAATGTACTTATGGTAAACTGAATTGTTTGAAATAGAACAGTTTATTCGTATAAAAATGGATGTGATATTAAATAACCTACAATGCGTGATATGCCATAAAACAAAACAATTCATATTCCCATCAACATCTTCAAACATCATAATTTAATAAGAATTTGAAGAAACCTAATTTTTTTCTTTAAATGGTTTATTAAACATATTTTTCATCTAGAATAGAAAGAGAATTACTCTCTAAACTTGATATATTTGCTTTTGGATGCGTGTGCCGGTGTAATTCTGTTATATATAAACAAAATATTTATATATTAAAGGTGCGAATACACTTGCCATGTCTCTGTTTAAGATATATATGCCTAGACTGTGATCGGAAATCATCGTCATAAATCTGTCTACCTTTCAAGTGTCCACAAACTTTACTGAAGCTGTTAAGTTGAATAATACTTCACTTGTTCTCGAGGTGAAAAGTGTTTTGAAAGCAAGTTACAATAGGTCGGAAAATTAGGAGCAAGAGACTCAATGGCCTTTTTATTCCATTTTTCACGTACGGTAAGTGGATGCACCTTAATGTCGCCTATATGTACTGCTTCAATCCAAATATTTAGAAGATCTGCCATGAATGTCGCGCGGAAGCAGCTCTCAAATGTCACTTTTGCACAAATCATGCTTTTGGCAAATCTCCACTAACAATTTCTTTTCTTTTCTACTCGAATATTTAGTCATTAATTGCACTCTTGGGTCTTTAGATTAACTTTACATACAATGCTTTCTAGGTTGATCATTACCATTATTGAGCAGAGACGTAGTTGCTAACGTTCTGGGCTGCAACATCTTAGTAAACCAGTTCGAAATCCAGTCACGCTATAAGGATTTGGCAAGGATATGATTCCCCTAATCTCACCAGTTATGAGTTAAATAGTACCACAACTGTTGAAAAATTATGACTCTTGAATTAAATAGCACATATGCCATTAAAAGAAATTGTTTCCATTATCATTTTCGTTAAATTCTATTTTCAATCTATTCGGTTTCTTAAATATTCTTAATTAGTATTATAACTGTTTCTATAGGATTCTAATTACTATGTTTGATGGTATACGTATGTAATTTTACGTTTTATTCAAATGGTTTTGATATTATTTACTGACACCAGTAAATGCGATTCTTTTTTATCCTTTCGGTTCTATTACAACTTTCTAATTTTGTATTCCTTCTAATTCTATCCAGTTTCTTGCTTTTATTTCTCTACTTTTCAAATATCTCAACTTTAACAGTTATGAATTTGTTGTTTGTATGCTCTCCTTAGACAGTCAAAAGGTTTATGTACTAAACTAACATATTCACCACAAGCATTGTACAACACAGAGTAAATATCTAAGTTGAGTAAATCTGGTTTCAATACAGATTTTCCTTCTTTGGTTGCCCTAAAACGCTAAATAACGCAGTCTTCCTTACTAATTATCAATACTTGAGAATATAGCAGATAGTTTGATGCCTTTTATGGATGAAATTGCCTTAAATGAAATGTAAAAAATGTCGTCCCGGATTCGAACTTGATTACCCATTCTATTCATTTCGACGATAATTCTTTTTTTTTTGTGAGAAGGTAAAAGCTCTTAGATTTAAATTATGTTCTTCATGGACGAAGAAAAATTTTACTCTTGAAAGCATCTTTCAAGAAACAATAATATTCCGGAAAAACTTTTTTCCGCAAAAGGAAACATTCATGTAGAATTTATTTTTCATTTTTCAAAAGGAAATAAATGAACCATTTTTTTTTTTACCATACTAAGATTATTATTTCTAATTTAAATACTTGTTTGAGTATTTTCAACAAATAAGTTGTTTTATCCGTAGTGCTTCAAAGAAGAGTTGTGAAATAATTACACAACGCTTTTGATTATTTAAGATTATCATTCCAAACAGTAACACGGTAATTTGATCAAATTGATAAACATAACTTTCCCTGTTTATCTGTCTGTCTTTTTGTCAGTGTCTCTCTGAACAGATATATATATATATATATATATATATATATATATATATATACATGCCCGAACAGAGTATCATTGAATATTAGTCATGATCTATTATGGAACCGTTCAGCTGTTAGACCTTGGAACTCAAACCCAAATTGCAACATGTCTTTAACCAACAATGAAATAAAAATATAACCGGCATATTGGCCTCGTAGGTAGAGTTTTCACCAGAAGACCAAAGTTCAATCCAAAGTCGAGTCATAAAAAAGATTTAAAATGGTACTTTATGCCACCTCACCTAATATTCGGCATTAAAAATTACGTATCAAGAGTTAAGTGGAGCAATCTAGGGAAATCCGTTGCACCCTTCCCTACTCCTCAGTGTAGTAGGATAATGAAAAGGGAGCTTTCAGGTCGCCCTCGACTACGGTCGCCTACTTATATATATATATATATATATAGCATAATTCTATATAAATTGGTTTTCGATTGCTATATATCTATATGATTTCTGCGACAGTATTTCAGCATCGAAAGTTTTGCTGATATATACGAGTTAATGTGATATAACTTGAGTAATAATCAGATCTTTAGAACTGTGACGTTGCATAAATAATTATCCCAGGGCAAGAGCCCATTTTATGTGCATATAACGTCGAGGGCAGTTTGGCACTTGACACTCCGAAAAATAAGTCCCAGTCAAGACTCGTATTTCGGGCATATGGTAAACCGACAAATAATGTGGAGGTTAATTTGGGGCTAGACTGATTTCAGGCGTTGTTGGGGGGGGGGCTAATTCACTTTCACATACACTAATAAGTCCTTCCTACCCACTCAGATAGCAGAAGAACGAACTTATAGATTAGAAAATATTAACTGTAGCCAATTATCCAAAATTCTCTTGTAGTGTTTTAAGGGGGCAATATGACGTTTAGCGAGAATTAATGAAAGCGATACGAGGCTGAAACAGATATGTGCAAAAGAAGTCAAATCGAATGAGAGAATAAAATGACTAAAAGATTTCAACACTCGAGTGCATTTAAAGTACAACATAATTTTAATAGGCGACGGCTAAACAAAAAATGATTAGATTTCAGAAGCAGTTCATTTTCCTTTCTCTTTTCTTTTTACAATATAACAAAATATTCTGCCATCAGGAAGGCATCAAACAGAAATCAGTCCTTTTTTTATTCTTTCTCTTTTCATTCCTTCTTTCTTTTTCTCTAACTTGGAAAAAGTGTCTAAGTTTCCAGACTGATGCTTGTAGTAGTGTTCATTCAATAAATATAATTATTGGCGAAATAGAATCTTTACAGTCTCTCTTTTTTTGAATACAAATAACTTTCCAATATTTAAGAATTGTGGAAGGAAAAAGGTTTAAGTTATACTTATCTTTGACGGTTTTCAATGTTCAGATATCTTTCTCTCTTTTTTACAGGTGAGTGACCTTCCTGGAGTCAGCGGATATCAGCGTGTTGCTCTCGCTGACATCTGTCCAAAACTAAAGATTCTTCCTTAATTTTCTCTAACGGGTAATTGCATTTTAGCACGAAGTGTCTGTGGGCCAATCATTCGACTTTTCCTCTTCTACTACCCCGTCAGGTGCCGCTACTCGATTGACCTAGACTTCTTTCGTTCAACAGACTACAGGTCACAGAATGCGGGTAGCTTCACTTTTTTCCCATACCATTTTAACGGTCAGTCTTAGTGCCTGTTGATTCAAATAAAAGAAGGGTAAGGGAATTGACCACTTCTTCTCTATCTCAGTAGCATACCACGTCACAGTACTTTATCAACTTCCTCTGTGCTAACGTTGTGTTTGACGTATTCACAGATTGGGGATGACACAATCTACCCCTAAATTATTTTTAAGGTTGGGATGTTTCGTTGAAACATGTTGCCTGATTGTCGGTAACACAAACACAAGAAAAATTTCATCATTAACCACTTAACAATTGACAATATATATTGCAACACAATGGAATAATAATAATAATAATAATAATAATAATAATAATAATAATAATAATAATAATAATAATAAATTGGGAGGGCATGACACAAAAAACATACCAACAACCACACGCCAAAGAAACCAAGCAATTTTGGACGAATATATGGCAACCGAATAAGCATAATGAAAGGGCTGAATGGATAAACGATATGACAAGAGAACTAGAACGACTCGACGGAGGCCCCAAAACGGAAATACACATCGAATTACTTAAAAGACACTAAAAAGGATATAAAACTGGAAAATGCCTGGACATGATGGAATACATGGATTCTGGTTCAAGAAATTCATCTTCATTAACGACAGACTAGCTCTTGAAATGAACAGATGCCAACAAGATGCACAAGTACCTGACTGGATGACCAAAGGAATGACTACATTGACCCAAAAGGACCCAAATAAAGGATCTCCTCAACACAATTATAGACCCATAACTTGTTTACCGATGATGTGGAAAATATTAATGGCGCAAATAAGGAAAGACATATACTACTCGCTAACGAGCAGCGGATTGTTCCCCGAGGAAAAGAAAGGATGCCGCAAAGGATAAAGAGGCACAGCAGAGTTAATCTACATAGATCAACACATTCTAAATGAAAGCAAGAACAGACGGAAAAATCTAGCTATGGCTTGTATAGACTATAAAAAGGCCTATGATATGGTTCCGCAAAGCTGGATAATAAACAGACTCAAAATGTACAAAATATCACACGAAACCATGAACTTCATCTAGAAAACCATGAAAAACTGGGGTGTTGAATTAGCAGCAGGAGGAAAAAGCTTGGCTGAAACAAAGATCCAAAGAGGGATTTTCCAAGGAGATGCATTATCACAACTACTTTTCATAATTGCCATGATGCAACTAAACCACATACTCAGAAAATGCACGGCCGGATACAAACTTAGCTGATCGCAAGAAAAGATCAATCACCTAATGTACATAGATGACATAAAACTATTTGCAAAAACTGAAAAAGAACTGAAAACCCTAAGACACGCAGTTACAATATACAGTCAAGACATATGAATGGAACTTGGCATTGTAAAATGCACTCTGCTCGTCATGAAAAGTGGCAAACGACATCTAACTGACGGAATAGAACAACGAAATCAAGACAAGATCAGAACGCTTGCAGAAAACGAGACCTAGAAATACTTAGGAATGTTGTACGCTGACAAAAATAAAATTCTAAAAGAATATCCCAGGAGAACGAGAAAACTACACCCAAGGAAAGATCTCCAGCATAAACCTTATCAAAGGAATGAATTCTTGGGCTGTACTCCTCGTTAGATTCTCGGGACCCTTTCTCAAGTGGACTATAGTGGAACTTAGACAAATGGACCAAAGAACTAGAAAACTAATGACCATGCACAAAGCATCACATCCCAAAGACGACGTTGACAGACTATATGTATCTAGAAAAGAGGGAGGAAGAGATCTTGCCAGCTTCGAAGACGGCGTTGACACATTCATACAACGTCTCGAAGACTACATAGAAAAACACGAAAGAGGACTGATTACGGCCATAAGAAACAATATAGACAACACGGTAGATAACAGAATGACAAAACCTAGAAAACAAAAATGGGAAGAAAAACAACTCCATGGGCATTTTAAACGTCTAATAAACAACATCTCACACGACAGAACCAGGACATGGCTAAGAAAAGGAAACTTTAAGAGAGAAACAGAATCTCTCCTAATGGGAGCACAAAACAGCGCCATAAGAACCAATCATATCAAGGCGGGGATGGATAAGACGCAAGGAAATAGCAAATGTAGACTCTGTGGTGCCAGAGATGAAACCATCAATCCCATAATAAACGAATGCTGCAAACTGGCTCAGAAAGAGTACAAGGCTAGACACGACTGGTGGGGCAAGGTGATCAACTTAGAAATGTACAAGAAATTTAAATTTGACCATGCCACCAAATGGTATATGTACAACCCAGCACCTCTCTTAGAAAATAACACACATAAATTCCAATGGGACTTTGATATACAAACGGGTCACTTAATCTCGGCCAGAAGACCAGACCTAATAACAATCAACAAAAAATGAAAATCTGCAAAATTGTCGTCTTTGCTGTCCCGGCTGACCACAGAATAAAACTGAAAGAATGTGAAAACAGAGATAAGTACCTTGACATTGCTAGAGAATTGAAAAAACTGTGGAACAAGAAGATGCCAATAATACCAATTGTGATTGGTGCTTTTGGCACGGTAACTAAAGGATTATCTAAGGGCCTGGAGGATTTGGAAGTTGGCGGCCGAGTGGAGACCATTCAAACAACAGCATTGTTGAAAACTGCCAGAATACTGAGAAGAGTCCTGGAGACTTGAGGAGACTTGCTGTCACCCAATCTCGAGTGAAAGACCATCACCTTACGCTGATATGAAAAACTCTAATGAGTAATAAATAATAATATATGCAACATCTGTATATATCTATATCTATATCTATATATCTATCTATCTATCTATATATATATATATATATATAATTTGTGTACCTTATTGTTTTAAAATAAACAAACAATCGAGTTATCTGGCAGTCTTTCCATAAAATTCCATTTTCGGAGAGTGAAGATTTTGCTGTAGAAGCTTTAGCTCTTAGAGAGTTTTCTTTTCCTATTCTCCTGGCTTCGGTATGGATATAGTTTATCTGTTCTAACTTTAAGACATTCTATCTTTATTGAGAATTTCCTTGACAACAAACATTAACTTTTGGTAATTAATCACTGATCATTTAGTTTTCTTGTTCTTCTTTTTGACTTGTCAATTAATGATATGCACTAATCTACGTGTATGGGAAGTGTATTCCTTCCAAGGATCAGATTTTAATTGCTTATTTAATCAAACCACAGGATAGTCAATAAATTTAGTCAATAAATCTGTTTTGAATTTTTATGAAAAGAAAATAGCATTTTCCTACATAAAAAAAAATGCATCCTACTCTACATAAGTTTTGCACCAGCGAATACCACATATTGTACGAGTCAAATCATTATCTATTTTACTCCATATATATCTTTCGTATTTAGTTTTTAGTAAATGATATTTCAACCTCATTTCAGTTTTATATATAATATTCACAGTATTTTCATTCCGTAATTAATATTCTATTTTCTCGCAATCAAAAAAAAGAAATATTAAAATTGATATTTTCGATAAACATCTTTAGAATAAGTTTTCTTTATTTTCCAATAAATTATCAATATTTCTCTTTTTCCTATTTGGAGACATACGGCAGATGAGAAAAAATGAAATATTGGAACATAAGTTTCAGAAAATGAAAGTGTTGAAAACTACGATTTATCATGGAGAAGTATATTAATCGATATACAGGAAATAGTCTATGTTTTCCACAATTATGAAATAAAGAGTCTCTCTTCTTGATCATTGCTGTCGTAGTAATAATTTATTTTAGTGAGGATTTCTCGCTACTTCGAATAAAAAATGACACGACATATAGTAATTTTATAATCATCCATATCTTGTTTTTTAAAACATCCACCAGAGTTTGTTAGATGTCATCATCATCATCATATCACGCTGGTAGCACGGATATCCCTGACCCTCTCTCGTCACTCCTCCCTATCGTTCATCGCCCTAGGTAGGTCTTCAGGACAACATCCCGTATCCTCACATAGCTGCTGAATGTATGTTCGTGCTGGTCGTCCTGCTTTTGCACGGCCATGTGTGGGGGTCCATAAGAGTACATCTCTTATGAGTTCGTCCCTGCATGTCTGGCTCGTCTAACTTGAATAGTTTTCGTGATAGGGGGCAGGTGGCCGTACAGTTGGTGTCTTGTGAGGTGTTGCCACAAGGACTTGTTTAAGATTGCACGTAGCAATCTTGTGTAATTGCCGTCTAGCTTCTTCTCCAGCCGTTTTGTTAGCGTCCATGTAGTGCAGCCACATAGCAGTATCGATGTGACCGCTGCCTGGAAGAAACTGCATTTCATTTTATCGGTTAGGTCTGATTTCCAAATAATCGATATCCTATTGATAGCTGTCCATGCTTTCGCTAACCTCGTTTCAATGTCCTTTTCGGTTGATTCGACGCTGCTTCCTAGGTAAGTGAATCTGTCTACTAGTTTAAGAGGGGTTCCTTCGAGAGTGGAGATGTCCCCCGTTTGATTATAGCACATATATTCCGTTTTGTGTGCATTAACATAGAGGCCTATGTTTGCTGCTGCTCGTTCCAAACTATGCAGTAGTGTTTCGGCTTGGTCAGGTGTATTTGCCAGTATCGCTATGTCATCGGCGTAGTCGGCGTCGGTAATTGTTGTTGCAGGGTACCTTCTGCTTCTTTTCTTCGTCAGTTCGAAGCCATTCTCTTTGATTTTGTCAATCGATGTTGTAAGTACGTAGTCTAGACAAATGATAAAGAGGTACCGGGCCAGCGTGTCCCCTTGTAGTACTCCTGCTACAATGTTGAAGTATTCTGTGTCTCCATCTGGTGATTGTACTTTTACTTTAGTGTTTCTATAGAGAATCGTTATTGCCGCTACGGTTTCTTTAGGTATGCCGTACGCTAGTAGGATTTGTTCCATCTTTCCTCTGTGAATGGAATCGAAAGCCTTGGTAAAGTCAACAAAAATTCATGTCGCTGGTAGGTTTTTTGCCCGTACACCTTCAAGGATTCTACGGATGGTTAATATTTGTGAGGTCGTGGATCTATTTTTTCGGAAGCAATTTTGGTTTTTTCTAAGTATGTTGTCGATTTCGGGTTCTATGCGGTTTCGTAGTAGGGCATTGTAGATTTTGGCTACTATGAATGTAAGTGTTATGCCTCGGTAGTTTTTGGCTAATCCGATCTCCCCCTTTTTAGGGAAGGGGAGTATGCATCCTTTCATCCATCTATCTATCGGATTTTGATTGTATACTGCGTTGCAGTGTCGGAGCAGTATTTCATCGAATTGTCTGGTCTTCCATACTTCCGGGGGAATTTCGTCCAGCCCTGCAGCTTTCCTATTTTTAATTTTTCTGAGAACCGAGTCGAGTTCTTCTTGTGTGAACGGTCCTAGTTTAATGTCTAATTGTTTGCTAATTATTCTGGTGATTGGTTCATGTCTTATTTTCGGTGGGTTTCCTAGTAAGTTTTCGAAGTGCTGTTTCCACAGTTTTATTTTTTCTTGTTGGTTTGCTGCTTTCAGTTTGGCTTTGGCTGTGTTCTTTCTTCTACTCACTTCGTTTATTGTTTGCCAGGCTATCCTAGATTGTCTATCTTCCACCGAGTCTCTAATCTTACCTATCTGATTTTGAATGTATTCTGTCTGTTCCTTTATATATACGCCTGCTAATTGATATTGTGCTGTTTTTAGTTTTAAGGCATTTGTGTGTGTTGGGTTTTTTCAATAGTTTTTGGAGGCTGTTTTCACTAGTGCACGTTTTTCTCTCACCGCTAAAGTTTCCCAAGGGACTCTATATTTAGTTTTGAGTTTTGTTGGAATGCATTTCGCTGCTGCCTCGAGGTGTGCATTGACGAAATTTTCATATTCGTCGTTTGGTGTACTTTTTTCATTCTTTTCTTGTAGTGTTTCGAATCTGTTTCTTAATTCTAATACGTATTTATCTCTTATGTCTCTGTTGTTCAATAGGGCCCAGTCATAGTGTTTGGTGGTCGCTGTTCGTTTGGCGTTTTTTCGTAGGCTTAACCGTATTTTCGCCGTGAATATTCGGTGATCGGTGGACACACCCTCAAAAGAGGAGTATGCCTCGCAATTAATTGCACTATTTTTCCATTTCTTGTTTATAAGGACGTAGTCTATCTGAGCTTTAATATTGTTTGCGTACGTGTATGTCCATAGTTGGCCTTCCCTTTTTTGGTAGTTTGTATTGAGGCATGCTAATCTATTTTCTATCATGAAATCTGTTAGATGTTGCCCAGTCCTATTTGACGTGTTGTGGAGGCTGTATTTGTTGTTTCTATTTTTCCCGATTTGGGCATTCATGTCTCCGCCAATGACTAACATGTTGTGTTTCAGGATGCTACGCACTAATGAGGATAACTCATCGTAGAAGGTGACTAGTTCATTTTCTTCACTAACATTGGTGGGGCTGTAGCATGAGATGATTGTTGCTCTGGGGTTGCCGTTAAAAGTAGCTGCCATCATTCTAGGTTGTATTTTCTCAACGCTATTTAGCGTTTTTAATGCTCTAGGTCCTATAAGTAATCTTACCCCTCCTACTGCGGCGTTGACAGAGTTTTTCCATGCGTATACAGTGACGAGCGACCAGCCATTGCCAGTTTCGTGATATTTGATATCTTCGGTGTGCGTGTATCTGTGTTCTTGTATGCATATTATGTCAATCTTATGTTCTTCGGCCGATGCGATTAGCTCTGGTAGTTGTCCTATTCTATTTAAGTTTCTTACGTTAAATGTAGCTATTTGTAGTGTTTGCTTGCATTTTAGTAGTTTTGATTGTTTGAGCTCTGTAGCTGATTCTTCGAACACTGAGGCCAGGGCTCCAACCTCAACAGGACGCTCCCCTTTTTTACTCATTTTTTTTTCTTTTTCCTTTCTCTTTTTTTTTGGGGGGGTGGCATTAAGTGTTTTAGGTTTTTATTTTTCTCCTAAACTACTGTTCAGCATTTTAAATTAATAGGACTTAAAGACATACTGACCAATATTGATAAGTCCTATTAATTTAAAATGCTGAATTTTACAAAATGTTATGCTGTATTTTTGTTTGTAAAATAATGCTTAAACTATGCGTTTTAAATGTAAAGACACGCTTACTCTACTATAAACCCAAATTGATTTTAAAGACTCTCTTTGTCCAAATGTCTGCGAACACGGCAAAATATTTTTGAATCTCTTCTATAATATAATTTAAAAATTCTTAAAGATCAAGATGAAGAAATCACCCTGCCAGACTTTCAATAAAGACTTGATAGATCCTATCATTAAGTTACGGAAAAAATATACATCCCGTTTGAATATTTTATTCTTTCACCAAGGAAAGTTTTTCTTATTTAAGCATCAGCTGAAAATAAAGGGATAATCGTTACTGAAAAACGCAAAATAAGAAAACTATTAACTTGTCCGCTTGCTTTTCATTTCATTGGCATTTGTTGAAAAAGTGTAAACCGAGATTTACCGATAAGTGAGTGTATTCTCGGAAGTCTGAATATATTACCAGACAGTAATGATACTTTGAATTTTATTGTGATAATTTCTGGACTCCTTTTCTCGTTCTTTGAACTTGGATTGTCAGCCTCTCCGGGTCTGCGACTTCCAACGGATCTAGAGCTTTCTTTACTTGACTTGATTTCCAAGCATATATATACAAATATTTACTTCCAGCTAATGCCCTTTAGAAATTCATGAATCCATCTCCCCACCACCAATCGATACAGAGTAGTACATATTTGATTATTTAGCCTTGGTGTTGCACCCAGATTATTTCATAATATTTTGTATGAATGGATTTTAATATTAGTGACGGACTACAGGAAACTGAACAGGATTTTTTTCTAAATTTTCGTTGCTTTCTCTTACTCTTAGATATCAAGCCTCTGAAATTAGGTGACCGGTTATTATACCTTGACAGCACTGTCTCCTCAACAGAAAGCGATGCCAACTAACGCATAATGTACATATGGACTATAATCGCCAAGTTTTCGATCCTATGGAAATCAGATCTCTCTAATAAAATGAAACCTGTGTTGAACATAGGTTTAATTTTCGGTGAAATGAATAAAATAGAATAAAATAAAATGATAAGAAAATACCATGTGATGTGTACGTACTTTTCAATGGAAGGGAAACTGAATTAATAGGCACGATTGTAAATTTTGAATTTAGAATTTTAATTTTAAATTTTGATTTTAATTTCAGATAAGTATTATTGTAACCTTACGTAAGGTTATTAAGGAATGTTGTACTTCCCTAAATTATTATTAAATCTGGAGTTTTAACTTGAAATGTATTTAGAATTTAAAAATTTAAAAAAAAATCAAATAACTATAATTCCAACCGGTAATAAAACCCCAAAACTGGAAGTGGGCGAAATGGGGAGAAAACTCTTCACACCTCTTCTATCCTCTCCCGCCCTTCCTTCCTGTGTGCGAAGGGGTATATATATATATATATATATATATATATATATATATATATATATATATATATATATATATATATATATTATAACAGTGTTGGTTGTCACTTCATCACTTCGTGGGTTTGAGTCGAACCAAGTACATAATAATATCGAGAGTGCTCAATATCAAGTATAGTCCTATTATATAATAATAATAATAATAATAATAATAAATAGATATATATTAGATATATATATATATATATATATATCTAATTCATGGAATTTAGACCGCCTGATGATTGTTGTTTTGTAAAAATAAAAACTACATTAAACCCAGGGGTCGCAGTCTAAATTTCATTATATATATATATATATATATATATATATATATATATATCCCTCACATATCTATATAGATACTATCTTACCCATGTGTATATATGTACACGCAGGGTACACTTATAATGATAAAAACCGATTTACACAGTCACACATACACACCTATATATTATTACATTTATATGCGTGCAATTAAAGAAAGAAGAGCTTATAGAGTCGTAAATATTATATATCTAAAAAAAATATTTTCAACTTTTGTAATGTAACATTAATTCAATTGTCTGTTTTGATGTAAAACCAGTGCATCATAAAAAAACTCTTTGTTATTTTCTTTTGACTAGTTATCATATCCTTTGATTGTCTTGTTTCTTTATTAAGATTAGTAATCTTGCCTTTTGCCTTTTACTTTAAGGGCCCTTGTCAGCAGTTTCTTCATTTTCATTCTCATTTGTTTGATCTTTCCCTTTGCTGTTTAAATGGTTTCCTGAATATCTTACAAAGATCTTTATCTATTTATTTGTACATTTGGAATGATTCCTATTTTGAATATAATTTCCAAAATCCTTCCTTTTTTTTTAATGATATAATGTTATAAATTTCTTTTCATTTCGAAAATGTTGTGAGATATTCACTCATTTTTTCCCCAAATGCACTCAATATTTCCTAGAGTAGTAAAATCATTTCTGTTGATTTTTATATTCTTTTGGTCTCCTGAACCGATGACTTTTCTTGATTTTGAATTCTATTCAAATATCTTTACGAAAAATTCTTATTCCTTGCTTATACTCAAGAGATTTTGCTTCTCTCCATCGTAAGTATTTAGTTGCTTTATGATCAAGCCATGCTGAAAGCACCGTTAACAATGTGCCCGTTCATTTCTTTAAAATCTAAGCAAAAGCTTGCAATATTAGTTAGTTAAGTTGGCCGACTGTAATCGAAGGTGATCCAAAAGCTTCATTTTCAATAACTACTTCACAGAAATGAGTAGAGGGTGCAACACTATTCCCTGGATTGCTTCACTTTACCTTGATCCGGACGTTATAATGCTGAGTGTCAAGCCAGGATGCATCTATTACCATTTTTTTATGTTTTATATGTTTCGACTCGGGATTGAACGGCGGTCTCCCGGGCCATTAGTTAACTCTCTAACTGTTATGCCAATAGACCGGTAATGTGAGTGTAATATAAACCTGATATAATATTAAATTATCTTGCCTTGTGTCACAGTTAACTAGAGAGTCGAGTTGACTATTGTCAGTGTGTTTGGTTTTCTCGGGAATACCTATACTTATGGAATTTCACTTGTAAATGTCTGTGATTTGAAATTGATCTGTGCTGTATCGTGATCAGAAAAAGTTAACACAGTGAAATAAATGTAATAGTTTATTAACTCAATTGTTACAGTCCGACTTGTATTATAAGTCTCGCGCAGTTGGTATTACGTCCGAAGTTGGTCTTACTTCTGACCGACGTTCAATCATGAAATGTTAGAAGCAAGAAAATATAAGAGGAAACTGTTAAACATTTTTACCCCAATAATATTGATTTTATTTCTTACCAACCAGGATATAACAAGAATGCGTAGATGCGCAATTTACAGTCTACAAAAGGTGTGTCACCCAACAGTCATCTTGTCTCATACTATAGTTCTTTTCGTGAAGAGTCAATTATTTGTTTGGGATGAGTTATATCCCTTAACATCACTTCTCAGCCTTTTGTTCATATCATTAGTTTGCAATTAATCTATGGAATCTATGCTTTATTTCTTTCCTTTTTGAAAAATTCCTTCTGCTGATTGAAAAGTTGATTGTTCGGTGATCATAATCAAAATCTGTTTTTGTGACTATTGAAACTGATCTTATGCTTTTTTGTATTGTTCCTGTTGTTTATTCAATATCTCTTTCAGTATGTCTAGTAATACCCCCATTATTGTGAGTTTTTGTTTATGTCATCCTCGTCGCCAAAAATTTGTTATATCCCAAAGCATTAAGAACAATAAATATTCAATCAGAATAAAGTAGGACTGTTTTGAATAAGCAATTTATTGACAACATATATTATTTTGTCAAGCAACCATCTTGTCTTATACTACACTTTTTTTATGAAGTTCCAATCATTCAATAGGAAAGATAACTACCCCTTATATATATATATATATATATATATATATATATATATATATATATATATATATATATATATATATATATATACTGCTGTTGTAGCGTATCAGTTAGTAGTCTGAATAATCACGTCTGATGAAAATGTTTTTTCTTTGTATATAAAAATTTAAACAGTAATTAAAAAAAGATAAAACGTCTTTAAAAAAGGTGCCATTTGGATTTAATATGAAATTCAATTATGTTACCTTGAAAGAATTATAAATTGACAAGAATTTACTTTGCAAGTAAATTTCCCCAATACCAAGTCGCCGTTACTTTGAAACGCAGCCACTTGTAAATGACACAATGAAAAATTCACAGTAAACAAGTCAAACAGTCAAGTCACGGTTAATTTAAAGAGCATTTCTTGAAGTCTAAACAAAACGCAATAAATAGGTGCTCTCAAAAGAGAGAGGTAGATATATACATCTATGATAGTAACCAAAGACATGTTGTTTAGATGACATTTTGAAGACTAATGCATATACAACACTATTCGTAGATTTTCCATCGCTTTTCTTATAATATATCCACTCCTACAAATCATAGATTCAAAAAATATTTTAAGCAAAAAAAAAAGGCCTTTGAAATCTTTCTAAAAATGCTTCCTTTTTTCCACAATTGTTTCTCTCCTGACGGTGAACTTACATCGAATATAGTTGAGATCCACCAAAATATAAATGACATAAATGCATACTCATATTTCTTTTTGATGATTTTATATATATATATATATATATATATATATATATATATATACATATATATATATATATATATATATATAGTAAAGTTGTTGTTGGCGACCATTGTCGGGGGTGATCAGAAGGCTCCCTTTTCAATAGATACTCCACTGTAGGGTGGAGCACTACTCTGGATTGCTCCACTTTAGCCTCGAAACTTACCTTATATTGCTGAGTGTTAAGCAAGAAGGTATCAAGTACCATTTCAGAAGTCTTTGGTATGACATGAACTGGGATTGAACAAAGGTCTCCCGGACCATTTGCAAACACTCTACCCACTAGGCCAATATATATATATATATATATATATATATATATATATGTGTGTGTGTGTGTGTGTGTGTGTGGTGTATATTGATGCAAACATAAGATGTTTTTGGCGTAATATTTTACAAGTAGTAGTTAAGCTTAGATAATTACTCCTGTAAATGATAAAAGTTGTTAGGAACGAAAATAATAGAATTATATTAAAATGTAAATACCTATATTTTACCATAAATTTCTGGTTAACCTTATTCATTGATATTAAAATCTTTTTTGACAAACGTACGAACGTGAACAGTAATTTGAATTTTGATAAATCTGCCGACATATATTCATTTACTTTCCAAAATAAAAAGGAACTGTGTAAATATATGTTATGTTCTGTATCCATCACGCATTCAGGCTTTGTTGGATGTTATCAAAGCTGTCTCCTTCTTCATGAGCGTATTGCTTATGAAATTTCGAACGCAATTACATATACAATTACTCGTATATTACACTAAATATCTATACAGCATACTGTCATATACACCAGAGGGTATACATTTATTTGCCTACCTAATAAGTGGAATCCGGCTTAATATATCTCTTGTCATTCTACTTTCTTTTGTCTTGAGATCACTTAAAATGTTGACAACTTATCTAATATACTTTTTTTTCATTCATATGTTCAGCCCCTGTCTGTTAGATGCCCCAAATCTAGTCTACCAACCGATTTACAGCGTGTCTAGGTGAGTAAGTAAGGTTCAACAACCATGTAATCATTGTCAATATTAGAAATACGACTCGGTTTGTCCCTCGCATCCTTTGCTACCACTTACCTCAGCGAGTCGTATCGCATATATCAGTCTGCAATCAACAGACTACATCAGTTGCAGGCGGTTTTCCAAATCTTATGGAAGAGCAATTGGGTTGAAATAGTTTTCTGCACAGTATATTATTGGATTTCAAAGGAATGGGGTTGACGGATGGAGATAGTAGGTTGGGTTTTGATGAGTTGGGAAATAGTATTGTAATGATATTGAATTGTTAGCATACGTTGACTGTCTGAGGTTCATAGCTTGCAGGGGAAATTGAAATATCATTTATCATAGGTCTTTGGTGTTAGTTTATCTGTTATGTCGGTTGTTGTGAACAAATTCATTCAAAGAGCATTGCTTGTATAAACACCTTGAAAAGATTAACCAGTGAACTCACCTGTCTGCATCAATTGAATCAGTTCTAGTGAATTTACCTGAAAACTTCTTCACTTAAAATAAAGAGTTTTTCTTAATCCATCAGACATTGGTAACTTACGATGATAATAAAAAAATCTTGAACAATAAAACGATTTATGTACTTATAATTACTGCCATACCTAGAACAGTCCAAAGGACTTAAACAACTTACATACTGTAAATTCTTTAAGGCATTTTTAACTGTATGAGAGAAGAATATAGAAATTTAAAAAATAAGGTCGATGCAAATACCTAAAACCACGCAGTAAAAGTTTGACGTAGACAGCTATTACGTGAGTCGAAAATAAGGAATAGGTTTCTTCATTTTGCGTCAACTCTAAATTTTCAACACTCTTTAAAGGAGAATAAATAAAGAAATAAGATGATTTAAAACGTGATGCAAAGAAATCGAGAGGAAAGAAAGTCCTACAAGTTTTTTAGATAGTTGAGATATTGGAAAAGAAACAACAAGCTCAATACTGAAAATACTCAACATTTGATATAATTTCAAAGAAAGAAAAAAAAAATTCTTGTTAAATGTAGCCAAGAACATAAAATTTTAAAAAGACACAGGAAGTTATTGTAACGAGATAAGCGATAGAATTGTTTCTACTCTCGTCGCAAGTCACGTCTTTTTGCCTGTTGTTAACATAGCACTTCGAAAGTTCAGTTAGGTTGGGTTGCAAAATACACCGATCACTTCTCTGAAGAGGGTTCAGAGCCCCCAATGAGTGTCCTGGATATGATATTAAGCAATCTGATGGTGAAGTTCCTGTAATGCTGGAGATTTGGGGAATGCAGAGTACCTCTTCATTGCTATCGCTCTCAGGTCTACACTAGCTGGAAGGGGTAGCACCTGGCATGACTCAAATAGAAATAAACTGCATACTCATGATAAACTGAATTGTTTGAAATAGAACTGATTTCGCCTTTGAAACAATACTTACGCTAAACTAAATGGCTTGAAATAGAAGTGTTTTTGACATTGAAAGTGTACTTATGCCGAACTAACTTGTTTGAAATAGAACTGTTTTCAAATTTAACTGTGTGTAAGCAAAAACTATGCATATACTAAACGGAATTGCTTGAAATAGAACTACTTATAAGTTTACAATTTATTTGGGATTAATAACCGACAATGGTTGATGTACCACAAAAGCAAATGAAACTAAACTCTCTCTCTCTCTCTCTCTCTCTCTCTCTCTCTCAACCGCAAAGTTTAGCTCTATACGCTTCATCCATGTGTCTTTCTTGATCTGGTTCTCTTCCAACTATGTCACTTTGGACTAGTCACTATATTGATATGATAACTCATGCATATTCACAAACAATAGTAACTCAAGAACTAGAACCTGCGAATTCGCACGATTCACATTACACGTGTCTACTTCAATGAATAGGCACGCGAAGCAGCGCGTTTATTTTGCTTCTAATAAGTGATACTCGTCAATGATATCGATTTTAGTCATAATAAAAATATTGAAACCATCTCTCATATGACGAACGATACATACAAAACATAGCAAATAAATGAACAATACTGTATCCTAAAAAAATATAATAAAATAATCTATGTGGTTGCGATCCACGTAGAAGACGAAGCCGTTCTGTAGAGGATATGTTATTTTCATTATTGGAGAAATGTTACATTGTAGATTTTACAATAGTAGCAAATCACAGAAAGAAATTGACGAAACTAATTAGCTACTCATATATATATATATATATATATATATATATATATATATATATATATATATATATCGATAGAGAACTGAAGTAATTACTAAAAAGGAAAATGATACGGCCATGTTTGCTGGTGCCGTAAAAAAAAAAAACGCTGATTGCACTCCAACAAAAGAATAAGACTCCATACAACTAGTTTCTTGGATATGACGCTTTACCATTTAATGATGAGCCTCGTGTATTAGAGCTTTAGAGAATGTGTAGCAATACTTCATTACTATTGCTACCAAGTCCACTCTCAGCCGGAGTGGTATTACCAGTCAGATTTGCATTAATATGCCAACTAGAACTATTCAATTCTTTTCTGTACGAGAAATAATTTCACGCCTTACATACATTCATACTTGCAAAGACAAAGACAGACAGACAGACAGACAGACAGACACACACACACACACACACACATATATATATATATATATATATAGATATTTATTATTTCAAGAAACAAACAATATTCGGTAACATAAGGATATTAAATTTATTTTCATTCGTTTAAGAGCATTGATATGAATCAAAGACTCTACAAAAATTTTTAACAGGACTTTCCTTCCTTTGACTATCCTTCCTATCTGGTTGTAATTTTTTTTTCCGATTGGATCTGATGAACTGCAGATAAAAATTATTTTACAGTCTTTGATTCATATCAAGGCTCTTAACAGGACGGAAATAAATTTATCCCAACGTGACCGAATTATCTCTCTCTCTCTCTCTCTCTCTCTCTCTCTCTCTCTCTCTCTCTCTTGCTACTGTATACAATCTGAGCATCGCACAATAAATGATTGTTGATTGTTGACAGAGAGTTCTTCTTGTTTCTGATTTGTCAACACCCAGACAAGTTTGTTCAAACAAATCATCCTGACTGTCCGATTAAGTTCCTGATGGATAGTATGATTCCCTATCTGTGGATATTTCAAACACAGCGAGGGCACAGAAAGGATTGATAAACAGACTATCTAGAATCACATTTGGTGGCGTTATCAACATAAGACCAAAATAAAAGTGCCGTGATAACTATAGTACCGTATTTGGCACCGTTACCAGCATAATACCAATTATCATTATCATTATTATTATATTTCGTACTGGAAAAGTTTTCGCGCACTGCAGTATTACATTAGACATTGGCATCGGAGTTGGTATGTGTGATTGCTAAACTGTTACAGTGGTGCCGTGCCTAAAACCATACTTATACATTTGATAAACAGTACAAAATTATAGTACTATATTTGGTGTCTTAGACACAGAATTCGACCCTGAAAATCCACGGCACAGCCAGACGCAGGAATCGAACCTGAAAACCCACGGTCAAGTGATAGAACACAATTTACTTCTGTGCAAGCATATTAAGCCTATTCTTTGGTACTGGAAATCGGATCAAACAATAGTGCTATAAAATATATAACTGTATTTCGTACAGCTGAAGACGGTCATTGCATATGGCTGAAAAAAAATTTACAATCGAATTACAAAATTAATTTTTTTCGCTTAATTCTATACAAACTTTTCGATCTGCACGTGAGTTTCGATGTATTCTTATTGCCGTTGGCATTGAGCACTATTTTGAATATTCTTTTTCCCCTTAGATAATTGTTTTACAGTCTAATCCTAAGACTCCTAGTTCTTTTAAAAATAATTTTACCCACAAACTATTCAGATGATTTATATTGAATAGAATTTTTACTATTATCATTACATAAAACCATTTAACTAAGTGCTAATAAATCAGTTCTAACTCATTTAAAATTAAATTTACCCCCAAACTATATGCTTCAAATCATTATATATATATATATATATATATATATATATATATATATATATATATATATATATAATGGTGTATGGTTGTCACTATCTCACTTAATGGATTTGTTGGGGATCAAATGGGGTATAATTTCGAGAAGCTCAGTATCTCTGATAGCGCAATTATAAAACAATGATTATATATATATATATATATATATATACTAGTTTTTATATAGATTTAATAGCATGGATGTTTATTAGTGATCCTCAGTTTCATGCCACCTTATTAAGACAATCATCAGGCTGAGAAAGAAATATATTGAGAAATCGAAAATTACAATCTGGTGAAAGTTCATGTTGAGAATTAAAGGACCCTTTTTCATGTTTGTATGTGTGTATGTTTTGTTAACTTTGTATAGGCGATTATTAGTGTGTGTGTGTGTGTGTGTGTGTGTGTGTGTGTGTGTGTGTGTGTGTGTGTGTGTGTGTGTGTTTGTTAAATGATACATGGTTCTCACGACAGGATTGAAGTTGTCTCCTAGATATGGTTGTGGCGAAGTGTAAGGAAGGTTCACAGTAGACTAGATTTGACCGAATAAATTTGTTTATGTATTCGTGGGTGTTGTGTTGATTTTAATTAAGGAACGAATTATCATCATTGCATTACGGAGAAAATAAATTTTGGATTCGTAAGCACAAAAGGCAAAAATATATGGTTGGACTGGAAGGTAAGATATATTATGTGGTATTATAAAATATCAGTATTTTATGTTATTTTGAGTTAGATTCCAATAAAATTAGTATTAGCTGTATATACTGTGTTAATGTTATATTGCTTATATGCTATGTTAATTCATAATAGTATGTTCGTAAGGAATATAATGTATTAAGTCATTGCAATAAATGTTTGTATTAGCTTTGTCATAAATGGTTTTATGGACTTATTAGCGCTCGCATATGCGATTATAACTAAGGTATGAATTATCATTATTGCATTATGACAAAAATAAACTTACATAAAAAAAACAAAAAAAAAAGAATTAACACGCCATAGCTAATACAAACACACGAAAACATTAAAAAGATATTTGGTAAAATCCTGTTTGGTGAGAAGCTTTGCTACACTTCACCACAACGACTTCAATCCTGCTGCGAGACAAATGTATCAACACACACACACACACACACACACACACACACACAGACGAACAATCTCCAATGCAAGGATAACACTCACGTACACACATACACACAAAAACGAAGCATATACATCTAAACTTAAGTAAGATTGGCGACTGTTGTCGAGGGCGACCAGAAGGATTCTTTTTTAAATAGCTACTACATCGAAGTTTAGGGGAGGGCGCTACATCTTCCCCTTCAGAGGTTCACATTACCCTTGATACGTACCTTATATTGCTGAGTGTTAACCAAGTAGGTATCAAGAGCCATTTTAAAGTGTTTGGTATGACTCGATCAGGGATTCAACCCAGGTATCCCGGAACATTGGTGAACACTCTACCCACTAGGCCAAAATAAATAACGATAACGAAATATATAAAAGAGTTTCGAAGATACTTTCGATTCATTGAATTCCACTTGAAACCCCTATGATCTGAATTCTGAATTTTTTTTATCTGATAGTGCTCGTCTTAGCAAGGATTAAAAAAAATCATTGCCCAACTGTTTCCTCTGAGAAATACGGTGGGATTCTTGCTTTTCCGCGTTGTGTCCCTGGTGTAATGGTTATCGTCGTAGGAAATGGACACGGCGACACGAGTTCAAATTTTGGACGAGACTGATTGCATTTCACATAGCACTAATACCCTTGGGAAAGGTATGAATCCAATTATTCTCCCTCCAGCTATGGGTAAATAGTAGGACAGAGTAGGTCTAGGAGAAGGAAAATTCTGAATTAAAACCTGTTAAACTCCGCTAAAAAAACTGACCTTGTGTCATATCCTACCCGAGCGGAGGGGTTGATAAATAGGATTAGGCCGATTTTAATCACAGTCAGCTCCTTATAAATTCGAACACGGGCTGCCGTGCGCATTTATTACGTCAATGACTATGGATCCAAGTAAGTTTTTGCGTGTGAGGGATCAATTTCATTACACATACACATACACACACACACACACACACACAAACACACACACACACACACATATATATATATATATATATATATATATATATATATATATA
Organism: Sepioteuthis lessoniana; assembly: GCA_963585895.1. NCBI lineage: Eukaryota > Metazoa > Mollusca > Cephalopoda > Myopsida > Loliginidae > Sepioteuthis > Sepioteuthis lessoniana. The sequence goes on along the minus strand of OY757911.1, from coordinate 56,530,505 downwards.
TATATATATATATATATATATATATATACGCATGTTAATGAGTAGGTGTGTGGGCTGTGTGAGAGTACGTTTATTGCTAAATACTTCATTAAAAAGAAAAAAAAGACCTACGTTCTTTTATGAACTCAATTCCTGAAATGAATGTCAGGAAAATATACAGTGCGAATCAAAAGTATTTTTCAAAAATATCTGCAAAATATACACATGCAATGCGATTAGATTGGATGCCATTTCCCAAGAAGTTTATCAGCGAATTTTACTCCACCCTGACAGAATTGTTGAACACAACTCAGGGGATCCAAGTATTCTTATATACATTTTTTTTTCCGAATTAAGCTTCTAGTAATACTTTTGGGGGAATCAAGTGAACATCCATTTGCAGATTATTAAAGTTCATTCATTTGCCCTACATTTATTGGCAAAAGTTTGTAATTTTTCTGCGACCGATTTTTAAAAAAAATGTAAATGATGTTTTAATACTTTATATGTAAAGATATATCAATCTCGTAAAATTATTAGAAATGACCATGAAAATATCTTCTGAACATGTAAAATGTAAATGCCATTCTAGAGCTTGATCAATTATCAGCGCGCTGCAGTTTTTATGAGGTGTTCTATAGCGCTTCCCTGTATCAGGATTTAATGAACAAAAAATCATACAAAACTGATGCTTAAAGTCAGGTTGACCAAAACTCAGGCAAAAGGACCTCATAAAAAATTGTGAGTTATGAATAACCCGTAAGAGAGTTGGCAATACGTGTCCAAAATTGAAAATGTGGAGGAAAAATTTCAGCAGGATATCACCAGAATTCGATTATAATTGCACGATTTGTCTTGCAGTTATAATTTGAGTTTGGTAGTTGAATCTATATTATATCACTTAAAGCATATTTTGCGTGTCCCATTTTAAAATGAATCGAAGATCTAACTATATTATCACAAATCAAAAATAATTTTACACATCGGGTAAGAAATTTAAAATAATGAACGTTCTTCATTTTTATTTCAAACTGCAGGTAACCGAGAAGACAAAATACTTGCAATTATTCTCCATTTTCAAGGTAAAACGCTCTAATAATACGTTTCAAGTTTTCGAACGGTAAGGCTTTACTTATAAAGTAAAATACGAGGTGCCTTTAATATATTTCCAGACTTTTTGTACAGACATTTAAAATTGTTGTAGACTCTTGAAAATAGAGTATGTTATTGCGATAAATCTTATCAGATAACTGGATAATTTTTATGATTTCAGGTGCAAAGGAACAGGTACAACAGGAATTGGAATACACCCTACTAAAGCCTGATTGTCACAGTGATTTTCAAAAATGCAATCTGGACGTGAGGACACTTCAGAAGGACGATATGCAATACAATTCTGTTTTAAACTTGGTAAAAATGCCACAAAAACTTATGGAATGCTTCAGACTGCTTTTCGACCATCTTGCATGAATTGAGCATCAGTTTTTGAATGGCATAAGAGATTCAAGGAAGGCAGGGAGTCAGTGAAGGATGATGAGAGGTGTAGGAGGAGTAAGGAAGTCAGATATAATAAAATATATATTTATTTATCATGTATATATATATATATATATATATATATATATATATATATATATATGATTTACCGATAAAACGTTTTGGAAATATTCAAATGCAGTGTCCCATGCATGAAAATGAAGATCAATTGTAACTGGTTCAACTACAAACTAAAAAAAATATGGTAACAAGTCACGATTTTACGTCCACTTTAACTTCCGAGTTTTGAAATTTTACTCTGTTTTATAATATTTCTCGTTGAACTCTGGCTCACACACACACACACACACACACACACACACACACACACACACACACACACACACACCTGTGTATATATATATATATATATATATATATATATATATATATATATATATATATATATATATTCAAACTCAATTCAGCTCAATTATGTACTTGTGTCAAATAAAAATTGGTAGATTTTTTTAAATAATTACGTTTATTTTAATCTTGAAATCTCATTTGTTTTACAACGAAAATGATATGTTTTTTAAACAGATTTTCTTTTTCTGTCAATACACAAAAAAAAAAAAAAAATGATTTCCAAAAATAGAAAATATTATCGAAAGTCATATTTTGATTAGAATTCAAATTACAATTGTATTAGGCTTCTGTCGTTGATTAATATCTGTAGAATGATAAAAAAATATTTCAAAAGTTGATACATCTTTGTTGTAAATATATGCTTTTCCGAATGATATCTTATTTATTCAGAATTTGAGGAAAATTATATAGAGCTCCACAAAACGGGCAATGCTTAGCAGTTAAAGAATCAGAACTATCTTAGATTTTTTCATCGTATAATATACTTTTCTGACTTTGTGTCTAAAGTAAACTAAAAGAAGTAAGTAGCATATTTCTTATATCATATTAAAGTTTTTTTTCTATTTTTACATGAAATAATTGATTGGTTTTATTCAGAGAATAAACCTTACTGACATATTCTAATCTAATACTGTTATCTTTACTTAATTTAAGAGTAGCGCTTAGGATAAGAGTAATCGTCGAAGAAAATAGAACCAATGATCTGAGTTCAAATTCTAGATGATTTTTTTTAGATTCACCGAGGAAAGACATAAATACGCCAGTTCCTCCTCGGGTATTAGTAAATAGTAGAGTTGTTTGTTTTGATTTTAATGGCATGTTAGTCTTTCTTGGGTTATTTAATGCCAAATCCATCCTCCTTGGATAACAGTAGTAGTACTATTTAACCCATAGCTGGAAGTATAAGGGGGTTCATTCCTTTCCAAAGAGTATTTGTCCGAAAATGAACATAATAGCACGATCGGAGTTCGATCCTAAGATTCCGCTGTCCAGCACTTTTACCATTACGCCACGAGGACAAACATGGTAAATAGTATAATATAATCCTTTATATGGCCTTGGTTCAAATAACACTCTAGAAAATAGAAACTATATAAAAATGATGCAATGTCTCAATCTTTCCGTGCCGGAGGAGCTGGATAGATACATACACTTATTTATTGTTCCTTAAAATGTAAACTACTTGTATTTCTATCCGGCTATATATATCATTTAAATCAAAATGGCACTTAGAGTATAGGTATTTATATCTTAACTATGAAATAAGTGGACGATAAAAATGCTAAATAAATATTATTAGCCTATACTGAGATATGTAAATGTAATAAAATATCTATTATTTATTATTCTTAAACGCTATATTGATTTGTAATATTAATCATAAAGCCAAAAAGCCACAAACGTACGAATATACGAGTACATATGCTCACAAGCACACAACCATTATCATTGTGTATAATGAAAGCCTCTGGCATCCAAATGTTTCAATTTCATAAGCAATGCTTGCTGAATTAGCGCCTTCTCGGTTTAATCGTTTCATTTAAGATGCGTTTAACTTGCTTAAAACATAATTAATTGATGTAATCTTATCAATTTGTTATGCGAAAACCTAATAATCGAAGGTCTGAGGCGAAAATCTCTGCATTCTATTTATATCTATATTGTTAACCAATTGTTTAGCACGTGAATATTTATTAAAAGTCTAGTTTAATCAAGCCGATCCTTTCCATAGATTCTCTTTCTAGATCCATATAAAATATTCTTTGAGGGTTTTATGGGGTGTAATGGTTGGCAAGCTTGACAAATGAATCATGAATACTGATTTCATGTCTCATTGGGTGCCCAAATATGTAGCATTGAGCCTCGAAGCTTTGTAAATTATTAAAGATATATTCTTGTGCATACGCTTGAATCGATGCATGTGATGATTAGTGAAACAATTAATAGAAAATAATAAATTCAACTTGAGATAATATGACATTGAAATCCGTGTCAGAGTTTAAAAAATGTTTTAATTTCTATATAAATCCATAATCAATAATTCTGCAACGGTGATTATATTTGTTCCATCAAGAAATCTTCAAACTAAAGAGAATTCTATTTCCAGCATGCCTACATCATTATTGATCAAAGCTGAACTTTAATTTAAGAAAACGCTTGAAACTAATTATAATCATAACCTTTGTTAATGATTTACATGTTACTTTTTTAAAAAAAATTCCCGTTGATTCGAATCAGCGTAGAGGAAGTCCCATGTGGATAAATGCAAAAAAATTAAATTATCACTATTAATAAATTCAAATTAAATATTACATTAAGACTTTATCCGGAAAAATGAAACACTTCTAAAATTAAACGAAATCATTAGATTTCATGCTGTAATATTTAAATAACTGCAGAACCCATTAGCAATTGCTAGAATTTCTGTCTATATTATCTTTATATGTCTATAATTGTTCCTTTTAATTATTGTTATTGTTCGTTTTTCGATGTATTTTAAAGAGATACTGTCATTAGTGAGTACACTCGAATTGTAAGATTAATAAAGTAATTTTTTTCAGAGAGTTATTTATTAAAAAGTTATGTTATGATTCCCCTTTAATGAAAGGTGTGAAATGACAATAATGGAAAACATCGTACGAGTAAGGACTCTGAAAATGAATGGTAAACACTTTTAGTTCCTTTTTTTTTATCCTAATGAGCAGGAAATATTTTATTTCAGTAGTGACTACGGATTTTTTATCATCCAGTGTATCAAGGATACCGTCTTCATCTTTTATTGTTATATTCACGACGCTTTGGCCGATGCATTCTTCGCTCATCAGGTGTTGCATATCGAATTGGGAACCGAGAGAGAACTTCGAACTGAAACTTTCATTTAATCCAGGGGTAGTTTGCTCTAATTCTGTTAACAATTACCGGACACAACTCATAAATAATTCAAAAGAAGTCCTTGATTATTACCTTTAGCCAGAATTGAACATTACAATATCCAGATGATTTCACTTTGAAACATTAAATCAAACGACTATATTCGTTACACCATATGACATGATGGACGAAATTTAAACCAACAAAAATATTTACTTACACAAACCTCCAATGTGGACAGGATGTAACACAGTCTATTTTTTAGGTAAGTACAGATAGTTTGATTTCTAAATTTTACTTCTCTTTCAGGAGTTACCAAACCAAGGATAAAGAACTCAGTCTGCCCAACGATTAAACAATATCTGGTGGGGGAAAGAAACAGATTCATACCTTTAATAGGAGTATTAGTGTGAAGTGAATTGCAAGGATTACGTTTATTGTGATGGTAATCGTCACAATTACTTCAAAATAATTCCGCATAGTACTGCATCGTACTACAAATTTATTAATTTTCATATTAAAAAAATGCTAGCATTTTAATACAAATCACTTCATGTATGCTTATTACATAACTTCCCCACACCTCTCTCTCTATATATATATACGTGGTGACGTTAATAAGTCTCCAGACTTTTTTGTACAGGCATTCAAAATTGTCGCAGACTCTTGAAAATTCAGTATGTTATTGGTATACATGTTATGAGAAGACTGACCAATTTTTATAATTTCAGCTTCAAATAAACACCTACAATAGGAATTGGAATACACTCTACTAAAGCCTGATTGTCACAGCTGGTGATTTTCAAAGATGCAATCTGGACGTGAGTACACTTTAAAAGAACGATTTGCAATAAAATTCTGTTTTAAAGTTGGAAAAAATGCCACAAAAATGTATGGAATGCTTCAGACTGCTTTTTGACCATCTTGTATGAATCGAGCGTCATTTTTTGAGTGGCATAAGAGATTCAAGGAAGGTAAGGAGTCTGTGAGGGATTATGAGAGGTGTGGGAGGAGTAAGGAAGTCAATACACCACAGTTGATTGGCCAAAGGGATAGCGTTATGGTTAGTGTTACAATACTGAGGTTTTAAGGGAGTTCAGAAAGAGATTCCGTCGAAAGAAGCCAGCACTCTTCAAATCGGGTCAGTGGTATTTCCACTAGGACAATGCACCAGTCAACAACTCCATCCTTGTGACAGACTATTTGACCAAGATGAGCTTCAAGACAGTTCCTCACCCTCCCTATTGTCCATACTTTGCTCCCTTTGACTTTTGGTTATTCCCTAAGCTTAGGGGCTGTCGTTATGAGACAATTGAAAGAGGCTGTGACGAAGGTCATTGACACGCTCACACAAGAGGACTTCGAAAGTTTTTGTAACGGTACGATGAATGCATCGAAGCCAGAGGAGATTACTTCGAAGGGGACTAGAGTCTCGTGTGTACTATCAATGAAAGTGCCCATACGAAAAAAGTCTGTAAACTCATTTAATGATCATCGTAAACACACACACACACACACACACACACACACACACACACATATATATATATATATATATATATATATATATATATATATATATATATATCAATAACAAAGACACCATGACTTACACAATGGCATTAGACCTCAAAATAAGTGATTTGGAACTCCAGTACAGCTATTGCATTGATTTTCAGAGTTATAAACTTAGGAAAGGTATGAAACCGGTATTTTTCTCAACTATCGGTTAAATATTTTAACTTCTGTATTCAAGGAATGGAGTAGGCATTAAATAACACACGAAGGTTTATATGCCAATAAACAAAAGTAGACATATATATATATATATATTATCCTTACAAACATTTGTAAGTTGGTATATTTAGGCAATACACCAAAAGATATTTGAGAAAAATATCGACATATATTCAACTGATTGTTTCACCTGAAATAGATGTTTGAATTTTAACAGATTCATCATCAACTTCCTTTTTTTTCCTATATTACATTACTCGTAGCATACTACTAAAAAGAGAATAATTGTCTTCGAGATTCAACGTACAGAATTTCAAAGCTGGCACAAGGTCTCAATTCGTAAATATAGGAAATCTCCTGATCATTTATATTTATGAACAAGGTCAGACAGGTGCAATAAGTTTTATATTTTATTCATACCATTTAATGTAAAGAGAATTTTCTAAACATAATATCAGAAGAGACAATAGATTGATCAGTAGCGATAATATATGGAAATAAATACAGACACAAGATCGTGGAAGAATAGGAAAACTACTTAGGTTAGATTTTGAGATACGAGGTAGTAAGCGCTTATGGTTAGAATACTTGGAAGGTAACTATATGTTAGGGTGCAGTTTATTCAGATTAAGTCCACCCCAGACCAACCACCCTATGTCATGCAATGACAGATGAACTACGCTGGCACGGGCCCATCTGGAAAAATACGTCCTAAAAATAAAAATGAATAAATAAATAAATAAAATAAGAGAATAGAAGAGAATGAAAAAGAATATGTGTGAAGAGATATGATGAGAGGTAGATCTGTCAATTTCAATCTTAACCCAAAAGTGAGATTAATATGTCAGTCTAAAAAGGAATTATTAGGAAAATAAAAAGCAATAATGGTCCCAAATTATCCAGACACTATATTCCGCAAGATAAATGGACGAGCTAAATATATATATTTTTGGAGATGAGAAATCAAGTTTTAATAAACATATAAAGACAACATTTTCGAAAGAAGGAAGGAAAATTAGAAAGTAAATAAAGAGAGAGTTTAGAAAAACCAAGCAATGCTAAAACGTTGCGCAATGAGAAAAAATTCAAAAAAAATGATTTGAATGTGTGGAAACGATAAGCCTCAACAAATGAACCTTTACAAGCGTTATGTCAAATATTTGAGACTGAATAGTCGGGGATTTATACTTTTCTTTTAAAAAGATAATAAATTAGAATGTTCATGGCAACTATTACGGAAGTGTTCACTGAATCTACGTTGGTAAATTTCAACAACCTGAATTTGTTGCTTTCACTAACTTGACGACTAAATATCTGTGTCTTATCAAACCCAATATAGTCAATAGGTGAAGAACGCTGATTGAAACCCCCTACAACGATGTCATTGTCCACCACATAAGTTACTGTCCCTCTGGGGCTCCTGTTTTTCCATTAAGTGATACTTTGTATATATATATATATATATATATATATATATATATGTGTGTGTGTGTGTGTGTGTGTGTGTGTGTGTCTCTCTGTGTGTACGTGCGTGCGTGCGTACCAATTTATTATGTAAGAAATAACCGATAAATAAGTAAATGTACCTGATGGGTTTTTAGTATGGTTGGGTTTTACATTTTTGAATATTTTTTTTACTACAATTTGACAGTCTTAAATGTAATGACAAGTGATTGAAAAACCTAACATCATTTCAAATGAATGCCTTTAATTCTACTCTGTCAATTTATGAAGCCATTTGCCATTCATATTTTATCGCATGCGAAAGAATGGAGTGTTTTTAGTATTCGGTTACATTAGGCACCACATCTATTGATGCAAAAAGCGTTTATGTGTTAGACAGTTCAGATTGCAAGGCGAACACTCTTGAATCTTTATCTTTTATCTGAATTCATCCATTTTCCTCTCCCACCATTCTCTCACTCTTTTTTTCTCAATTTTTTTCTCTTTCTGATTCGTTATTTGATTTTTAGTATGTTTTATATATGTATATAGTTGCTCAGGGACTCTGCGTTTTGCTTGTAAATAAGATTTAAGAAAAATGATCTTATTGCTAATATTTTGAACGGCTTATCAAAGTCATGATTGGTTTCAACTTATAACTAGCCATATCAAACGTCAAATATTTGTTATTTCATTTGTTAACTAATAACAAATGTAAAGAATGAATAATATCATTAATTCTCATGATACTAATTGATTTGTTTAACATTGTCTTTAAAAAGTAAAATTCATCCTTATTTATGTTTATTAAATGGCCCCTATTTATTTTACTTTCGACAAGTGGAGGAAATTAGATTCTTCTCTCTATCTATCTAACTATCTATCTTAATATACGCATGCATATGAGCATTTTCATGTTTGTATTCATGGCTAAATGATCTATTTATGTATCTTTGTTTATTGGATGGTTGCATTAACAATGAGGAAATAGCTTAACTGAAAATAAAATACCGTTAAATGTATTATTTTGAGCAAATACATGTTCTCGTCAAAGTCACAGTGGCGTGCCAGAGTGTTCACCAATATTCTGAGAGACCGGGTCGAGTTATACCAAAGACACAAAAATGGTACATGATGTTGCATTGATTAACGCTCAGCATTATAAGGTAAGGATCAAGGGTAAATTGGAGATATCCAAGGAATGGAGTAGAGCCCTCCCCTACACCACGATCTAGTAGCTATTGAACAGGGAACCTTCACGTCACCCTCGACTAAGGTCGCCAAATTTACTTAATTTTACTTCTGTATGTTCTCGTCAATATCACAGGGGAAATCTAGTGCAAATGTATTTTTTTTTTCAAAGATATGAAAAATCTACTTTTAATTATTTGCACGTGACATCAGTGCACAAAATATTTTCCTGTGGATTTTTGCTGTCGTTGGAACGACAGTTTCGTCTTGAAATTTCATGATTGCCAAGAACCCATTGAGAGGAAAATATTCACAAAATATGTCTTAAAGAGTTTTTGTCATTCCAAAACCGGCCAGTGGCCTCGGGGGTAGAGTGTTCACAAATGGCCCTGGACATCGGTGTTCAATCCCAGGTCGACTCAAAAAATGGTACTTGATGGCACCTTACTTATCATTTACCATTAGAAGATATGGAGAAATGGTAAAGTGGATCAATCTTAGGATACGAGTAGCGCCCTCTATTAGACCTCAGTGTTATAGCTAATGAAAAGGAAGACTCCGGGTTGCAGTCGACCGCGGTCATCAATTCTTATATATATATATATATACCGATTTATATTCATATATGTATATAAATATATACTCTCATGAATGCACACACACACACACATATATATATATGCCCTTAAAAATAGCGGTTTTAAGGAGGAGTTTAGGTATTTAGAAGTAAATATATCAAATGATATTAATAAAGAAAATAATAAGTATGCTCATAAAAATAAAAATTGAAAAAGAAAAATTATATGGTTTCACACACACCCTTTTGTAAACTAGCTAGTATAAATGTAGGTAAATATTTTTTGAAACTGATAGATTAACACTTTAAACAGGATAATATACTACATAAAATATTTAATAGAAAAAGGTTGAAAATTAGTTACTCCTGCATAAAAAATATTTCTCAAATAATAAGTAATCATAATAACGAGATAATTAAGGAATTTTAGAACCGAGCAAATAATAATAATAATAATAATAATAATAATAATAATCAACAAAACGAATGTAATTGCAAGTCTCGAAATTATTGTCCTCTGAATGGATTGTGTAATTTAGATAATGTAGTATATCAAGGAATTATTTACCCAAAAGAGGATATAAATGATAGGAAAACGTATATTGGGATATCGTCCCCTGAGTTTCAATGGTTCATATTAAAAAGATCAAATATTCTAAAGTCTTTCGATAGTAGATGCAATCTGTGTTTAGAAGAAAAAATACACATTTTGCTTTATCCAGAGCCGGAAAAATTATTAAATAAGAGAAGTGAATTAATAGTTAGGTGTAGACATAGGGCTAAATTTAAACTATAGATAATTAACTTAATTTTTTTTTTAAACATAGAATAAAACTGAGAATTAATGTAAATGAATAAATAAAATAAAATGTAAGATAGAAAACGTGAGAAAACATATCATATATACGTACAAATCATTATAAGTGTAACTGATTAATAGGTTCTAAATAGTTTTGATTTAAAAAAAAAAAATTAATTAAATCTTGAGTTTAATTTAATATTATTATTACTGTATCATAACATAAAGGTATTGAATAAAGTTAAACATCTATTTTAATATTAAATCTGTAGTTTAAGTCAAAATGTAATTAGAATTTAAAGATTAAAATCAAAATTATAAAAAAAAGAATTAAATAAATTTACTACAATTCTGACCGACAATAAAATTTAAAAAAACGGAAATGGGCTAAATGAGGAGATAACTCTTCACCCCTCTTCTATCCCCTCCCACATTTTCCTGTGTCTATTCTTATTTATTTTATCCACAGGATCTGAAGAAACCCTGTTAAATATTTTTCGTGTTTTTGAATTTTTCAAAAACGCCTAACAGGATGGAAATAACTTTATAATCCTAATGTGATCGGTTTGTTGTTTTTCTTAATGAGTATATATATATATATATATATATATATATATATATATATATGTATATATTTATTAATTTTCCAGCAATAATTGTGAAAATTAAAATAAAAATAAACATCCCAAAACTCAAGCTTTATCACTTACATTGCATCATTCAACCTTTATTCAATTTACACAAATTCTTATGAATCGCTCGTAAATCCTTCAACAATATACGGAATTGATATATATATATATATATATATATATATATATATATATATATATATATATATATATATTTAAATAAGATTTGAAGTTGAAAAGAATCACTGATATGTTATAAAAAGCAAAATTAGACAGAAAAAAATGCATATGAATGGATAAGAAAATTTCAATAATATTAGTCTATCTTCACCACCACGTTTCGATCTGTACTAGAAATACACCAAGAAATGAAATCATGAAAATTGAAGGTGGTATGTATATCAGGAGGAAATAAAAGATTTCAACTTATATGAACAACGATAGTTAAACAGATATCACTCTCTGTCTTCCAACTAAATACACTTATTCCATCAGCCCACAATATTCTCCTTTTCTTCAAGCTTTTTAGTATTTCTTTTTTTCTTCCTTTTTCTAATCTCTTCTTTTTCTCCCTCTTATTTCTTCTTCCTTTCCTTTCCTGCTAATACTGATTGGTTTTTAATAGACGCAGTGCTTTTTTCTACAAACTTTGCAAAAGTTTCCATTTCATGACGTAATCTATATTTCGAATATTTTTCTGTATCTTAAAACCATCATTTTAAATTCAAAGTTTCCACCCTGAAGATGACCTAAAATATTTTCTCTAGATATACCTTCCACCTTAAATTTACATAATTTTTGATCTTGGAACATGTGTATTACAAGTCGAAATCCGTTGATGAACATAGTCTAATATTAAATTCTCCTCATATATTTGTATAACAAGGCAATCTAAGTGGAAGGAGAGATTTAATGAGAAGTAATGTCGTCACTATAACTTTTCGGTTCTACTGAACAATCATCAGGACTATGAGGAGTGATATTAACAATGTTAAGTTAACGATGGGTGTTTAAAAGTGCAAAATACAAAAACCTGGGGGAAAAATTTGTATAATAAAAAAGGTGGCCCTTTAACTAATGAATCAGCGGTTGTTGTTTTAAATTACGTCATTGGACTTATCAGGAACATTGTATAGAATTTATGTTACGTTTGTTTGTCGAGAAAAATTTCGAGTCAAAAGGAAGAAAAAGAAAGACAAAAAGAAAAAATAGAAAGCATAAAAATTAAAATATATGTGGAAAATATTAATTAAAGATGGAATATATTATAGCTATTTAAAATGGATTTGCTCGAGTATTTAGGGAATTAAAAAGTGGGAGAGAAATGGCCTCGAAAATTCGTTTTAGATTTTTATTATGGATGTAAATGAGCATCTCGGCAGAATTGAAATAAAGTTGTGATTAGATTGAGAAATGTGTTGAAATAATGCATTGTTTAAGTTACCAATTCTTCTGTCTCTTTTGTGTTCTTTCAGGCGACATGAAGGTTTTGGGATGTTTCATCGATGTATTTAAGTTTACAATTCTTACATGGGATACAATAATCACCGGCGTCGGAAAATATGTGAACATATTTATATGTATTTTTCTATCGGGTTCTACTTTTTACAGTATACATCTTTCGGGCACGAGACATGGCTGCATATCGTAGATCTAAACATCGTATATTTACAATAGGAAGCAACAGAATCTGAACAAATTCCTTATCCAAACCAATATATGATAGAATTACGATTTTCCAATCTGGGGTTTAGAACGAAACTGTTGTAAACAAATCAAATACGTTAATTCTTTTTTTCTAATTCTTTAATCAGTAGGATTTTAAAATCCACCAGGAACCAAGCAGAAATAGTCTAAATATTATTCATCTTTGAGAATTCATATATTGCTTTAATCCACATATGGGGGAATTATAAATTTACTGTAAACCACTAAATATATTGAATAAGTTCCTTAAACCATAATAAATAATCCTCGCTTTAACATTTCCGACTCACAGACCACTACCTTACCAGACAGAGTAAATTCTCTTTAAAATATATGATTGAAAAAAAAAAATAACCTGTCATCACATCACTCCTAGAAAGAAATACGATAGATAAATAGTACTTCTAGAAATCTAAACACCTAAATGACAATATGTAAACCCTTTCAAAACAACAATTTAATGCCCCAAAATTTATATTCACATTAATTTTTATAGACTGTTTTTCCTGCTTAGTACAGCTCAATACGGCACCTTCATAAAGTAAAAAGAAAATATGACAAGATAAAGCATATACGATTATCAGAAATTTGAAAAGAAATATCATAGAAAGATATAAGGATGAAAATGATCATTTTCACTAAAGTAAATGTGAAAACAAACCTTCCAGAAACTATTAGTCTTGAAATGTAAAATAAAATAAACTCTTCTCGGGGATAGTCGGGATTATTAACAAATTAGTAAAAGTTATTTAATTATATATATATGCCGATTTTTCTTCGCACGCATGAGCACACACACACACACACACACACACACACACACACACACACACACACACACACACACACACACACACACACAACTTCAGGAGATATAAGGATGAAATCATAAGCGACGTACTTCTATGCACTGCTACACGTGGACACATTAGTGCTTGCTGATCAGCAAATACGTGGTGCATTCCATAAAGTTCCAGATTTTTTTGTACTCACATTTAGAATAGACGCAGATTCAGTATGTTATTGCTATACATCATATGAGATGACTGACTAATATTTATGATTCCAGGTTTAAATGAACAGCTACAGCGGGAACTGAAATACACCCTATGAAAGCGTGATTGTCACAGCTGGTGATTTTCAAAAATGCAATCTGGACGTGAGGACACTTTAAAAGAACGATATGCAATACAATTCTGTTTTAAACTTGGAAAAAATGCCACAGAAATGTATGGAATGCTTCAGACTGCTTTTGAACAATCTTATGTTAATCGAACATCAAATTTTGAGTGGCATACGAGATTCAAGGAAGGCAGGGAGTTTGTGAGGGATGATGAGAGGTGTTGGAGGAGTAAGGAAGTCAATACCCCAGAGTTGATTGATCAAAAGGTAAGGCTTCGGGTTAGGATTATCATGTTGAGGTTTTAAGGGAGTTCAGGAAGAGATTCCGTCGGAGGGGGCCAGCTCTCTTCAAATCGGGTCAGTGGCATTTCCACTAGGACAATGCACCAGTCCATAACTCCATCCTTGTCACAGACTATTTGACCAAGATGGGCATCAAGACAGTTCCTCAGCCTCCCTATAGTCCAGACCTTGCTCCCTGTAACTTTTGGTTATTCGCTAAGCTCAGAGGCTGTAATCATGAGACAATTAAGAAGATGAAAGAAGCTCTCACGAAGGTCATTGACACGCTCTCACAAGAGGACTTACATGGGGCTTTTCAGAAGTTTTTGGAACGGAACAACATTGCAATTGGAGGAGATTACTTCGTAGGGGACTTGAGTTTCATTTGTGTACTATCAATAAAAGTGCCCATACAAAAAAAGTTTGGAAAGTTATTTAATGATCCTCGTACAATAATCAGTTTTGTGTGGAAACCGGATACAGGCTAGAAGACATACAAGGAACGATATATAATAGAGACAGAAGAAGAGTCAAGGGATGCAGCGCTATTAAACGTCTAAAGAAAAAGCTAGATGGGAAGTGCAAAAGAATGCTGGAAGCTACATTGGCCTACTGGGTAGGGTATTCGCCAATGGTTCGGAAGACAGGGGTTCAATCCCCGGTCGAGTCATACCAAAGACTTAAAAATAGTACTTGATAACTCCTTGCTTAACACCCAGTATTATAAGCTACGTATCAAGGGTAAAGGGGAACCATCTAGGGAAAGGAGTAGCGTTCTCCCCTTCGGGTTGCCCTCGACTACTGTCACCACCTTTACTTTTTACACTGAACATTTCCTCGAAGGAACATCCCACGAAAAAGCACCTGTACGGTCACCTGCCTCCTATCTCTAAAACGATCCAAATAAGATGAAAAAGACATGCTAGACCTTGCTAGAGAAGCAAGGACGAACTCATAAGTGACGTTCTCCCTTAGAAACCTTCACATAGACGTCAGAGAGAGAGAGAGAAAGAGAGACAGACAGACAGACAGACAGAGAGAATCAGAGAAATCCGTGTTAGCCACGTAGTATGATGATTATAATGATGTATTGATGTATGTATGGGTGTACGTGTGTGTTAGAATTGAAATAGAGAAAAGTAAGACAAAAATATTTAAATATTATGAAAACATTTTAGGACAGGACGAGTCATCGAAAAAAGTTGACTATCTGTAACTTTTTTATGCTACAGTATTCAGGAAATAAACTAAGATAAAATCTAGAATTCTTTTTTTCCACAGCAAGGAAAACTCACATAAGGAAAAGCGCACAAACGTTATACCGGAGATATATAAGTCCGGTTAAACGGAGAGGGTAAATTCTATGTCAGTCAAACATGAACCATGCATATTATTTCTCTTATTTGACCCGGCTTGTTGCAGGATAACAGATTCAAATTAAGGATGGTATTTTATAAATAATAAAAGCGTAAAATCCTTGACATCATAGGATGCAGCATGGTGGATATGAAGGAAGCTGGATGCTTCCAGAAGTGAGTCGACAGCAAACTTCGCCTGACACTGGTCATGGGTCAACGGCAAGGATGAAATTGTTCAGTCAGGAAAATACTGCTACTCATTTATAAGGGTGATGTCTCTTGAGAAAACATAACGAATGATAGATTACAATGATTCAAATTCAAACAATATGTCACCCTTATGTGGTTTAACAAGGGGTGTTTTGGTGAGATTACAACATTTGGAAATTCTAACGTGTGAACATTAAATGCAATAAACAATCCACCCGAGCGTACAGCATCTACAGCCGATACGAATAGGACCATTATATGTGTACAAGAACATAGATAATACCATAGCGAGCCAGAATTAAAATACTGCGAATCCTATGATTGAATTGAGTCCCCATCTTCATGGTTAAGTCCACCAATGTGGCCGTTGGAGATGTAAAAAATAAATCTCATTCTTCTTACTCAGAAATCATGAAATAGCTTAAATAAAATCCAACTGACATTTAATGGCAAACTCTGCATAACAATAGTTTCCTGCTTCAGTTCCACTTTGGTTAGTGATAAAATACACATTACCACTTTCTATAATGAACAATCATGCTTTGTTAGACATATTTCTTATCACATCTCCCTGATCATCGGTGGAGACATGGATGCTCATATAGGAAAATGCGAAAAGAATACATGCTGTTTTCAAAACTTTCTAAACTGATACGGTGAATATCTAGCTGAGTTTTCTCTCGAAAGCAAACACATATGCCTAAACACAACATTAACAAAAAGGAAAACGAAAGACAAGACTATTGATTGATTCTCACTGAAAGAAATCTAAAGCTTATATGGTTTAAAACAAGAAAAGGTTAAAGATTCTAAACCTACTTTTCTTTTGAAGGAATATTTTCCAATTATGGAATTATCTTCGGAAAGGTTATCTTCTATTTACGCAGAAATGAAAAAAAAATTAGATCATCATCGAAAATTTATGAGTCGAGATGAAATTTTAAAAAATGGGTATACCTGGCCATATATGAAAATAAAAGAGAAGCCATCTGCTCTAATGGGATTATGCTAAAATGATAGATTGGGACGAATATTGATGTCTTAAAGAAGCAGGACAAATATTGAGCTTCACTATCCTGCTGAGTAGACGAAGAAGTGTGATGAATACGATATAGGAAGCAATAATAAAAAAATGTTTCATGAAAAAATCTGCAATATGTGCAAAGGTAAAACATTGTAAATCATAGTAATAAGTAGTATCTTATAGGTGGGTAAAGACATTAGGTTTACAAGGTCCAGAAATTCACTCTGAATTGACCAGTTGATCACATGGCGCAATGGATTTAAGCGTTTTGTTATGATTGCTTCCAAGTAAATCATATGCAACTTCAGTCCCAACTGCTGGTATATAACAATAAATACTTTCTATAGCTCCATGTTTGTACCAGGTCATATTTAATGGAATTCTTACTAATCTCCTCTGGTTATATAGTGGGTTCGGTTGGAAGTTCCGTGTGGACTCCAGAGTTCTACATGAAATACCTGAAGAAGGCCAATTGACGCATTGGCCGAAAATTTGTGAATATAACACTAAATACTCTAAGTGATAAAATTTATCAAGTTTTATCTCATAAATTTAGCCAAATATCACTTTTTAGTTGTTATTTGACAAGGATTGTAAAAATGTGAAGTTTTAATTTCAATTTACTACAATGGTTTTACGAAAAAATCTTGAATTTAAAAAATAAACTTTTTTTAGGATTGAAAATACATACATATTAAGTTTGATCATTTAAAATGACTCTTCTACGAAGATAAATACTGCGTTTCTTAATTCATAAAATGTTTACACGAATCGGACAAAAATGGGAGTAAAGATAAGATCAAGAGTCAGAAAAAATGAAGTTACTATTTCCCTAATACTGATCTGTTTAGATTAATTCAACACAGAAATAGAATTGTGATTACTGTTTTAATTTATTAATTATTGGTCGTGTATTTGTTTTATTCCAGTTTCCTTTTATTGCAAATTTTAAGAGGTTATTCAAGAACTCGTAAGTAACATTCAATGGTTGTGAAAAAAAAAAACATGAGTGATGTGATGAAAGTAAAAAAAAAAAAATAAAACCAAGTCGAACAGCCAATGAATAATTAACTGATGAATTATTCATCTAAGAAATTCAATGATTATAATACTCAGATTTATGGATCCATTATGTCTCCTTCTTTCTCTTTTAACGGCATGTCAGTCTGTTAAGGGTTATCTTATTTGTTGAGGTTAAAGAATTGTGTTCATTATACATTTTATTTAACATTCTTTGTGTTGCAAAGACTTAAAATTTGAAAGAGTTTCATGAAAAATTATTTAAAGCAAAGTAATAGAAATAGTTTCCGAAGTTTAATCCTTTATTATAACAAATATATTTTTAGTGAAGTTTTCCCAGTAGGTTACATCTAAAGATTACAGTTTGTTCTTGGTATCATATATTTTGTTCTACTAAAATAATTTTTTACTTTAACTTTTCAGATGCCATAACTTCCAAAAGTTAAAACCATTCGGAAAATATTTATTTCTCCTCCACAGGCATAATCCACAAATCTTATTGAAATGAACAACCCAAGGATTATTTTCACCATTTTGTTGGCAATTTCCTATCCCTTGAAATAAAATTCTGAGTGACTTCAATATCTTCATCTTTGATTATTATTAAAACGACAAGACATAAGAGAAGTTGACTACCGGCACTTGGTAATTTTTAGAGGAGTTGTCATCTATGAAAGACACTTGTCATTATAATTGTCAGTACAGGGGCAATTGATATATTTCCCATTAAGTCTTAATTGACTAAGAAATACATTTCATTCATATATATATATATATATATATATATATATATATATATATATATATATATATATATACACGAGGTGGATTCGATAAGTTTCCAGTCTGTGACCTGGATGGAGTTGTGGACTGGTGCATTGTCCTGGTGGAAATGCCACTGACCCGATTTGAAGAGTGCTGGCCCCCTCCGATGGATTCTCTTCCTGAACTCATTTAAAACCTCAACATAGTAACCCTAACCCTAAACTTTTGGCAAATCAATTCTGGTGTATTGACTTCCTTACTCCCCCCACACCTCTCATCATCCCTCAGAGACTCCCTGCCTTCCTTGAATCTCTTATGGTACTCAACAACTGATACTCGATTCATGTAAGATGGTTCAAAAGCAGCATGAAGCATTCCATACGTATCTATGGCATTTTTTCCAAGTTTAAAACAGAATTTTATTGCATATCGTTCTTTTAAAGTGTCAGATAGCATTTTTGATAATCACCAGCTGTGACAATCAGGCTTTAGTAGGGTGTATTCCAATTCATGTTGTAGCTGTTTATTTGACCCTGAAACCATGAAAATTGGTCAGTCATACAATATGATGTATAGTAATAACCTACTGAATTTTCAAAAGTCTACAATACATCTAAATGCCCAAATGAAAAAAGTCTGGAAACTAATCGTGTATATATATATATATATATATATATATATATTGTTACAAACCGGCTTTCAGTGGGACTGCGATAACTGGCATGTAACGAGAATAATAAAAAAATATATATATAAAATTGCCAGAATGTCACAAGGTTCGATAAAAAAGGGTGAACTATGGGAAGGTAATTTCTCCACTCGAAGACTCTCGGTAAATCACAGCGGAATAAGCGACAAGTACTCACAAAACCAACATAACACAATTTGAAGATTTAATAACAAAATTTATTACAACATTAACAACTTAATTAGGGAAAAATAAGAATAAAAACAAGGCTTTAAGAACAAAAGGGGATGGAAAACTAACGTTACTATGTATATATGAAGTCCGAGACGAATCACAACTCAAACAGATTTGCAAGGTAGGCACATAGAGGCAAAAGAAATTTGAAACTTACTGAGGGTTTAGGACTTGTTAATAATCTCTTTTCTTTCGTTCTTTTTTCTTTCGTTCCTTTTTTCTTTCGTACTTTTTTTTTCTTGAAGAACCTTGAACTTAAGTGCCACGAGGAGTTGTTTCTGCTGTCTTTTTCTTAGTCACATTTCGGGTGTATTGGAACGGAGCTCTTGATGGATGTTGACGCCTCGAAGTCAAGACCGCTACTGCTACTGTCCTTTGCCAGTGCCGAAAAGGGTCTCTCACTGACTCTTAGAGCTGGACATGTCGCTGGTAAGGTCACCCAAAGTTCACTCCAAGAGCTAAAGGCTCGCTGAGATGGGTAAATAGTGGAAAGGGGTTAACTTGCAATTCCATTTCTTACCGTCTTCTATTTTTTCTATTCTCTTAACTCTTTTAGCCTCGTGAACTACCGAGGAAATCATGCGTGATGAGAAAGGGTATGCTTTGCGCCTCTCCTTCCCAACTTTATTTTTCGTCTCGGAATAATAAGGACAAATAAAACATATTTGTAATGTACATAAAAAAATATGTATTTCTCCTATATTCTACCCCACGTAACAATATATATATATATATATATATATATATATATATATGCCAACACCTCAGCAAAAGCAGGATGTGTCACTAAGTCAATTTTTCGTTTGAATTCAGTTTCACGTCTGGTTGCCTAAACAAGGCTAAATAAACCAGTCTGCCCTACATTTTACAGGTTTCGAACTCGAGTCACCGAGTCCATTTCCTACGATCAGAATAATTACATTTCGTGCATACATAAACGTTTAATTATACATCATACACCTCATACTTTTAGAAATATACTATTACAAATAGTGGTATCAGTGAAGAGTATTTAGAACAGAAAATAAGGTTCAAGATCATCCACGGTATCTTGATATATTTCTCATTATGTCTTAGTTGATTAAAAGTGCTTCAAATGTATTCTAATATAAATACGATATATGTACTGATCAATGTATTTGAGCACAAAAATATACAATTTATATGGTCAGAAAATTTTTGAAATATACTTATATGAAATTATGTAAAACTACGAACATCTCGCTCACTTACGGGAATGAATTAAAGCGTGCATTGAAGTGCACATACGCGCATAGACATCTTTTCACTAGTAAATGAAATATGACAGATGGTATGGTATTTTTCTTCTCTCGACTAGAAAAGATAACTTTTTAATCAGAGCTAATAAAACGTTTCAAAAATTGTTATCTGACAGGTAATAATTTACCAGCGACAGGCACATTTATGGCTTTTATGTAGACGTTTCTTTTTATTTTATTTTTTCTCTTTTTACAACAGGTTAAATTACAGCAGCAAGAGTAAAAACAACAAAACAGGTCTGGATATTAAAAGGGAAACCACACATCCAATTATGCTGTTGCTCGAAAAATCAGAGACGCCATCAGAGATTGCTTCTGTCTTTTCCAGTATTTTATCAAAATAGTCACGGACTTTTATTCATAATTCTTGTAATTTTATTCATTTTCTGTATTGTATTTTGATAAAAGCCATCTTCTTTTATGAAATGTAAAATGAAGTAAATAATATAAAATTTAGATTAAAGAGTTAGAATATGACAAATAAAGAGCAAAATAGAGTAAAAGAAGACGAATGCGCTTGCTTATTTCAGTCGTTTGTCATGGTATCAATTGATACAAAACATTCTCCAAACATGACACTTTGATTTGGAATCTATACTTACATCAATGTCTAAATGTGCTTGATATGTTACAGTTCTATTTCTATATGAGATTTATTTCTCTGAGTCTCAGCGTAGTAAGGCATATTTATAAAAAATATTGTTTTGAATGTTGATGGTTACACTAAAACAAGACCTGTGCACGTCATGCATATGAGATTGCTAGCAAGATAGATATATACTTTTTTCCGTTCAGCATTATTCGCTATTAAAATAAAATCTTTGTTCGTTGTTTAATGGCATATCAACCATCTTGTGTTATTTAATGCCAAGCCCATCCTTCTTGAAGGACGGTAGTGGTACTATTTAATCCTTCGCTCATTAAGGAGGATGAAACCATTCGCAGGGGTATTTGTTGTGAAAGTGAACGTAATAGCGCTATTAGAGCTCGAACACGTTTACTAAGAATCCGTAGTTCAGTGCTTTAAACGTTACCCCACGAGGACTGAAGGTCAGTCGTCATGATAAAAACTAGGCTTTCAGTGTGCGGAATATGACACTAAACAGTGAATTCCCGGTCCTGTATTTTGATTAATGTAAAATTCTCCTTTCATTACTCACAGGTCATTTATGACGTGGAGCTGTAGTACTACTCAGGATCAAGTCTATGGCTCAAATAGAGCTGTTAAATCATTCATTAAGTGTTTAAAACATTTTTGCAACCTTTAGCTGTATTCCTAATTGTTCATATTAAGTAAGGTTACTCGATAAATACAATTAGCAAGGATAAATAGCAATAATTAAGACCATTTAACTGTGTGTAAACAAATGATTAATATTAGAATTAATTATAACTTTTGGGTTGCAAAGAAGCAAAACTTGAAACTATTTAACAGTCTTCAAGCAAATGATTAATATTGAATAGCATTATTAACGTTTACAATTAATATTTGAAACCGTTTAACTCTATTCAGACAACTTGTTTAAAGTTGTTATCAACAAGCTATACACTCAGAAATTATATATATATATATATATATATATATATATATATATATATATATATATATATATATATATATATATATATATATATATATATATATATGTGTGTGTGTGTGTGTGTATGTGTGGGTGTGTGTGTGTTATGCAGTACGTGTTATCTTACTTGAATTTCATATATGTTATGTCATTTATAATATAATTTTTCATATATATATATATGATACCAGACATTGGCATAATGGTTAGAGTGTTCGCCAATGGCCTGGGAGACCTGGGTTCAATCCTACGTCAAGTCATACCAAAGACTCAAAAAATGGTACTTGATGATACCTTGCTTAACACTCAGCATTATAAGGTAAGGATCAAGGGTAAAGTGGAGAAATCCAGGGAAAGGAGTAGCGCCCTCCCCTACGCCTCGGTGTAGTAACTATCGAAAAGGAGCCTTCGGGTCACCCTCGACTACGGTCGGCAACTTTACTTTTTACTTATATATATAGGAATTCCTGGTACATGCAAATTTAAAAAAGACAGATTGTAAAATGGGATATTTACAACATGAAAAAAAATTATTGAAATCACAAAGGCCCTTTAATCTGAGATTTGTCAAGTGATAGCCTTCGGATGTAGTTTAAAGCAATGTAAATAAGATTAAGTAAAAGACAGGAGAAAATGAAAAATGATTGCGAGACAAAAGAGAGGGAGAGAAAAGAAAAAATTAAAACAACCATAAATCAAGCACAAGATATCTCCTAATAAATTTACAGAGTGCTTAAGGTTCTGCTTGCATAAAAAAAGACCTATTAAATAAAATATAAATGACCTCTAGGACAATGTGAGGTTGTTTAGACCTAGCCCTATACAAGACAACAAAACACTCATCGCTGTAATTAACCACACAACGATTTAAGGCATTGAAATGCTCACATATGACAGAATCGAGCAATTTTGAATGTTCCGATGTTGTGTGGCTACGGATATATCTCTTGGAAAATTGTTTTACTCTAATTTTAAGGCGTTTGGAAGTGAGCCTTATATACGTGGCATTATAGTGACATTGAAATTTATTAATTAAATTGCTTTGTTGGAAGATAGGGAGCACATTTTTATGAATAGAGTGAAATGCAGCACAGGTAGTAAGGATGTTTCGAATCATAGCCGCATTAAAATTGCGTGTAACAAAGGAAGAAACCTTATCGGCAATCAGCTGGTTTGGAGATCCAATCCAAGGAAGTCTAACATAAACTGGGCATTTAGATGAGCCAAGTGGCCTGTTGTTATTCCTAAACTTATAAACATTTTTGTTAATGGTGCCAACAATGACTTCCTCAGGATACCCATTACGCTAAATTTTTAATATGTTCAAATTAGCTTTTAATCTTGTTATCCGAACAAAACTTAAGGGCTCTGAATGTGAGACACTTGATCGGGTAAACCTGTCTTGACTAAGGAGCAAAATGCTGTGTAGCTTAAGTTAATATCCCTCAGAAATAGAGGGAGTTTTATGTGTAAACTGCTTTTCTTACCGTCTATAATGCTTTCTGCATGTCCTCCAGTGGTTTGATCGCAGTTTTAGAGTTGATTTCTCATATCATGGTCAAATATCCAGTCAATTTGATATGCTATACAATGGATTCAAAAAGATTTCAAGCTCATATCCAAAAATTATATCAAAGTTGCATAAGAAAATTATACTGCAGGCGCTTTTTAAAAATAACAGCATATGGAATATTATAAAAGATTGATCTAGTATCTCAGATGCACACTGATTTCTATGTTGAACGTCGTCTTTTTTTTAAGAAAAGATTTTTATAAGACCACAACACATTATAAACTTTTCAAAATACTATAGATCTCAATCATTCTTAAACAGATTTTTAAAAAAATCAGTTATTCGACAAAAAGGTAATTTTCTGTTATTAATATCATAGCACTATGGACGTTTTGATCTAAACAACGAGTTCTCCCTTTTTAGTGATTTCAAAACAATGGATATTTTTTACGTTAAACGTCAATTTTTCTTTCTTGTTACACTGTGGAATATCCTCACGTCCAACTAGTTGCAATAAGTATTGCAATAAATACATAAATAACTGGAAGGCCACTAACAAAAATATAATGTTAGAAGGTTCTTAAATTTTCCGTTTCATTTAAAAATATAAAACCTAAAATAATTCAGTACGTAGAACTTTTCTTAGTGACTGCCTTGATGATGGTTCTATGCAAAAACCGAAACGTAACGTTGCCCATTATTTCAACGATAAATAGAATGTTCCTCTCAGCGCCTTTCCTTTTATATTCGTACATTTACGCCTGTGCGTGCGCGTGCGCTCTCTCCCTCTCTCTCTCTCTCTCTCTCACACACACACACACACACACACTAATGCACAAGAATGAGTCAAAAGTTTTGCAATATCTAAGCAAATGTAGATAAAATTCGCGTATATGCAGTTCAAGACATATAAGGTAGTCGCTAAGGTTTGTAGTCTAAAGGAAGTTGTTGCGCAAACACATTCTACATTAGAAAATTAGGACTTATGTTTGACAAGTTTAAATAGCCATTACGCCGCACAAACAATATATAGAGGTTTTGAAAAATAAGTATACTGTTCTATTATTAATAGTTATCTTCTTTTTATAAAATCGTTTTCATACGGATGGTTGACTGAGCATAGGTCATTATTTATCATATGAACAACCCACCTCACACATTTCTTCATAATGATACCATTGATTTTATTTGGTATTCCAAGATTACGCCTTATATCATCCATTTTGATGGTATTTGTTTGGGATACGTACCCCTGAATCCTGAAATAATAATCTTAAAATGTATCAAGTTTTTTATTGTCTTTCTTTAAACTCGAAGTTTATAGAATATGTTTGACTATTACGGTATTTGAAATTCAAAATATATCGGATTTCCTAGGTAGAAGATCCATTGTTAAAATGGATAACTTTCTATGTTAATTGGAAGATGATTTACTATCATTTAGAAACTATTTAGAAACTATTTATTAATAGATGTTTGTTTGAACATATCTTGCATGCATATACATCTGAATAAACGCAAGAATGAATACAAACACATCTGTTAATATGCGTTCGTCTAAACACCAGTTTTTGTGTAGAAAAACATCTGAAAATACGCGAATATTTAAAGATTATTATCACACCACATGAAGCTATTTCTTGAAATATTGTGTCATCATTTGGTACTTAATGTTTTCAAATTAGCTCTCTTTATTTTTTTCACAACCAATTCAAAATATAACCTGTGCATAAAATACATTTCAATGTGGTTATATATTCTTTTTCTGGATATATCTTTAAGAGCATTGAAGGCCTGTCAGTTCTCCAGCAAAATGCTTGACCTCAACGAAAAGTTGATGACTTGACTTTCACTATTGTCATTTATTTAGCTTTGGTTAGTTATAGCTCAATGCCGGACACCTAAAGAGGTTCTAACTCACAACTTAGGGCTTGTAGTCAAGTATGCTAACTATTACACCAAGCGAGAGGTCCTTCTTCTAGTATATATAAGTCTCAACAATAAAAACTAAAAGTTTCAAAAATCTTTTCAAAATGTGACTTGTCAACTTCCGACACAGTTGCTTGATCCCGTTTGTATATCTATCAAAAATGTAAATTTGGCATACACTGGTGCTAATATCTAAACGTTAAACATTTTGCATGTAACCAATCAAATCCAATGTTTAAGACATTTATAAAATGGAAGAGGAAGTACAAAAAATAAGCCAGTCAAGTATATTTATCTCGATTGTTAACATGTTCATGTAACTTCTTTTCAGAAAAGCAGCATTTTCCTAGACATAGACCAATTTTTATTCATTAATATTAAGGATACAAGTAGAGGCAAACTTATTAGTAGTCGTATTGACTGCAGCAGCAGGAGTACTAACTTTATTGTTGCCAAAGAAAATCGTCTAATTTTTAATTATTCAATGCAGGTGTGCGACTACAGAGCGAAGTTCTTAAACAAATACAATTACTGAAGTGCTTTAAAATTTAATCAAGAGGAATTATAAGTTTGTGGTGGCTCATTAGATGCATTTATTCATTGTATCTGTTCAGAGGCAGAAAATAAGTTCATTGTGTTCCATTTCCCTGTGTTATCTATCTTTACTTATTGATTGGTCTGTTTCCAATGATAACGATCACTCCAGTTAGTTATTAATGTATCTATTTAGCAATGTATATATTAAAAAAATTAGATATTGTCTCTTTATCTTTATTTCTTTTTTTTTGCGTATGCATTCTTAACTTAAAACAAAAGAAGATCAGTGGTTTGGCCTGTTAGGTTCTCGTCAAAAAAAAAAAAAATTGATCGCAAAAATGTTCACACTTTTACACAAAAAAAATCCTGCATACACAATTGTTTACAATTAAATGTTTAAAGCCTTCATTCAAACTACTAATCTTATACTATCATTTGCGTCTTGATGAACATCTCTCTCTCTCTCTATCTCTCTCTCTCTCTCTCTCACTCTCTCTCTCTCCATATATATATATATATATATAGTCATCCACAGACGGTTTGATTGTATCAAAACTCATCAGTGCGGCTAGACAGGCGAGACGCTCCAAGCCAGAGTCGACCCCTGCCTAACTTTACATCTGGCAGAGGACATACCCGTAGGCCACCCCTGCGCCGGAATTAACGCATACATATCAAATCTCGTTTGTTTTCATTTTGCGCTATCAGATTATTATCAAACTTTGAAAAAAGCATTTTCACCTGAATATCAGTATTCTTTTGTGGTACATTTTTTTATGTTCTTCATAAATGTAACATCGAATTGTATGCATTGAAAAAAAATTTATTAGATTCAAGATTCCTGGAAAAATTGAACATTGGCATCATCTATTTAAAGCATCTAGTGTATAATGTATAATTTATGATACGATGCTAACATGTGCGTAGGAAAGTCATGGACTGATATTGAAAGGTTTTCGAACGTGAAAAAAATATGATCTGTCTGATTTAATAAAACGGAATTATTCCAAGCTGTGACTCTTGGAGAAAACCTAGATGGGAACTATGCAAGAATTATCCGTGTTGTTTGAACAAATTCAGAAAGCAACTCGCCACAAAAACAGTTGTGCACCTACACCTCTCCCATCTCAAAAACAACCCACGGAAGAATCACAATATTTTCTGGTAAATGCTACATAGACAGAAACAAGCTCATCAACGACCATCACTCAAATACATTAAAAAGTGCGATAGTTGGTATGGAAAGATGGTCTGAGAGAGAGAGAGAGAGAGAGAGAGAGAGAGAGAGAGAGAGAGGAGAGTGGGAGGAGAGAGGGAGATAAATCGATCTTATATTAAGTGAATCCTTACAATCGGCACGACTTATATATATATATATATATATATATATATATATATATATATATATATATTGATAGATAGATAATCATACAGGTACCAGGATCTGACATGACAAACAATTTTTGGATCTGATCGGATGAATCTCCTCTAACGGCTCGTTTCTACTTGCAAGGACCAAACTGGAGCGTTGCGAAATTAGTGACCACATCGCCTGCCAGACCACGGAATGCTCAGGAACCAGGATCCCGTCCTGAAGCATTTTGGGTCATCAATCCGAACCTACAGGTGGCCACGTGTGGTGTATGTGTGTGGAGGGTTCTTTCCTTCAGCAGATTTGCAGTGAGTGTATTCTATAGCCCAAGCCGAAAAGTCGGTCTCTACAAGGATACGGTTGCAAACTTTTTAAATACGGAACCCTCTTTACGTTTTGAATTTAGTTGGAAAGAAAAGTCGAAATCGGAAAACCAAAGGAGCTTGGTGACTGTTATATTCTCGTCTTTGAGTTATCAGATCAAGATGTTCTTATAAAGTGAATGTCCCCTCATATAGTGTTTTCTCGAGTCATGATAGGAAGCTTGAACTACTGTTTTGGTTATTTTGAGAATATCTTTTACGCTATCCCTTGTATATACCTTGCTATATTATATTTCATTAATTAAGCAATTTCATAATTTTTTGTAGGAACAAGAAGAAATTACTTCCTGTCATCTTCTTCTTCTTCTTCTTCTTCTTCTTTTTCTTCGTATTATTATTATTATTATTATTATTATTACTTTTGGGGGAGTTTTTACATAGGAGTTCGCTGATGTATTCTATAAGAAAATAGGGTTACTTTATAAAGGAATGATACCAGATTGCAAACAGATTTTTTTAATCTCCAGCAGCTCAAACAGAGACACATTGAAAAAGTTCAACATTTCATTCAAAAGGCAGTGTAAAACAAAGTAAGCTTCTTCTAGCAACCCCGGACACAGAATAGTTATTACACATGACTAGCCGAAGCAGCAAACACCATCGACCGTCCTTGTATTACCGGGGGTTGGCTGAAAAGACTATGCCCCCCCCAACCAAGACTAAAAACCTTGCCCAAATTTGCTCCTTGGCAAGGTCTGAACAGACTTCTATTTCCAGAAATGGACAAACTTACAGTGTCTATATTCGCATTTGTTTCTCGTGACATTTATCAAACTATTTTTTATTTCTAATTTCTTACAATGTAAGGATGGCTTTGGCATTATATAATTCTTGAAAAATGACGAGCCATTGAACAAAGAAACTAGATAAAACTATATATCCATCGATATAGTTCTTTTCAAATCTATCTATCTATCTATCTATCTATCTATCGTTGAGTTCTTTAACTTACAGATATGTTTCTTTAATTCGTGCGATTTTAATATGTATGGGAATTTTTTCTTGAAAATTAATGTGTAATGCCAAGCTCACGCGTGTTGATGTTTTTTTTTTTAATTGTAGAAATGGGTGATTATTAAATTAACGGGAAGTAACAATAGTAACATTTTACCAATCGCCAAATAACTGTAATAGTTTTCATGATGTATATGGCAAAATAGGTCATAAAGTTGGTTTCTTTTCAGCCCAGCCAGCTGGTGGGGAGGGCTGTAGGATACACCGACTGCATCTCTCAAGAGGGATAAGACCTCCAATAAGTATCCTGAATATGCCATAAAACAATCTGCTGGTGAGGCTCCAGTCCTTGAACTTTAGGAAAGGGGGAGTACCCCTTCATTGCCATTGTTTTTCGGTTCTCTCTGACCTGGAGTGGTAGCTCCCGATGGGGAAGCGTTAAATAAAATTGTTGCTATCTATATATTTTTTGAAAAAAAACTTTGCTTTGAAATATTTCAGTCAAAGGTTCAGTATAATTTAATGGTTGTTCTAAGTAAATAAGTAAATTGTCGACTGTAGTCGAGGACTAACCGAAAGCTCCCTTTTCAATAGCTACTACAACGAGGTGCAGGGGGGTGCTACTCTTTTCCCTGGATTACTATACTTTACCCTTGAAATGTACCATATAATGCTGAGTGTTAAGCAAGGAGGTATCATGTACCACTTTTGAGTCTTTTGTATGCCTCGAACTGAGATTGAATCCCGATCTCCCGGGCAACTGGTAAATACTTTACCACTCAGCCAATAATTCCTCTTTTTCTCTATGTTCAGTTGGCTGGAGCTATAGGAGACACCGACATCATCTCTGCAGATGGGTTAAACTCCCCCAAACGAGTATCCTTGTATGACTATAAACATTTAATAAGGAGGCTCCAGTCCTGGTGCTTTGAGGAATGTTTAGTACCCCTCATTAGCCAATCCTCCCAGGTTAACTCTGATATGGATTTGAAGCACCTGATACGGTTCTACCAATGGATCAAATAAAACTGTTTGACATTTACACTGTGTTCAAACAAATGGTTTTCGTTAGAAATAGAACTGTTTGATCATTGAAATGTGTGCGAACAAATGACTCTCTAATTCAATTGTTAGTGATACAACGCAATAATTGGAACCATTTAACAATCTGCAAAAGAATGAGTAATTTTGTTTAGAATTATAAGTAGCAATTCTTGAAAGTCTTTAACCGTGTGCCTAAATTGAAATTTTGGTATTACATCACAATACTTGGAACCATATGACTGTGTGAAAATGAATGAATCATGTTGAATAGAACAATTAGAATCAAATAGCAATACTTCACTGTCTGCAAACAAATAAATAGTGTTAATTAGAATTATTAGTGTTAGAAATAAAAAACTGAAACCGTTTAAACTGTGCTTAAACAATAGCATAACATGAGTGCAAACAAATTAACAAATCATATGTGTATATCCATTTAAGTGTGTGGAAACAAATGACTGATGTTCTGAACTGTAAACATGGTTTGTTTCCATTTAAAAAAAAAATGGATTACGTCTTCCTAATAGCTTAACTTCACAGAGAGGTTCTAAGTACTTATAGAATGAGTAGAATTGTCTGCATCGTACGTTGATTTACGAGAGAGTGGGTGAGTATTGGGAACCTGAAAGACAACCTTTTTCAGTAAAGAGGACTACAAGACATTGTGGGAACATGATAAATACTGCCGAAAGAACAATCTGACACCGATCTCTAAATATTATTCAAAGACACTCCATGGATGTCCGTGTTAAAAAAAATGTGCTCAACTGTGCAAAAATGGTCTCCAAACTTTGGGTCTCTATAAGTAAAAAAAATTGCACTAGTCATGATTAGTTTGTGAAATGATAACATTTCCTATTCTAACAACAGAGATCAGTATTTATGTCTATGTAAATTCCTGAATTTGCATGGTAGGCAGCTTACCTATGTTTGGAAAAAAAAACAATAAATTTTTTATCTTCTGTTTTAGCATTGTGCGTCGTTTTTAAGCAATGGCTGGGGACACCGAATTTTAATCATACTAAAGATTAAAAAATCATACTTGATAAAGTGGAGCGATCCAGGAAAAGAAGTTGCGCCCTCCCTTAATCCTTGGTGTTGTAGTTATTGAAAAGGGAACCTTCGGGAAACCGTCGATTACGGTCGCTAACTTTCATTTATTTTACTTTATTTCTTCCCCAGTTCCTCCTTTTGTCAAAGTAAGCTTAGCAAATGTATATAAAAAAAATCAAAAGTATAATAGATCAAGTGTATAATAAATCAACGTAGTTGATTTTTAAAAATCCCGCGATGATAATAGATAGTTGAATTCACTGTTTCAGAAATACATATTGCATCCATTATTAAAGATGATAAAATTCTATATAATCAACATTTTTATGGTCAAGTGACAGCACGGGCTCCTTTAACTTTCTTTCCTCATCCTTCCCTATAGATCATCACTCTTGGTAAGTCCTCATAACAGCACCAGCGTCCACAGAGCAGGTGTGTCCTCGTCCTAAAATCCATCAAAGACCGGTATTTAAGACTTTGTACTTGCTTTTTCCAACAGTTCATTTCATGTTTTGCGTGCCTTTCTTATACCGCTTAAGAAATGTTGGATAACTGGAAGTACAGTTCCTATTTTGTAGGGTGCTGCTCCGAGGACCAGTTCAAATCAACACTCAGTGTTCTTGTGCAGTTCTCATCCTGCTTTTTTCTTCAAGCGTTTCTTTTGAAATTGTGCAACTATACAATAGTACTGACACGGCCACAGCATGGAATATTTCCAGTTTTATTTCATTAGATTGTAAAATGAGTTAAGCTTGTCCTTTGAATTTCATTATATGTAAGAATTTCTTTAAAATTAAATCTATATTATTTTTTGTGAAAGACTTGTATTTTTTTCACGAAAAGAAACTTAATTTTTCAAAACATTTTTCTGTTGATTTAACCAATTAATTCTTGTTATGGTTAGGACAACAATAGTACTCTCACAGACATCAAGTGCCAATGTATGGCGCAGAAAACTGGCCTCATTGGTGTTGAAAAATACATGAGTGATGAAACTTTTGATTTCATGAATAAAAGCATCAGTTTCGTCGCCAAAAGCGCCATTGATCTCGAAGTTAATCGATTTAAAGATGTAGCGATCTGTGAGGTCTGTATATTTCACACTCTTTGGATTTTTTGCTTCCTTGTACCAGCGCCAGGGTTCGTGAAAGACATCAAAAGATGGAATGGGGCAAATATATGCATGTATGTAACGTTCTGTAGCCATAGAATAGATAAGTAATAATGATAATATCTCACCTATGGTTTTAGGGTAATACACAGCTTATCATTTTGAAAATATGCTGTACAATCTAAAAAGATAGAAAATCTACTGGATGTGTTATTAACAGTCGCTATTTATAGACAATATCATATTTTTTTTAACTGTATAAATAAAAGGCAATTCTGCGTAAATGCTGGAATGCATTTAAGTATAGGCATATTTTATAGAATTAAACATAATACAATTGAACGTTTTTATTCCAATACTACTGCAGCCTTCTCGAGAAAGCATATAGAGAGGGATTGACTGTAAGAGGTATCGAAGCGGATTTTTCACGTGTTTTGGTTGCATACAAAAATCATAACCCTATTAGTTCGCAGCTGTACCTAAATGGTTAGATTTCTTTTACTTTAGACTATCTTTTCTTTCGTTAGCGGAAGCCAAAATTCGTGGGCTAACTTAGTAAGGTCGTTTCGGCAGCAATTAAGAATGGACTACTACTACTGTGTTTTTTTTGGTGTAGTTTTGCTTCTATAACTATTATCAAGTTACCGCTACAACTACAATAGTGCTGATTTTATTAATTAAGCGTTACCGCTATATTGTTCCTACAACCACTACTCATACTAATATATTGTTCCCACCCCTAACAACAATTTCTACTAAAATAGGAACTTGAAATTTAGATAAAAAAGCAGTATTTCCAAAAATGTACATTTGACTCTACTCATAACTTAAAACTCTTTAACCAAATCCGTAAATTTTTATCACTTACAGTATTAAGACTAATGTCTTCATCTTCACTTCACTATTCACGACGTTTCGGCCGATTCATCCTGTGGCTTCACCAGAGAGTACCACAACGTCAATGCCCACCATCCATATCATGTAAAGAAAGGAATGTTTCAGTGACCATAACATCGAGAAAATCCATTAGTAGTGAGAGCGATGCATATCAAGAAGTAAGGAAGAGTTTAAGAGACAACCTTCATCACAAGAACTACCAAAGAGCATAACATCAGCTGCAAGCAATCTGGATCGAACGACAGAGAGAGAGACTACTTCGACAGTGTAGCATGTGTACTGCAAGGAGACTCATTAGCCCCATACTTCTTTATCATCTGTCAAGAGTATCAATTGATAAAATGAAAGGAAACCGATTCAAGCTAACAAAAGAAAGAAGCAGATAGTACCCCGCAAAAACAATTACCGACGCCGACTACGCCGATGGCATAGCGCTTCTGGCAAATACAACCGCTCAAGCCGAATCTCTGCGACATAGTCTAGAATGAGCCGCTGCAGGCATAGGTCTCCATGTCAATGCACACAAGACGGAATATATCTGCTTTAATCAAACAGGAGATATCTCCACACTAAACGGTAGCTCTCTGAAACTAGTAGACAAGTTCCCCTACCTAGGAAGCAGTGTCTTATTAACTGAGACAGACATCAACACACGACAAGCAAAGGCATGGACAGCTATTGATAGACTATCAGTCATAAGAAAGTCAGACCTGACCGATAAAAAAAACGCAGTTTCTCCCAAGCAGCGATCGTGTTGATATTGCTATTTAGATGCTCTACATGGACGCTAGCTAAACGTATGGAGAAAAGGCTTGAATGTTGCGAGCAATATTGAACAAGTCCTGAAGACAGCACCCCACAAAGCAGCAGCTATACGGCCACCAACCACCCATCACGACAACTATCAAAATTAGACGAAACAGACATGAGGGACACTGTTGGGGAAGTAGGGAGAAGCTCATAAGTGATTAACTGCTGTGAAACCCTTCATATGAACGAGCAAAGACAGGACGACCAGCTCGAACCTATACACACAGCAGCTCTGTGCCGATATTGGATGTAGCCCTGAAGACCTGCCGGAACGAATGGACGATAGGGAGTGGTGTCGAGAGAGGGTCTGGGATATCCATTTTGATGGCGCTACAAGATGATGATTCAGAAGTGTCACGACTCTTTGAAAATATATCTTCCAAGTCAAGCCTCAAACAGATTGCAACATGGCCAAGAATTGCGTGTAATCCATTCTATGTAGTTGTGGTAAAATATTCAAAGGTGAGACATGTCACTCACTAAAAGTAAAGCTAGAGGAATGTGTAAAAACTTTATGTTGAGGAGTGGTTAAAAAATCGGATATGGTTGACCATAAATGGAAAAGAATAAGAAACCATCTACCTTTATAGGATGAAATTAAAACTATTGATAGGAAAGAGCTATTGGAAAATAAGACGTCTCAAAAAAGCTACACATATGTTGCGCTACAGCTACCTGTTGAGCAGGCCAAATATAGAGATAAATACGATAAGTGAACAAATAATCAAAAAAGGCTTGATAAAAAGAAAAAAAAATGCAATACGAGCTAAGTTTAAAAAAACAAAAAACAAAAAACAAGCATACATTACAGTAGTGAGTATTTTCTGATGAGTTGATCGAAGCATTACGTTTATACGCCTCAAATCATCACTCTGGCTTCTCCAGTAGGATACAGAGCACAAGGGATATAGACGTTTGATTAAAAAGTGCTTTTCAATGCAATAATCCCGAGGTTGCCGATCCAATCACAAACATCAGGTAATTAACAAAGAATACTTCCTATAGCGTTTGGGTTAACAGAATTAGAACAATCTGCCCCCGAAGATTATAGGCAATTAATCATGATTCTCGAGGCGTGAAGTGGACCTGTATAGATGCTCAATGACCGCTGAAGGTGGACCTAGTTAACTTAAATTTAATGATAAATTCTAATGGGGATATTACCTTAATCAAGAAAAATAACGGATCGCGATGAAACGTTTGTTACCGCAACATTATTCAGATGCTTAATCTTAGGGTTAAACTGATTTTCCATATTAATTTGGAAATTAGTATTTACAGACAAGAACGAGTGGAAACTGATGCAAATATTCTAGATCTTTCCGCTCATTATATCGCAAGACAGATAACGATTCATTTGATATCGATAGATTCTTTGACTTTATTTATTTGTCGATAAATATGATATATAATATATGTATAGGATGTTACGTGAAATTGTCCTCATGGGCTTTGGATGGTAGATTTTCGATGAATTCCTGAAAGTATAAATAATATAAAACTTCCGAATCTGAAAAACGACTTAAAATCGTTCCTATATATTTCTGAAGCTTTTTCATTTGAATGAATAAAAAAGACCTCACCTTCGCTCACTTTTCTCATCGACATCAAAGGTTCCTCCTTTCTCTAAGCTAGACTGAAATCTAATATTTACCTTGTTTTATTAATAGCACCCATAATTGTTGCATGCAAATTTAATCATACCGTTTTCGGTTAATTTCTTTAATGGCATATTAATTTTTGAGGGTTATTTAATTCCAAAGCCCTACTTTTAGAAGAGCACTACTACTATTTAAGCCATGGTTTACAAGTAAGTGTTCATATCATTCCCAATGGTATAAATCCAAAAGGGAATTTAATAACATGATTAAAGTTCGAACTCTTTTAATACCATGTAGAAGTCCTGGACGTTAGCCACAACACAGGAAGACTCTTCATTACCTTAATGAATGGAATTGTATGACGCAGCAAATTAACTTTAAAGAATAGGAATATTAATATATCAATATAGCTTTTAAAATTTTTATCCCTCATTTTTTCTCATTTTTAATTTCATTTTATTCTCCCTTTACTTTTTGTTATCTGTTCCTTTAGTTCCATTTCAACACTTTCTCTCTTTACTAAATATTCTTATATTATATATATTTTTGAAGGTCATTTTTTTAAAGAGATGACCTTACTTTAAATGTATTCTCTCAATTTTTCTTTCTCAACTTCAAATCCTTTTTCTTGTCATTCATTTTGCTATACCCTCCCATATTTCTTTTTATTACTTAAGTCTTTTGTATTTTCTTCCAGTTTTCTTTTATTTTATGGTGTATTACACACCAAAATCAACAAAAAATATTTCTATTTTGAAATATATTACCTCTTTTCTCCTTTCAATTTTTATGATTTCTTTATATTTTGATAATCGACGTTATAATTCTTACCCGTCTTTCCTTTATTCCCCTTTGTCTTATATGCACATTTAAACATTTAATTCTCCTTCTCAAGAAACATTTTTATCCTACTTGTTTTATTTCATTTTCTGTGTCATTTTCATATTTCTTATTTTTCCCAACTTGATCTTTATCTTTGTTTCATTTTGATTCTTTTTCTTCTGATTCCTATTCATTTCCTGTGAAACACTTCTCTATTCATTTCTATTTTATCGAAGCAGTCACCTCTCTTCGTTTTTCTATATCTGTCTGTGAGTTCCTCTCTTTTCCAGCATTATCCATTCTCGTCTACCACATTCCTCTTATCTCATGTGTACTCGTCATAGTTCAAATCTGAGGTCTAGAGTCACAGACAATTTACGCTCCTGATTATATTTTACACTCGACTTGTTATTGCAGTGTAATCTTGATGATCAGCACTGAACTGGAACTGATGCGTCCCAAGTGTTCAACGGAGGAAAGTCTACTAATATGGTGGCCGAGCCGTTTCCCGCTTTTTCTTGTTCTGATGTTGATACGGCTGATTCAGATAATCACAGCAGGACTAGCTTGACGTCAGACTATCTTCCGCTGTCGTCGTGATGATCAGCCGCATCAATAGAACAAGGGAGAAAGAAACCAGAATGATCTTAGGATACATGACTACTGAACACAGTAAAGGAAGGGGTTATTGGACAAGACCTGAATGCCTTATGTTTAACAGTATTAGATGAGGATCATTGGTCCTTGCTCATACAAAATTCCATAAAACAGTTCACTTCTCTGGAGTAATCATTAGATCAAAGAAGATCTGGAAGCCTTTCTTTCTAGACTGAGGAGTTTTTAAACTCTACATTAAGATACACTTAGTTATTGTATCTTTTCCAGAAATAAGTAGTATAAATAGTCATCAGTTCTTAAGAGAAATCTACAGAAACAATCGATCTTCCTTCGATATACGAGGAGTGATAAAATATATCGAAATCAAAGCTTGATTTACAAAGTCAGAAATATGGATTTTAACACACTAATTTCAGTGAGTGTAATAATTAATGTTACATCAACATTGAGAGCCCAGTCGGCTTGGGCTGCAGAATACACCGACTTATCTTTGAAGAGAGGTATGAAACCCCACAACATCGAGGATCCTGGATATGACATTAAACCATCGGATAGTGAAGCTTCAACCTTAGATATTTTGTGAATGCGGAGTACTCTTTCATTGCCATTGCACCCACGTTCCCTCTGACATGGAGTTGTAGCACCTGATAGGATCCTATCCACGGGTCAAATAGAACAAACTATGTGTGCAAACAAAGGACCGGTGTTAAATTGTGAATGTTATTTAGCAATACTTGAAACTATTAAACTGCGTACAAAAAAGACGTCAGGCACTGTTTAAGAATATTATTTACAAAAGGCGTTTAAAAATCATATATATTTAATATGTATGTATAAACAGGATTTAGCATTAAATAACCTACTATGGTTGATATACCATTAAACAAAATCAAATCTACCTTGATATAGCGTAACAATTATCAGTGACTCGACTTCAAATCCAGGGCTAGGATGTTTATGTCTCACTTCGTGCTAACGCTCTTTGGAAAGGTATGTGTACATCTATTCCCACCAGCCATGAGTAAATTGTAGATTTGCACTTTTTAATGAATGGCCTTGTGTCCTATCCTGTCCCCGGCAAACGGATCGCGTAAGTTTGTAAATTGAGATGTTACACTTTGCAATCATATTTTGTCAATATACTTGAATTCTTGAAATCTTACTTTAAGATGAATTTTAATTTTTTAAATCTTGTTCTGATAAGTATGAAGAGGGATATATATATACTGACAATCTTATGATCACCAAACACTGTCTGTCAAAAAGTGTCAAGATTACTCATTTGAATATATCCAAAATTAGCAGAGATTTGTCATCATGCTTCTTGATATAAGCTGAAAAAAAACGAAACAGAATCGTATCAAATGAAACGTAAATGCCATTAAAATACTGCTGATATTCCAACTTGATTGAATTTTCCGTTATATATATATATATATATATATATATATATATATGGAAGTAAATCAGGAAATAAATCCAATACTAAGAAGTAAGTTGAAAATTTCAATGCAGCAACAAGTAGCCCATATCTATCATAAAAGATTAAGACACGTTTTGAAGCCAATGATATTTTGCTTTAATCCTCCGTTAATACTCGCTTCGGCTTTTTCCGTCTATCCCCTTTCTTAGATAAAGTAGTTCAAAATAGCTACGACATACCTAATTTTAATTTTTTTTTCTCCTCACATTTTTATACAGTATTTGCTGTTATTTTGTTTGCCTTGTTCATCCCCTATAGTCGACATATCATAAAACTTATCGAAATATGGAAGAATTCCAAAACACTATAATTCAATTGCTAAAGGCTAACGTGGATTAGCAACAAAAATTCGAAGAAAGACAGGAAAAATTGGTTATGGAGTTACAGTTAGAATTCCAACAATTTACACTACAGAAAACTGAACTACAGCAAAAAAAAACTTTGTAGAATTACTCGTAAATTCATTAAATGGTTCAAAAAACTCTGAAAAAGACATATTTTCCCGGAGTTCAATATATAACTCGATTGAAACATTCGAATACGGACCAGAGAACGACAAAACGTTCGAAGCTTTTTTCAGGCGCTATGAAGATAATTTCAACGTAGACTGTGAACAATGGCCTTGTAAAAAAAGGTACGTCTACTATTAAGAACACTGGGAACAACCGAACATAATAGGTTCGTAGACTTCATATTTCGCAAGAAAACCACAGACTTGGATTTTTTAGAGACTATTAAGCTCCTATCGGAATTATTCTGGCCTAACACAACCTTGTTCCACAAACGTTGGAAATGCTTGAACACAGTCTAGGACAACCAGCAAGATTTTCTAACGTTTGCAGCATCTGTGAACAAGCTCTGTAATGACTTCAAACTAGCCGAGCTGACTGCCGATGATTTCAAGTGCTTAATATTTGCACAGGGTCTAGTATCAGCAGAAGACGCCAAAGTCAGACGCCGGGTACTGACCAAGCTTGAAAACGAACAAGGATTGACTCTCCAAAATTTAGCAGCGGACTGTCAAAGAGTAATTTCTGTCAAATGTGATTCAAGAACGATCAAGGAATTAGTTGTGGGGCAGAATAGAAAAATCAGAAGCAAGTCAACCGCCTATTCCCCTCAAAAAGACAAAAGGCAAATCTCATGTGCTAAATCCCGCAATAAACAAAAAACAAATAGGTTAAAAGAAACCGCCCGGACCATGTTACTATTGTGGTAAATGGCATTGGATGAAATTCTATCCAGTAAAGTAAACATATTGCCAAAATTGCTATAAACATAGTCATAACTTAAGTCATCGCTAGTACGCCAACATCACAAGAAAACCCTAAAGCAAAATAAGGCAAGCTCAATTAGAAGACACAGTCTATAGGAATTTAAGAAAATATGTGACTGTTGATATTTTCAATAGCTCCATTAAATTCTAGCTTGACTCGGGTTCTGATATCTCAATCATCAATTGGCGTACTTGGCGAAAATTAAACAAGCCGACCCTACTCAAGACGGATAAAACAGCAAAATCCGTAAATGGCGAAAATATCAAAATCTTAGACGAGGTAATACTTACAGTAACTCGAAATGAAGTTACCAAGAAGCTGAAAGCCTACGTACTAAAAAATTCGGACAACTTGTTCGGAACAGATTGGATAGAAAAATTCAATCTATGGAGATTCCCAATGAGTACCTTTTGTTGCAAAATATAAAGTATAACGTCCAATTCCGTAAACTTCAAAAAGGAACTCAAACAAAAATTTCCCCAGGTTTTTTTTTCTGGTGGCCTTGGGAAATGTTCTAAATTAAAAACTAAGCTCAAGGTGAAGGACGGTGAACAACGGGTATTTAAGAAACGGGACGTCCCTTTCGCTGCTCTAGAGCAAATCAACAAAGAATTAGATAGACTTGAACAAGCAGGTATTCTGTCAAAAACACATTTTAGAGAATGGGCAGCACCTACGGTCCATGTAAGAAAGAAGTCCAACCAAATACGAATCTGTGCTGATTTCTCCACAGAGTTAAACGATACCTGGCAGGATCACCATCATCCTCTCTCAAACCCTGAAGAAATTTTCTACAAACTAAACATCAAGAACTTGCAGAATTTGAGAGGTCTCCCAACGAACCCTTAAAAAAGGACAAACCATGGTTATAGACCCCTGAATGTCAAGAATCATTCGAAAAGATCAAGATAACCCTTAATTCAGATCTCTCCCTCACCCACTACGTCCCTCCCCTCGACATAATAGTCGCAAGTGAAGCAAGCTCATACGGTATCGGTGCTTGCATTCTCCATAAACTCCCAGATGCTTTGCGAACCTGTGGCATACGCTTCTATATCCCTGCTACCAGCTGAGAAGCAATATTCGCAAATAGAGAAATAGGCTCTAGGATAATATTCGCCATCACAAAGTTCCATGGATACCTACATAGAAGACGGTTCATACTACAAACGGACCATAAACCTTTAATAACAATCTTTGGGTCCAAGAAAGGTCTACCAGTCTATACTGCAAATAGACTATTTCGTTGGGGGAACGATTCTTTTAAACAACAATTTCAAGATTGAGTTCCTAACATCTAAAAATATTTGCTACACGGACGCCTTATCGTGACTAATTTCCAAAAATACGGAATTTTTTAAAGACTCCATTATTGCTACTCTAAGGACGAATTCGTGAAATCAGAAACAATGTTCGCAAGAAAAATAAAGTCTGTCTTCGATAAATTCATTCTATTGCAAGCAAACTTCAAGAAAACCGTCACGCCCCAAAATAAATATTTCTATCCTACTGATAAAGTTCTTTTCAAGGCCTACAAAAACATGACATTCTGGGAAGTAGACACCATCAAACAAAGGATTAGCGAACTGGTTTCTATTTTTCAGGGACCGAAAAACACTCACTAATGCCATATGAACCAACTCAGGAAATACCATTTGTGTGAATCTGAGGAATCACCACAAAATACCTGCGAAGAGCCGATCGACGCAATATTTGATCTCGATACGCCTCAAGTCTCTCCGTATGTACGACACTCGGGAAGAAAAAGAAAATTTACGCAACCACTCAACGTAAATCCCAAGAGGAGGAAATATTAAAAGTTTTTTTTTTTCCAAGAAAAAAAAGAAAACTCTTGGAAGTGGGGTGTTGTAAGACCGAAACTTACCTGCATCATGGACTCTTCCAGCACTATATTACTAGTGTAGTAATATCCTAATATAGAGCATGTGGTAGTAGTGGTAGCAGTAGTACAAGAAGTACGACTACCAATATTGGACACTACCCTTTGTAACTTTTGTTAATATATCTTTCTTACCTCTAAACCGTGTTCCGTGTTTTCCTTCTGTGTACGGATTTTCGGTCCACATCAGTATTTTAAAATGTCCCTGTTTAGTTTCATTCATCGTACTTTTTCTATTTGATACATAGAAACTTAGTCATGTTTCTCCAACTCGTGTATATATATATATATATATATATATATATATATATATATATATATATATATCTCGCATTCAACGTCAACCCTTTCCCCATCCCAATGAATATTTGATTAATCATGAATTATCAGCTCAGATGCCATTAGATGCGGCTCTTAAGATACTGGCTCTAATTAAAAGATTTTTGCCTCGCTTTCTAAGTAGTTCTTTTGTATCCTTTTTCTATTAAAAAAAAAAGGAACAAAAATGCGATTTGTGCGTTCTTTAAGGTTCAAAAATGCTTGTAGATTTGTTGGTTATTTTACCGCGTTTGTTTTCTGTTTAAGGCAATTTACAGGTTTTATCTTCAGTTTACATGGTATTGGATAGAGATAGACACATGCATAAACAGATTGATAAAGACATTTATGTGTGTGCGTGTGGGATAAGCAGTTTATCAGAAGAGCACGTGAAATCCCTCTTTCGCTTACCTTTACATGGCAACACGAGGATTATTGATTGAGTTTTGCACCGGAAATTGTTGACGGGCTTGTTCGTCTAGCCCAAGATTTGCCCAAATAGTTACCCACAAAGTTTGTATCTAGCGCTTTGTGCAAACCCTAAGTATTTGGCAGAATTTTATGTCACCGACATTTTTTGATTCTTGCCTTATACGGTATAAGTTCTTTATACCTTTTCAATTTCTTAACTTCTGATGTCGGCACCTTTCTTTCTTTTACTGAAATAATTTGAATTGACATCTGAGTCTTCAATCCCACCGTCTCAAATCATGGCTAAGTTGCTGGGCCGATGCACACATAAATAACCATTTACGCTCTCTAGATGTGTTGTAATATCTATCGAAGGATATATTTCGCAAATACAACTGAAACAAGTTCACCTAATTCTTTCTTAATCAATGTTTGTGATGGATTTACTCTAGAACACGTTCACTAATCTTCCAGATCTGTAAATCCAGCATAGAAAACCCCAGATTGTTTGAAGGATTTCTTTTTAATCAAATTGGATTATTACTTTCGAATGATACAGAATAATAATTATGTTCGTGTTTCTTTGACAATTTAATCTTGAAAGTTTGTGATCACAATTATTGTTCTCGTGTTAGATGCAAAAAGGTACCTTTTTATATTCCTACTATTTCTTTAGTATCGAATTTTATTTGGTGTTGTTTCTTCCTTCCTTCTAATTAACACAAGAAAGACATTTCAAAATGATACTTCTTATATTATAAGAATATTGAATGCTAGAAGATATTATTAAAACATTCCCAGAACTAATTCATTGTGGCTATATTAGTCCTGTTTACTGATAAATATTTTGCAGCGTAAAATTTTAAAAAAAAAATAATGATAATAAGCAAAAAGAAGGAAATTCCCTTGACCTCGCTAGGGAATTGAAAAAAATCTGTGAATCATGAAAGTGACGATGATATCAATTGTAATTGGGACTATTGGTAAAGTCACCAAAGGATTGGTACAAGGACTGGTGGACTTGGAAATTAGAGGACGAACTTTGACCATACAAACTACATAATTATTGAGATCGACCAGAATACTGAGAAGGGGCCAGGAAATTTGCGGTTACTCAAACTCCCG
Organism: Sepioteuthis lessoniana; assembly: GCA_963585895.1. NCBI lineage: Eukaryota > Metazoa > Mollusca > Cephalopoda > Myopsida > Loliginidae > Sepioteuthis > Sepioteuthis lessoniana. Next base: position 56,486,943 of record OY757911.1, on the reverse strand, counting down.
TGAGAGACCATCAAGTAACATTGATGCGAAAAAGTAATAATAATAATAATAATAATAATAATTCCCTTCCTATATGACAGACATAAACATATACCCAAACGACTGCTGTGTTATTGATAATTTTCGAAAGTGACGAAAGATGTAGTAAATAATATTTAATTTTCTCTTGCTGAACAATAGAAAAATTAACATTTTTGTCTTGAAAGCTTTTTACGTAGTCTCTGAATTAAGAATATGTAGTCAATGTAAATTTATTAAGATGTTAGAATATTTTAAACAGGACAAAAATTGAATATAGTGGGAACAAATATAATAGCAAAAAGATAGAATAATTTTCCAAGTCAAGCACCAAATCATTTTATCGAGATCACTAATCAGTAAATGGAAGATACAAATAATAGTATATTCTGAAAAAGCGGAGTCAAAATCTGTTGTGGCTTGAAGCACAACCTTTGCAGGCTTTTACTGTATTCTCGTTTCCACTGCCCATATTCGTCCAACAGACACAGATTCTCATGACGCTTTTCAGCCTCGACATTGCAGGATGGCCGACATAGAATTCTTGTAGTATTCTTTTCTGCGGTGCAGCAGGCATAACAAATCGATCATATTTACATAACTATTTCATTACAGCTTGAGTTAGCTTCTGAAATTTGTCGGTCTTTATCCTTTATTTTTCTTTTAATTTCTTTTATAAAGTCATCAATGAATGTATTTTCCTTAATCTCATCAGGCTTTGCAGGAAGATCTCTGTGTTGCACAATGTATTTTTACCTCTTCTTCCGTTTGTAGGAAGACGACCATAGTGTGCTCAAGAGGTTCAGTGTGTTTTAGAATAAGTCTCGACTATCTGTCGGCATGATTAATTTTTGAAGTTTGTTTGCAGTATGAGTCGGTGAGCCATTTTTGAACCATAGATCGTAAGTAATGGTCTATGGTCTGTCTGCAAAATAATTCCCAGTGCTTCCGTCTCGTGGAGATAGTAGTTTTTTTTTTTCTGCAGGTAACACTTTCCGTGAGGCGTGGGTGATTGGCTTTAGTGATCTGTGTTCAATTTTGTGTAATATGTAAGCTTCATTACTGTACGAACAAGCATCACCTAGTCGCACTGATTTATAATGTGTAATGAATAAATCCGAATAAAACACTAGCTGCCTTTTGGTCTGGTTTTCTAGTCTTTGTCTATAATTTGGCTAAAATATTTTAGTTTTTTGAAAAAACAGTGCACTTTCCCTCTTTAATCTTGTATCCATAGTTCTGGGTTCTCTTGCAGACTTCGTACACGTGTGCTTTGTCTTGCTCGGGGATTTGACTTTCCATGATAATGTACTCCTAGTACGCTAAAACAAATCCCAGTTCAATAAGCATGGTGTCCATGGATTTTTCGAAGATGGCTGGCGGGAACTTAACCCCGAATGAAAATCGTCGAAACTTGAACATACCCCTATGTGTGTTTATACATAACAGCTTCAAGCACTTCTCATCCATAGGTATCTGAAGAAAGGCATCACTCAAATCAATTTCTGAAAAAAAGATTCCGCAGCTGAGTTTTGCAAAGATCTTTTCTGGACTTGTGCGAGGGTAGTGGAAATGTTTTAATGCATCGTTCAATCATGTAGAGAAATCTGCTCTAACATTACTTTACTTCTTAACATAGAATGTTGGTCGAGCCCACTTACTCCACTTTTGATTGTACACCTTTTGTTCAAGTCTATTTAATTCCTCGTTCATTTGATTTAACGATGTGAATGGTGCATTTCTTTTCTTTTAAAAACTGGTTAGATATTTGGTTTCAACTCAAACTTGGCGGACATCTTCTTACATGTGCCAACTCCATTGGAAAATACTTTCCTTTTACTTCTTTTGACTTGTACGCTTCGGCAGTGAAATTTTGTAATTTTTAGCAAAAGGAATTATATGGGCATGACCCATATTTAGAACTGTTCAATCTAGTCAGTACCGAAAGGGGTTGTTTGTGTTTCTCATCACAGACATTCTTAAATTCAAGTTTTTTTTTTCTTTGAATATGACCTTTGTAATTAATTCCCCGACAAATTTTTATTTTTCCCCAGTCACACTTCCCGCAATTTTGTTAGTTTTTATTATAGTTGGTTCGCCCAATTTCCTCCATGTATGCAAAATTGTTATCGACACCTGAGTCCGAGGCGAGTTGTAACTTAATGCTGTTACTCAATATTTGAACCTGTAAAATTTCCTAATGTTACAGCCTTCTGATTCATCAGTCTTAGCGATTTTTACCAAGATATCTTTTTCTTTTTAGCTCTCCAGTGTGTGCTTTTGTGCTCAAATCTGTCACAAGTCAGACATTTTTCATGCCTGTACGGACAGTCCTTATATCAATGCAATTGCCCGAGCACGATTTAATGGGTAAAATACTTTATTTTATCTTCGGTTTACCTCATTTGATTGATGACTTGTGTTTCTTAGATTAATTTATTCGTTTTATTCTCTAGTTTATTAGAAACCTTTTGTCTGATTTCTTCCATGTTTGGATACTAAACCCTTTACGAAGAGGAAACATTTGATGTTATTAGCGCACAATTCCGATGATGTAAAATCATCGCATTATTTGTTTACTATACTAATGAAGCTGGTGTAATCTTAGTTATCTTTCCGTACGAAGTCCATGCATTTCCATCTTTTATGGAAAAGAGACGTTTTTGGGCTGAATAATTCAGTTAGCAATCGTACCGTTTCGGTGAATGTTACGTTGCTGTTTTTTTTTTTTTTTTGACGAATGTTGGTTTGTTCAACAGTACCAAAGTTTCTTAGCAGCAAACAAACCTTCTCGAAATCGGCCCACGTTGCACAGTCAGTGTTGCAGAGATCTTCGTATCTTCTAAAGTACGAAGCAAATGTAGTTTCGTCTTCAGGGACGTACATGAAATTATCGATAGCGTTTTGAAAAAATGTGTTTTCATTTACAATATTCTGACCCCTATTGAATAGCTCGAACATTTTTTTTCTGTTTCTGTTGTGTACGAAGAAACGTTTCCTTGAATATCTGTGGCCTGGTCTTCGCAGATTTATCCAATTCATGTTTTGTCTCTGAATTTCAATACGTAATTCTTCCATTGTACTCTGATTTTCCATTTGCTGTTTTTGCAATGAAAGATGTTGTTCTTGTTGATACTTAATCAAGACCCACATAATACCTTTGAATTCCCCCATTTGTGTCTTTTGAATATTCTAAAGGCTTGCGTGTTTTTTTTTGTAAGTGTTCGTACATAAATTTTTGCCTGGACGTTAAGCTTTGCGAAAAATACCCTTGTTTGCCTTTTTCAAATATTTAGAGTTCGCTTTGAAGGGCAAAATTGATGAATAAGGTAGACATTTTTTATCCTCATATTTGAAGAAAAAACTTGAGATTTTTCCTCCACCAAAAGGAATATTTTTTGGTAGAAAATCCTATTTTCTGTTGTTGTGGCGGACTTTCTTTTCGCTGTTTGGAGAAGCCTTGTGTGCGTATAAGGGCCTCCTAAGTCCTTTTGCTTTCTCGTCACCAGTGTTCTGGCCTTGAAGGGCCAGAAATTAATAACACGCAGAGATGTTAGGTTTACAGCAGTATGCATTTACAGAAATACAGACAGTAACGGTTACTGGTAGATGACTAGACACACTTGCTTCGTTCATCGAGTCAGTCACTGTTTGATGTTTCTAAATAACTAAAGTTTAAAAGTACAAAACATTAGTTATAAGCAAATATAATGGATAATAATCTTTTTATTTCCTGTTAATTACAGAAAGGAACAAGGCCTTAAGTTTTGGGGGGAAGGGGAAGGGTGCGGTCTTGCATTAACTATGTTTTTACTAAGGGGACCTAGCTAGCCACATTCGCCGACCCATTCAGCAATACAATATATAGTCATTCATCCGTCGCCATGGGCGCTGCTATCACCAAAATACCACATTTGCTCTATGAAGAAAGACCTACTTAAAACCCCGGAGGTGATGCATGATTTTATTTACAAATTGTGATTTTTACAAATGAATTCATATGATGGGGATGGGAGAAAAACCCCGAAATATATACAAAAACAAAGAAACAAAGGCAAAATCCCCCGTTTGGTTGCCCTCACATCCCCACGTCTATAAAATTGGAGGCCGACTGTTTGCCGGGGCGAAAGAACCGGAAACAAGTCGGACCTGCCCTAGGTGGGACTGGGATCCTAATCTATAGGGGAGAAAAGAAATAAAGGGTCGGGCGCAGTATGGGTCGATACAAGCCGGTAATAGGATTTTTATACATATGTATGTTTAAGATCTTCAGTAAAAGCGGACTGGGATACGGCTTGAGGTACAAAAATAATGGGGATGGGGAAGATCTTGAATACTAATGACTAGATGACGGGGACAATGACTGACAACATACTGCTAACTAGGTTACAAGGGGAAAACATTGCCTACCTACCGGGGGTGGGGTCCCGAAGGACCCGTACCGTAGACGCCATGGGCTGGCAGAGGAGGGAAGGATGATTCCAACGTTGCCCCCTTTCTTACGACCAGGCTCGCTGCATTCACCCACCTTCTGCTGAATGTTATGCCATCCAAGCGTTTTCTATCGCATCTGATTTTGACCCTCAGCAGATGCCGAAAATACAAAACCAGATCGCGATGAGAAAAGTTTGCATCGTCATACAATCCCTTCTTTCGCGTAATCATAATCACCAGTCTTGCTACAGCCAGGATCGCGAGAAAAATCACACGCTTCTCACCTGAAACGGAGGAAGAACGTTGTCCACAACGTAACCAACGTCGAGCAGCACGAGCTGCTTGGGTTCGACGCGAGCCATCCATTCCCCGACGTGATCCCAAAACGGGCGAACTCGTTCGCGATAGTAGAAGGCGTACTCAGCTGTTTGTTCTAATCCATTGCCGCAGCGAGGACAATCAGGCATGTCTGCTAGGCCCGCTCTGTAGTTCAAGCCGAGAAGTGGTAACGCATTCCGTACAAGTCGCCATGTGAGCGAGAACTCGGAGTTGTTCAAGAACCTCGATCCTGGCGCCCAATTCCAGTGAGAGCGGATCTCCTGCGCCGTCCAGCCTCGCCGCTCGCTAAGAGGATCAGAAGCGGGACCCACCACTAACTCCCGATATAGCTCTTTCCGAGGCCGTGAAAGGTCACTGGACCCAAGAAGGTTACGAAGGGCCTTTCGGCACTCGCGGACAAACAGTGCTTCGCCCAAAGGCTTACATCGACCTTCAGCCTTTGGGTCTGACTTGAGGCGAAGAAAAGGTCGACTTGCCTTTCGTCTCCACACTGAGTCCCCCGTCAAGGACCGGCCGAGGGATGCAAGTCTTTCAGCAAGCCAGTGGCTCTCCAGATTAGGCATACCCAAACCCCCGTTGCGTCTACGGACCATCGGCCTTGCACCTCCCCAGAGCAATCTGGAGAGGGATTGTTGCAGTGCCAACCGACGTTCCTTAGGCAGAGGAAGTACAGCCAATCGGTAAAGGATCAGAGGGAAGACGTACGTGGCGCACGCCTCCGTCCTGCCCTTTAAGGACAACCTCCTTGAAAGCCAGATTCCCACCTGAGCATTCACCTTGGTTTGTACTTCCGACCAATTTCGCTCCAGTTGGAGGTCGGGCCCGAACCACACCCCGAGGATGCGGATGGGTCCGTCACTCCAGCGGAAGGGCCTTGGAAGAGTATTGCTACCCCTCCAAGCACCGAGCCGCAAACCTTCACTTTTGTCAAAATTGACCTTGGCTCCTGCGATCCGCTCGTACTCGACAACCGCCTCTTTCACAGCCTTTATATCAAGACGGCGGGACACAAAGACTGTGATGTCATCAGCGAACGCGGAAAACCTTGCCACAAGGCTGCTAACAAAAGGTATACCGTGCAGGGAGGGACTTCTCCTCTCATCCCTAAGCCTGCGCAGGAGGGGCTCCAACGCGAGGACATAAAGGAGAGGAGACAGGGAGCAGCCCTGCCGGACCGAACGCTCGATCGCGAATACCCTCGAACGCCTTCCGTTCACCTGCATCACTGCCTGAGGGTTATTGTTCATCATGCTAATCCATCTGCGGAACTCCGGTTTGAATCCGGCAGTCTCCAAAACAGACGCCAAGAACCGATGGTCAACCCTATCGAAGGCCTTGGACTGATCTAAACTGATCAGCGAGGCTTCCGTGTCGTCTTCTATCCCCTCTAGGACCTTGCGAATCAAGTGCAGATTGTCCTGGATCGATCTTCCCTTCACAGCAAAGGTCTGTTCAGGGCCGATCAGATCACTGATGACATGCTGTAAACGATTCGCCAAGACCCGGGCCAAAATCTTTAACTCTGTGTTAAGCAGATTTATGGGCCTGTAGTCATCTAAACCCTCCCAAACATGCCTGCCACCTTTCTTCAGCAATATGATCACGCCCTTGGTAATGCTACCAGGGATGGCTCCCTGGGCTAACCAATGGTTGAACATATCCGTCAGAATAGGGACAAACATGTGCGACATCCTCAAGTACACTTCGTAGGACAAACCAACTAGACCCGGCGACTTGTTGAGGCCGACCTGCTTCAACGCATTACGGACTTCGCATTCAGTAACCACACCCTCGCAGCTAGCCGCTTCAGCCACCCGAAGGCGGGGGAAGTCGGCAAGATAGCTACGAAACTCCTGGATCGGGAGATCAGGGCAGCGGGCAAAGCGATCCCGAAAGTGCGCCCGAAAGGCATCACGCATCTCACGACTCGTATGCAGCAGTCACCCATCCGCGGTCTTGACAGACGCGATGTACCGATCGGGGAACCTTCGCACTTCTTCTTCACGCGCAGTCGCGTTCGATTTCATAGCTTCGTAGAGAACTCTATTTAACCTAAATCTAACTACGTGTCCCTTGTAGCGCTCGCTACTCTCACGCTCAAGGTCCCTCCTAGCTAGTTCTACACTTAGGGAGTCCCCTCCCAGCCGCCGCCCGGGAAAGTCTATCGTCTGTAGACTTCGCCTCCTTGGCCTTATCTAGGTTGAGCTGTTGACCGTATTTGGTGGCGAAGTCTCTAATCCTATATTTGAGAGAAATACACCACTTATTCCCGGTAACCGCCCCCACTAACGCCCGCTGAATTAGGGATTCTAGCCTGTCCCGAAAGTCCTGTATCTCCAGTAAGGAAGTATTGAACTTCCAGTAGCCGGCTAGACTAGGCCTATTTGCTAACCGCAGACTGACCCTAACAAGCTTATGGTCAGTCCACGCTATCAGGTGGAACGTGGGACAACTAATGAAATCAATGTCAGCTCGATTAACTAACACTCTGTCCAAGTAGGAACCTACTTTGGCAGAGGGTGAGCTATCTAGCCACGTTAACATATCCCGCCCTGGGTGATCAAGACGAAACCTGTCGACGAGACCGTGACGAGTCACGAAGCCGACAAGGCTGCTCTCACACCTTCCTGCACGACTAGATCCCCGACCGACCTTATCTATCTTGGGATCAAGGATCGCATTCCAATCACCCATTAAGACTAGCCGCTTCGTATCGTCCAGGAACGGCGCCAACCGACGAAAAAAGGAAACCCTCTCCGCAGCGGTATTGGACGCATAAACCGCAACCAGACGAAACTTGAAACTTTTCACGGCAACATCGGCCACAACCAGCCGGCCCCCATCACCTGCAAAAACAACGTCAACATCAGCATCAAGGCTGCGTCCAACTAGCAAGAAGACCCCAGCGCTGACGCAGCTGCCGTATGCTGAGAAAACGTTAAATTTGTTTTCCAGCTCCCGACAGTCAGCATCGCAAGTGAAGTGGGTCTCCTGCACTGCAGCAACATCTACTTAGAGGTTCTTTAGTTCACCAAGCAAGCGCGCACACTTGCTTGAATCCCTCAGTCCCCTCACATTCAAACTGGCAAGGTTTAAAGCCATCAATCCAACTTACCTTACTCATCGTCGACTACGGGCCGGAAATCCTTGGGTGTGAGGATGCCGAAAGCCTGATGCAGGGAACCGGTGCCGAGTTCAGTTGTTACTCGGTTGTCCCTGGTGATTCCGCCGACATCTATTGGGAACTTCAGCTTTAGGGACCTATAAAAAGACGGGTGAACCAAAATAGGGACCCTACCCGAACAGAAAGGAATACATTTTTTTAGGGAGGAGTGCTCCAATTCCGCCAGCTTTATGCCCGTATCAGTCTGACAGACCGTACTCAAGAACTTCCACACGCCCTTGGTACGGTCGCCAGCTGACCGGACAAAAGTGGTCACCATGGCTGCACTCCTGAAATTTGCGGGGTTTGATACATTTAAATTTTTTATTTTTTCTAAGCTGAGCAACGGCTTTAGTGCCTTCCGGAGCTGGAAGTCCCCAACTGCTTCCAGCTCCGCAGAGCACAAAGCCCCTGCCCGCTGTATCTGTCCGATTGATAGTTCATTTTCTTTGTAACTTGTTTTCTTTTTCCCAGCAGGAGGGTCAGTTTTTCTTTTTGGGGAAATGATAGCCGGGAATAGTTCTTGCGAAGAAATGTCTCCAGGGCTGAGTGAGGGAAGGGATGGGGTTCGAGCTAGGCCCGAGGGTTGTGCCCTTTCAGGAGACTGATATCTGGGGGGGGGGATTTTATATGGGCGGTGATATTATCGGAAGAAATGTTCCTGTTTGGGTGAAAGAGGTGAAATAGGGTCCATTTGTTGGGGAGGAAATTGCAGTGTTATTTTTGGAGGTGGAAACGGTGGTGGAGGTAGTGGTGAAGGTAATGGTGGAGAAGCGAGAGGTACCTGTGGTTGAGAGGAGGGGCCTGCCTCAGAATGGGTTTTTTTCCGGGCACATTTTCTTTGCTGCCCCTTCCCCACTGTCCCTTCTCTTCAGATTCGTTGTTGTTTCCATATCCTCTGTGGATTTGTTTTTCTTTTTGGTATTTTTGGGTGATGGTGCTGAGTTGCTGGTGTCTTGGGGGTTGCTGGTTTCTTTTGGTTTGTCAGCTTCTTTGGTGTTGCTGTGATTGTTGCTGGTGTTGCTGTTGCTGTGATTGTTGCTGGTGCTGCCGGTGATTCTGTTGTTGTAGCAGCTGCTGCTGCCGGTGAATCTGTTGTTGTTGTTGCTGCTGCTGCCGGTGATTCTGTTGTTGTTGCTGCTGCTGCTGCTTGTGTTGGAGCCTTGGTTTGTTTTTGAGGAGGGGATGTAATTGGACTTTTTTCCCCTTGTTTAGGTGATCCCCTCCTCTTTTTGGTCACTTCAGTCCAGCCCTCCTGGTTATTTTTTGGCTGGACCTGACCCGGGCCCTTGGCCTCCGCTTCTTTGGTGATGGTGGTGGCCGCTGCGTCTTTTGTTGTTGGTGTTGTTGTCATTGACGCCTTATCTTTATTTTCAGGTCGCTGGGGGCAAAACTTAACGATACGTCCGACTTGTTTGAACCCCCAGCACCTGGGGCGTCTTCCTTCCACCATCACCATCATCTGCCGATCCCCGCAAATCAGAGTTTCAGGGATGGCTTTGAAGCCATCCCTTGTCAGGCACAGCCGGAAGGCATAATCCCCGTAGGCTGTCCTGGCCGGGGATCTGAGGAGGTTAAACTCCTCGACGTGGCTATAGGCACTTAGATACGCTGCCAGGACCTCCCCAGTGATGATGGCCGGGACATTGCAGATCGTGACGCGGAGCCTACGGGTGCCTTTATAATCCGGCTGTAGCCTGAAGTGCTTGGTGATTATATCGGTTTCAGCCGTTTTGGCAGCTTGTCTTTCTGTAGGAAGCAGGACATCCCATGTCGCAAAACTTTTACGACAGAAGTATTGGCATGGGATGCCTGTCTTCCTTAACAGCTCCTCAAAAACTTCTTTAGTCAGCCCCGCCAGCCTTTTTGTTTTACGGTCGGAAACGACCAGCGAGAGGACTCTTGGGGTGATTTTCTCTGCTATTTCCGGGATGGGCAGTATTTCATTGCCTTTGAAATATTTGGCGAATCTGCCCACCCGGTCTTTCTCATATTCTTCCGGTCCTCTCTGCTGGCCTTTCCAGGCTGTGGGGCTTTTTTGGGCCGGCTGAATCGGGCTGTCCAGGGAAAATTCGGTTTCTTGTGTATCGCCGGGGATCGGCAGCGAAGGCCAATTTGATCCAATTGGGCTTGTAGGGGTTGTCGTTTCCCCCTCCATGGCTGAGGTAGAATTAGCAGCCAGGAGGGTAAAAGAACTAAACCTCCACCTGCTGCAAGTATGGAAGGGGGTTCTACTGTTTTACTTAAAAAAGACGCAAAATAATAAAACACAAAAACACTGAAAATGCCACAAAAACACGTAGAATCCCTGAAAATATAAAACGACAAAACAAGCAAATAAAAATTTAAGACACAAAGGCAAATAACAAAGTCCGACGACAAAAACACAAGTCGGATAACAAGTAATAAAAATAGGTAACAAAAACAAGAGATTTGACAAGTGTCACAAATAAAGAATTTTCGGTAAGACTTTTTAAAAAAGAAATAAAAAATTAAAACGGAAAAAAACAAAGTCTTACCGAGATAACCAATTTAACGTAATCCAAATAACAAGATAGACTGATCTTTTTCAAAAAAATTTGACTTCGAGTCTACGTGAAGGAGCGAGTCTTAATGGATAATAATCTTCTTCAAACTTGAACCAAGTTAAAACTTTACAAATCCTTTATAAGAACTGTTCTCTTTTTTTGACGGTACTTGGTCATATCTTTTACTCTACTTGGTCATTACTTGATAATGAACAACCGCCAGGTCTGGTATAGCTACAATACACTACCCATGAAAAAAAGCGAAATCAAAACCTAATTTAAGTGTGACCCAGACAACAGTTTTGGGTGATTTGATCGGCAGGTGCTCCTTGATAGGGAACATGAAGGATCCTGTGAATGTCGGCTGTTCTTTCTTCTGGTACACAAAATACAAAGTAAGCAAGCTCACAAAGTAGAGACAGCAACGGAGAAAACAGATAAGGGAAGACAACATACTTTCACTTTACTGTTATTTTTGGAACAACTCTACACAAAGAGGGCAAGAAAAAGAATGGTAAAGATCAGGGAAAATGTACTTGTTCAATACAACTGGCTGAGCAAGATAGAATGTTTATAAAGAAAGTTTGGTTTTCTGACCTTAAACCACTATAATTATAACAACAAATAAATAGGGAAACATGTCAAGAAGACATCGATACAGTGACGAACTACGAGATACCGAAAAACTGGAACACTCGAGCAGAACTGAAATGCAAAATAATAGTAACTGTAACACCACACACGCCAGAACCAAAGAACAAACACTTACAAAAGAAGATAAAACGAATGTAAATATAATAAAGAATATCATGTCTGAAAAAAAAAACAGAACATTTGTATCTCTCTATTACCAAGACTAGAACATTAAAGGTAAACATAAAAAAAATAAACAAAATATCAACACATATATCAACGAAAAGCATCACAGAATTAAACGAGCTGATCTTTGAAGGAGTCAAATTAGTCTGCATTAAAATCGGTGTACCCTTTAATAACACTAGAAGTCAAAAGCTGGATTGGAAATTAGACTAGAAACACGGATGAAAAAAAATTGCTACAGCTAGGAAAATGCTAAGAGAAAAACACTGGCATATATGGTGATGAAAAACGAAAAGAAATAGAATAAACAAAACAAAAAGAGTACAAATCGAGGAGATAAATCAGAAGAAGACTAAAAATATACCGAGACAGGGTCAAAAAGTACAGGCAAAACAAGGCATAACAAAACCACGAAAAAATTCTACAAGCAAGTAAGTGGAGAACGCGCAGATATCCGGTCGGTACGAACGCACGAATTTATACCAACAATCGGAAGCAAAGGTCCTTAGGCGAAACTATCCCTCGATTCACGCTGACTAAAACTAAAAAAATTACCAAATAGGAAAATGCCAGATCCTTTTGCATACACGGATTGTGGTTTAAAAAATTCAATTCTATTCACGAGAGACTGGTTATCAAAATAAACAAAGGCTTAGAAGAAAAAGATGTACACGAATCGATCACAAAAGGAAACGTCATCCTAATCTGAAAAGCCCTCCAAACATAAATGCCCCTCCCAACAACTACAGATCCATACTATGCTTACCGATGATTTGGAAAATACTTACAACACTTATCAGGGAAGAGATTTATTACTCTTTAATAAGCCACGGGCTGTTCCCTGAGAACAGAAAGGATACTACAATGCCACAAGAGGAACAGATCTACTGCACATGGATCAGCACATTCTAAAGGAAAAAATGTTTTCATGGCACTAATTAACTGCAAAATAGCATAAAATATGGTCCTGAAAAGCTGGATAATAGACCGTCCCAAAAGGCACAAGATAAACGACGAGAAAACCATGAAAAACAGGAGGAAAAAATTTAGCAAATGTGAAAATCTTAAAATGAATGTCAAAGTTAGATGTCCCATCAGAGGGCTACAAATTTAGAAAATCACTAAAAAATATCCACTACCTAATGTACATGGACGACATCAAACTCTTTACCAAAAATGAAAAAGAACGATGAATGAAAATGAAACTTACAAATACTTTGAATTATCAAAACGAGCTTAGATATGAAAGAATTAATGTTTTAAAAATATTTTAAGGGAAGAAGAAAACTACGTGAAACCAAAGTATAAAACAGCAAAGGGATAAACACCTGGTCAGTCCCCTTTTTAAGATACTCGGGATTAAAACTATATCCTTTCTGTTAGCTGCAGAAAACCACGCAATAAAGCAAGAATAGACATGGCGCAACAAAATAATTGTTGAAGATTATATAATGACAAAGGCAAAACGATCAATCACTTACTAAGCGAATACTATAAGTTAGCGCAAAGAGAATTTAATACTAGAGACGACTGGGTGGGCAAGGGATCCTCTAGGAATTGTGCAAGTTTAAATTTGACCATACGAAAAATGATATATCAACAACCCAGAATCCGTGATAGAAAATAAGACGCACAACATTACCTGGCATTTTGAAATACGAACAGATCATTTAATCTCGACCAGAGCTTGTGATAGTTAACAGGAAAAAAAGAAATTGAACCTGCCGACTAGTAAATTAGCTGCTCCATCTGACGACAGGGTAGACCTGAAGGGAAGTGAAAAGGTAGATAAGCACCTATACCTTGCAAGAGAATTAAACACACTGTATAACATGAAGGTGAAAGTGATACTGATAATAATTTGCGCGCTCAGTACAGTCAGCAAAGGAATTGGTACTAGGACTGGAGAAGTTAGGAACAGAGGTCAAGTGGAGACCATAAAAAATACAGCATTGTTGATATCGGCCAGAATACTAAGAAGAGACCTGCAGACATGAGGAGTACTACTGTCCCTCGGACTCTAGTGGAAAATCATCAGCTAACGCTGGGGTAAAAACTTTCAAATCAGTAAATAATAATTCTTTCATTTGTTATTGGAGTATGATTGAATTTGAGAGTATTAATTCAATTAAATGTACATTGGGGTTTCGCAGTCTTATTCATGGTTAACTCTCAAAGTAAGAAAGGAAGGAAAAAACTGCAAAAGAAACAAGTAGCAAAATATATTACTGTAATATTAGACCAAATCTAAAATAAACGGTTACGTAGACTTAAAAAAATTAAATCAATGAATTCAAACTTACTATCTAATATGTGCATTTATGCCCCATCTGTACTTATTTATTATAAGAGCAGTCCTACAAAATCAAGTTGGTTGCTTGTGTGGGTTTTAAGCAATATCAAATGTATCTGAATTTATTGACATGAGTTCAGATGTACATATATAAATAACGCACAGGTTGAGGTTGGTTGATGGTTGGGTTTTATGACATATCGACCTCTGTAGGTTATTTAACGCCAAATCAATTTCATGCAAATATTTATTTCTATTTCAAACGATTCAGTTTAGCATGAGTTAACTGTTTAATTGTCAAAAACATTTCCATTTCAAGTAATTCAGTTTATTCAAACAGTTCTAATTCAGTTAATTCATTTTAGTATAAAACAGATTTTGTTTACACGCGGTTAAATGTCAGAACAGTTCTATATCAAATAATTCAATTTAGTGAAATGTACACTTTCGACGTCAAAAACTGTTCCATTTCAAACTATTCAGTTTAGCATAAGTCCCCAGTTTAAATGTAAATACAGTTTGTCGAAAACATTTCCATTTTAAGATATTCAGTTTAGTCAAATAGTTCTAATTCAAACAATTCAGTTTAACATAAGTATGCAATTAGTTCTATTCAACCAATAGATAGAGCCCTATTAAGTACTACCATTATGAGCCAGAGTGGACCTGGGACAAATGGCCATGAAGGGATTCTCCGCATTCCCCAAAGCTCCAAGGTTACTGGAATCTCACAATCAGATTGTTTAGTGTCATATAAAGACACTCATTGGGAGAGGGGGTCACCTCTCTGCAAAGGTGCAGTCAGTGTATTATACAGCCCCAGCGACTGGGCAACCTGCGTAATCTGGGTTTATAAAAAAGAATCATAGAAATCTGGGCAGTGGCCAGAAGATTTACTACAAATCAAAGACTTGCTGAACAAGTTAGAATGGTTTTCTAAACATGCGATACAAGAAATATGTGGACATGAACATCGGGTAGAATATGAACAAGAGTCCCTACCCGAATTGAAACACAAAATAATGAAAACCAAAATACCCTCAACGCCAGCACTACAAAACCAATGTTAACACAAATAGTCAGAATATGTGTTGAGTGAATAAAGAAATAAAGACAATTCTGACTGAAAAGATTACATTACTAGCTTTCAGAAATAAGGACTATAAAAAAGTTAAGGTAGTAACCGAAAATGTACACAAATTATGAACAAATATCCCAATCATTGAACTAAACGAAATAATTTATGCATGAACGAAACCAGTCTTTGATAAAATCGGTATTCCCGTTTACAAAACCTTGATGTGAAATTAGGTCAGAAAGACAGATAAAGAAACTGCAGCAACAAGCGAAAGTGCTAAGGAAAGAAAAACACACAAGAATATATTTGGATGAAAATACCAAAATAGAACAGCAGACCTGTCTGATAATAAACGTTGAAGAAATAAATTAAACATATTGGCAAATGAAGGGAAACTCGAAAGATATCAGCAACAGTGTCAAACAATACAAGCAAAAGAGGTCCGTCCAAAATAATGGAGGAAAATACTTCCAAAAAGTAGGTGGTGAATACATGTAGAAAATCGAAGGAATTAGAACAATTTTTTAATAAAATTTAGAAGCAGAAATAACATATTAGAAGGGAAGAATGGATATTATATCATTATCATTATTATATCAATAACATTAAAAAGAATTACGAGGACACAAAGAAGGCTCTGAGGCAGATAGACAAAGGAACTCATTAAGATCCACGCAAAGAGAGTACCAAAATGAAAAACGATAAGCCATGATGGTATACATGGACTTTAGTTTTAAAAATACACGTCCTTTTATGACGGACTGGCTCTACAACTATCGTGTAGCCAGCAAAAAGTAAGTATATTAGAATATATGGCAAAAGAGAAAACTAACCTGATCCACACAGAGTTCAAAAATGAACAACTCCCAGCAATAACTGACCGATAAAATGTCAACCTATCACATGAAAAAATCCTGATCACAGAGGTTAAAGAAGCGATTTATTACTTACTTGAATACCATAGACTATTTCCGAAAGAACGAAAAAGGATTTTAGAGTGGAAGAGGTCACTTCTATCTATTGATCAAAACATCCACAAGGATACCTATACGCGGCAGAAAGACTATTATCTTCTTACAAGTCCAGACGATATTTTTGCAAAACTCAGCAGCAGAATTTTTTTGCGATAAAGCCTTTTATATGGTCTTGTTAAAGAGGATAATATAATGTCACAAAATGTATAAAACGAACGAGAAAGCTTCTCGAAACCAAGCTGGGCAGTCCCTCTTGTAAAATACTCTGGACCATTCCTAATATGAACAAAGGAAGAACTTTGGCAAATTGACCAGAAAACAAGGAAAATAATGACGATGTACAAGAACTAAACTTCGAGAGATGACAGGGGCAGATTACACGTATTAAGAAAAGAAAGAGGGATTGGGTTTGCTAGTAACAAAGTCTACGTGGATATATCAATAGAATGACTCAATGACAACATTGAAAATAGTAAAGAAAGACTATTTACTGGGGATAGTAACAACAATAATAACATAAGGACACACAGAACAACTATAGCTAGGAAACAGACATGGGAAAACTGTATGAATATTTTATATAATAAACTAGAAATATTGCACACAAGACCTGGACATGACTTCAAAAGAAGAATTTCAAGACAGAAATTAAATATCTACAAAATAACACCATAAGGACTAATTATCTGAAAGCGAAAATCGATAATATATTAAAAAATTGCTAGTATAGGTTACCTTTAGACAAAAACAAATCGCTTAATCACAAAATAAATAAATAAGAGTAGCAACCTAGTGAGTAAGGAGTAGAAGAAAGATGAACGATTGGTATTTAGTAAGACATTGAAATTTGAACACACAATTAAATGTTATGTTACCAACCAGAATCCGTAATAGAAAATGAGATTACAGGGACCTTGAGAAAGAGACGGATGACTTAATCCCGGTTACCAGACCAATTTTAGTGTTAATTAACTTGAGAAAAATAACATGTCTTAGCGATTTTGCGATTTTGGTGTGCCATAAAGTGGAAATGAATGTGTGTTAAGAAATAAACAAATACATTAACCTTGGCAGGGAACTAACAATTTGTTGAAAACTGGAGTAAAGATGATACAAATTGTTGTGCTTGGAAAAATTTCCAATTGTTTGGAAAGGGGACGTAGAGAATTGGAAATCGGGCGAATTAACTAGACCATCCAGATTACAATATCGATGAGATGGGCCTGGATTTACAGAAGAGTACAAGGAACTTGAGGTGATATGCTGTCACTCAGGCTCCTGTGAACAACTATCAGCTTATAGTGGTATGAAAAACTAGCAAGGAGTGAAGAAATAGCAATAATAATAATAATAATGAGAGGAAACATGTGAGTCCACGTAACGTAGTAGCTAAAGTCATCGACAGCAGCCTCGTAATAAGCAAGTTCGAACTCCAGTTGGGCAACTATGTTAACTTTCGGACTCATATCCTTGGAAAAGGTAGGAAATCTTTTATGCGTTCATCTATGGCTTGGATAGTATCACTACTGTTCGTCCACAATAATTGCTTTTACGTTAAATTACACACGAAGGCCGATATGATATTATACAAAGAAACCATAAATATAATTAGACAAGAAAGACATATATAGCTGTAAATATCAGCTCCCTATAATGAAGATTATGTTAAAGAATTGTCGATCCAATCAGGAAAATCTAAGTATAGTTTGAATTGACAACAATGAATTTTATTAGCCTACACCAATAGTAAACTCTAACACTTGTAAACATTTTAAAGATATCCTTATTTATAACAGCATACATAAAATATAATATGGAAAGGAGGCATACAATCTTTCGATTCATACACGAAAAAGCATACAAAAAATTATAATCCGAACTTAACAAATGAAATATTCTAAGAAAACACACTTTCTGCTCTTTATCGTAGATCTCTAATACCTCTCTATAGAAATACATTCTGAATATATAAAACTGTCACTAAGAAAGAAATATTTTATTCGAAAGGGAAAATTCAAAGTTTTATCCAAGAAAATAATGATGATTTTTACTGATCACTGTAAAAAAACATTGTCATTAAAAAGAGATGCAGTTTGAAGTAGTCTGGTGTAGAAAAGTCTGCGAACATTACTTTTGATAATGGCTCTATAGGGAAAGTTCAAATCTTGGTCCCAACAAGAAAATTACAGAATTAGAACACAATAAAAGTATATGTTTAGAAAGTAATGACGCAAATGATATCAATCATACTATGAATAACAAATTTAATCTTAACGTAAAAAACCTTCATCCCCATGAACTAAGGTAATATTAACACCTTATAACTGAATGCCAATCCATGATTATGTTATTCAGAATAGTTATCTGAAAACATACAATCGTGCATGAATCATTGGTATCAAAATTAATTACTTGAAGCTAAAATTGATTACAGATGATTGAAACCATATAATTGTTTGCAAAAGAAAAAGACATATATAGCTGTAAATATCAGCTCCCCATAATGAGGATCATGTTAAAGAATTGTCGATCCAATCAGGAAAATGTAAGTATATTTTGGATTGACAACAAAGAGTTTTGTTAGCCTACTCCAATACTCTGCTTAATTCTCCATTAAAACTAACCAACCAACACACTAGTGGACTGATCTACCCACTTACTGATCAACATGTGACGTAGTTTCAATGAAAGCTTTGGCTCCACTCATCTGATTCAGCACTCATATGGATAATTATTTTGAAAGAAATTTTATTGGAGAATAAGAGCCATGAAGTGAAATAAATGCAACAATTAAAACTACAGCATTTAACAATCTTGTAAAATCTGGAGGGACAAACTGATTTAATCCAATAAAGTGGACGTTAGCTGAAATAAAAAAAGATGGACACTGAAGTTAGGAAACTAATAAGTTGCTATTGAATGCATCTCACATAAACAAGTATAGAACGTCTCTATATGAAAAAAAGAAAACAGTTGAATATTTTTAATCCAACGATAACTGACCCACAACACAAGCAAGATAAAAAAAAATTCTTAGGCACTACCGCTGATAGATGCAGCAAAAGAAAAATATTCACATATTAAAGAAAGCAATAAATTTTCTAAACAACTCGACCACATACAGAATGAAATAGACATAAAAGAAAAGAAAAAACAACAGAGGCAGCCAAAAACATAGAGAAGACCAGACCTTATAACAATCAACAAAAAAGAGAGATAATGCAGAATTGTGGACTTTTCTGTTACTGCAGACCACAGGGTAAAATTGAAAGAATGCAAAAAGAGGGATAAGTCAACTTGATCTTGCTATGAAATTGAAAAAAAAAACCGTGGAAGTGACAATTATACCAATTATAATTGGTACTCTTGGAAATATCACTGAAGGGTTGGTACAAGGACTGGAGGGCTTTGAAATAACAGGAGGAAGGTAGAATATCAAAATTGCAGCATTGTTGAGATCAGCCAGAATACTGAGAAGCGTCCTGGGGACATGAGGAGACTTGCTGTCACTCAAACTTTAGTGGAAAAACTTTCAAGGAGTAAAATAATGATAATGCACTTAACGGATTTTTTATAAATTTGACTGAAAAATACCACCCAAAATAGGAAGCTAATAAATAAATACTCTGAAATAAAATGGATAAAAGCAGAGAATGTCTCTATAATCACTATCTTTCTTCACTCTTGGCCTTGAGTAAAGACTTGGTCAAGTATAGAAAGAAAACGAAAATTTACTGAGTAAATTAGATCATTAATTATTATAGTGTACAACATAAATTTCTATCTTATGCATTCTGCAAAGGTTGTGTACGTCAATCTGAAATTGCCCTACACTTTTTGGCGCGTGGTGTGGCGTAATAGTTTGCCACGTAGACTTGCAAAACTACACGAGTGAGTTTAAGTCTCAATAGGTGCCCCCTTTATATGGCCTTGTGCCATATTTAAGCAAAAAGCTTTGTAAATTTCTACTCTTTTGTGCACACTCACACACACACACACACACGCATACACACATACCTTTACATAGGGATACATATACACATACACAAAGGTGCACGAGGATACAAGTCATTAACATATTGGTTTGTACTCCTACTCAGTGGAGGGGGCTAAAGGAGATGACTCATTAAATCATTATGAACCCAAACTAATATAGATATCTTTTAATAATTCTGCGTTATTGAACATAGTGGAGATAAATATTTTGATAATGACCGCAGACATCAGGGACTATTTATAAAATATTGTTTAGGAACAAACAAACTGGGACTCCTGAGTTTAAACGTGAAAATAAGTGTATAATAATTCAATAAGGAAGGCATACTAACAAGAATGAGAAAACTGATAAAGAGAGTAAGTAATCATAGCTACAGAAAGAGAAATGAGAAATTGGGATGAACTATTTTACTAGAAAGAAAAAAAAAAGGTGAACTATTTGAAACTTTCAAAATAATTCATGGAATTTATAATCATGCAAGACATTGACATTTTTCTCAAAATTTGCCTCCACTCAGAAAACTAACTGTCAAGACTAAATCTATGATTACTAATCCTGTTAATAATAGAATTGAACCGCCAACTACGGAAAATGGAAACCCCACACAACCAAACAACGCACAATAAAGCAACCCAGAAGAATCACTAACACAAGAACAAAAGGTAAATCTTGGAAATTTAAAGAAAGTTATGAGCATTGAAAAGACTACCTTACCACCCTTACGAAAAATAGAATGGAAGATAGTTAAAACGGAAATGAATAAAATAAATCAAGAACTACCTTATATATCAACGAATAATATAACCGAATTAAACAATCTTATCTATGCTGGAGCGAGATTCGATTGAGAGAAAATTGGGGTCCCTCAAAATCATGAAAGAAAAATCAAAACCAGGATGGGAAATTCGACTGGAAACGCAGATAAAAACCTACGAAAACAGGTAAAAAAGATCAAACAAGGGAAAGATGCTGGAATATGTTGGATCAGAGAAGAAAAGGCAACGGAAGAAAAAATAAAAATGAAACTTAAGGAAATAAACCAGAAAATACTGGCGAAAGAAATAAGATTAAAGAGATACCGGCAACGGTTAAAACAAACAGACAGAAGAAACAGGACATTCTAAAACAACGAAAGAAAATTCTACTGATAACTGGGAGGAGATGACACAAAACACATACCAATAAACGGATGCAAAAGATACCGAACGATTTTGGACTAAAATATGGCAACCAAAAAAACAAAATGGAAAGTCTGAATGGAGAGACAATATGTCAAGAAAATTAAAAGGGCTCGAAGAAGGCCCGAGAGCGGAGAATCACACCGAAAAACTCAAAATGACACTAAAATAAAGCAGACTGGAAAACGGCTGGCCATGATGGAATACATGGTTTCTGGTTCAAGAAATTCACCTCCATTCACGACAGACTACCACTAGAAATGAACAGATGCCTACAATGAGCACACGCACCCGAATGTATGACCAAAGGAAAGACCACGTGGATGCAAAAGGATCCAAGTAAAGGAACTACCTCCACTAACCCCACCAAAAAAAAAACAAACAAAAAAAAAACAGACCCATAATTTGCCAACCGACGATGTGGAAAATATTAATAACACAAAAAAGGGAAGAAATCTGTCCTTCGCTAACGAGCCGCGGGTTGTTCCCGGAGGAAGGGAAAGGATGCTGCAAAGGATCCAGTGGTTCATCAGAGTTACTTTACAGTACATCATAAACGAGAGCAAGACCAGACAGAAAAATCTAGCTATGGCCTGAATTGATTACAAAAAAGCATATGATATGGTTCAGCAATAATTGGACAATAAACTCACCTATTCTCGGCTAGAAGTCAAGACCTTATAATAATCAACAAAAAAAGAAAAAAAAAAAAAAGAAAAAAAAAGAGAATTTGCAGAATTGTGGACTTTACTGTCCCTGTGGACCACTGTGTAAAATTGAAAGAATGTGAAAAGAAGGATAAATACGTCGACCTTGCTAGAGAATTGAAAAACTGTGGCACATGAAGGCGACAATTATACTAATTGTGACTGGTGCTTTTGGTACAGTATCAAAATAATTATTAAAGGGACTCGATGACTTGAAAGTTGGAGGACGAGTGGAGAAGAGTGGAGAAGATCCAAACTACATCATTATTGACAGCGACCAGAATACTGAGAAGAGTCCAGGAGACTTTAGGAGACTTGAGCTCACACAGACTACTGTGAAAGACCATCAGCTAAAACTGAAGTGAAAAACTCTAATGATTAAATATTAATAATAATAAACTGAAAAACTATGGAACATGAAGGTGACAATTATACCAATCGTGATTGGTGCTTTTGGTACTGTCACCAAAGGGACCATCCAAACTATAGAATTATTGAGAACGGTCAGACTACTGAGAAAAATCCTGGAGATTTGCTGCCACTCAGACTCCAGTGAAAAGGCATCAGCTAAAGCTGATATGCAAAAGTCTCAAGGAAAAATAATCATCAACTAGAGCATTAGTGAGATCGCCCAAAATATGGAGAAGAGTTCTGAAAACATGAGAACTCTTGTTGTCACTCAGACTCCGACGTGAAAACATTGGCAGTCGCTGATGTGAAAAACTCTCAAAGGAGCAAAATAATAAGCTACGTATTTTTGCTAATATAATGACATATTGTTGAAAAAAATCCCCTTATAATCTATAAAACAATAACAATGTAAAAAAAGATTACAGTGGATAATTTCAGAAATAATACATAATAAAAGAAGGTAAGTAAACATATTTAAGAACTATCGATGAATTAGTTAAAGATTTGATCTGTATATAGATATTGTATTTCTATTATATGTTTATCTATCTTCTCACAGCAAACTTTAAAAAATAAAAAAAATGTATCTTTATGTGTTTTTTTTTGTTTTATTGTTATATGAAACTTTTTTTTAGTATTTTAAGGCGAAAAGCCGTCGTTGCAGAAGAATAATAGTAGTGATATTTAACACATAACTAGGTGATTTTTTAAATTTTATGGGAGAAGAAAGTAAAGAAAGGAAATACCCAAGGATGTATAACAATAAATCAATCAAACAAGCAGACAAGCCCCAAATAATAATAATAATAATAATAACAAAAAATAAAACTTGCAAAATAGTCGACTTTGCTGTCCCGGCTGACCACAGAATAAAACTGAAAGCATTTGAAAAGAAGGATAAGTACCTCGACCTTGCTAGGGAATTGAAAAAACTGTGGAACATGCAGGTGACAATTATACCAATTTTAATTGGTGCATTTGGATCAGTAACTAAAGGATTACTAAAAGGACTGGAGGACTTAGAAGACGAGTGGAGACCATCCAAACGACGGAATTATTGAGAACGGCCAGAATACTAATAAGAGTCCTGGAGACTTGAGGAGACTTGCTGTCACTCAGATTCCAGTGAAAAACTATCGACTAACGCTGATATGAAATCTCTAATGAGTGAATAATAATAATAATAATAATAATAATAATAATAATTTAGATGATAATAATAATAGTCCTGGAGACTTGAGGAGACATGCTCTCACTCAAACTCCAGTGAAAGACCCTCAGCTAAAACTGATGTGAAAAACTCAAATGAGTAAATAATAATAATAATAATTGACCATCGGAACAAATGGTATATACCCGACTGAGAATAATTCCTGAAGAATAAGACGCTGAAAATTCTTTGGAATTTTGAGATACAAACGTATCACATCATCTCGCCCCGACGATCAGACTTGGTAAAATAAAAAAATTGCCGTTCTGGCAGACCATACAGTAAAATTAAAAGAAAATGAAAGGGTGATAAATATCAAGACCTTGCAAGATAATTAAAAAAAAAATCGATGGAACATGAAGGTGAGGGTGATACTTATTGTAAGTGGAGTGCAATGAACAATGTCCAAAGGATTGGTAAATGAACAACTTGAAATCATTCAAAATACAGAATTATTAAGATCGGCCAGAATCATGAGAAGCGTCCTAGAAACTCGAGAAGACTTGCCGTCACTCAAAATCTAATGGAAGACCAACAGTTAACGCTGGAGTGAAAAACTCACAAGGAAGGAAATAACGATAATACTATTCTACAGTCAATTTAGTGGAATGGAATTTGAGACTGACGAATGTCATACAATGCTAATATGGCAAAATGGAAAAAAAACATCGAAAGGAATGAAACTGTCCAATGCAAAAAGCATCAGAACTTTTGGAGTAAAATGATACCACAAATAACAATAATTTCTTTAATCAGACAGTATCAAGCAATAGGAAAAGAAGGAAAAGACAAGAAATTAAGACGTATAAAAATGCTTCTCAAAACCAAACTCAACAGGGGAAATCAAATCAAAGAAATGAATAATTGTATGAACCTCTGAACCTTACTTAAAATGTACAAAGGGGAATGTCGGATAGACCAGAGAACAAGGAAATCGATAACAGTTCGCAAATCCTTTCACTCGGAAGATGAAATATACACGCTTTATGTGTTAAGAAAAGGGAGAGGAAGAAGGCTCTAAAGTATAGAGGTTGGATGTTTGTTTAATGAGATATAAACCTTCTCCAGTTGTTTAATGTCAAATTTATCTTTCTAGATCAGTAGTGGTAAGATATAACCAAAAGGTTGAAGAATAAGGGTGTTCATATGTGTTTCCCAATAGTATTTGTCCGAAAGTGAGCGTAATAATCCCACTGGAGTTTGAAGTCGCTTACTACGATTCCGCAGTTCATCAGTTTAACCATTACATCACGAAGACACTACCACCATAAAGGACTGAGTAGATACAACAATTCAGGGACTCAAAAAACTAATGAAATACTGAATACAGTAGCCAGCAACAGTATCATAAGCATAAATTGCTTATTAAAAAAAAAAAGACAAAATAACACTGAAAATATCAAACTGGGAGGAAGAACAACTAAATTGAAACTTTAATTGATTAGCAAAGCGAATTTCTCATTAAATGACATTGATATAGATGCAGGTGTAAAGGTTTAAGAGAGAAAGTTAATCTACTGAGAGCAGTGCAAAATAACTTATCAGAAACCATATATTTCCAATGAAGAAATCATAATAGCAACAGATTATTAAGTGTAGTGATAGATATATAACAGTTAATCACATAATAATAGAATACAGGGAGTAAGCCAAAAAATAAAACAAAGTAAAATAAATCGATAAATAATGATAACTTAATAATAAAGGATCAGACATAACTTGGAAATTGTGTAAGAAAATGAAATTTCACCAAAAATTGTAAATGAATCTGTTCTTGAAAATGAGATGTTGTAGAGAATAGAAAATAAAAAGGAAATTAAATTAAAATAGAATTAATTATTGAAAATATGCAGAAACTCCCAGAACCCCCTGACAGGAAGAGGGACGTCGCATGCACAAAAGAAAAGGAACCGTCCCGACAAAAGAAAGAATCTCACTCTCTTCCAGCAGTGACCAGCGGAGAGAAAACACCTAAATCTTCCTTGTTACTGGTCGAAGGCAGTCTTTAGAGGGCGCGTTGGCCAACCCTTACACTAAATGAAGCAGTCTCTTTTACCGACGACTCCCAACTAAAAAAAAAAAAATAATGGAATCGTCAGAATCACAATTAAGACACCAAATAACGAACTTAACTACTACAACTCAAAACACCGGATTTAGACACATCACCCAAAGGCGTCTAACACGTTGGTAACGTCTTGAACACCAAATTTGTTCATGTATACCCAAGAACCACTGACACATTTTAACACCTTGACAGGGAGACGCAACCATTTCATTTGTATTCAGGAAGAATTTCCTCACCCGATGAATAGTTGTTGAACACATAAATAAAGGCAAAAAATAAAAAGATATCTTCGACTCCTATCTTTTACTATCTTCTTCTTTCATATAATACCTTTACAACCTTCATATCATTGAAGTAAATCCAGCAATATGACGTAGGGTAAGAATAGAATAACGTAGAATGGAGTCAAATAGCAAACGATATCATGAATTGCCTTTGTAACCCCATCATGTATTAAAAATCTCAGAGACTTTTGTGATACAAACAGATAACCCAATCAAAGTATGAGACCATGCATAGTTTTAATCATAAAGAAGAGAATTTGTTATCTTGTGGATCCAGCGGATAAGAGGTTAAAATAGAAAGGAGTTGAAAAATTTATAAAGAACTGGATTTTGCTAAAGAGCTATAAAAAAGCTGTGGAATTTGAAGGCGATGGCGGTGTTAATTGGACATTGTCATTGCAACGGACCAAAATGCCACAGAAATTTCTGGAGGAAATGGATATCAGACCTTTAAAACCTAAGATTCTTTACATCAAAGATATCTTTGTCCAACTTAAGAAAACGAAAACATTTTAAGTGTATAGAGCATCCTTTCTTTGCAATTACTCCCAGGTTCCCTCTGGACCAACGTCATAGTAACTGTTAGGGTCAAATCTATAGATCAAATAGATCCCTTTAAAAATGATTCGTATCCGATATGTCTGGTGCCATTAAAAGAAACCCTCGAAAGAAACAGACATAATATATAAATATGACAGTACAACGGACATGATTCCCAAATCTCTTGGCATAAAATAACTCTAGAGTTGTCCTGCCGTTGAAATTAATCAATCAATTAATCATGATTATACTTATTAAACTATTTGAAATATTATAAACTGGGTAAACTTCTATTGTCCTCAGCGTCGATCTGTAGTAGGTTTGTATATTAAGTTATTTCGCCACTAGGTGCTTAAGCTCTTCATGAAGATTATAAGATTGTAATGATGCTAGCTTGAGAAGTGGAAGAAAACTCGATTTAGGCTAAAATTCGCGATTATTATCCATCTGTTTGACATACATTTGGCAGGATTCATGTGCACGTTTTCCATTTTCTTCCAGACATGAAATATCATCTTACATGCAGAATTCCCCGATGTGGATAAAATGTCCGGTTCAATGAAGTTGCGACATGTCTTACTGAAGTCAGTGCCAAGAGATAGGATGGTTCATTTCAACAAGTATTCCATGCAATCAGTTTTGCGCATGTAAAATCTCTAGATTCTTCCGGATAACCGTTTGAAAGATTGGATAATCTGGATACTGAGTTGAAGTCGAATCGTTACGTAACAACAGTGTTTAATTTGTTTGTACTAAATCTGATCTAATCCCGTCTAATATTCAGTCCTTAAAGGTCGAACAGGAATTTACTTGGGCTTTCCAAAAATATGCATAGATTCCTATTAAGTTTTCCACATCATTATTATACAAACTATTCTGAATAAAAAATTTCGTTTATTGATTTTGACCGCATGTCAACCTGTTACTTGGCCATTGTTATTTATAAAGTTTATTCTTTCACACGATTCGATCGAATATGAATGATTTTTAAACATACCAATTTGGACCATAGATGGAAGCATAACAGGTACTACTACCGCGAGTCAGAATGGTCATGGGAGTAATGACGATGAATATTCCTCACTCAACATATCTCAAAAACTGGAACCTCACCATCATATTAAATTTAGTATCTTATTTTGAACAACAATTTTTGGGAGGTCTTACATCTGTACAAAGAATGCTATTTGCATATTCTATGCCCCACTATCAGGGCGATGCTGATTATATATATATATATATATATATATATATAATTAAAGTATAAGTTATTAAGAACTAAATAGTTATTTCTGCTCATTTTACGGTGGGTTTCAAAACATTTCGTGTCTGTATAATAAATAATGACCGCTGCTTAAATGGTTATTATCTTTGCTAAAGTAAAAATGTATGATTTCATTTGCAGTATAAAGTCTCTCAAGTCACGATAAGTGCAGAAGTTTAAAATACATTATTCAAAATACATTAATTGTAATCAAAATCGTTTTTAAACTAGATTCTGAAATTGTAATGGTGGAAAGATGATCATTTGTTTGAAAAAGTCAAATTCCTTAAGGATTTTGAAATAGGAAACACAAGAAGTTTCATTCATTAGGATTTTAGAATACGCATGTCTTTATAATGTATCTTTCTTTTCTTAATTTTAACTGCATTTCTATCTTTGTTTGAAATCGCGTTCTTTGTAACTTCAATAGGATTTTAGAATATTTGTGTCAATATTATCTGTCGTACTTATATAAATTCTAAGGCTTTATTAACCTTTCTTGGGAATTGCATTCCTTGTAGGTTCTTATTTTCATCTTTCTTTCTAACTTATTTTTTCTTTTCAAAAAAATTTTCATGGTCGTATTGAATACCATTAATTTTAAGCATATCTATTTAACCAAAAGAAGGTGTCATAACCGGTACTGCCTATACAAATCAGAGTGGACTTGAGGGGGAGTGACAATGTAAGAGTATTTATACTCTCCAGATATACAGAACTGGAGCCTCACAATCAAATGCATTTATTGTCTTACCCAGGACTTCTCTTTTTTTTTTATTGGGATGTGGTCTTAACTTGCAGCAGGAGATACAGACGTCGTATTCCAAGATCATACATAGCACACCATTCTGAATAAGTAAGTACAGAAGTGAATGACTTGGTACACATGCAGTTTCTTTCTTGAACAATGATCACAGAAATTGGAAAAATTTAGCAAATAATAATTTGTGAAAAATACTAAAAATTAGATATTTGAATGAACACTCAGTTACGAAGATAATACATCTTGACTATTCATTCTATTCCGACTAGTTTTGTTTCTTTGTACAATGGCATATCAACCATCAATAGTCATTTAATGCCAAATAAATCGTTATATAAGGACTATTGAAGCATTAGGTACCTCATTGCTGGTGAATGAGTAATAAAGTTAATTTTGAAGTACAATTTACTTCATTGCTGGTGAATAAGTTGTCACGTGGTGTCCCGCTGAGACGATAGAAATAAGATTACTACTATCCTCGTGTTTGAATTGGCAAGCCATCAGAGAATGACCGTTAAGACATGAAAGAATGTGGGTCAATCCCAAAGTAACACATCCAAGTCAGAATGGAAAAACAGATGTTTGTACTTGGTGACCTGATGGATAAAGAATGGGATATGGGGTGACATCTAGTAGCCCTAAGGAGTCACCTGACACGGAAAGTAAGAAGGTAGAAGCCAAATGATTGGCTGGGACCCTAAAACGGAAGTGGCACCTTCTTCCCGTCAGGGGAAAAAAGAAAAGAGAAAATTAGTTGTTGGACAGGGTTCGTGGCGGACGGAACTAAAGCCAAGAACTCCGGGTAAAAGAAGAGCCCGTAAAAGAAGAAAGATTCTCCACAGGAATCCATCGAAAAAAAGATAAGTAAACTTTGGAACTGTTTCTCCTTATACCCAATTTTTTATACCCTCTCTCTTTCTCTCTCTCTCTCAATTTGAAGAAAGACTGAAAAGGAAAGAAAAGAAAAGAAGAAAGACATTTATGTTCATGGACTATTCATATATGATATAT
This sequence comes from Sepioteuthis lessoniana, assembly GCA_963585895.1. Classification (NCBI taxonomy): domain Eukaryota; kingdom Metazoa; phylum Mollusca; class Cephalopoda; order Myopsida; family Loliginidae; genus Sepioteuthis; species Sepioteuthis lessoniana. The sequence continues at coordinate 56,457,864 of OY757911.1, read as the reverse complement.
TTGACATGTTGAAGGTGTATATCTATGCGTAGTAAAAGATAGATATATTTTAATGTTCCCACGTGCGCGAAGTTGTTATTTGTAGTATCAACTACGAATTTGTTATGTCATGTTTCTTTTTCAGCTTCTATTCGCCTTACGATATGCTCGCTTGAAATTGTCCTATAAATTCCTTTAAATTCTTATACGGGGAACCGGAGTTGCCGACTACTACAATTAATATTATTACGTCTAAACCTAGAGGCCCATATCTTCCATTGTTCTAGGGGAGGAAGACTAGCGGCCTTGGTGGGTGTGTGTATAGTGTGAAATTTGGAACCCCTTGCCAACAGCGGTCAGTATAGCCTAAAATTAATCCCCCACATAATATGCCAGTTCCTACATGCCTGAGGAAAAACTCTGAACGAGGACTTATCCTACAAGGGATCAAGTGCAAGTCTGCCCCGTCTTCACACATGCGAAAATAAAGTCCTGTTTTGGGATTATAAAGAATTTGCCGTCACAAAGTGAATTCCAAACTTTCCAACAAGTATTAGTTTGAAAGTGAACGTAATAGCTTCACTGGAATTCGAACCCTCTTACTTCGATTTCGGAATTCAGCACGTTAGCTTCTATACGACGAGGACTTCTGCTTTTATTACGAATGGATGCTAGATTAATAGTCAATCTCAATATATTATTAGCTGCCATATATATACACAACAGAACACTAATGATATATATATGGCTCTTACCCAAATAGAGTATCACTAAAATTAAATTTCATAGTAATATATTCGCAATTTTTCTTCTAAATAATGTGCTATATATCAAATTTTCTTCCACCATATTATCAGCATACATATCTATTTTCTATTAATTCTTTAATCAGTATTGAATGTGAAAGTTTAAACATAAGACGTAGACTTATGCTCTCCACGTGTTTATAAAATGCATCTTATGAAAAACTGGTAAAAACTTTACTATTAAACTGTTTTCTTTATAGATTACGCTCTGCAAATCCTGTATCTGTATATGAAATGACAACTTTTGGTCAGTGGATGATCCATAAAAGTAACATCGGATAAAAAATATATTCATATATAAATAACGATATTTTTCTTAATTAAAAAAAAATAGAAATAGGTTGAATTCCATACGATTCTCTGGCATCTTTACAAATACAGAATTAACAAAATATAATCCCTTTCTTGTTTAAAACAATGAATAGACGAACTCAAAAATTGAAGAATTAGAGACTTTTATAAAATTATTGCAATAATTGTTGAGAAAATTTGTTTTGCTGTTGGATTTTCTTTCTTTTTTTTTAAATATTGTTCTGTCATAGCCTTTAAAGAATATTGGCATTTATCTCTTAATGATTGTGAATAACCCCATATATATATATATATATATATATATATATATATATATATGCATGCATACTATTGTTCTCTAATCTTCAATAATTTCCTTGGTGCAACATGATATCAAAGTCCTCGACGTATCAGACACTATGTCTCCATTTTATTCAAATAAAGACTTCTTCTAAGTTTTCCAATTAAAATCTATTTGGATACTTTTCATAAATGTACATTCCCAACATTGCCGACCTAATCTCTCAATTCTACGAGATACAATTATTATGCATGATGATTTCTAAAGATTCAACTTATTGTTTTAAAAATTCGGGTAATATATTTGTTTCTCTAGTACCAAAATAAACACCAAGTAAATACTGTGGATGTATACCCCTGATATGTTTTCGAAAGGAATTAAAATGATTTTATCCTTTAAAAATTATATATATATATATATATATATATATATATAAGTACAAAATGGGTCTGAAGAAATCGACTGAGGTTTCTCCTTTCCTGATCAGCAAGATGAAATTGACCGAAGAGAGTAGGGCAAACTACATTTTATTGATTAAATATACACACAACCCATTAAAATTTGCATAAATATATGTTTTATTGATTAAAATCATTCAGGAGAAAATATTTACCTACCAAGCAAACAATTTTTCTGTGCTTACAGATGTTAAGAATTTCAGATATGCGGTCAAGTAGTTCTTTCGGGTTATTATAAGAAATACTACTTAATTTTTCCTCCATACACAATTGGAAAAATGTATCACCTGCCTTGTATTTACGGCATGTCTTTATTATTTCCCAATTAAGTAAATGGTCTAAATGCCTAAATTTGTCTTGATCTCCCAAATGCATTTCGATCAACTAGTATCATTTATATATGTCTCACGAGTGAAACTACATTTATGGCTATAAATGATTTTTTAAATATTTTGAGTCGATCCAATATACACTTTTTTCGTTATTAATAGCATTACGGTCGTAATATACTTCTACTTTATAGACGAGGTGCATATGATAAGTTTCCAGTCTTTTTTCGTATCGGCATTTAAAATTGCCGTATACTCTTGAGAATTCAGTATGTTATTGCTATACATCTTATGAGATGACTGACCTTTTTTATGATTTCAGGTTCAAATCAACAGCTCCAGCAGCAACTGGAATACACCCTACTAAAGCCTGATTGTTACAGCTGGTGAATTTCAAAAATGCAATCTGATACTTTAGAAGAACGATATGCAATAAAATTCTGTTTTAAATTTGGAAAAAATGACACAGAAACGTATGGAATGCTTCAGACTGCTTTTCGACCATCTTGCATGAATTGAGCATCTGTTTCTGAGTGGCATAAGAGATTCAAGGAAGGCAGGGAGTTTGGGAGGGATGATGAGAGGTATTGGAGGAGTAAGGAAGTCAATAAACCAGAGTGGATTAGCCAAGGGTTAGGGTTAGGCTTAGGGTTACTATGTTGAGGTTTTAAGGAACTTCAGGAAGAGATTCCGCTGTCGGAGGAGGCCAGCACTCTTGAAATCGGGTCAGTGGCATTTCCAGCAGGACAATACACCAGTCCATCACTCCATCTTTGTCACAGACTATTTGACCAAGATGGGCATCAAGACAGTTCCTCAGCCTCCCTATAGTCCAGACCTTCTCCCTGTGACTTTTGGTTATTCCCTAATCTCAGAGGCTGTCGTTATGAGACAATTGAGGAGATGAAAGAGGCTGTGACGAAGGTCATTGACACGCCCACACAAGAGGACTTCCATAGGGCCTTCCAGAAGTTGTTGGTACAGTACAACAAGTGCATTGCAGGCAGAGGAGATTACTTCGAAGAGGACTAGTGTTTCATGTGTGTACTATCAATAAAAGTCCCCATACAAAAAAAGTCTGGAAACTTATTTAATGATCCTCGTACTACACTTTCGTATAGACATTTTCACCTTAGGGAGCCTTTAGTTTTATTAATACAATTACATTAAGAGGCTTCCTTACATTGTTTATTCGTAAGTTTGTTTTTTTTTATATTGCTCTTTTAAATTAGATTAGCTACATTTGGCACGCAACTAAAGCTTAAGGTAACGTTTTTCTTGTTAGATATTTAGTATAAACTACTTGTAGGGAGAAAATTCCTGAGTTATATCTTAAAAAATACTTTACCTCAATTATCGGCTACACACATGTTAAAAGGTGGGTTTAACCAGATATACCTCCTCTTATGATCATGTCTTCTATTTTGTTTATCAACACATCCATCATAGTATCATAAACTAAATTAGTTTTATATCCACTATTTTTAATGCTAATTCGTAATCAATTTTATTTTGGGTAAAAATTTCAATATATGAAGAATTAGTTGAAAGTCTAATCATAATCCCATTATTGATATGTTTAAAGCATGTTTAGGGGGATTAGACCATATATTAATGTAACGCGATTGTAGATTGTTTTTTCTAAATCGGGATATTGTGTTATTATATAAGTTAATCTAACTATAAGTCTAAAAATTCGGCAATATTTAAATTAGTTTGAATATCTAACTTAAACCCAAATTTATTGAATAGCCAGTGTAATTTTTTTCAAATTACGTCACACTTTCTGGGTGTACAATTGTCTACTATGATCATTCCATCTTCGTGATAAAGGCAGCGATTACTGGGGTCAATTATATTGTTAAGACTATGGTGTAATAGGCATTCGATAAGCGTACAGATTTCTGCTCCATCAAAAGAACTCATTGGCGTGTCGACGTTGCGATTCATCTCATTTTTATAAATAAAAAAAAACTATCGATTTGATATAGTTGAGGTTAACGGCAATCTGTAATATCGGTAATTTTATCTTTTCGGTTTAATATGTACTTTCTAGCTAGGTTTAAAGTCTCATCTACTGTTTTTTCTGTAATGGAAACGTAAAACTCATTAATGTCATAATTCATAAATGAACATTTAAAGTTTTTATGATAATCCTTTTAACTATTTACTACAAACCTCAGTACTGCACCACTGGTTAATATTCAAAATTATCCTAAGGGTTGCACGTATATCTAGTAATATAACTTAACTTCCTCATTTGCGTTTTTTAGGGGTTAATTTACACTGTTACATACGCACTCATTTGTGTTTTAGAGAGGTTTATATAGACAGTTACATACGCACTCATATATATATATATATATATATATATATATATATATATATATATATATATACTTATATATATATATATATATATATATATATATACAGAAACTTACATAAGAACACATATATACACTCATATGCTTATACACATTCATTTACATATATATATATATATATATATATAAACACACACGCATCTATGCATTCATATGTATATATACTCACTTATAGCTACATTTACGTACCTATATACACACATATTCACACAAATATATGTATATATATATATATATATATATATATGTATATATATACACGCTCAAACATATACATACACAAGCATATAGACAAGCATATATATATATATATATATATGTGTGTGTGTGTGTGTGTGTGTGTGTGTGTGTGTGTGTGTGTGTGTGTGTGTGTGTTGTAACGGTTAATTTAGCTTTGCTCCGAGGTTACATTATCCTCGAAAGACGGGAAGAATTTCCGTCGACAGTATCCGTACCACCCAAGCTCCAAATATTCTCCGTAACTGGTTATATTTTATTGATAGCTTTGAAAGCCCATATAACTAGCTAAGTATAGAGCTTGCGTATAGGTTTAATTTTTCGAGAAACGGACGAAGTTCTATGTGAGGTTTACTGAGACCACGGTTGAATGAGGGTGTGTGATATGAACGAACACGCGGGGAATTCTTAACCGGACAAACAATATGACGCGTAATTGCTTTTCTTCTTTTCTTTATACATGTATCGTTTTTACATTTTTTTTTATTATAAAGAAAACACAATTGCAACAACAGACAAACAAAGAGCAAAACAAATACAACAAAAAAAAAGATATACAGAAATGTGGAGGATAAGTCGCTTCCAATAATATTTGACTATGTCCTTCAATTAAGACAAAATTCTCGCTTTTCTTTTCTCTTTTTTCTTTTTCACTTGTTTTAAAATTATATCCGTATCTTGTTTTTCTCTTTACAATTAAGGGGAGGGAACTTCCTTGTTCTTTCTCTTATTTGTTTGACTTCCTTCTTTTTTTTCTTCTTTTACCGAAGAACTAAAATCTCTCCTCTTCGTCTTTAATATGGATATACAAATTTTAAACAAATATGTCTTCCGCCGAAACTAGCTGCAAATGAACAACCTCAAAATGTTTCTTTGGAATAGTCTTGATACGGACCTTTATTTAGGTTACGTATATTATTCGTAATAAAAAATTTTTTGACTAACCTTTTTTTCTTTCCTTTCTTTTGTTAATTTTTTTTCTTTCTTATATTCGTTAATCTCTTATTAACGAGTCGCAAGGCACCAGTTTTTCTTTTTCTTTTCCTTTACATTGAGCCTCAGTTTCTTACCCAACGGAGTCGACGGCTTCTATTAGGCCATTCTGTGACAAGAATTCCCCCTTTTACCGGACCACGTGAAAAGGCGACCTTTCTCTTCTTTGGCGAAGCTCGAAACTGACTTTTTGGGTTTCGTTTCTTTTTGGCGGTAAAACGCCCCCCCTGCCTTGACCAATGGCATGTCTTTTCCTTATCTGGGGCAAGACCTTTGCCCCTTCTCGGCTGCTTCTTCCACTGTTGCTAGGGCTCGGAGACCCACCAATCGCCTGCCCCCACTTCCGGTCCTCATATTAGTTCTTGCTCCCTGCATTATAATCCTACCGTGGCCGATGGCCGTAACAGTGTGTGTAATTACGTTGTTATATACCAAGTAGTTCATACGAGGAAATGAAAATTGCTAAAACATAAACAAACGAAATGGGAATTTTCAAATTAATAATTATTTTAAAACCTCCCAAAATGTGTACGCCATCTCGTTAGGGCTTACAGTACAGGTAATATATGCCTTGCTAGAGATGGTAAGACCCACAAAAATTGGCTCATTGTTATGTGTCTGGTGGCGAGGCTCCGGTTTCATCTTTCGAAAGTGTGGACCTCCCATTAATTGCCCTTACTCCTAGGTCTGCTTCGACCCAAATTGTTAGTACCTCGTACAAATTATTTGTATATTGTAGGAATTCTTGATATTATCTTATCGTGTGCAATATAAATAGTAAAAAACTACCAAAGTGTATATATATATATATATATATAGACGTGCAATATATGTGAATCCTTAACTCTGGGGCAAAAATAGCCGCAGACGACTTAATATTCCCTTGAACTTCTTCAAGATCTATCCATTTGAACATCCTTTTTGTGTAATTTATAAAACCTCTCTAATTTGATTGGTAATATTAGGAAAAATCGATATGTTTTCTCAAACCTCAGTGTTTATCCAAAACGTCTTACATTAATTTAATAGGTATATGATATTCTGAATAATTAATTATAATTTGAATATGAATATCTCTAATGTTTAAGCATCCTACTAGCGTACGGCATACTTAAAGAAACCGTAGCGGCAATAACGATTCTCTATAGAAACACTAAAGTAAAAGTACGATCACCAGATGGAGACACAGAATACTTCGACATTGTAGCAGGAGTACTACAAGGGGACACGCTGGCTCCGTATCTCTTTATCATCTGTCTAGACTACGTACTTAGAACATCGATTGACAAAATCAAAGAGAATAGCTTCGAACTGACGAAGAAAAGAAGCAGAAGATACCCCGCAACAACAATTACCGACGCCGACTACGCCGATGACATAGCGATACTGGCAAATACACCTGACCAAGCCGAAACACTTCTGCATAGTTTGGAACGAGCAGCAGCAAGCATAGGCCTCCATGTTAATGCACACAAAACGGAATATATGTGCTATAACCAAACGGGGGACATCTCCACTCTAGAAGGAACCCCTCTTAAACTGGTGGACAAATTCACGTACCTAGGAAGCAGCGTCGAATCAACCGAAAAGGACATCGAAACGAGGTTAACGAAAGCATGGACATCTATCAATAGGCTATCGACTATATGGAAATCAGACCTAACCGATAAAATGAAACGCAGTTTCTTCCAGGCAGCGGTCGCATCGATACTGCTATATGGATGCACTACATGGACGCTAACAAAACGGCTGGAGAAGAAACTAGATGGCAATTACACAAGAATGCTGCGTGCAATCCTGAACAAGTCCTGGCAGCAACACCCCACAAGACACCAACTGTACGGCCACCTGCCCCCTATCACGAAAACTATTCAAGTTAGGCGAACCAGACATGCAGGACATTGCTGGAGAAGCAGAGATGAACTCATAAGAGATGTACTCTTATGGATCCCCACACACGGCCGCGCAAAAGCAGGACGACCAGCACGAACGTACATTCAGCAGCTATGTGAGGATACAGGTTGTTGTCCTGAAGACCTGCCTGGGGCGATGAACGATAGGGAGGAGTGGCGAGAGAGGGTCAGGGATATCCGTGCTGCCAGCACGATATGATGATGATGAAGTCTATGAATATCATAAGATTATAGCAAATATTAGACAGGGAACTATAAATGCTACTAAATTTATAACCTAATTCATATTTTTAGTAGTCCTCTGATATGGTCGTTGGGTTGCTATTCATGTATAGTGTCTTGGACTGGAATATCTCTCTGTTCAATTCTGCAATTTATCTTGAATTCAGAATTTTTTTTCTTTTTCTAGACGATTTTCCATACCGAGGTTAAAGAGACCTATCTGGCCTACTATTTACCCACACCCGGAGGAAAATAGTTCAATTTATACATATCCAAATAGTATTTGCTCTTGCAGAATATGAACTTGGTTAACTGAATCTTATTCTATGAAGACAATTATTACAACATAATTTTTTCAACTACTACTACTACAGCTACTACTGTTATTAGTACTAGATCCACTATTACAACTACGATTATTACTACGAAAAACTGTCTCTAAATATTTGATTGATTATCCATATAATGAGCTGAAGAGTGAAATATCAAATAGAAAAAGGGTTCCTTATTATATAACAACAGCTGTATGCTTGCGAAATATCTGACATAAAGATCCATGTCAAATATGTTTAGAATATTACTTCTTCTCACGGAACATATTAAAGGTTCAAAAGACGCATAATTTATTAAGGACCTGCCAAAAATGAATTTTCCTTGCACGTAATAATCAATAAAATGTTACAATAAACCTCAAAACAAAATTCACTTCGCCACAGTATGATGTTGCTAAGAAGAATGGGTAATTGTTGACATTGACAATAGATTGAGGAAAATTGATTTTTTTTCTTTGTCTTGTTAAAACTAGTTTTGGATTTATAAATTTAATAAATAATCATTAAATTTTCCTTACAGAAGTAATTCCTTTGATTCTCTTGCCATCCTTCCCTATTAGCTATTGCCATTTGGTAGTCCTCTTGATAAAATACTGTGTCCGTACAGAGCTGATAATTTTTTTTATTGATCGGCTAGCGATGGTTTTTATATGTGTTGTAGACGATAGAAGAATTTCCCTTATGAGTTCTTGCTTATTTCTTCAACTGTCCTCTACATATTTTGAGTGTTTTGCAAGGTGAGAGTATATGACTCAACAAATGCTGTTTTGTATTTTGCTGCCTCCTGAATTTGTTTAACACAAAGCTTAGCATTATGGTATAGTTCTAATTTAGATTTTCTACAAGCCTTTTTTAGAGTCTAAAAGGTACGACTATACATCTGTTTTGGCACAGTTATCGATCACTATATTATTACTTCTAATAATTTACTTTATCTAATATATTATCAGATGTTCCCTTTTCTTACTTTGTGACATTTTATTGTATCATGCGACGAAAGGACTGAGATTTGGGCAAGTTTCCTCATTACTAATGTTGGTACTATTTACCAACCCCTCCGCTCGGGCAGGATATGACACAAGGTCAATTTTTAAGTGGAGTTTAACAGGTTTGAATTCAGAGTTTTCCTTCTCCTAGACAAGTTGCCTCACCAAAGCTGAAGAACCTAGTCTGTCCTACTATTTGCCCATAGCTGGAGGTAGAATAATTGGATTCATACCTTTCCCAAAGGTATTAGTGCAATGTGAAATGCAATCAGTCTCGTCCAGGATTTGAACTCGTATTGCTGTGTTCATTTCCTACGGGCACCTCCTTATTACTAAGGTTGGTGAGCAGTTAATACCATCAGTTACGGTAAAAAATCTCAAGCTTCTGTTACAGACTAAGCAAAGCATAGTCGATAAGAAAGTCACATAGTCAATAATAGTTTGTATTACGAAATAAATTTAAAAAAAAAAGGAAATAAAAATTGATTTTATCAAGTTTCAGTTCTTTTACTTGTAAATTTCTAATCATTTTCATTTCGATATATATTGTGATTATTTTGAGAAATTGTTACAACGATAATTTACACTTCTAAAAATATATGTGTTGCAATTATAAAGTGTTGTTTTAAATATCATTAAAGATTTAATTGTTTGAGCTTCATCATTCATTTAAGAAAAAAGTTTTTTTATAACGATTTGCTTATTTCACGATTAAACACTTCAAAAAATAATTATCTATTCGTATGAACATTCCTTAATATAAAATATGAATTACAATTACTTTTTAAAAATATTCCGAAAAGAAAAAATATTTTATCCTGCTCTGTTAGCTAGTATTTGAGTATTATCCTCGTTCAAACAAAACTCGTTTTCCAACGACTTATTATATATATATATATATATATATATATATATATATATATATATATATATATACACACAAATACATTTACATATATTTACATACATATACATGGGTGTATATATATATATGCATGCATATATGTACAGAAGGATGAAATAAATATTCGTACATATGGATTTTTAAAAAATCTTTCAAACATAGCATGGACAAAATTTTCATTTACATCTACTGCATAAGGATATATTCAACTAATATGTGTATGAAAACGAAGGTTACTATTAATTTTACAGAATTTAATGTCATTTATTCATTTTTATGAGTGAAAAAAGTAATCGTAAGTAATTATTTCAGATAAGACCAAGATTTATAAAAGTCTATTTCATCGTGGACAAGTCCTTTCTTTGGGTATTCGTTTAACGAGGCTCACCATACCACGGAGTGCTGGTTTATTCAAAGGAGGAGCTCTTTCGTTTCTCTTGGGGTTCTCTGTGCGGCATTATTTTGGAATTTTGGTTTCTTTCACATCCCAAAATACGTGTCTTCATTCTCCGACGAAAAAACGGCAACTCTTCATGTGTCTTCACCTTTTGACGACTAAATGGTAACTTATTATGCGTCTTAACCCTGTGATGAATAAATGGCAACTAAGTTAGTTTCCGTAGTTTAAAAATTCACCAAAAATTGTTTTTTAGTACTCATCATCGTCGAATGGTTGCTTCTCCGCTGAAACATATAATAGAGAGTGAGGTTCTCCCATCTCCATATCACCTTGTAATTCAAGCTGGAAACATTCATGCATGTAAGAACGAAATCAATAATTCTAAAAAAAAACCCCAAATCTCTCAGTGGACTTATTCTCTTTGAAATATATATATATATATATATATATATATATATGTGTGTGTGTGTGTGTGTGTGTGTGTGTGTGTGTGTGTGTGTGTGTGTGTGTGTGTGTGTGCGTGTGTGTGTGTGTGTTCGCGAGAGTGCATGTGCACTTGGATTGTTCAGAATTTTTTTAAAGCTGGTACCGTAGTAAAAAAGGCAAAAATTAACTTTAAGTCAAACATACACGTTTTTTCCAAAATAGTCTCCTTGCTATTCAAACGCCTTTTTCTCATAATATTTCCATTGGTACAAGTGCCACTGCAACCTCTGTCTTTCTATGACCTGGTGCTGAGCAGTCTTATTTTTGTTAATATCTTCCAGGTCCACACATTTTTGCTTTGAGATGAATTACTAGTTTCGGGAAAAGTCAGACTCTCGTAAATCGAAAGCAAGTTGCACATTTACAATAATTTGTCAAAAAAAAAAAAAACAGAAACAAAATTATAATCAAAATGTAAAAGATTGTTGTTTAAAGTAGATTTACAATTTTAATTTAACACGTCTAGACAAAGTAAAGACGTGTAGAAATAAAAATCTTCTTCCATAAAATGATTTGGTGTGCTCACATCTTCGTTTGAAATTTAAGTTGTATATTTTAAAATCACAAGAAAATAAAAAATCACAATCGTTTTCCTTGTTTATGAAACCACCTTTATTCCACTAAGAATTATATTTATAACACATCTTGTGGTGGTGTTATATAAAAGCAGAAATACGTAAAGGTAAAAGAAGGATGAATAAAAATTAGAAAGTAAAGAATAATCAGAATGAGCAATTTAGCCATATACATAATGAAAAATGTTACATTTCTTTGCTGTTTGTTAAAACGATAATATTGTTGGGCTTCATCGTTTTAAAAATTACACATATTTACAAAAAGATTCAACATTCAACATAATATTTTGTGTCAGTAAATATGTAATATCTTAATGCATTCTCTGAATTTATTTGGGTAGCCCCGTTTTTTACTCATTTAATGAACTTCTTCAGATAACATTACCACCTGACATCAAACCTTGGAAAAATTTCTGAAACTATCTCAACATTAGTTATTCTCATGACTATTATCGTAATTAAATTACTTTTAAATATGTAACGCCTCTTCCACCAAAAGTATATAAATTTTATCGCCCCTTTTTGCTTAAAACAAAAAAGAAATAATAATGATTATTTGAAAAAAAAAACCAACAAAATAAAACTTAATCTCATTATAACTTTCATGACTTATTATTTTTTCATTCTTATTTCTCAGATAATAAAATTGAAAGGATGCATTAAGGGATGATCCCTTTGGAAATATTTGAGACAACATGAAAGCTTTACGTAGTCATTTAACTACGGGTTTTTCACTGAAATCTAAATGACAGCAAGTCTCAGAATATATATATATATATATATATATATATATATATAATGACAATGTCATAGACTCATTTTATCTTTTACCATTGATTATTTAATCCATTATTACATGAACTTTCAGTAAAAGTAAATTGTTTTTTATTTTCATTGAAGAAATGTCTTCTCTTACAGTGAATGTTATTATGCAAAATCACCAAGAGATATAATTTATATGTTCAGAATATTCCCCTATTTCTGAATTAGCGGCTATATTTCTAATTATATTGTCATTCTGGCAATTAACAAATTGTTCTGCGCATCATTCTTCGATAACAATTTAAGGAAATAAAAGTTACATGTAGAGAGTCAAATCTTATTGCTGTGTATCATTTACAAGCTCTATTGCATTGAGACGATAATGTATTTATATGTACGGGCAGAAGTGAGGATTGTAGACAAACGTTTCTTTTCAATATTCCCAGCACCTCAAAAATTGAACGGCGTCTTGATCCTGGTCAAAGGTGCTGGTGATTATATCACAAACATTTTGACCATAAAAAAGACAAGAATTTCCAAACCATTTCCTCTGGGCAGAACAGTGTACCTGTGAATTAAAGGTTCTATGTTTATTAAATAGGTTAATTTCATCCTTAACTTTGAAACAGGAAGTACGCAATTAGGATGCAAAAGGGGTTTTTAATTTGTTCTTGATGCATGTTTTAAAACTAGCAAATATTTCACGGTAACAATGACCGTTGTGATATAAAGAATCCGTATTAATTAGGAAAGTTAACTATTGCTTTAAGGTGATTATTTCTAACAGAGAAAAACAGACTTCTTTTTTATCTATGTAATGCTGCTTTGCAGAAGTATTTCTGTTAATATGCTACCCGTCTTCAAATTTTCAATTGAAGACAAATGCTCAATTCAGGAAACAAGTAAACGTTTCACTCTTCTAATTGGTCTCTCTTGGTGAGTTAGTTTCAGATAAAATATTAGACTTGATTCTTGGTTCAAAGTGAATGGAATCTAGTCTATTTATAAAACTAGGGAGTTACTAAATGTAAGCTTTAATCAAAAGGCTTGGTTTTAATTCAGACTTTTCTTTCTTCTGGGTTTGGTTGTGTTTCATCACATATCAAACTTTTGGTTTATTTAACGCTAAAACTCTCAATTATTATCATTTACTCCTTGAGAGTTTTTCACATCAGTATTATCTGATGGTTTCTCACTAGGGTTTGCGTGACAGCAAGTCTCTCCATATCTCCTGGACTCTTCTCAGTATTCCGGCCGTTCTCAGTAATGCTGTCATTTGGATAGTCTCTACCTGTCCGCTGGCTTCCATTTCCTCCATGGCTTTTAATAATCCTTTTGTTATTGTGTCAAAAGCACCCATCACAATTGGTACAATCATCACTTTCATGTTCCACAGCTTTTTTAATTCTCAAGCAAGGTCGAGGTACTTATCCTTCTTTTCACATTCCTTCAGTTTTAATTTGTGGTCAGCCGGGACAGCAAAGACGACAATATTTCAAATTCTCTTTTTTGTTGATTATTATAAGGTCTGGTCTTCTAGCCAATATTAGATGATCTGTGTGAATGTCAAAGTCCATTAGGAGTTTATGAGTGCCAGTCCCGAGGACAGGTACTTGGTTGTGCATATACCATTTGTTGGTATGGTCGAATTTGAATTTCTTGGACATTTCTCAGTTGATCACCTTGCCCACCAAGTTGTGTCTAGTCTTGAACTCTTTCTGTGCTAATTTGCTGATTTTGTTTGATGGTTTCATCTTTGGTCAACTTGCGAAGGGGTTCCGAGTATCTAACGAGGGGTACAGTCCAAGTATTTATTCCTTTGATAATGTTTCTCCTTGTGAGTTTTGTCTCGAGCAGTTTTCTTGTTCTCCTGAGATCCTCTTTTTGGATTTTATCTTTCATTTGCATTTGTTTGATGGTGCCAGCCTCCAAGATTCCCAAGTATTTGTAGGCGTCGTTTTCTCCGAGCGTTCTAATCTAGTATTGATTTGGTATTTCTATTCCGTCTGTCGTATATCGTTTGCCGCTTTCCCTGACAAGCATGGCACATTTATCTATGCCAAAATCCATTCCTATGCCTTGACTGTATATTCTAACTGTGTGTATTAGGGTTCCCAGTTCTTTTTCATTTTTGCATATAGGTTGATGTCATCCCTGTACATTAGTTGATTGGTCTTTTCTTGCGATCTACCAAGTTTGTATCCGGCTGTGCATTTTCTGAAAATATTGTTAAGGGGCATTATAGCAATTATGAATAGTAAAGGTGATAGTGCATCTCCTTGGAAAATACCTCTTTGGATCTTTGTTTCCGCCAAGCTTTTTCCTCCTGCTCTCAATTCAACTATCCAGGTCTTCATGGTTTTCTCGATGAAGTTTATGACTTCATGTGATATTTTGTACATTTTGAGATATCTTATTTCCTGAATAATTGAATTTATGAATTTATTTTTCTATTTTGCGGAACCATATCATATGCCTTTTTGTAGTCAAGCAGAGCCATAGCTAAGTTTTTTCGTCTGGTCTTGCTTTCACTTAGGAGATGTTGGTCTATGTAAAGTAGCTCTGCTATGCCTCTGGATCCTTTGCGGCATCCTTTCTGTTCTTCAGGGAACAAACCGCGACTTGTTAGCGAGTAGTAGATCTCTTCCCTTATTTTTGCCGTTAATATTTTCCACATCACCGGTAAGTAATTTATGGGTCTATGATTGTTTGGAGCAGTTCTTTTGTTTGCGTCTTTTTGGATTAATGTGGTCTTCCCTTTGGTCATCCAGTCAATGTGCTTGTGCATCTTGTAAGCATATGTTCATTTCTAGTGCTAGTCTGTCGTGAATGGAGGTGAATTTATTGAACCAGAATCCATGTATTCTTTCATGGCCTGGCGTTTTCCAGTTTGATATCTTTTTAGTGTCTTTTTGAGTCGTTCGATGCGTATTACCCCTTTCTGGCCCTTTTCGAGTCCTTCTAGTTCTCTCATCATATTATTTATCCATTCAGCTTTTGTTGTTACTGCAAATAGTTTATAGGTAATGTTATTTTGAAATCAGTTGTTCGCACGAATATATATCGTTTCTGGTATTGCTATATAGTATAAATACCTATGTTTAATAGTTATTTTTTTTAATGATGTATCGATTCTTGTTTATTAAACGTTAAATCTTATTCACACACACACACACACACACACACATACACACACACACACACACACACACACATATATATATATATATATATATATATATAGTTTGTTAGCGAAAAATTGTTAATTTTTTTCATAGAACAGATTTGTTTACTCACACTTAAACTTTCTCTATTATTGATCTTATAATTTCATAATTTTCTTTAATATTAATCAATTGTTTGCACACAGTTAAATTGTTTCAAGTATAGTAAATGACGGAAACGTTCTATTTAACACATACATGGTATCGCAAAATGTACTATAATATAATTGGGCATTTAGATAGATTTTAGTTTATGGAAAAATACCTATATTGGAAATGTTTTATTTTAAAAGAAAAAAATTTCTTAGCAAATTTGTCTTGTGGGTTCTAGTGTGTTCTGGTAGTATCCAAATGGAACCTTTTTTTTTTATAATTTTAACCCTGCTCTACAGAGCAGAGAGAGGATCAGTAAAACGTATCCTGGTCAAGTCATTTTGGCACCGATCTCAACGGTTGAACGAAATAACCCCGTAACCCCAAAGTAAGTACGAGGCTACCCACGAAAAATAGAACAAAGAAACAGGAAATGACCATACACTTCCTGTTTATCGAATGATGTGTAATTGTCTAGAATATTCTGGAGAATTCTACACCCAGCTAATAGATATATAAGCTGGTTCCGTCCTAAAAGTAGGGAAGAGTAGGTTCTAGTCCGCTGGAGTAATTTCAGCCCCAAGTTTTGTTGTTGAAAATTTTTCCAGCTGAATTCAAAAAGAGACAACAGGAAACGAGACAGAATATGTATCTCTTCAGCGCCTTTGCATTTCCAGTCCCGACACAGTTGCAGTTACAACACAATACCATTTGATCGTGTTAGAGAGGACATGCAATTAATGCCACTGAAAGTTTATTCCACCTTTTCCTGCGCTCTAGAGCTTCATCATCAGATGTAGTTCAGTTTTATTGCCAAGAAACTCATTGGTGGGTGTTCCATCCCCTTGAAGGGGTGCATTTAGCGTATTCTATTACTCCACCTGACAAGGCGTTGAAAAGATTCTTTTCATATTTACCAACCCCTCAGCTCGGGCAGGATATGACACTAGGTCAATTTTTTAAGCGAAGTTTTACAGGTTTAAATTCAGAGTTTCTCTTCTCCTAGACTAATTGTCTCACCAAGGCTGAAGAATCTAGTCTCCCCTACTATTTACCCATAGCTGGAGGGAGAATAATTAGATTCATACCTTTCCCAAGGATATTAGTGCTATGTGAAATGCAATCAGTCTCGTCCAGGATATGAATTCGTGTCGCCGTGTCCATATCCTACGACGATAACCATTACACCACGGGCACCTCACTTCTTTTTTTTTTAACCCATACCTGGGAAGATAAGGGGATTCATACCTTTCCCAAGGGTATTTGTCCGAAAGTGAACATAATTGCGCGACTGGAGTTCGAACTCACTTACAACAATTCCGCAGTCCATCGCTTTAACCATTACAACACGAGGACACCTCCAAACAATTCTGTTGGGATAATATATTAGGTAGCAAATTGTGTTTAAGATTTCTGAAACTTAATATGCACTTCCGTTGAGTTCGAAGTCTTCTAGTTGTGTGAATGTATTTTATCCAATGTTCATTTCATAAATATAACGCATTAGCTGTAGTTGAGTTGGTTACTGGCGCGGAAAATAAAATTGATGTGCCGAATTCAAATTAAGTTCCCTTCGCATTAATACTTTTAGGAAAGTTATAAATCCATCTCCAATCACAGCTGTCGATAAGATTATGCGACAGTCTAAGATAGGGTCATCAATGTATTCAAGAATCAGATATGACGACAGGAAACATCACAACTACTTCTTCTGTTCTTGCTAATTTATAGTTTCAGGTTGTTACGTTGTAAGCAAATCGTACTTGTTTACGAATAAATGACTTATGAAAAATATACAACAGCCGGAAAGTAGTCGATTAGGCAAAGTTCAAAACCTTGTCCAAGGTATGCTTTATCAATCAGTCGGATCAGGTTTGCTGATGACTCCAACATTCCAAGTGGAAGTGAATGGTGCTCTATCAACCTTACTATCAATCGACGGATTTCGTGATTATATATCTTTCGATTTTGATGGCAGTTGCATGAGAAGACAAATGGTTTGTATAAAAATTTAACCAAGGGCATATTAAAGACACGAGGGTCGGTTACTCGAAGAACAAAGAAATTAGGACAACATATTTTTTGTTTTCCTTGTTGGTCTGTAATGCATTTTCCGTAGTTCCACAGCCACAAAAACTGAACGGAGAAACTAAGGTAGCATGTTTTCAATGCTTGAAACGGGTTGTGGTTTTGTGTCTTTTCCTTCTTCATCCAAAACTTAACAATCATCGATGTATCAATCATGTTTTAAATGCAAATTGAAGTGATGA
Organism: Sepioteuthis lessoniana; assembly: GCA_963585895.1. Lineage (NCBI taxonomy): Eukaryota > Metazoa > Mollusca > Cephalopoda > Myopsida > Loliginidae > Sepioteuthis > Sepioteuthis lessoniana. Next base: position 56,439,916 of record OY757911.1, on the reverse strand, counting down.
TCTTGAGTGGGTGTGTCAAGGATATGTCCAACTGGTGTGACATCATAACAAAAACATTTTCAATTAATAAAAGTAAATCATCATCATAATCATCATCATCATCGCCAGGTCGCGCTGTAAGCACGCATTTCCCTAGATTCTCTTTCCCAATTCGTCCCTATCATCCCTCGCTTCCAGCGGGTCTTCCCGACTACATCCTGTGTCCATACAGAGTTGTTGCAGGTAAGTCCTTTATGTCGGCTAACATTGGCACGTCCTTGTGGAGGGGTCATTTGGACAACGTATCTTATAAGTGTGTCTTGCTTCCCCAACAGTATCACTCGTGCCTTTTCTATCTTATTTGGATAGTTTTAAGAGATAGGGGGTAGGTTTCTGTACAGTTGCTGTTTCGCAGGAGGTTGCTTCCAGGATTTGTTCAATATATCTTTTAGCATTCTTGCGCAGTTCATCACTACCTTTTTCTCACTTCGCTTTGTCAGTGTCCATGTGGTTCATAGTAGAATTGACACAACTACTGCTAGGAAAAAATTGCGTTTTATTTTATTGGAGAGGTCAGACTTTTTATGATCAATAACCTATCTATAGCCGTACATGTCTTTCTTAGGCGTATATTGATGTCACTTTCAGTAGATGAGGCGTTGTTACCAAGCTACGTGAACCGGTCCACTAATTTAAAAGAATCACTATTTAGTGTGGAGATGTCTCCTTTTTGAATAAAACACATGTTCTCTGTTTTGTCTGCATTCACGTGGAGAGCAATACATCCTGCTGCTTGCTCCTGACTATGCAAATGGAATTCGGCTTGATTAGGTGTATTTGCAAAAAGCATACCGTAATCTGTGTTGTCTTCGCCCGTAATAGTTTGTGCAGGTTATCGTCTGCTTCTTGCCTTCTTTAGTTTAACGCCATTATCCTTCACTAGATCTATCAATGTTCAAAGTACGCTGTCTAAGCAGATTAGGAATAGATATGGGGCTAATAGACGACTTTTAGAAAACCAGAAACAAAGTCAAAGATTTCTTTATCTCCATCCGGGTAGGGAAATTTTACTTTTGTGTTTTTGTTGAGCATAATTATGGATATGACAGTTTCTTTGAGGAGACCGTATGCTAGTAGTATTTACTCCATCTTCCCTCTCTGTATGTAGTCAAATACCTTGGAGAAATCAGCGAAAAAGTGTGTTGCTTTGACGTTTTAGCACGAACCCTTTCTATGAATCGACGAATTATCCGAATCTGTGATATAGTGGATAGCTTTCTCTGAAATCCATTTTGATTCTTTTAAAAATTTTTCTCAATTTCTGCTTCGATGTATTTGAGCTGCCGAGCATTATGAACCTTAACCTCTATTGAAGTAAGAGTAAATCCTCGATGGTTTTCGGCAATTCCGAGGACACGTTTCTTGGTGGGAGGGAGTCTTCAGCCATTTGCTCTTCTCTCGGAAAAGTACAAATGTGAGTATATACAAGAAATTTTCCCAATTATCGATTATATAAAATGTAAAACCCTGTAAAAAAAGAAATGGATTCAAGTATCCTTGTAGAGTAAATAGAATATTTGAAGTACCTTGTAAAGGCAATACATGTCGCCATTCGAGAATATGTAAGAAGAGATTTTTCTTTGCTTCTGTTAATAAATAAACAAGTGCAACTGGTTGCGTCATACTTAAAGTGATGAGCATACCCAATTCTTCGGAGATTATCCGGATATTTTTCAAATGGAATTACCTTGTGAAGTACTTAGAGAAACGATAATACTTTTAGGAAGTAGAATCGAAGATCCAAGGTCAAGTCCTTGGCTAAAGCTGTTTGCCGCTAATTTCGTACTAATGCCCTTTGGAAATACATAACACAACCTATACATCCCCCAGCTATAGTAAATGGTGGGGTAGACTGGGTTCTTTAACCTTGTTAAGGCAATTAGTCTAGAAGGAAGATGTGAATTCAGACCAGCTAACCCTACTACAAAATTGATCTTTTATCATGGACTATTCATAACGGAGCTGTTAGGTAAAGGTATATTTGAAACCGCACTTAGACCAGCAAGTTGGTTAAAGGGCAGACTTATGTCTAAAGTGTTTATTTAATATTCAAATAGTGTAAATTGCTTGTAACTGATCTTGTACAAGGGAATTTAATGATCCATATATGGTGAAAATACTTTTCCAAAACGCTATTACATTATAGTAATATACACATCTCTTTTAAAGGAATCATGCTACATCGGTCTTCAGTGCTTTTATTCTATTGTACATCTAAAGACAAACGCTGTTTCTTTTTTCTTAATAAATTGCTTGTGACTTGTTAAACAAGTTAGAATAAGAAAAACGTGAAAGAAATATAGAAAATGAAAATTCTAACTGGGAAAATATTTTGACAGTAAAGTTTTTTTATGCAATTTGCTTAAGACTTGTAAGTTAAGGAAGAAAGAAAAAAGCAAGAATAAAAAACAGAACAGATGCTAATATAAATGAATTCATGAATAAGTTAGGACTTTTTTTTTCCTTTATGCTCCTGCTGAAAACAGAAAATAGGTCTATAAAAAACAGTATTGTTATAAATTTTAAAGTGGCATTGCCTTTAAAAATATACTCTGCTAAATGCATTGTTATATATTCTTTCGTTTTTTAGGGAAAAGAATGAAAAACAGAATTCTCTTTTCTACAATGAATTTCAGCAATTTTAAACATACATTGCTTTTTATATTTTCTTTTTAAGCACAAAGCAGATGAAAAAATATTTTTAAAAAGGCAGAGATGACTTAAGGAATATTTTCAAAAGTAACTCGATTATTCTTAATCTATTTGACGGTCCCTTACTTGCAATCTATTTTTCATGTCTACTTCTCACTCAGTGCCCTTCAATCTCTCTACTTCATATATATATATATATATATATATATATATATATATATATATATGTGTGTGTCTAGGCAAATTCCTCGTGTTTAAAAAAGAATGTAGTCTGGTATTTGGAGTCACCCTCTCGAGCTGCAGTATAAAATTCCCAGTAATATTTTTATTACATTTTCGAAAAAATTCTGGAAACTAATTGCCTTAGAAGAAGAATTTTTTTTGCAAAAAAGAAAATTTCTAATTAACTTCCGTGTAGAAGCTCGTCAGTGTATACCCGTGTGTGTTTATGTCTACTAGTGCGTTTTGTGTATATCAAGTAGGCAACTCGGTATGGGAAAAGAAAATATCTTCCTATATATCACCAAATATAATCATTATACAATGTTCAATTTATATTAAAGGACAATATATTAGCCAAATTTGAAATAATGATATCATTTTAAAAAATATTTACGATTATACGGACACACACATATCACACACCCATTTTCTCTCTTTCTCTCTCTCTCTGTCTGTCTCTCTCTCTCTCTCGCTTTCTATATATATATATATATATATATATTTATTTATATAAACTTTTTAAGGTAAGTAAACACACACACACACACACACACACACACACACACATATATATATATATATATATATATATATATATATATACAAAAAGTGGTTAATATGAATAAGAATATTTCTTAGGAGTAATTTATTGCAGAATAGTTCTCATCTAATCTCGACCTAAGTTCAAATTTTGGAGAAACTTTTGTGGGATCATAATAATTTATGAATGTTTTTAAATAGTTTTTAAGATAATAGACTTACCATGAAAAGAGCGAAGAAAAATGAATGGGTATCGTTTTGTGCCAATTCATTGAATAGAAATTATATATATATATATATATATATATATATATATATATATATATATATATATATATTGCTGGGTATCACCTACCTTTTCAGCATAATGAGCTATTCCATCAGCCATTTATAGCAGTAGCGGAGATCAGTCTGAGATTAAACCTACGAGTCAGACCAGAAGAGCCGTTCCTATTGTTGAAGTATATCCTTACTCTATCACTAATCCTATGTTCTTATTACTAACAGTCTCTCCCTTGCAAATACTCTTTCCTGTAAATATAACTATTTACCTCACATATCGTGGTTTGTCTTATTATTGCTACTACTTGTGTTCACTTACCAGAACACAATATATATATATATATATATATATATGTGTGTGTGTGTGTGTGTGTGTGTGTGTGTGTGTGTGTGTGTGTGTGTACATATGTATGCATATATGCAATATGGGGTAATAGAAAACTACGGAGACAAAGACAGCAATGAATATTGTATTTTCCTCCATCGAAATGACAAGCCAAGCAATTTAACCCACACATTTTAGTATGCATTCCTTTGGTCAGATCTATTTTTAAACTCCCATTTTCATATAACATGAATTTACTTGTCTTCATTTTAATGCCTTGCAAGTCAGTAATCCTTATTCATGACATAACCCTACACTTTTAGAAACAAAGTTAAAGTCAAAAAGCACTGTGTTTGCTACGCATGGAAATTTCATTATTTGCACAATTCCACTTTTTTCCAGAAACTCCAGATTATAAAAATGGTACTGCTGAATGATGTCAATGACTAGTCTCGATGAAGTACCGAAGTTCACAAGAATCTATAATTGGTACCCTCGTGCCTTTGTCTTTAAGATCTTAAAATAAAGCAAATTAAAATTCAATAAAAACTGATTTTAATAATACTTTATATTCAGGCATAAATTTATCAATACAACTTTAAATCCAATACAACTGATAGATACATGCAACATTATCGTGAAGATAGACGTATATATAATTATGTATGTGTATGTAAACGTCTGTATACGTTTGCTACGATTTTGCATCTTCGATCAAGGCAGATGGAATATTTTCTCCGATCCATTAAAATTCATATATTTAGGAACATTTTATCATATCTAGGGCTATCGGAAAGACTTATAAGAAGTAAATGAAAATATGCATGTTTTTGTTTAAAAATGTCATCTGGGATTGCTAATGTATTTTTCTTGTTTGACAGTAAGAAAGATATAAATAAATATAAATTGTTGGAATGGTGGCTTACACTTAAATATGTAACTATTTACAGAAATTTATAAAATAAACATGATTTTTTAAACATTTTAAAAGGAAAAATATTTTATATGTTGGCCATTTTTTCAGATAACAGATCTCTGTATAAAATACGGAAGGAACAATTTCATTCGTTGTATTCATTCTGTACTGAACGATTGGGAAAATCTATCTATCAATCTATCTATCTGTTTGAGGGTAGCTAACAAGTGCGTACGTGACTATATCCAAGTGCTTGTATTCATTATATAAACATATGCGGACGTAAACAAAAATGAATGCCTGTGAATTTCGTATTTTCAAGTACCTGAAACCAATTAAATTTTCCTGAAAATAGAGGGGTTTTATTATTTTTTTTTTTACTTCAAATATACACACACACACACACACATGTATATATATATATATATATATATATATATATATATATATATATATATATATATATATATATATATATATATATATAAACTTATGTGTATATAAATCTGAATGATTCAACCTATTTGTAGTATATACACTCATCCCATACATAAATGCGCAGAAATGTTTCCATAAAAGCTGATTGTCAAAAAACGAGCTGATAGAATGACTGCTAAAAACCATTACATGATTCAAGAGAAGAGAATGATTCAGATGTTAGTTAAATGATTTTGCGTGTGAGCGGAACGTGTTCTTATCTATTTTTCCCTTGTTCCATTATCAGCCTTTCTGAATAGAAACATTAATGAACACTACGTACACAGATTTAAGAGTATGGTATTTTTAAAGCAGAACATAAAAGCCTTTTACAAATCCCCTTCCTGAAATTTCTCTATTTAAATGTGCAAATCATACCTGAATACTATTTTTTCTATTCTTATGTGTTCATTAAGAAAATAGTTAAATTACGTCTTTACAATTACACCTTCACAAAATCCACTAACATTTGCTTCTGAGAGCTAATGTTTCCAAGCTGTTTTTGATTTGCATGCCTAAAATGTTCATTCAAAAATCGAGGTAGAGTTGAACATACACAGAGACGTGTGTGTGTGTGTGTGTGTCATTGTGCGCACGCACGTGCATATATATATGAGTATATGTATTTGTTTGTGTATATCTTATATGTGTGTATATGTGTGGGTACATGTAGATATATATATATATATATAGATGTGTGTGTGTGTGTGTCTGTGTGCGTGTGCATATGTGTGCATTTATACAATTATATGTGTGCATATATATGCGTTTGTTTATATATATATATATATATATATATATATATATATATATATATATATATATATATATAAGTATTATTCGGTCCAGTTAAACCGGAGTTGGGAGTAATTCCATCAGGACAAGAAAATTATTCAAAAGTAAACATTTAAATTTCCCTGGTAAAGAGCTCAATGTAACATACATCACGGAATAATAATTTCATTTAGATTTTTTTTTCTTAATGAAATATATATATATATATATATATATATATATATATATATATATATATACGTGATCGAGTGTGTGTGTTTATGTATCAACCACACAACTCATTGTATTTAGACAACCACTACCCTGTGTATATTTTCTAAGAATACAGGACTAATTAATAATTTTGAATCTTGGGAATCCCAATGAATTTAATATTAAATTGCCAGGAAAGTAATTGCTAATTTTTCATATATAAATAGAATAAATACGGTGATAATTTTCTGAACAAAACTCTCCAACTATTTTATACAGCAGTTACAGCTTTTACAACTTACGAATTCGATTAGGAATAATGTTTCCGAAAAATGTTAAATTATTTTTCTCTTATGATTGGTACCTCCTGTAAATTTATTTTCCTCTTTAAAATTCCCTCTCAATAGTTCTTTCTCCGCCACTTTATGCATATGACTCGTCATTGTGTTCGTCAGTTCACAGTTAATTCAGTAAAAGATAGCTCCAGCTCCACCGAAAAACATTGGGAAGTATATACTATCTTTTGGAATTTATTCGATCTGTATATCGAACAACTTACACAAAGATTGACCGGATCAACTACGAAATAGGTAGGAAGAAAGTATATATTATACTTAATCAACCCCCCATATATATATATATATATATATATTGTATAAAACAAACAAGTAATTCGGATATGAAAATAGAAGTAGTCTTATCTGAGGTTTCTCTCGTGCCTGACAAAGCCTATTCGAACAGGGAGTCCCCATTGAAAATGTGCTAACATTTTATTTAGCGAGTTCGAACCGCGGTCGCGCTGTAACGTTTTTGTTCGGATTTGATAACATAAAAACCCATTTTCTGCCTCATCTATTTGTTGAATAGTAAAACTAGTGTTCTTCAATCATGACGGCTTAGACATGAAATAACCCACGAGGGTTGATATGCCATTAAAAACGTAAAAGGAAAACTACCCTGCCGTGAGCAATCAACCCACACTGACATAAAATCTATCATGGGAGGTTAAAAATAATGGTTTTGGTGAAGATAAATCTATAATTGATTGTTGCATTCCTTTCACTATTTTTTCAAATAGTTTAAAACCAAAGAAACATGTGGATATCCACAATTTGCCAGTTTTAACCACACTCTACCAGGTCTAAAGGTCCATGTTATCTTATTTACCAACCCCTCCGCTCGGGCAGGATATGACACAAGGTCAATTTTTAAGCGGAGTTTAACAGGTTTGAATTCAGAGTTTTCCTTCTCCTAGACAAGTTGCCTCACCAAGGCTGAAGAACCCAGTCTGTCCTACTATTTACCCATAGCTGAAGGGGGAGTAATTGGATTCATTCATTTCCCGAGGGTCTTAGTGCTATGTGAAATGCAATCAGTCTTGTCCAGGATTTGAACTCGTGTTGCCGTATCCATTTCCTACGACAATAACGATTACACCAAGGTCCATGTTATAATGGTAGGTGATTTCATTTTAACTCATTCTTGTAGAGCAAGATGGAACAACCCTACGACATTTGCTGCATCATAATTGGGCGTAAAAAAGATGTTTAGGCACTATTGTGTTGTCTGTATGCACTAAATATCCGGCTCATTTCAGGGGTGTATTGGCGAGTAAACTTTCTGTGCTGTTGATATTGTATCTTTGCAATACATCATAATTCCTAAACGTTTCCCATAATTTGATGCCATACAACTTGCAGCGAGGATACATAGATTATAAACTGAGTTAATCTATACATCAGTGGCATCTATCTGTGTGCATGTGCGTAAAATGGATCAATTTATTGCAGAAAATCTCATGAACTTTGGTTTTTGTTTTATTTCATTGTTTATTGTCACATCAACTTTTGTGAGTTATTGAATGACAAAACAATCCGCTTATTGTAATAGTTGTGGTACTAGTTAACCCATAGCTGTCAGGAGTTTTTTTTTAAAATCTTTCCAAATGGTATTAGGCAGAGAATGAATATAATAACGTATCTTTTGAGCGAACTAGCTAACTACGACGTTAAATTTCAGCACGTTAGCAAATAAATATAAGAAACTACTCCAGTCGTTGATTATAAAATAAAGACATTATCATATTTACCCAACCCCTCCGCTCGGGTAGGATATGACACAAGGTCAATTTTTAAGCGGAGTTTAACTTTGAATTCAGAGTTTTCCTTCTCCTTGGCTAGTTGCCTCACCAAGGCTGAAGAACCTAGTCTGTCCTACTATTTACCCATAGCTGGAAGGAGAATAATTGGATTCATACCTTTCCCAAAGGTATTAGTGCTATGTGAAATGCAATCAGTCCAGGATTTGAACATGTGTCGCCGTGTCCAATTCCTGCGACGATAACCATTACACCACGGGCATTCGACATTGTCGAAATAAAGGCATTATCAAATTACTATATCGGTAGAATAGGATTGTTTTAATTTTTTTATTTTCATAGATGAATAAAACAGTTCTTGTCATTGACGGCAAATGATAATGATCTTTAAGCAATAAGAACATTAAATAAGTATTAGGAATCCTGAGCCTTTGGTTGAGTTTCTCTTGAGGCTAATATATTTATAATGAAGGATGCAGTCTATGTTATTAAATTGCTTTTCAAGATAAAAACTGGGAAATAAAAACGATTACACATTCACAGACTTAAATCCCTACAACTAACAAATAAAACTTTTGTCTTAAAATACAGCGAAAAAAATCGAAGAGTGAATAAAGGATGTTAGAGGGTTGGCTTAAGAGACAATTATCTTAACGGAAGAGACGATTAAAGTTAAAATGGAATCCTTGATAGTATGAATGGTGATCATTTTATGAAAAAAAGGTATCGACGAGTAAACTGGAAACGTAATAAAATTATTCAGACTGTGTCGAACATATTAATTTATATTTAATTATTTTTATATCAAAAATAAAAAAAAATCTGTAAAAATCAAATTATTTAATAAAGAACAATGGAAACACACAGAGAATTATTGTATTTAAACAAATCAAACCACAGTTGAATGATGGTCTTTTTTTCATTGATTTATTGGATGGTGTTTCATTGCATATAAACCCTTTGTGGTTTATTTACTGCCAAATCGTTTTTATATATGATTTGTTAGCGAATACTTCGTTCGGAATTTTTTTAAACGAGATGTTTGGGCTAATTTCTTAGCATACACTTAAATGATTCCATCTATTGATATCTATCATTAGTAAATTTATTAATCAAATATTACTATCGATAATAAATAATTTAAAAATGGTTGTATGGATCCTAATAACTAGTAATTCTTTTAAACTCAGGATTGAACACTTTCATTTGACACGTAAAAAAGACCCTCAAATAACAACCCCTTTGGCAATCTTCGACCAGGGAGCAATGGCAAGAAAATGGTACTCAACATTTCCTAAATTTACAGAACTGAAGCCTCACCATAAGATGCAGTTTATTGACATACCCCTACAGTCGTTATGGGGGTTACCACTTAGCAGAGTTTCAGTGGGCTTATTCTACAGCCCCAGAAAACAGGGTAGTTCATTAGTTAGTTGCTTTCTTTAACGGCATATCAACTATCTATGGTGTTATTTTATGACGAAAGGTGACAAATTTCTAAATGTTTAACGGTGTGTCAACATCTAGGGTTATTTTAAGTCCTATTGTTAGAGAATCGCATGTCTTGTGTGTTTATATTAGTTCAGAAATATTGATATACAATCGATTTACGGGGAACCTTAAAGCTTTTTAGAAATAAAACATACTGAGAGTTTCTATATTTACAATCGAGATTCATTCCAAGCAGGGATTTATTTTGAAACACTGCTCAGTCGACTGGGGGGGGTGTAGAATTCACCGAATGTTTCTCTGAAGAGGAGTAAGGCTCCCCTAACGAGTGTCCTGTATATTACACTAAATGGTGAGGTTCAAGTAATGCTAGAACTTTGGGGAATGCAGAGTATCCCTTCATTGCAATTGTTCTCAGGTCCTCTCTGACCCGGAGTAGTTGCCCCTGAGAGTGTTATCTATGGGTCAAATAGAACTAAATTGTTTACTTCAGCTAAAAATAATGTTTGAAACGGGAATGTTTTTGACATTAAAACGGTGTACTTATGCTAAAAGTAATTTTCGAAATATAATTGTTTTGACAGATTACATTTGATCAACAAGCAAAAAAAATATACACCAGGTAGGGATTCACGCCACATCAGTAAATCTAATCAAGGAATTTGAAAAAGAATAAAAACCTGCATAAATATTTAGAGCATGTCATAGAATTAAAGACTGAAAGGAAGTAATGTCACTAATATCAGTTGCGCAGGTAAAAATGGTTCCGTGGAAAATTACAGAAATAAGGAAATAATTAGAAATCTGAGAAATAATTTACGCGAACAAGAGCACAGCATATGAATATATGTTATGTGCATGTGATATCACATATTAGATATGTGTGTATTACATATTATATATTTATGAATTTCACATGATACTTAGGTATTCCATATCATATGTTTATGCATGTATATTCATATAATGAGTTATATATATATATATATGTATGTCTTACATATTATATATGTGCAAGTGTGTTTTACAGTTTTTATATATATATATATATATATATATATATATATATATATATATATATATATATATATATATATATATATATATATATATATGCACTGTAAAACACACTGGCACACACACACACACGCGCGCGCACACACACACACACACACACACACACACACACACACACACACACACACACACACACACACACACACATATATATATATATATATATATATATATATATATATATATATACCATCAGATTTACAGAGAGGAGCGCTGGTGAAATAAATAAACTATTTAATCTCCAAAAAACTACCACATGCAACTCATGTGAAAACTTCCCGTGTACAATGTGATAATATAGTGAAGAAAAAATTAAATTATATCAGAGATTAAAGAGAAAGAAAAAGGAAACACGAAGCAATTTCATTATTTCTCTAATCTGCAAAATATATTCCTTGAACACCAATTTAAAAGCAGAATTCAATTAGTGGAGTATGAGCTTCCGGGTAGTTGAAAGCATTAAAATAGTGTAAAGACTTTGGATACTGAATAAGATCGGATACGACGTAGGGTAGTTACAAAAATATGCAAATGATACTGGCAAAGAGAGGAATCACTCTATGTGAAGTAATTAATTTAAATTCATTGCTATGTCACATAATAATCAGCAGACGATGAGCTGTTATAGGCTCATCTTGAAAGCGTGGGCAGTAGTAATAGGATAAAGAAAGCTAATGACTTTAGATAGGCATTTACACAAAACGGATCACAGGGAGGTTCGTGACTGGTTGTTAAGTTGCAAGCAGTGTTGACAGTCGTGAGCGGAGAGTTTTAAGATAAAAGTAGTAAGCAAAGATAAAGCGAATCGATGCACCCGAAGTTAAAATTTCTTGGTATTTAAGGCCGGTGGGTTGGTAATGAAGTTGGAAAATTCTTGGTTGAGAACTGAGACCAGCTAAATTGTCTGTGGGTTCCTGTGTGGTCGGTTAAAAGGAAACAAGGAGCACGTGAGCACAACACTTGCCTGGGTGCTGTAATCATTTACTTGTGAACACGACCGTCGACCAATCTCATTTCTCTCATGTTTCATCGTTTGTCTAAAATAATTTGTCATTATTCTGGTGAATGTTGATTAAAGATGATAAGCGACTTCTTTTTTAACGCTCAAATAAACTTATTGGTTTTCCCGAAGTTGGATGTGTGCGATCATTAATATTCGATTGAGATCCATTTTTTCTTCTCAAACATTTCAATAGGACTCTATGATAATGAATATATTTTCGTAACATCACAAGCAAAAAATATTGCGGTCACTTGGAAAATTTATTGACAGATGATTAAATTCCAAATATCAATATGTACTTAACTTGCTGAGTGAATATTATTTCTTCACAAATGTTGAATATGGAACGAGGTATTAAATATTAAAGAAAGACAGAGGAAAATGTTTTAGACATCAGTATAATCAAGATAATATTATGATCAAAACCATAAATACATTCACTAAGATTTTCTACAAGTGGAATAATACTTGGGGCATCAGGAACTTGTATAACTATTCTTATACTCATGCATGTCATCTATATGTGATGGTTATCGTCGTAAGAAATGGACACGGTGACACGAGTTCAAATCCTGGACGAGACTGATTGCATTTCACATAGCACTAATATCCTTGTGAAATGTATGAATCCAATTATTCTCCCTCCAGCTATGCGTAAATAGTAGGGCTGATTGGGTTCTTCAGCAATTAGTCTAGAAGAAGAGAAACTCTGAATTCAAACCTGTTAAACTCCGCTTAAAAATTGACCTTGTGTCATATCCTACCCGAGCGGAGAGGTTTGTAAATATGGATATGTAATAAAATAAACCCGTATTAGATGCATATGTATAAAAAATCCATTAACATAAATATAAACGTTAAGATTTCCTAATTATATATATATATATATATATATATATAAGAAGGAAAATTAGTAGTCCTTCAAACTTTATAGCGAATCAACTATCATGGATTATTTAGGGGGAAAGAAATAAAGGAGAAAAACGAAAACATTGCATAAACTATCCTAGTTTGATATCTAGTTGATTACTAATAATTTGGTTCATCTGTAACTTTCGGCGATTTTCCGAGTAAATACTCAAAATGTTGTTTCTACCGGTGATTCCGTTCTTCTTGGCTGGCAGCTTTCAGTTTAGCATTCACAATACCTTTCCTTCTGCTCACATTGTTAACTGTCTGCCATGCTATCCAAGATTGTAGATCTTCAACCGAGTCTCTAATCTTATTGATCTGATTTTGGATGTATTCTGTTTGTTCTATTAGGTATTGTTGTACTCCTTACATAATGGACTCGCCCTCCTCCATATATATATATATATATATATATATATATATATATATATATATATATATATATATACACGTCAACGGAGCGTCAGAGGAGTCGACTAAACCCGCATGACACAATCACGTGTGATACCACTTGTGTAGAGGACGGATAGTCACTATCCCACACGACTCTCACCTTCCTATTAACTAACTACTGTTTAACCAGGTTCACTTGTATCTTATTTCTGTTACTTGAATATAAGTTTTTCTTTCAATTTTTTTTTCTTTTGCCAACATCACAACAGATATACGTTAGTTAATTAATTTTGTGCCTTTTTAAGTTTCTGAGAATTGATATTGGTCGGGTTCCTCCTATTGCTTAGGAAAGCTGTTTTCATGTTTTCACGTTTATTTTCTAACCCATAATGTCTCCCATGGGTCTCTAGGTTTAGCTCTTTTTTTAGTTGGTATGAATTCTGCTGCCTATTCTCAGGGATCATTAACGAAGTTGTCATATTCTTTATTCAGTGTAGGTGTCTCTGATATCTACCGAAGTGCATCGAATTTATTTCTTTGTGTTAATGTATATTTATCTCTAAAATCCCTGTTCTTGAGTATGGATCAGTCACAGTGTACGGTTGTGGTTGTCTGGGCAGCATTTTCTCAAAGGCTCAGTCGTATCTTTGCCGTGACAATTCGGTGATTGGAGGACACACTCTCGAAAGAGGAATATACCACGCATATCCATGCGCTATTATTCCATTTCTTATTCATGAGGATGTACTCTCTCTGTGAATTAGCATTATTTGCGTAGGTGTAGGCCCTCGGTTTTCCTTTTCTTTTCTGTAATTTAGTATTAAGGCATGTTAATCGATTTTCGAGGGTGAAATCTTTTAGATGTTCCCCATTTCTGTTTGACAAGATGTGTAAGCTGAATGTGTTGTTTACTGTTTAGCAATTTGGGCATTAATTTCTCCACCGATGGTGAAAACGTTTTGTTTCGGGATGCTACGAACAAGGGAGGATAGTTCGTTATAGAAGGCGATGTGGACCGTTTCTTCACTAACATTGGTAAGCCTGTAGCAGGAGATGATTGTTGTGCTTGGGTTGCGTTTAAACGTGGCTACTATCATTCTTGGTAGTATTTTCTCGATGCTATTTACTGATTTTAGGGGTTATGGTCCCATAAACATACCTCTACTTCATATCGCGGCGTTGACAGAGATTTTCCATGCAGATACCGACACAAGCATCCATCCATTGCCGGTATCGTGGTATTTTATATATTCGCTTAAAAGGTATATGTGTTCTGGTTGGCATATTATGCCTATGTTATGATCTATCGCAAAAGCTGCAAGCTCCAGTTGTTGGCCTATTCTATATAATGTTCTAACGTTTTTTATTGTGCTTTTACATTTTTGTTTTAGTTTGAGCTCTGCACTTGATTTTTTTTAACACTGGGTTCATGGCTCCTACCTCAGCAGGACTCGCCTCTTCTATACCCGCGCAAAGAGCGATGCAGTTTTGAGAAGTGGTTTAAGTATGAGTCATGGTAATCTTTCGATGGATGAGTTTTATTCTCATGTCTAGAAGCCACTCTAATAGATGAGCAGCTGTACTTTCCTGATCGAACTATTTTCTCCAGGCCGTTGTTCCGTGGGATTTGTTCACCCAGCATCTGGTTAGGCGTACTATTTACTCGTCGATGAGTTCGTCTGCCATGCTGCTTCAGATAGTTTCCAAGGTATATCTTGAAAAAAAATCCTCCCCACCTTGCATGTCTTCAGTTTTAATCTAGTGTAAGTCAACAGTACTTTATTTTTTGTATTTCATCGGAGAGTCCTTATTTATGGTTCATTGCTAACTTTAGGGCATTATATTTTTACGCTAACTTTGGTTTTCAAACTCAGTGTAATATTTCAAAAAGTATTAATATCTTTTACCTCGTTTTTCATGGTTCAACAGGAAATTGAATTAACATTAATAGTATTTTACACTTAAAACACACATAATGTTCTGCAATGATTTTAAACATAATAAAATATTGCTTGCATTCAAAATGACATATAGGGAAAAACAGAGGATAACTAACCCATAAGTTGACTGCTTCAAAGGTAGATACAAATTTTGTGATACCTTTTGGGCTCCTGACAGTAAAACACGTCAATTCTAAAGTGTATTGAAATAATGATAATAATACATATATAATGATAATATACAACCACGAATTCTCGTCCGCTTATACAACGCAGTATTTGTAGCTTGGCTAAAACTCATAAAAACACGCATTCATACGTAAAGATAACACATACCCCCCACACACATACTATTACAATCACACGTAAACATTCCAACAAAATCCCAACTGTTTTTGTGTGTATACTTTTCATATTTTTTCGATTCATTTAATTTTTTTTACTGCCTGATGATTGTTGTTTTGCAAAAAACTCCATGAAACCCAGGGTCACAGTCTAAATTCGATGAATCAAATATATATATCTAATATATATTTATTTATTACCATTATATAATAGCTATATCCTAGATATTGAGCACTCTCCATATTATATTGCACTTCGTTCGACACATACCCACAAAGTGATTTAGTGACAACCAACACCATTATAATACATACATATATATATATATATATATATATATATATATATATATATATATATATATATATATATCACTTCGCAGCTTCGTCGCAGACCGAATGAAGTAAAATTTAGAGAGAGCTTAATATCTGTGATAGAGAATTTTGTAATTATAATAAGTTAATACATACATATATATATATATATATATATATATATATATATAGGAACATGGAAGTTTGTCTTCAACCATAGGTTTCATGCCGTCTTATCAACGACAATTATCAGACAGAGAAAGAAAGATATTAGAGAAATCGACAAAATCAAAAAAATTGAAAAATAGAACATTCTCACAAAATAGAAGGCTAATAAAAGAATCATCGTAATACAACACTAATCACCAACTACTATCCGTACACCTCAAATCAAAGATTCATTTTTTAATTGTGCAATGATAATGATTTTCTCTTTTGTTAAAATCATCACTATACACACTCACATAAATGAAAAATCAACGCAAAACGATATTGCTAATTCTAGCAAGTATTTCAATGCCTTAAAACAATATATTCACTGTATTCCTTACGTATTCATTGATTCAATCATTGATTACAATTACATTGATTTTATCATTAATATTATAATTAGTATTCTATCATCAATACAAATTCTAATTGCAATCTAACGCAAAACTTATTCCATCATAAAAGACAAATATTGAATAATATTCCATAGTATATTACAATGTTACATGTCTCAGGACACAGTATTTATTGCGTTCCGATATACTTACAAATCCAAACTTTATTTTCTTCGTAATACAATCTTGATGACAATTTCTTCCTAAGTTAAAATTACCACACACACACACGAATACAAAAAATAAAACATAAAGAGATAAACAAATAATAATCCATAGTATATTATAATACAACATGTCTTAAAACCACAATATTTATAACGTTCTAACCCACCATACCCTTTCGACTATTATGCTTACAAATAAAAACATTATTTTCTTCGTAATGTAATTATGATGATCATATATATATATATATATATATATATATATATATATATATATATATATATATATATATAACCTATGATACATATATCTATGCATATATGCATTCATTAGTCTCATACAGGAAATAGTATATATATATATATATATATATAGAGAGAGAGAGAGAGAGAGAGAGATTTATGTATATGCATATATCGAAAAATTTATGTATATATATATATATATACAGAACCAGAGATTGGCATAATGGTTAGAGAGTTTGCCAACTTTAATATATATATATATATATATATATATACACGAACACACACAGACATATGTTTAAAGATATGCATATTATGCACTCGTACGCGAAAATCTTATATATATATATATATATTTATATATAATGTGACAGGAAAAAACTCAACCGCGGTGAAATTATCACCATAAATTTACTTATGCAAATTATAAAGTCTTCCTCTTTTCAGTTGATACACACGCTTAATTGGAGGGTGAAATCAGTATATATATATATATATATATATATATATATATATATATATATATATAAAGTGCTCAAGCGAAAAGGAAAGGGATTCAAAATATTAGAAATAATAAATACCCAGAAAATCGTGTTCCGGTAACTGACCAACCCAAGTTGAACACGGGTTCGATTTGTATTTTCAGGTATGTAATAGTATATGGAATTTTTGTAAAATGCTAATTACTATCATTTATTTTTCTATCTACTCCTTCTACAAGTGTTAAATCACTTGGTTGTCTAGACAATCTATCTTCCCCACAAAACAGTCTACAACGATTTTTTTTTGTTTACATCTCATGAGTGGTGATAAGGTTTAGGAATATCTCAGCTAGTTAGCCATAAAATGACAGAAAGGAACCATATCTCCGTCCTGATAACAAACTGACTAACTTTTTCAAAATTCCTTAAGTCTCGAATCTGATAACTTTTCTTCTGGAAAACGAGATTCCACACAACTGGTTATTTAACTTCTCTCAGCTGGGGTATCTCTGAATCTGTTATCATGGTCACAAATAAAGGGAGGATGTCAGTATATTAGTTATCTAGGTTTACTTTCCACTAATGAGACAAACTGATTTTTAGTCACCAAACCGAAATAGACAATAAAATAGTTAAAATAAGCAATCCTTAGTTAACTCTTCAAATGTTTGAAGATAGAAGAGTTTTAAAATACGAGCAACCTTTTTAAAACTACTCTGTCGACAAAAAATCGGTACATTGCCCACTGACGTACACAGTCGATATATAAGTTCATATTATTGCTGTACTGCATTTATTCTCAATAGTATGAATTTGAATTTCGTATAAAAAAATCATTTATTTAATCATCACAAAATATAGATGGAATTTTGCATAAAGCCTTTTTTTTAGGTCACTAGCGTTATATATTTGATCAAGGGTGGAACAAAATATTTCAGTTTTATGAGTATTTAACCAAAGCCACAGCAATAGCAGAATGTAGCACAAGATCATTTCAAGATGAGTTTTTATAGGTTTTAATTCAAAGTTTTTCTTTCACTATATTGGTTGCTATAGTAAGGTTAACGAACCCATTCATTCCTTCAATTTACCAATACCTAGTAAGAGAGTTGTTTGATTCATTTTTTCCAAAAAGCATTAACTGTCTGAGAAACGCAAACAGTCTCATCAAGGTTCTGAAGTTGAGTAACACTCTCCATGTTCTGCGACGATAACCATTAAGCAAATAGTCACTTTATTGTCGTCAAAGGAATATAATGTGAAAATAGTGAAAAGGGGGTTATTGTTTGTGAGAAGATTCTCCGGGAATTACAATTGCTTTTTTAGAGCTGTCTGCCTTGTGGACGATATATAAATCACCTGAGCCAAAAGGAGAAGACTATATTCAATATATAAACCTAGCCATTGGAGCATGATTCGATAAGAAAATATTCCCTTCTGAGCCGGTCATGCAATACAGTTCATTCGATATTTTTGATGTCGTTTCATTTTAAGTAAAGTTTACCATCACGTAAAGAAATCTGTAATATGCACATTGCATATCGTTTATCTCTATTTCTATTCATCGTTATTTTCTCCACTTCATCAAAAAATCCATATTACATTTTTTTCTTTTTCTCATCTTTATTTCCTTTTTCTTTGTAAGACAATGACTCGTATAATAACCAAATAGACATCTTTTTTTATCGTTTATTACACTTGCCTAGATTTTATTTTTCCTGCATTAAGCGTCTTCTTTTTTCCATTCCCTTTTTGTTTTTCTTCGACTTTAACTTCCCCGCCTCTTTTCTACCACTTTACTCACTTCAAAACTTTCATTCCCCTCTTTATTTTATTATTTTTTTATCTTAATTATAACATACGGCCGATTTTGAGAACATAAGGTGGCATTTAATAAAGCGTTATAAAAAGTTTCATTTGACTTTGCCATGCCAATAATGGAGACATTGAAGCCTCTTTCACCGACATTGCTGGCCTAAGATTCAGAGTGAAACAATCGATCGAGGAAACCAATTAACTGCTGAATTAAAGCTCAATTGCTTTTCCTGACCGGTTTCTACGATACTAAAGATAAAACATGTTCAAACATGAACAATTGCCAATAATACGTCACATTTGTTTCATATAACCTGGCTCTTTTGTCGTTTCATCTTCGATCATATTTGCCCAGAGATCAATAGGCACAGAACATCCTTTATATGAGAATGTACCTTCCAATTGCACTTAAGAATATAGGGCCAGGACTATATCATTATGCCTGTTGTATTCCAAAGTAAGACGAATAGATTCTCTTTCATCATTTGACTAATAGAATCTAACGTATTATCGCATAATGGTGAGTTAATTTATTTATTCCAAATAGTGGGTTTATTTATTTCATGTTCTTGAATTTATTGAGATAGCTATAGCTATCTTAGGATGATATTTCAAATGAAAAACATGATTAACATATTAGTCATTAACACAGCTTTACCTAGTTTGGTGCACAGCCGTGAAAAATACAGGAAAAGAAGAAGAATCACTCTCACTGTCAACGATCAGCTAGTTTATATTACTAACCATTACCCCGCCCTTTTCATAGGCCTTTTAATTAGCTTATTGTATGTCCTGTACAGATATAAGATCTTTTTCCAAAAAGGGTTATACGGTGTATAACATTTACTTCATCAGATAGTCAATATTTTGAGAGATTTTGGTTGTTTAGACTACGTCTTCATTTCCATTACTCCCGGGCTCACCCTGAACTGGTGTGGTAGTACCAGTTACGATCATATACGTAGGTCAAATAGAGCGGAATTAGAGACACTAATCAGTTAACTCTCTTGAATTTTTTTATTGGTACCATGTGTCCTACATGCCTTCTATTGATCTCAGAAGCATTAAATTATCTTCCGTAGTTATGTCTTTTCCTTCCTGTTTTTCGAATTTGCAATATTTCGACGTTTCCTTTCATCTGTCTACGTATTGTATGATAGACTCGTTTAGACCCTGTCTACTCTCCATGAATGGTTCTCTCGGCAACAAGGAATATTTTTCTGTGTATTTTTCTTAATTACTTTATAAATTTTTTGATTAGTTAATTCTTCTAATTATCTTGGGTAAACCACTGTCGATATTTTCTTCGCTGCTTCATACCAAGCCAGAGCGAAAAATAGGTAATTGGTTTCGTTCTTTCCTCTTTTAACTTTTTCGTCTTCTAACTTCTCAACACTTTCCAACGCTGCGAAACATCTTATCCATTTTTATATGCTCCGGTTCACCCAGGGTAATACCATTTTTATGGTGCATATAACTTGCAGTGTAGATGTTGAGTGGCTTATAGCATTAGCTAGACCCCAGTAAATATTGGGTTACTGCTTTTACGGGTGCATCTAATTTACATAAAATACTACATGCTGGATAAATAGTGAGTTCGTACCAGTCTGTTTTAATCTTTTGGAATGGTTGTGTTGTCGGTTTTAAGTTGATTTCAGGTAGTCTTTCAGTTGGGTTTTTTGCTTTCTTATTAGTGAGAGAGCTTAGGGTGGTGTCCTTTGACAAGTTTTAGTAAGGTAAGCTTTTCCCATATTGTCTTGATACCAAGATCAATGAACATTAAAAGGTCCAGCATGGATAAGCTGGGTTTTTTTTCAAGCCTCTCTCTTACAGATTTTTGTGCTTCGAGCTCTGCAGATACGTCTGATATATCTTCCTGAATAAACATGCTTTCTTAATCACTTGGGTCTAATCCTACCAGCAGCTTCATGTAGAATATCAGTTGACGAAGTTTATGAGTAAATTCTGAATGAAGTATGTCAGTTAACGGTTCCATTTATATTTCTGTGAAAATGCTGCTAACTCTGGATTTATATAATCTGGATTAAAAGGTATAATTCCCTCTTACTCTTACGACTAAAACAAAGATTTAATTTTCCTGTAGTTGAGAGAATAATAATTATTGTCAATAATTAATTAATAATAACATAATCATTCACAAATGTTACAAACACTATACCAGTCACTACTACTACTCCTACTACTACTACTACTACTACTAGTTATTATAATAATAATAATAATAATAATAATAATAACATTTGTTATTACTATTATTAATATTATTACTACTACTCAGGAATATCGATTTGAGAAAAATTGTATAAATACCAAGCAGGACCAATAACTAGCAAAAGAAGATACTATTCTCTAACTTTGCTATCCAAACTAATGAAAAAACAAAAGAGCAATAGACCAGATGTAGGGATTAAGAACTAGAAAAGAAAAATATACCAGTTAATTGATATGACATTGCCAACAGTTAATAATTAATTACTCAAAGAATATAACCAAGTCATTGAATATAAAGACCTGAAGATATATATTGAGTAATCTGGTTTCCTTAAATTACCACCGCGTTGGAGCTATGTGTACGATCAAAAATGTGGGTATGAACACATGGATAAGACACGTTGCAGTCCCATCCGATATGCAATACACACATTGTACTTTTCAGAACCACTCATTTTTTGGATAGTGCTATGAATGTGACGAAAAAAATATCACCCAAAAGCGGTTATAAAAGACGAATATAAAAGATATATAATCACTACCTTTCTACACTCTAGATCTTCAGTAAAAACTCGAAGAACAAATGTAAGAAAGTGAAGATAATACTGAAAATTGATCATGATAATACTTCTACTTAAGAAAATAATGCAACTGAAAGTCACTGAAATGTAAACATAGTGGTAAATGGTATGTACACGAACCAAAAGCAGTCCTAAAAAATTAAAACCAATTAGTTATCTGGGGGTTTGAGATCTAAAATGATCATTCAGTTCAGTCGAGAAGACCAAAACTATAGTTATTTAACAAAAGGACTCCAGAGTGAAAATAAATGAAAGCTCACAGTCTGGACAGGAAACTGAAGAAGGTGTCGAACATGAAGGGCACAGTTATACGAATTGAGGTTCGTTCACAGTCCCCAAGAGACTAGAAAAGAGACTGAGGGAACTCGAGATAATAATAATTGGCTTAGATATTTAGAAGAGTCGTGGAAATCCGAAGGAACATGCTGTCAATCAGGCTCCAGCGAAAGACCACCTGTTAGAACCGATTTGAAAAACTCGCAAATAAAAATAAGAATATTCTAATTAATTATAACTTTACTCAAGATAGCTACAGGGTAAATACATATTCACAATTTTGGTATTTTAAGAGCTTTATCATTGATCTAATAGTTTATTTTTCTGCTGCTCTTGTTAAATGTATTGTCTAAATTTTTCGCTATACTGATAATTGGATATTCATCACAAGTAAATTATTTACGTGACATTCTTGTTGAAATTGAAACAGTCATTTTATAGTAGTACAACTTCGATGCTCTTAAAGAAGAATGGACTTGAGCACTCAATTTTATTTTTACACGAGAAAAAAGAAGAGGCGTTTATTTCTTTATTTTGATGATTGTAATATAAATTCTGTAAAGGTCATCCCAATTTTTTTTTTATTGTAGTATTACTACAGCTTGCAATCCAATGATTTTCCATCATAGTACTTACCGAGTAAGTAATGTATTCATCGTATCATGGCTAGGCTCCGTAAACTAAGATCAATAAGCTGGCTAACTGCAGGCACGTTGATGCCTGATAATGTCGATAGAAGATTTGACAGGCATGATTACAGGGGACTCAGCTGAAGATCTGGTCAGATAGTAATGTGCTTCTTCTACCTGTGCTTTTTCCTCCTTGATAGGGCTTTGCAGATGTTTTCAAAAGAGGATACAATAAACATTGTGGTGTGACGCCAGACGACACGGTTATTAGCGTGGTCCATTGGCGATGGTTGAAGTTACAAGCACCAAAGGATATTTTTAAGTAGTTTGTGAAGCGCTTCCTTAGTGTCACAATTGCCTACGGAGAGCTCGGTACGAAGTATGGTCATGGGAGGGTGATTATTCACTTTGGAGACGTAGTCCTATCTTGCGTACTAGGACTTCCAGCAGCATTTCCTTGTTGGTTGTTATCTTGACCTTTTCAAGAACTTCAATAATGGGAAAGAAGTCGAACAAGAGGATGTTTAGAATGATAAGGAGGTAACAATTGTTGAACCACTCGTGGAGTTGTAGGTAGTCTCGATAAGTGACCCACGCTTGAACAATTCAGTAGGGTAGCAAGAACTATTACTCTATACACACTGAATTTTGTGTCCTCCTTCATGTGTCAGTTGTATCACATGCGTGTTTATATAGTCTGCCAAATGTACTGTTCACCTTTGCCAGCCTCTGCTGTCTTCCTTGTTAATCTTGGCATCAGAAAAGATGATTCACCGCAGGTAAGTGAACCGATGGACTGCGTTCAATTGAATCACGATAAAGATATATGGAGAATGCGGCAGTTAAAAGTCTTAAAACTAGCATTTCTTTTTCCGTTGTCATGAATTTGTTGATTATATATGTGGCTTTGTGTGTAGTTATCATATTGCTTCATATGGATGTTCTAATATATCTCTGTAACTACTTAATTTCTACATCTTTTGTTACATGTTTAGCTTAACATCAAACACCTTAAAGTCTCCTGATAAAAAAAAGAATGAAAAATACACTGTATAATATTTTGACATGTGCTTTCATATAAATTTCCACACTGCTAATAAACTAATTGTTGAGATATTTGACTTGCCATGCTTGAATTTCGTTTGTCTCTTATTGTTTTCTAAGGAACAAAATCGAGTAATTAACTTACGTATCTCAGGTTTAAATTTTTCTCACAACGTATGACTGAGACTTTCATTCATTTTTAAGAAACACAACTCTAAAAATTACCTTGAATATTGCTACTCATAATACTCGAAATTTTAGTCAAATTAATGACGTTCTGAGATTCGTGATAATCGTTTATGTTAATTTATTACTGTCGAGTGAAAAGAAAATATTGTTTGAAAGAAATTACAATTAGATATCGCATTAAAGATATTAATATGGTTTTTCAGTTCTATATCATGAAAATTAAGTGAAATAAACTTTTGTTCAAATATTAATTGTAGTAGAATATATCTAATAGTACACATGTCTTTGTGGGATTGTTTGATGTAATGAGATAACATTAGATTCTGTAATGTTTCAATATTTATTATTCTTATGAAATACCATGCGAAACTCTTATAGACTAAAACTGTTTCAAATTCCCTCGTTTTGACTTTCATGATTTTATTTACTGGGACAATACATTTAACCCGGAGGTGTTCATAGAACATTGTTAGTTTAATCATAAGTATATTCAGTTTTGATCAACACAATGAACATAGCATTATTATTCGTCACGATTTACAACTCGTACATTGCTTAGCAATGACTAACTATCAGAAAATATCTAAGCATAATTTACGACGGTAACAACGAAATGTTCTTGATAAAAATGACAAATATTCAGGAATTATTGACTAAATATATTCATACTTTAGTCACATCTTTCACAACAATAAGCTTGGCACAAAATTTAAGTTTTTATGAAACAGCATCCCCACCGAAATCACCTTGATATACAAAACGAATCGTCTAACATCCAGAATAAACATATCTTTATCTGATATTGAGATATTTTTACTGATCTCGCCTTTTCAGGTTCTGCTTTTCTTAAATATATTTGCAATGATTGAAAGACAAACTGGTAATAAATGGTATGCGCACTTACAGCGTAGATTCAACTGCATCCCAGGAGACAACCAAGTCTTAAATAGACGTATCAGGACATTGATATTTTTTTATACCAGCAGCGAAAAAAGAATACACAAACGTCAAAATAATTATTTATCAATAAATACTATATGTAGAGATCATTTTATCATACCCATTCTCCTATCAAATATTTACGATGCAAACTGATATGGTCCATATATTTTATCTTATACGAGAAAATCATATTTAATGATAGACTTTAACGTAACCTTTCTTTATATGCTGGGACGTATCGATATTTTATTCAAAAATCATATATCGTTAATTTATATTTGGACTTAAATTCTTTGTCAGAATTTACAAAAATTGTTCTGCTAAATGATTTTTTCTAAATATCACTTCACTGTAATCGTATGAGAAAATATACATGAGTATTTATCGATTGAGGATTACGTCTTTTAAATTGCTCATATTCTATAAACGCCACATCTATTCTGAAATGTTAACAGAAAAATCCTTTTCCTATTGTTTATTTTATTATTATTCAAAATGTGTGCACTATTTTTTTTCATTTATATTCATATTCTTTAATCGGATCTTAGATTCACAAAATCATAAATAAATACACAAAGTAAACATAACAATAAAAAGACAAGTGAAATAGAGTGGATCAACACTGAAGTGTTGATATTGGAACATTTCTTTGTTGTTTTTTATGTATTTATTTATTTATTTTTTCTCTTTTAAAGGCTTAAATTGCGGACGTCTACTAAATATTACCTTGCTAAAAGAGTAAAGCCATTTTGCAGACTCTAAGTACTAGAATTAACTATTTTAGCTTTTTATTTCAATTTTAGTTATTCATTTAACGGTCTCCTTTGACTTCAGTAATGCCAGAATCCTTTACGTCCAAATTTTTCATTTTTTTTCTTTCATCATTAATTGTCTTCCCGAGATACTTAGTTCTTTAGTCTCTTTACTTATCGTTTTGTTCATTTTTACTTTAAATTGTCTGTTATTTCTCTTTTCATTGATGTCTTCCTTCTTTTATTTCTTTTAATTCATTTTTTCTAACTCTTCGTCTTGGTAACACTAATCTTTTCCCGTTTAAACTGTTTTTATGTCTTTGTTTTTGTATAAGTCATCTTGCTAGACTTTTATTTTCAGTTATTTGACTGTTTCTACATAGTTAACTCTACTTTATGGTATATTTAACTTTCCTTGTGGTATCATTGTTCATTAACATACATTTTCTAATTTTTATGTCTTACATTATTCGATAGCATTTACTCTTTTTAGTTCCTGTCTATTTTCATATGTCCATTTAATCCTTGATATAAAACAAGATGTGTCCTTACAGAACAGAAATCGTGTTTAGCAGAAAGAAATAAATAGTTGAAAAAAAAACATTGCGAATAATCCTTTTATTAAAATAACAAAAACATATTTTTCTCAGTTGCAGCGAGGTAGCAAACAAACATTAAGTTTCTCGTGAAAAGAAAAAAAAACAAAAACTAATGCCACAATATCTTTTTTCACTATCTACATTTTGTTCTATTTTCGCGAAGAAAATGACTCTTTTCCACACCAAAACCCTCCTTTTTTTCCCCCTCGTGGTCAATTGTTTCTCCATTCCCAAAAATCAATGCAAATTAACAACCTTTCCGATACAGTTCGTCTGTGTCTGTATTTTGATAACCCATCATTATCTGACGCTCAGTCTCCATCTCAAATTGCCAGCTGGCGTCTCCATTTTGATGGCACGTCGGCAGAGAGAACGTCTTCTGCAATCATGGTGTCCGGGTGAAAATGACGTTGACATAAAATAGAGCAGATGGCTCTTAGTTGAAAGAAGACATTGCTGATATACATCGATATTTTTCCACCTAATCGACAACAATATCAAATGTGATAACTGGATAAGGATATACTACAAGATCTCGAGTGAAGAAGTACATTGTTTTCAGATAATGGTTAAAGTGAAAATGTTAAGGAATATTGACTTGTTGACATTTATCTTAGCATTCAGTTGTAATGCGTTTTGTTTATGTGTGGGATTCTTGTTGATTTAAAGAGTTTGACTCTGTAAAATTGAGTGAGGATTGATTTCCAACGAAGCAAGTGTCTAAAATCGTTGATTATGAACACAATTCCGACATAATACCCTGGATAACAAATTCCATGTGTTGATTGTTCGCTTCTTATCATGGGTTCGTGTGTATTTTGAAGAAGTAACGGAAATAAAATATAACCATAAAATTTCAAGACTAAATCAAGTAAAATAAATGATATCGTTTTTATATTTTACTGAATGTATTATTCTCGTCGAAGGTAATAAACCGATTACCATCACAATGACAATCACATCAAAAAAGAAAGCATTAACGCAATGGTTCATGCATGTGATAATAAATCTTAAGTAAAAGGGTTTGAAGAATTTTATTTGAAATTGACTTTGAATTGAGTTTGAATTTATATATAACGTCAATGGAAATAAATGTATGTGTCAGAGAAAAGTAAGTGGATCATTTCATGCCTACATGAAAGGTCACAGAGTGAAGTGAAATAACGGTTGGTAAACAAACAAGAAAAAATAGTTAAAATTATGCTGGAATTGGGGAATATTAGGGGTTACAAAAGAAGAAAAGAAGGAGAGAAAGAACAAAAGAGAATCAAGATTGATAAAAAAAAGAATTAAAATATTTAAAGAAAAAAAGAAGAAATGGGGGAAAAGCTATAGAGAAGTGGTCAGAATTGATAAAACAATTACGAAAAAAAAAACAAAAACAAAACATAACTTAAACCTACAAACAAAGATTGGAAACGTAAAAGAAGAAAAAGCAAAAATTTAAAAGTATGCTGCCGTCAATGAAAAAGTTCAAAGTTCATGCAGACAAAAAGCAGGTGAAAGTTGATGGTTTTTGTCGCTTTCTCTATATGTTTTTTTTTCTTTTTTTTTCATCGAATCCGCGTCAGATGTAAATTTTGTTGTTTGTAGAAACTGCGGAAGGCATTCTGTAAAAATATCAATGCTATAAGTTTATTATCAGAAGCATATACATGCAGGGATGGATACATTCATTATATATATATATATATATATACATATATACATACATATATATATATATATATATATATATATATATATATATATATATATATGTGTGTGTGTGTGTGTGTGTGTGTGTGTGCGTGCGTGCGTGCGTGTGTGTGTGACGAGGAAATGAACACATTTTAAATGTCAGTTAACGAAGAATTATTTATGCAAAATACTACATTGTGCGATGGAAACTTTTTACAGTGAGAGAGAATAGCAACAAGAGGAAGAATGAAAAAGAAATATCACGTAGAGAATATTCTGGAATAGATCTACAAATACGGTTTAAAATGTTTCCGATGTAATTTCTAAACAATGCCAACAATCTTGACGTGCATTTTGTGTAACGGTTATCGTCATAGAAAATGAAATAAAAGCCGCAATCCAGCTCCCTACCCACTGTGCCACCGGGACACGCGCAGGTTTACTTGTATTGATTGATGAATGTTTGGTGAATTGTAATAAGATAATGTATACTAAAAATGACTTAAAACAAATATATACCTTTTTTTTTTGCGGAAAATTTATATTTTTTATGTAATATCATAGCATCTCTTTTGGTGAAAGAAATTCGAATTACAAAGGCTGACTTATTACTGATATACATCTTCAAAAAATAAATAGTTCGACTTATAGTAAAATCAGAAATGAAGGAAAAAAACGGCTACTTTTCATTTACCTAAAAGAAAATACGAAAACTATTCATGGATATTCGACAGCTTGGCAAAGCCAAATGAAATTGCTGGCTCCTAATTTTTCGAGATTGACACGGGATCATTAAGTAGCGACAAAGAATATTGGTCTTAAAAACTACAAATAATAATAATAATAATCATAAATGGGCCAGAGAACAAGAAAACTATCGGTCATGCATAAAGCATTACATTTCAGAGATGACGTTGATAGGATATATACGTCAAGAAAAGAAGAGGAATTGCCAGCATTGAAGACAGTGTTGATGCATCAATACAACGACTTGAAGACTACACACAAAAACATGGAGGAAGACCGATTACAGCCACCAGAAACAATACTGACAACATGAGGTCTAACAGAACCACAATAAACAGAAAACAAAAATGGCAAGAAAAAAAAAACTATGGAATTTTTAAGCGACTAGTAAGCGACATATCACACAAGAAAACATGGATCTGGCTAAGAAAGAGAAACCTTAAGAGAGAAATTGAATCTCTCCTGAGCGTAGCTTAAAACAATACAGTAAAAACCAATCATATCAAAGCACAATAGATAAGACGCAACAAAACAGATGTTGGTTATGTGTTGATAAAGACGAAACAATCATTCATATAATCAGCAAATGCTGCAAATTAACACCGAAAGATAATAATGAGAATGGATGGGAAAAGTGATCCACTGGAAGTTGTGCAACAAATCTAAATTTGATCATACAAACAAATGGCATATGAAAAACCGAACATGTCCAAGAGAATGACACTCACAACTCCCCAGGGATTTTGACATACAAACGGATCATCTAACTTCGACCAGACGACCAGACCTTGTAATAATTAACAAAAAACAGAGAATTTGCAAAATTGTAGACTTTGCTGTTGCGTCTAACCATAGAGTAAAATTGAAAGAAAGTGAAAGGAAGAATAAATACATCGGTTTTGCTAGCGAAATGAAGAAACTCTGGAACACGAAAGTGACGGTGATAACAATCGTAATTGGTGCTCTTGGCACAGTTACCAAAGGATTAATAAAGGGACTCGAAGACTTGGAAATAAGAGTTCAGGTGGAGACCAACCAAACTACTCACATTATTGAGATCTGACAGAAGACTGAGAAAAGTCCTGGAGACTTGAGTACATTTGTTGTCACTCAAACTTTAGTGAAAAATCATCAACTAACACTGATGTGAAAAACTTCCAAAAAGTAAATGATAATAATGATCTGGTGAAATGGCACAGAAAAAGACTTGTGTTACATTACAGAAAATATTGAATTTCTCTCTAAAGGTTACCCACCTTTAGAGAGAAATTCAATATTTTCTGATTGCTGCACAAAAGAACGTCATTGTAATGTAACACAGCCATACATGAATATGTGAAATGTACATAGAATGTTCATAACGCACATAGGAATCACCTACTACTTCTTAGTTCAGGTACAAAACTTTTATTACCTTTGAGTTTAAAGGTTTTTCGACATAAGGAGAGAGACACACCTGACTTTTCCATCTGTCCCAACCCCCGTGCGAAACCCGCTGCAAGGCCTCCGCGAGCTCCGAAAGACAACCTTCCCGTTCGGATTGAGGAACTCAACTTTCTTGTTCGGCGGCAGGAACTCAACTAACTGACTTTTCTCAAATCTCAGCCCATGCTTCAGGTTCGTGACGTCACTCACATCCCCTGGTCACAATTCCTATCAGGGATTTTTATTTTGATATCTCTGAATGACACATCCTCCCTACGCGCGCGTGAATACCTGCGCTCATGTTGCACCCAACTAACCCATGCGCTAAGCAAAAGGTTCTCAATCTAACTAAACCGAAAGGCAAGATTTATAAAACGAAATCCCTCTGCAATTATATTACAAATATGGATTATATGGTGACAGAAATGAAACAATCAATATCATTATAGACGAATGCAACGAATTAGTATAAAAAGCGCATAAGAGTATATGAGATGGCCGGTAATTGTGAAAGAAAATGAAATTAGACCGTATGAACAAATGGTATATTCACAACCTAGAATCCATCCTAGACAATGAAACGCAGAAACTTCTTTGGGATTTTGAGATATTAACAAGTTAACAACTTTCGGCCAGACGACCTAACGTAGTGATAGTCAATAAAAAAAGCGAAACCTGCTGAATTGTTGATTTGCCGTTCCGGAGGACTACTGCGTGAAAAATCAAAGAAAGCAGAAAGAGAGATATGTACTTAGAACTTGATAGGAAAAAAAAAACAAACAAAAAAACGGTGGAACATGAATGTGACAGATATATCAATTATAATTGGTGTGTTAGAAACATATTCCCGAAACATTAGCAAAGGGACTGTAAAACGTAGAAATAAAAAGTCGCGATCAAACAAATTACACCCTCATTAATATCGGCCCAAATACTGAGAAGCGTCCTGGAGAACTGAGGAGACTTGCTGTCACTCAAACTACAGATAAATACAATAAGCTAACACTGGTTTGTCAAACAGTCGAAGAAGTAAAATACTACAACTACTATTTTTACTATTACTACTGATAATAATAATAATATTGTTTTTAAAGAAGAATTGTAAATATTGATCGAGGATTAGCTTTACACAAATCATCGTTTGGTGACCGGTAAATCATCCCAAAGAATGAATCCAATATTCAACACTTTTCGACTTAATTCTATTCAGCTAATAATCAGAGTTGTAATACATAGATATTTTGCAAATTTTCTCAAAGTCATTCAAATGATTTTTTTTATATAAACCAAGAAATTTTACGAGTGATATAAGCAGCAAGGCAATACGTGCTACCTTTGAAATGTCACGGTGTTTTGCCATGAAAGCAAACTTTGGAAGATACCCATTCAATATTGAGTCTGCAGATGGCTGAAGAAAATTTTGAAGTTGAGAAAGAAAAAAAAAAGTCATATTTGTATATACCTTTATTCTATGTCTATCTCCATCTCTCGGTCTCTGTCTCTTTCTTTACGTATATATATATATATATATATATATCAGTGGCGACTCTAGCCTATTTTTGCTACTCGTGCCCCCTCGCCCTCTGTCAACTTCAGTTCCCAACCCGTGGTCCGTGGACCCAAATAAGTCATCATAGTTGCTATTGCGTGATTCTCCATTGTATAGCACAGATTGACAAACGTACCTTGCATGGTGGTTTTTTTGTAAACAATCAAGATACTATATAATTTGTAGTCTTGTTAATACAGTAGATAAGATAATTTTTTTTCCTTTCAAAAGTACAGAAGAAAAGAGAAGATGTTCATTACTATGACGTGAAAAATATGTTTATTAGAATAAAAAAATTGATGACAATATACACAGACACGGATAGTAGTTTCAATTTCGCTTAAAATAAAGATTATTTGTTGAAAATGTATTCAAATAAACAAATTTTAGTTACAGAATGTAATATATGCAACATTCATTAAAGAAATAGAGATCTGTTAGTGAAAAAACGAATTAAAACACGCCGTTTAACCAACATTTACCATAGCGATGATGATGACGTAGGCGACGGCTATAATCTGCTATCCCCCCCTCTCTCTCTCTTCCGAAGACAGTTGTCAGCAGTCACATTGTGCTAATTTTTTTTGAGCATGGTATTCTGGCTTGCTTTTTCTATTGGCTACAGCCAAAAGCGAGATTTCGCTAACATTACTGTTATTATAAGGGTCTAGTGCCTGGCACGGATTTCGCGTGTTCAACATTATAGCCGATTTTATGGGATGTTCAATGGATCTGACGGTGGCTGGACAAAGACCATCCATTCAAAACAGCATCGATGTATTATTCCCAGATATATTTATGAACTTTTGGCTACTTAGTTATCGAAACTTGAATAGATACGTAAATTAATTGAGATCAGACTAAGTATGTTTGCTTGAAATTAAAGGATGATTTTTAATCCATTTTGAATAACATTGACCGAGTTATTGGTCGTGCCGGGCACGAGTAGCACTTGTCCCATCTCTGCCCCTGATATATATATATATATATATATATATATATATATATATATATATATATATATATATATGTGTATATATATATATATGAACGTTACTTTTAATTATACTAATATTTATGTTAAAATTATGTTCTTATCGGTTGCAGATTCCATAAGTTTGGCATCGGATTTATCATATATTATTGTTCTAACATTATTATGTTGGAAGTAAACTAGCGTCTAGGAAAGCTTGGTTGTGGACGAACTTTTGCTTCAGCATCTGCTTGAAAAACTACATTTAATGATGCCATAAAACGTATGGGAATATTTCTTTATTCTTGTGCTCTAAAATCACATAGCAGTAAATAAATAATCCGTCCATGAATAATGTCATCGTCATCATGCCGAGCCGCCAGCACGGATATCCCTGACCCTCTCTCGCCACTTCTCCCTATTGTTCATCGCCTCAGGTATTCAGGGCTACATCATGTATCCTCACAGAGCTGCTGTATGTTCGAGCTGGCCGTCTTGCTTTTGCTCGGCCATATGTGGGGGTCCATAGGAGCACATCACTTATGAGCTTGTCCCTGCTTCTCAAGCAGTTTCCCGCATGTCTGGTAAGTACGCCCCATTTAATGGTAAGTTCTGCGCAACAATCGTTTCATGCAAGTACCACTAATGCCATGGATTAAATACACACAACTACCTTTTATAATGAGTTATCATCTATTGTCTGTCGTATTTCCAGATACAACGTTCTAATTGCTGAAGACATGTAGGAAAATTCGAAAATAGCACATTTTTTTTATAGAATCCTCCAAAGAGAAATGGTGAATATCTAGCAAAGTTTTCTATATAAGATAGGCTTGTTTGCCTAAACATAGACTTTCAAAAGAGGAATAAAAAAAAGGACCAACACCAACCCAAATAACATAAAAGCACAACTAGATTAAAGATGTATTTAAAAAAGAAGAGGATGAACATCGCTTTGAAATGTGAGGCATACTACTTTTTTAAAGGTCTATTTTCTGATCACGGAATCGCCTCAACAAAGATTCGCTTGAGCCAGTTCAGAGAAAATAAGCAACATAACAAATCTTTGTGACATGACTGAATCCCACTTGCTAATAGTGATGAAGTCAATCAATATTCGGTAACTGTAAAAAACAAATATGATCTTCTTCAGGATACATCCCCAAAAACATAGAAATATTGATGAATATGAAAACTATATCGCTCATGTTGGAGTAGCAGCAAAATGCATACTAATCAAGCCCAACAAGAAAAACGTGTAAAGAACTTTTCAATAATGCCATTGGAAACCATCCTGAATACACAAACCTCCGAATTGAATTACCGATGGCCACCTAGATAGCAAACTTCATGAAAGTTCAAATGAAAAAATTGACGCAGTTCTGAAAACAAGTTACTGACTATATGAAATATTTCGTGAAATTTAGAAGACAAGGAAATTCGACGCATATGTCTTCTTTGGTTTGAAGGACCAGTCTTCATTTATTTTGTGCAATGGGATGGTTTATATTTCTTTTAAAGGTAATTGAGTTGAACTCTGAATCGTTGACTAAATTGTGTTAACAATTTTGTGCAATGTGATGGTTAATATTTCTTTTAATGATTGTTGAGTTTAACTCTGAATCGTTGACTAAATAGTTTTAACCATTGTGTGCTTTTTCATCTTTGTAATGGTCGCTGTGCAGTTGTGATGCTTGCTGCTATGGTTTAGGTCATTGTTCCATGGTGAGCTGAAGGTGTTAAATATTAACCGATTATGGAACCAGACCAATGCTTGTCATCTTAGTGATATTGATTATTTGACTTTCTTTAACATTTTGGGAAAGTACGGCATATCAAGACAACTCAACTGAAGTGAGGATTAATTATATCTTCGGAAAATTGACATGTGTTTCTGCTGAAAACTAGTGGTTTGTGGATATATAGAGATTTAGTGCTATCTACCTCGTTCATGAATACATTAAGAGATGTGAGTTGCAGAATAGGGAAAGCTATTTTTTTATTCTCTTATCGTTCAGTGAAGTGACACGGGGCAATACGTCCATGTTCACATCGTCTAAAGATTTGTGGTATTCTCTTAGTCAACAGCATTATATTAGTCCAGTTTTGTCCCGGAGGTATCATAGTGGTCGTAACTAGTCAGTAAATAACTGGCTTAAAAGTATAAATTGCATGAGAACATTATGTAGTCAGTTGAACGAGATGGGAGATGATATCACTCATAAGCAACTTACACGCAGTTTACTTGCAAGCCTTCCTCTTGAAAATACAAGGTGTAGATTGATATGCTGTGTAAAGATAATCATCCATTTCCTCGGCTACAACTGTCCAAATTGTTTTTCCCTCACATTCAAATAATTGTAGTGGTGATTTATGTGAGTTAAACACGATAAATATACGAAGGCTTCCGTTTCCAAGTTTTTAATGGCATATACATTTTCGAAGTTTATTTAATGCAAAAAAACATGTCTGTAGAACAGCAGTGATGCTATTTAACTGATAGCTGAGGGAATAAGGAGTTTCATAGATTTCCTAAGATTATGAAATCGAAAGTAAACATTATAGTCTGGCAAAAGTTCGAATCTGCTTCCTTCGACGCTGCAGTAGACCATTTTACCATAACAACACGGGTACTTCCCCAAATACATGGAAGATAACCTCTTACTCGTCAATACAAAAATCCTCTTCACTACACACTCCTTCAATCGATATTGCAGTACTTTCATCCCACTAGCCAAAAAATTCTAAAACAGCATATATAAATCAGCCTGTGAACTTTTCTGCCCAATCTTATATATATATATATATATATATATATATATATATATATATATATATATATATGGGGGGTCTGTGTGTGATGCAATGGTTTTGTATTTATACAAACCGTTGACTTAACATTTGAATCATTAGAAAACTTCTTTTATTCGGTTTGTTATTTTTTTTACATCTTAGAAAAAGATGTTGTTCTTTTGTGATGTTCGTTGCCATTGTAATGGTCAGTCTTCACTGGTGTCATGAATTAAAAAAAAACGGGCAGCAGGAGGCATTGTCTTCTACGTGAACTCAGATATTTAGACTTCTTGTGTTTTAATAATAATGTTATCGTCTTTACATTAAAAGGCACACCTCTGAAATTAAGATACCATTTCACATATCTCTGTGGTAATCTCGCATTTACTGAAAACGATCTCAACATACGCATAAAAATGGTAAGTACTGCGATGCACATATTATAGACCTTAAAGAAATCAAATCTCTCCGATAAAATGAAATTAAAAAGAAACTATTCTGAAAATCACACATGTCGAACATGCACTTCCATTTCCTCCATCAATTGGTGTGAGATCATCGAATACGTTATGATGCACACTTTTTTCAATACTGAAGTATGACCAATGAAGACAATCTTTAATCAAGAAATTTCCCGCTTCCTTTAAAAGATTGGAATAATCAAATGTCTAATAACAATTTGCCTTTACAAAACTGAATTTAGTAAAGTCCCAAGCCAATAAAGAAAAATATTATCATTATTAGTTAAATTAATTTATATTAATTCAAAAAATCAAAAATAAACTACATCTGAAAAAAAGGATATTGACAAAGAATTGATGAAAATGAAAATTTTTGTTAAGTGTTTAAAGTGTCTTGTGTACTATTTTTGACCTGTTTAAATTATTTCCAACCAGACACATGTAATTTATTACTGCAATATTCTTGAATCTTTTTTAAAAACATACATATCAACTATAATTATTGTTATTTTTTTTTATTTCGGAAATGATTGATGGGCATTTAATGTGGCTACTTCGAATAATACATACTAATTAAATTACTAGAAAATGTTCCAGCTTCGATAACGGTTATTCTCGAATGGCATTTGTAAAAGTTGAAGTCTCTCTAAATCGGATTTACATAGAGTTTTCTTTATTTCAGAACTTCACCGACAATTAGTAAAAATAGCTTTTTCAATGATATGACAAGCATGACCTGGAGGAGATTGAGTATCATTTTCTAATTATTTTTCGACAAAATATCCTACAATTAGATTACAATTATGGAACTTAAAGTTTTATGGTAAGAAAGACAGACGTATTTATGTCTTATTTTTACAATTTGAATTTTTTGGTAGTTCTGCACTGTTTCAAACTCTCTCTCTTTTTGTCAAATTCTCACTCTCTCACAAAGACAAACACGCACACACTCATATATATATATATATATATATATATATAAGGACATTTGATATTTGTAACAATATCAATGTAGTTTGATGTTAGTTTAATAAGCTGGTCCGGTACTTAAATTACCATAAATGCATCTGACGCTTGATATTCAATTTGAATAAAAGGAATCTGTCTAGTTCGACTGTCGCATTAATATCAGAAATGGACGTTTTCTCGAAGCATCTGTTATTTCGAATCTTGCAAAACACTCATTCCTACCTTTACCTAGACCTACCGAATAATTCACAGAGACACAGACACACACACACACACACACACACACACACACACACACACACACACACACACATATATATATATACTTATATATATATGTGTGTATATACAAAAGTATAAACTTTTGTATGCTTGTATACACATATAAATATCTGTGAACACAGATTTACATTGTGTTAAACATAGCAACTTACACATAAACACTTCTTCTTTTTATATATTTTTGATCAGCTTGTTCTCTTTTTCAGAGATAAAAATAATAATTACGATTGAGAAAAATCGTAGCTTGACATTATACGATAACATAAGTGTTGTAGCAATACGTATCATTTTCCAAAATGCCGCGTATAGCAATAGATTGTCTGGCCTGGTGCCTAAAAAATAGGCCCGGAAAAACCTATCAGATCTAATCAATCAACGTAATTTAATATAAATTCCTATGTGTTTGTGTAAGTGTGTTTTTTCTTTTAATATCAATGTGTTCAAATGTGTGTGAATGCAGATAGCTATGTAGTCATATGACTCTGCTGTTCTCATCTCTTCGCTCCCATGCATTTATATATCGACCTGTGTGTATTATGAATTTTATCAAGCGTACTTTCGACATGAGAAGCAGAGTGTGATACAGATAATAGACACACACACACACACACACACACACACACACACACACACACACACACACACACACACACACACACATATATATATATATATATATATATAAAGAGGGAAAAAGAGAGAGTGAGTGAGAGAGGGACGAGGAACAATGAACGATGTAGATTTAATCAGAGGTTCATTTCCCAAGAATACATACGGGAACGCTGTTCATATATATATATATGTGTATATACCTAGACAATATTCTCCGCCGAAATAAATTTATTATGACGGCTTAACCGAGTTTGAGTCTCCATTTAATTGCACTATATATATATATATATATACATGTATATATATATGCGCGTGTGTGTGTGTGTGTGTGTGTGTGTGTGTGTGTGTATTTGTATATATATATATATATATATATATATATATATATATATATAGGTGGGACTGAAAACTTAATTGGCTTAAAAATATAACCACATGGAATATGTCCCTATGAGATTTATTTTCAAAATATTCGCTCTTTTAGTCCACATACCTTTTGGGATTACATCCATTTCTTGACAAATATTAGTTCTACTGGCCGCTAGTTGATCTAACTAAAGTAGTATATTAAAGAAGCTATCGCTAAAATAAAACCCCTTCGGCCCTGCTTCGAAAATCAGAAGCACAGACTTATGTTCTTGTCTACATATACAGTTGGATTGGAAGCCAGCTCTCCCAACAAATCTTTTGTCGTATAGCGCACGATTCCATTCCTTGACGTAAGTCTCACGCAATAACTTCCATTCAATTAGTTACGACTAATGGCCTTTAAGGCATCCATCGATACCAATCAATGCAAGGTCTTCCTTATATCTCATGACTTTCTTATATTCGTTTAAATAA
The DNA here is from genome assembly GCA_963585895.1 of Sepioteuthis lessoniana. Lineage (NCBI taxonomy): Eukaryota > Metazoa > Mollusca > Cephalopoda > Myopsida > Loliginidae > Sepioteuthis > Sepioteuthis lessoniana. The sequence continues at coordinate 56,401,052 of OY757911.1, read as the reverse complement.
CTTTGCTCAGGCAAGAGATATGTTCTTGTTAAGTCTTCTTAAATTGTTTCTTGTCTTATTATGCACAAGGAAATATTAAACCACCATCCATTTCCTCCGCAACACCAGTTCAAATTAGTTTTCCTCTCACATTCAAATGGTTGTGGTGATTTATCTGAGTTAGACACGATAAATATACGAAGGCTTCCGTTTCCATGTTTTTAATGGCATATACATTTTCGACGGTTATTTGATGCAAAAAACGTTTCTGTAAAACATCAGTGATGCTATTTAGAAATAAGGTGTTTCATAGATTTTGTAAGATTATATAACCGAAAGTGAACTTTATAACGTGACTGGATTTCGAATTCGCTTTCTTCGACGCTGCAGAAGAGCATTTTCCCATAACGAAACGAGTGCTCCCCAAAATACGCGAAGACAACCTTGAACTCATCAATACCACAGTACACTCCACTGAACGCTTCTTCAATTGATATTGCAGCGTTTTCATCTAACTGGTCAAGTAATTCATCAACATACGTAGTCAGCCTATGAACTTTTCAGCCCACCCTTATATATATATGTATATATATGTTATATAGTTGCGGGGGAATTTTTTTTTATATTATCATTTTTCGTTTTGTATATCCTACCTTTCGGTTTAGTTAGGCTGAGAACCTTTCGGCTTAGTGCATGGGTTAGTTAGGTGCACACATGGAGTGCAGGTGTTCGCTCGCGCACGGGGCGGATGTGACAATTATAGATGTCGCAATAAAAACCCCAGATAGAAAATAGGACCGAGGGACGTGAATGACGTCATGCCAAGAAGCGATGGGCTGATGGTTTTGGGGATTTGAAAAACGACAGAGTTGAGATTTGGGCTTAGACGAAGCAAGTCGGTTTTCGGAGCTCGCCGAGGCGAGACCAGTTGGGGGTCTACGAAATGTGCCGTGCGTGGGTTGATTCAGTGAGTTGGGAGCTGACGATGTACGAACAGTCAGCATAATAAGAAATTGTGTCTCTCTCACTACATGTCGGAAAACCTTAAAAATAAAAAGCTAATAAAAAGTTTCGTGCCTGAACCAAAAAAGAGAGTCGTAAGTGTTTCGTGTTTTTGGATTCCTATATCTATATGCGTAACGTTTTTACATATCCGTATACTTTTTACGTATTAATATATGGTTATGTTATATATATAAATATATATATATATATGTGTGTGTGTGTGTGTGTGTGTGTGTGTGTGTGTGTGTGTGTGTGATGTGTAATGTGTTAGAAATTAATCAGAATTCTTCGACAGCCGTGTAGGGTCTTAGCTGTTATCCTTTATCAAGAATACTCTTTGTAAACTTATAGAAATATTAGAAAAATTCCGACTTTAAAAGAAAATGTGGTAAAAGGAATAGAACTGATGCTTTTTTCCTTGATTCTCCGTGTTTAGTAACACTGCATACATATGTGTGTGTGCCTGTGTGTCTATGTACTTTAGAGTGTATGTGTGTGTGCTTGCATAAATTTGTTCATTTGCTGTCAGTGAATGCTTTGCCGTGATAGTTTTTTTTTTATAGGCCCCGTAAATTCCGATATTTTCTCACTTTTTGTCCATTTACTAATACCGCTATTTAGTACAGCGCGCAATCAAAAGTTAATGGAAAGACATGCGTCAATCAATCTAAGGACTTCTAACATGTGTGCCTATGGATACCTAAAATTGATTCCACACGTTAATTAATAATGCTCACAAAGGTTGAGAAAAGAAAGTTGTAGTCATTTTCATCATTAAGGATTTTCAGACTATTGTCCTAATAATTATTGTTATTTCCACAAGGTTTAGGCTGATATGTCCTCCAGCCTTCTTCAGGTGTTTGTCGAACTCTGGAACCTTCACGTAACTTCGAACTACGTCCTTTATTGAATCCACAGGGGTCGCCTGGTCTGATTCCGTTAGCCATAACCGGGTATAAGTGTTAAGTATTCCTGAAATTTTACTCGCTTGCAGTCAGGATTGAACATGCAAACTCCTGATAATTGTCTTCTTAGAAGATTAGGTAACCAAGGCTTATAATCGTTACACTATGTATCCAGCTGGACAATTCAGAGTGAATTTTTTGGACTAATAAACAAAATGTTCTAACTTGACTTGAATTACTACTATTATGTATGATTTTTTACCTGTGCTCATATTCAGAATGTTTTTTCTGTACCCGGTTTTGGCTAACGGAATTAGAAGAGGCACCCCCACCCGTGGATTTAATAAAGAACGTAGTTCAAAGTTCGCTGAAGGTTCCCGAGTTCGACAAACACCTGAAGAAGGCCGGAGGACATTTCCTTGTGGAAATAACAATAAAGATGAAGACAATAGTCCGAAAACCCTTTATGATAAAAATCATCAACCTTCGTCTCAGAAATTGAGACAACTTGGAGTCATTTGTTCTCCATATCGGGAAAGAAAGAGACATTTTCTATGACTAGAAAAATCAAACAAACAAAATTCTATCTCAGATTGGATTTTCCTTTCAAATGCCAAAAAGGATATTGTTATGTTAATTTATCAACGCACGTATGGACTCTCCCAGCAATGAATATCAATAGTTACTGCTCTTAGATATAAGTCAATATTCTAGCGAACAGCCCTGACAGTCGGATCGAACTGTCGCGCTGGTAAACCTCACATTTGTATAGATTTGTAATACTTTTCTTTGTTAATATATTTGTTCATCTCAGTTCCTCTCTAGTGTCTTCATTTCTGGCCCCCAACAAGGCCACACCAGATATTAAAACATATAGAGCGGTTTTCTTCGGCTACAGTGAAAATGAGTGATTATCTATAAGTTGTCGCCATACATTACTTGACTTTACAATTCGCTGTCCAAATACAAACACTCGGTATTAGAATTTGAAAATTTTTTGACTTACTGTCTTTTATCCATAAAACAGAGTGAGGCCGAATGGCATTTTGACCTCTCCAGGCCGGTCATGTCTAATATAGCCAGTCGCTTAAATAAGTTGTGGTGTGGAAAGCAACCGAATTATGTCATTCCCATATTCATACAAGTGAAGCTACAAAACCCACATCGTACTTACAATGAAGGCTGATTTAAATTTCCATATCCTTGTCCTAATTTCCCCTTATTAAACAGGGTGAAATACCTCGTGGTGTAGTGAATAATGTGCTGGACTGTGACATTGTTATCAGCGAGTTTAAACTCGAGTTGCGCTATTACTTTACCTTTTCTAATAATGACATTTGGAAAGGTATTGAATCTCCTTTATTTCCCTATGTGTTAAATAGATGCCTTATTTTTCTTCTACAATGATGGCTTTGATACTATATACAAAATTAATATCCTATTAAACAAAGAGACTAAAGTAAATTTTTATTACCAAAAATGTCCATTATATTTGTTTTAGAAATTCGTTGTCATTTATCTTTGATAAAATGATATTGTTGATTTAAACAACTGGTGTATGTGTATGTTGCCATTTACCTAACTACATTTTTCATAAATGATAACCAAAACAGACAGCGAATAAATAAAATAAATATATAAATAAAGATAGGATCACAATAAAGAAAATCAGAATTAGCAACCAGACACGTGCGTGGGAATAAAAAACCGAAAAAACATTGTTAATAAGTTCTGATTCTTTGACCAAACTATACCTTTAAATTGCGTTTTGGGGAATTACCAAACCGCTGACTATTTCTTTTCCTGAAAATATCCCTCAACTCGATTATGTTTCATAGTTATTTCACTGAGAACAAACAGAAGACTATTATAGAATATGGGTTGTTAATGTATAAGTTTAAAGTCAGAATGGGGAATGTCAGTTCACTGGTCTCAACCACATTCCTTTGATAATGGAGCGAGCTCTCCAATATGACAATTCTAGACTAGGCTGATAATTCATTCTTGTTTTATATATCCAATCTCCCTCGCCTTAGTTCACATAAGTTTCGACGTAAAGGATACAGTTCTTTACGATCTACAATGTCATACTGGAGTAGTCAAAATAAAGCTGAGGAATTCTCGATGCCATGCGTTGTGTGTACTGAGATGTTATTACAGCTCTGGTTTGAGAAATTGGAATGCAGGACAGAACCATCACTGGAAGGGTCAGTGGGCTTAAACAGTTCATTTATTATGGGATTAGACATGATTTGAAATTACATATTCCTCAAGAAAAGAAGATATCAAAGAGTAATCCTGCCTGATCCATTAAAGACTGTATCAGGGAGGACTGCTTTGCTTTATTCGTTATGTTCATCGAGAAGTTAAATTGATTTTGTATAGCTACTCTATAACAATACTAAAAATGGTGGAAGTTATGGTTATATTTATTATATCTCTTCGTTATTCAAGCATTGTATTGATGAAGGCTTGCCTCACGACAAAGTGCTAAAATTATCCATTCCAGCCCAATCTGTTGTCTCTGTCAAGCATATAAAATGTTTGTGTGACAAGAAAATGTCAGGCTTTCTTTTCACCAGTCTGGAGAAATGTATGTTACTCGATTATTATCAAAAAGTGTAACTCCTTTTTTTTACCAAGTCTACGATGATCAGCTGTGATTGCCGGAATGTATAATCAAGATTTTGGTTCCAAGTAAAATGTGAATCATGTTTGATAAGGCCACTAAGTGCTTAAATAATATACTCGTATTATTTCGTTTACCAGCCCGAACGACGACCTGACATATGTGATATTTTTTGGATTCAGGAAGTTTGAAATCGCATTTAGCTTACTTTCAAAAGGGGCTATTCCTGTTGGTGCGATTTGAAGTATTTGAACTGAACTTTCTGTTGACAGAATTGGAATGTATCTCTTTTTTGTGCAACACAATAGGTATTCAAGTGTATTATTGAATGCATTCTCTACGCTGTGGTAGAAAAGTGGAGGACCATCTAAAATTGTTACTTTGCAACGAATGTATTTGATTGTATCTCCAAGTGTAGGCTAAGGATCGTTTGGGTATCTTTAGATACATAAAAAAATTCCCACTTTGCGGTAAATTTCATAAATGGTTCAGATTCCTCTTGGATGATAAAATGGTAATTATGAGCGGCTTCGTACGCAGCGTTGTGTGGTATTTGTAGATCTAATTAGAATCAAGAACTAATATGATTTTTCCCGTTTTCATTGGAAGTTTAGATGGTGATCATCTATCGTTCTCCTAAGTTTGCCTTTTTTGGCGGTGATAATCCTAGTGCTACGCCAATCAGTAGGGGTACAAACCATTTCTAGTATAATGGTTACCCTTTCCGTATCGTTACAAATAGCCTGCTATACTTGTTATTTTAAAGACACTAGCACTGGGATAGGTTTACGTCTACCTTGGGAATTAAGTTTTTAAACTCGTGAGCTTGATGGTTTAATTTGTGGTGGTATAGATTTGAGGGAGAGGTTCCTTATATCAACGAATCAATTACCGATGAGGGTAAAGGGGGTAGTATACCCACGTTAATGCAAGCGGTTTTGAGGAATGTTTATATTCTTTTTACCTCCGTGCAGTGTTTTTTTCTTGGTCTTTCCCTCATATGAATATGCTCATCCAAGACATATGGTGGCACCAATATCAGGTTAGATTTAGATCCTGATTTTACAATTATGAAGTATATCTTCGAACTTGGATCTGGGTGTAGAGAGAATAGAATTAATGTTTCATTTCATTGCTTACCGACAACTGCCATTACTTGATGAGTAGGTTTTAGTTAAATGTGCAATGGAGTCCTCCATAGTGTTTTTTTGTCCTTATTGCTGCGTTTCGTAAATCGATGACTTTGAACTTTTGATTGGCAGACTTTAATGAAGTGCTTTTAATTTGCCACATGAGATGCATGCTTACCCCATACTATGCATAACCTTTGTCAGTTGTTCGTTCCATAGCAACCATATTTTTAACTACCACAACATTAGCACCATTTTCAGTGAGTTATCGTTGAAACAATGTTGCCATTATAGTCGCAGGAAATAGTAGAAGAGGGGCGATTGGTGTTAATTGTTTGCTCTGTATTTTGGGCCCATTTTTATCGGCTGTATGCTGATATCTCTATTGCCGCCAAATTCGAGATTTATGACATCTTGATTTAGTTTCGCATTGCCGATTTAAATGCTTCCGCATGGTATACATTCTCTTTTCGTTTTTTCACTGACCTTTTCTTAATCAACATATCCATTTTAGCATATCACTGGATATAACCCAAATAAATTGATAATTAATGTATACGCTGGATAAATCACAGACATACTTGGAACATACCATCCTGTGCTTCTGATCTTAAACAAATGAAATATTTTAGATAACGTTCTGATTAGGTAAAATGAAAGAAAATTAACTTCCATCAACCAGGGGATTTTATTTTTGCATCATAAATATTTCAAGCATGTCAAATAGTTTACTAGGGTTGGTGTGAAAAAAAATTAGGATAGCTGTTGAAATTATTAGTGTAGGTATTGAAAACTGAGTATTGCGCAATTTCGTTACACAGCTGAAAAGATGAATATTCGAATGTGTAAAGAATGGGGTGGGGATGTTAATATTTTGTGTAAAAAAGTTCCCTTCAATTTTGATATTCTGGAATATTCTGACGGATTTGGGTAAGTTTTGCAGTCGGTGTTTTTGCGTAGTTGGCAAGCGACAGAGGTGGGAATGGTCGTTATTTGACGAGCTTTTATATGGTAAACATAGACTTTAGAAGGTCCAGCATGGGTAAGTTATTCTTTGTAAGTTTCTTGCTCGCAAATATCAGTGCATAAAGCTCATCAGAGGAAACATATATTCCTTCCTAAACAATGCTTCGCCACTTCCCTGTGTGTAATCATTTTTGTTGTGCCATTGAAATATTGATGGTCGAGTATATGTGCAAAATGGAAGAGACGAATGTCAGTTCAACAGTTTCGTTCCTATTTCGCTGAAAATGCTGCGGGCTCTGAATTTATACAATCTGGATCAAATGAGTTTACTCATTCTTCTTCCAATAATAATAATATATGCTATCAATGTTCACCGTGGTCATTCAGAAAGCTCTAAACCTGATTCTGAAAGAATAGTCAAAAAACATTTTCCTAGTAACATGCAACACACTATCACTGCAAATAAAAATAGAAAAAAAATCTGATTTCTATCTTAAGTAGGCCCATATAAATCTCAGAAGTGTACGACAAGAATGATATCTGGGTATGCCTAAGAACTCCATGAACAACCCTTATATATATATATATATATATATATATATATATATATATATATATATATATATATATATATATATGTATACCTAATTGTTTAATTCTTTCAAAATGTATTATTTATCGAGATATATTTGTATATATTCTTTCATTGAAAACACTGTATCTAGTCAGGTGTTGATTAAAAAAAAAAAGACTTGGAGCAGTGTATTATCTTTCAACAAATCGTACTCATATATTTGGGAACATGATATCATCTTACTCTTGAACTGGTTCTAAATTTTAAGCGAAGCAATTTTTGGTTTTATACATTTTCTTCGTGTAATCTCTTCCTTATTTTTTGGTTCCTCTTTTAAGATGGGGACCAGAGCTTTATACAGTTATGTTTGTGAAAGCATTGTAATGAAAATACTGATAAGTGTCTCTCCAACTTCTTGATACTTGAATAAAAAAAACATTTTTCATAATGGAAAAAAATGCGTCCAAATTTTAGATGAAGCGACCCATCATGTGTCAAATGGTTTCAACTATTATTCGATAACTGGAGCGATAAAGAAACGCGATAAGTGTCCTTAATATGACTTTAACTGCATCTGATTTAAGAGTCCAGTTTTAAAATCTGCAGAATGCAGAGTATTTCGCATTTTCTCTCAGTTTCACTTCTACCAGGATTGGTAGTATCTATTATGATCCTATTTATGAGTCAAATAGATCTGTCATGATGCTATCTATAAGTCAAATAGATCTATTTAAATGCTATGCATACGTGATACAACTGTGTGTAAAAATAAAATCTTAAAAAAGGAACTTTACAAAAATGTATTTATGAATGTACAATGAATACGATTCCTTAACGTCAAGGCATAAGAGAGCTCTAGACATGTAAGATATCGTTGAAATCAACTAGTCAATACTGATATATGAACAGTACTGTAGCAAGAAAATCCTTTAGAGTAATCATCTATCCAATTTCTGAATTGTTTTAAGTATATTAAAATAGAAAAGTCAATGGAACGCATGGTGTATATATATTTTCATTTCGAAAGACAGATTTTCTCGGATTAAAATGGCTAAGACACGTGAGAGACTAAACTTTCCTTGATACGAGGAAAACTATCAAAGGAGGAAATTTCTATATTTTTGTATTGATCACACTTTTTCATTTACTTAAGTAATTATTATAAAATAAATTTTGACCTATATATATATATATATATATATATACGTGGTGTATTCAATAAGTTTCCAAACTTTTTTTACAGGAATTTAAAATTGTCTTAGACACTTGAAAAGTCAGTATGTTATTGCTATACATGTTATGAGATGACCGACCAACTTTTATGATTTCAGGTTCAAATGAACAGCTACAGAAGCAATCGGAATACACCCTACTAAAGACTGACTGTCACAGCTGGTTAATTTCAAAAATTCAATCTGGCCCTGAGGACGCTTTAGAAGGACGATATACAATAAAAATCTGTTTTAAACTTGGAAAAAAAATGCCACAGAAACGTATGGAATGCTTCAGACCTTCTTGCCTGAATCGAGCATCAGTTTTTGAGTGGCATAAGATATTCAAAGAAGGCAGGAAGTCTGTGTGGGATGATGAGAGGCGTGGGAGGGGTAAAGAAGTCAATATACCATATTTGATTAGCGAAAGGCTTATGGTTTGGGTTAGGGTTAGGGTTACTATGTTGAGGTTTTAAGGAAGTTCAGGAAGAGATTCCGCCGTCGGAACAGGCAAGCCCTCTTCAAATCGGGTCAGTGGTATTTCCAGCAGGAAAATGCACCAGTCCACATCTCCATCCTTGTCGTAGACTATTTGACCAAGATGGACATCAAGACAGTTCCTCAGTCTCCCTATAGTCCAAACCTTGCTCTCTGTGACTTTTGGTTGATCTCTAAGCTCAGAGGCTATCGTTATTGAGGAGATGAAAGAGGCTGTGACGAAGGTCATTGACACGCTCGCACAAGAGGACATCCATGGGGCCTTCCAGAAGTTGTTGGAACGATAAAAGTGCATTGCGGCCGGAGAAGATTACTTCGAAGGGCACTGGAGTTTCACGTGTGTTCTATAACTAAAAGTGTCCATACGAAAAAAGTCTGGAAACTTATTTAATGATAATTATATATATATATATATATATATATATATATAGCAAGCTTTTTCAACCAACAAAAGCTTGTTTTCAATCATTTTAATATTATCATTAACATAACTCTAACATTAATGTTGTTGAGCACTTCGTAAAATTTATTTTCATAACGGGTTTTTCATCTTAGCAACTTTTAGGATGTCCAAATTGTTTAGTATTTCTTTCATATTTTTTTATATAGTTCCCTCCATTAAGGAAATCGACCACTTTTTAAAAGCATCTTTCTCTGGCAAAGTAGGCTTTTTTGACCCTCAGCATTATCATACCAATTAATACGATCTTGGAGCCGGAAGAGTCCACAGAACGAACTTCAGTCTTGCAAAAATGTATCATATGGACCATTTCTTTACATTTTTAAACAAACTCTGCTATTTTTGGTACAGAACAAGTATTATCAAAGGAAGTTGTTCTCCTCAGCATATTTTTAGAATGAGTGGTTTATTCGTTGGTATTTTAATTATATATATATATATATATATATATATATATATATATATATATATATATATATATATATATATATTGTTAGCATTATAAAGCAAACAATGTTAATTTTCATAAGATTCTTTTAGGAGTAGAAATTCCGAATGTAAGAATAGAAAAATATTATTTCTGTCTTCAAATATCTTACTACATACCCAGATTTTCTGAAAATCTTCTCTCTTCCATATCAACATGTATCACTGAGTTAGTGAGGAATTTCCGCTAGAGTAAAGACATAATGTACAAACATAAATATAATTGCTTTTTGGGAGAGGTTTTCAACATATATTTCTTAGAAAGTATTTCAGTAGTAAATCAAAACAAAATATAGGAAGTAATAGAAACGATTCTCCAACCCACCTATCGCTTTACATGTTAAATAAAAAAAAAAAAAAAAAAAAAAAAAAACATCATGCGATTTCATCTGTGATCAATAATGCAGCTACAATTCCGAAAAGATAGCACACTTCAAGTTATTTCAATAACTTCTGTACGATAACACAAAAGCATTCATGAAAGTGATTTCTTCGTCTAGAAACCTACTTCAACTCTTCACCATATCTGCACCATTTATCAATCTTACCAATATATGGATTAAAAACGTCCCTAGTTTTGACATAAGAGATTTATATTATTCACCAGTCTTTTTAAAGCCTTGCTAGTATTATGAAATATCAGAATTTTAATAATGGTCAGATAAATGTTACTTGTATTACATACGACTAATTTTACATTCATTAGAATCGCCGTTTCTTGAGGAAGGTGCAATTTTCAACCATGTCCACTGGCCTAGCCCACCGGCTCTCCAAGTGATGTTCCCGTTACACATTCCATTTCCCAAAACCCTGTCAGTAATGATACCCAGAGAAAAGATGGACACTCGATGAGAGGTACATGAAGGTCAATATACCCTCGAACACACAAGGCATGTCATTTAGAATTTCTAGAACCTATCCAAACTAACCCCGCATAACCTTGCATCCTCATATGAAATATCAGCCCCTCATGGTTCCTTGTGTTCACGCATGGGGAAGGAAAGGTGCTATGTAGGAACAAGTGGGAAATATCTCCCTTATTCCAGATTATGTAAATGAAGACCCGGTCAAATTTTCTTAAAAATACAAATGAGACAGTTGAACTTGACCTTTTCTCATACACTCCGACTGGATCACCGATATTCTACTGTCTAATGGCATAGCAGAACATAACTGAATTACACACACACACACACATATATATATATATATATATATATATATATATATATATATATATATATATTGTCATTATCATTATCAAAAGATGAAGAAAAGGGATTAGGTATGTAGGAATATTGAACATTATTTCTTTGAAGTTATTAATTTTATAATTATTCTAAAGTAGATTTATCAAGAGGGAACAGCTTTTTGTGAAGAAAATAAAAACAAGTTTTAAAAAGAGTTGTTATGTCAAAAAAAATTTTGAAGAATCAGCAACGTAAAATATCTGTTCGTTGAAGGAAAATATCTCCTGGCATCTGTATGTCTTGAACTAACCATTTTATAACCTACGTTACTTTGAAAACCTGACAATGTGTCAGAAGGTTCTTGTTGATTCACTTTCGGAGCAAAATACCCCTGTAATCTGTTTCAAGGTGTGACGCCATTTATATGTGCAATAGAATGCTTTCGTATTTCTTCTAGTTGTGTTTGTCTTCAGCAGTGGATCGTTAACTATCTTTCCTCAATTGGTTTGTGCTTTATCGTTTTGTGAATGAAGGTTGTGCAATATTTACTACTATTGGTTTAGACAGTATTAGTTGGTTGGTTGGTTGGTTGGGATTTATGGCATATCAACCTTTGTAGGTTATCTAAGACCAATCTCTTTTTATGTAAATAATCAGTTCTATTTCAAACAATTCAGTTTAGCTAAGCACATTGTTTAAACGTAAGTATAGTTTAATAGTAAAAAACAGTTATATTTCAAGCAATTCAGTTTTGTTAAGCAGTTCGAATTTAGCTAATTCAGTTTAGTATATGTGCAGATTTTGTTTACACACAGTTAAATGTAAAAGCAGTTCTATATTAAACTAATCAGTTCAGGTTAAGTACAGTTTCAATGTCAAAAAACAGTTGGTTTTCAAATAATTCAGTTTCGTATAAGCACGCACTAAGTACTGTTTAATTGGCAAAAACATTTATATTTCAAGCAATTCAGTGTATTTTTTGGTAAGCGGTGGTGTCTAGTATTTAATAATTATGGGGCCATATCAATGCTTGGGCACTGTGATATTGCTGATTTGACTTTCTTCAAAGCATTGTCAAATTATGGCTACTCATGACTACAGAATTAAATTGAAGGTTAATGTTTAAAATTATAGCTATAGGGATTTGACACGTGCTTTTTTCTGCTGAAATGAAGTGATTTCTGGAAATAACACGTGATTGCTTTCTACTCTGTTGATGAAGATGTGATTTGGGTGATAAGGTAAATTATTTTGTTATTCCTATATTGTTCTGTTGATTGACAAGGGAAAATGCATCCATGATTGACACACTGAATCGCCTAAAGATACATGAGATTGTCTTAGTTAACAGTATAAAGATTGCATTATAGCAATAACCAGTTTGGCGCCTGAAGTACCTTAGTGTTCATAATTATTTAGGAGGTAACATACTTGAACACAGCTTGCGAGAAAACCTTAGGGGATCAATTGACCAGGATGGGAGATAAGAATATTTATAAACAACTTGCGTACTGTTAATTTGCAAACTTTACATTTGATAAATACGAAGCATTGGTTACATCACTGGACGTGTAAGCTGAAGAAGACAATCTGAGGTTTGTTAGATTAAAATATCTACTTTTATACTACTCTGATCGTGAAGGCTTCAATGATTCCACAAGCAAAGACAGTGAAGCAAAATTGTGTGACACTATGTTGGGCATTCGTTGTATTGGTGTGTGCAGGTGTCAGCCAGAGAATCCCTTTGTCTATTTTGGCGCTAAACCTACACAAAGGGCCTGCGCTCGAGATCTCCCACGAGACCAGAACGACGAGGGAAGGAAGGTCCCAGACAAGAAGGATTCGGCAGACGGGAGCAGAAGAGGACAGTTGACAAAGGAGAGCAAATAGAGGCAGTCAAAAGATGAGAATCGGGCACAGAGGAGACCAGTCAACAGAAATCAGAAAGGCGGCTGCTAGGACCTATTGACATACAGATGCAGGGTTGCCCAACGCGAGAATTTAAGTCAGCATTGCTAGTGTCTTTGTGAGAATTTTCGCTTAAGTACACGCTCGTGTTAGCTCACAGAATGCACAGTGTCACAGACTTCTCTTTTCTTGCGCTCAGAGCTAACCCAAGCCCGTGTTTGTTCATTTGTTCTTTTCTTCCACCCTCTCGGTTGTGTTTTGTGTATCCGTCAAGGAATGTGAAATACCCCCGGCCAGAGATGAGAAAAAAACACAAAATGAATCACTGGCCATGAGTAGTTTGGTTTAAGGAAGCTGATATAGTGGGGTCGGTCGGTGGGTATTGGCACAATTTTCCAAATCATATGTAAGTGACTACAACTATTGGGTTCCTGGAAAACGAATAAATGGGTTGACATATATAGAAATTTCTAATCTATTTTAAATGCAACTGTCCACAATGTAACGACAATTGCTGTTCATGTGATGGCAAAAATGATTCCCATGGTAAGTAGAACTATTATTAGGAGAAAAGTGTCCATGGAAATAACAATTGGTATTGTCAGAGAAATTCGACTCGTATGACATGTTACCAGTTCTATTGCTTTTATTACCTCAAAATACTTTGAAAGAAAGTACAATGATGACAGAGTCTGAATAATAGAGTCTGTTGCATCTGATCTCAAGACTTCTAAGAAATTTATTGTGTCTCATAAAAGGTCTGATTGTCCTCACAAAGTGATTCTTTGTGACAATGATGAGACGTATGCTGAAGGCGAAGACTGTTTCCTTGTTATTTTGGCCATGATGATGATAATTATATGGTTTCAGACGATGCTGTTACACTGCAAAACTCTCTGTTTATTCAAAAATTGACCAGAATTTACTTTCTCTCAGAAAAGTTGATATGCACTGTAGACATGTGTTCCAGAAAGGAAGTAATTCTCTTCTACATATGCTGCGATTTCTTGTTACTCTTTCTTTTATATGCATGTCAGTCTTCGACATGACTTGAATACTGCTCTTGATAGGGATTCCAAGAAAATATGACATGAACAATTAGAAAACACTTTATAAGGGGATAAAATATATGGTAAAAGTTATTATTCCATAAATTCCTGCATCGAGGGAAGATTACGTAAGAGAGCCTTCAGAAATATCAAATTTGAGCATCTGATTTGCTTTATAATAAATTTTGTGATATAACTTAATATTCAATTTGTAGTATTCACTACTTTATTATATTTACCGATGACAAATCCGGATTTGTGCACATAAATTTTATGGATCATGAAAAAGAAAGATTAATAAATTTAAGAATATCTAAATTTTGTGAAAATTGTGACTGAAACATATTCTAAGATGCTCCGATCAGATGATGTGAAAGATTATAACTCGCTAAAGTTTATTGTTTTTCGTAAATCGTGGTATCTACATTCCGCGCTCGGACACCTGGGTAAAAAATTGTGTTACGGAATGGTTGAATCGCCCAGTTTGAGAATCAGCACGTGTTCTTCTCAAAAGGGCCAATTAGCCCAAATCATTGTGGGGTTAATCTATTTCTACAGTAACTCATATTCATAGTCGTTCTCAAAAATATGCCACAGGGATCGTCACTCCATATAAACATAAGTATGAACATAAAACTGGTGTGTTATATTTTGTGTATTCGGCTGTTTGGTTTTTTTTTTCATCATACAACGTGTGAAAGCACGTGCGATACCCTAGCCTCATCAGCCGCCAACCAGGGTGATAACACACTTTCGGTAGCTCAAGGCGGTACTGCCACTCCTGTCACTACCGAGCAGCTTTTGCCACCGGATAGGGTATTTAAAAGAAATATATATCTATGTATACACAAAATCAACTAAAAGCGGACATTACATTGGACGTTCGTTCATCTTCATTTGGGGGCAGTTTGTGATTTAAAAAAGCGTTTACTTACGGCCGTTAGATGTCATAGCAACTGTTTCTTGATTTTGCGTAATTACACGAGAAAGGTGGCTCCGCGTGTATAACATTCGTGTTGAAATCCTTTCTATAACCGTTATCTATTCGGGTGGTTTTCTTTCATTTATGCGTCACTGCCCAAAAGCACTCGAGACAAACGTCATATATAATTCCTCTAAAAGATTTTATTTATTGATCAATGGGCCCTCAAGATGGGTGGTGAGTAAAAAGAAAGCTCCTGGTCTAAGTTTGTCCAGGTAGCTATCTGATTACCCTTGGGCCACTAAATTCTTTGCTTGCAAAAAAATGTCTCTAGGACGCTGATGGTCAGCAATGGGCTCGTGAATACTGTGGGGGTAAACCTGATTCATAGACCCATCAATCGATTTACATTTTCCGGCAGGAGAATTACGTTCTTCGCACCAGCGCACCCTGTGGATTCGTGATCCTTGCAAGCTGTTGGATTTTCTGTCGCAATCACACGTTGTAGCCGGGTACATATCCAGATCGTTACAGTATGAGCAAGTAAGATGGGTGAAATATTCTTCCTACCCGCTACAGACACCCTGAGGGCATTTTTCTTTCATTGTATTATCCATATTTGTTAAAATTCCTGTCTTTCCAGGATGTCACTCCAATTTTCTGAAGAGTCACTTTGTCTTTCCAAAGAGTCATCTTGCTTTCCAGAGAGTCTTAGTTAAAACTGTTGTGTTATATTTTGTGTATTCGGCTGTTTGTTATATGTTCCTATCATAGCGTACTGACTACTCAAACCTAAAAAAAAAACATTTAAAAAAAAAATGCAACGTCATCCATGACGTCAGGTAACAATGACATCATATCTACACACCGAGAGGAATTTTCTATTGCCCAAAAGAAAATTATTTATTAAAAATTAATTTCGCAGAACAAATAGAAGATTAATCATGAATGGAGAATAAAGCAAGTGGTATTTAAAAGCTCCCTGTGTTAGTATTATGAGATATCACATTATTACTTATACTGAAAAGAGGGACTTCCTTCTTTTGATAACACTGGATTCCTTCCACGAAAACCTAAAAAAACAGCCTGTTACCTTTATATAAACACAGCAATCACTGAACAAAACTCAAACAACTCTTTTCTGAGCTAATTTCAAAACATCACTACCCAGTCCTTTTAAAAGTTATTTCTGAAAGTCTTCAGTGGATCACCTCTGGTCTCATCGCTTACACCAATCAGCTGATTCTACGAGACGCTGCCGACGTAACTGACTAGACAGTAGTAAAAACCTGCAGTACCGCTTCTAGGAGCATCAAGCAGCAGTCATCTGCATCGCCAAGTAGCGGACACTTGCAGGATCAGTTTCAGCGTCGGCAAGCTGCAGACATCTGCCTCACCAAACAACAGAACCTTCCGCAAAAGTTCCAGCGTTACCAAATAGCAGACACCTCTAGACATACTCCGACATCAGCGAACCAGCATCTGCATTTCCATACCAGTCGTACACAGTAACTCCCACTGAACTTTTGGTCCTTGGGCGGACCACTTACTGATTTATTTGTTATTGACGAATAAAAGCTTGGCTATTCGAATTAATTCTCTTGTTTTATAAATCCTTGCCTTGTTGGTTGTCCATCTTTTATTTTTTAAATGTTTGTTGGATCGACGTCTTTATCGCTGCCATAATATTCCCATTTCCTCTGATTTGCACCGAAAACTTGATAGAAAAGCTAGTAAAGAAGATTTTGGTTGATACCTACCTCGTATACAATTAGTAATTTAATAAATTGTTTTTTTGGCACCAGACCGAATAAATGGGGGCGCCAATAAGATGCAAACTCACTCTTATATAATCTCTATGTGGTAAAAGCAGTTTTTTTTTCATAGATAAAGTCAACAGATAGATATGCTCTCACTTGAAGTATACTAAATAATTCCATATACGTATTCCTAAATTTTAATACACCATATATAAATCATCATCATGTATGTGTTATCATTCATAAATATGATGACACCAATGATAATTTACAGAAGTTATGTCATCTTATAGTTGGTCTATGCATTTCACTTGTGATTATATATATATATATATATATATATATATATATATATATAGTTTATTCTAGACCATATTTATGTCCATAACTTGTACCTATGGTTTCTTTACTTAGCATGTCCACGTTCTTGTAGTAAAAATAATGTTTGAATCTTGATTTCTTCAATCGCTTCCTGTTTTTCTTGGCACATTATAAACATTTATTTTGTTACTGTAAGTGTTTTCTCAGTCTTCAACACAAATAAAACGACATTTACGGTGAGAATTTAGTTATTGTTCTTTGCGATCCAAACCGTTTAATTTAGCGTATAATCTAACCTAAATGAATCCATAATTCGAATGATTTTTTTTTTATCGAATGAAAATAATTTTCATTTGCCCTAATATTTATATGTGTGTCAGATGTGTGATTATCCGTTTTTGATTTAAAAAAAAATTAGCTCAAGTAATCTTGGTCATATAGAAATAATATACATAAGTATTTCATAATAATTACTTACTCAATAGTCGAGTACAATGATGCTCCTTGAGAATCAAACTCACAAAGACTTAATTTGAAAACAATTTATTTAGAAAGGTTAACAATATATTTAATTAAAATATATATTGTGTGTTTTTTTCTAAATTTTATCAGCAGAATTGTTTTTATTGTGATCAGAAAGTAGGTTTTCAGCCCTATACTTTCGGAAATTCAAAAGACATTTGAAATTTTGGCATAAAAGTTTAAAAAGTTTAGATACACCATGTAATAATGGTCGATATTAAAAATAAGACAGGTCTATAAGAAATCTGCCAAAAAAAAAAACCCAAAATATGTCTAGATCTGAAGGAATTCAAGTTCAAAATGAAAGAAAACATCAATCGATTGGTAAAAATTGTATAATCAAATCGTACTTGACATTAAATAACGTGGGTTGTAAAACATCTATCTTCATTCAGACAAGTTTTGCGTAGTAATGATTGTATTCGAAATATACTGTCAGTTTTTGGAAACATTCACGCCAAGCACTCGTAGCCGTGGTCGTCTAGTGGTTAGGACCCCCAGGTTGGGGCCGTGGTAACCCAGGTTCGAATCCTGGCTACGGCAGGAGTTTATTTTATGGCTCATACAATTTGTTTCATACTATTATGATACACATTGTGCTTTACTTGTTACCCAACTATAACATAGGTTACTTTATTGACAGCAGGACGTAGATAATGAAATATATTAAAATTATCTCAAATGTGCAATTAAACGAAAATTTATTCAAATTTTTTTTCATCAAGCTTTTATGCAAATTAATAAGTTTCTTAGAGATTAACCCTACCTTATAAATTACACAGTTATATTTAATATAATTTTTAAAAAATTAAAAAATAATTTAAAGTATAAATATACTACATTAACAGTTAGTTATTGCCCAAATAGTTAGTGCTCACCAATGGTCCAGGCAGCATGGGTCCAATCCCAGGTCACGTCATACCAAAGACTTTAAAAATGATACTTGATACCACCTTCCTTAACTCTCAACAAAGTAAGGTAATATAAAGTAAGTTGATTTTCGGTGGGAAATGGGATGTTTAAAAAAAAAGAAATTGGGGTAAATTTCTCAATCGTTCATCGCCCTAGGTAGGTCTTCAGGACAACATCCCGTATCCTCACATAGCTGCTGAATGTATGTTCGTGCTGGTCGTCCTGCTTTTGCACGGCCATGTGTGGGGGTCCATAAGAGTACATCTCTTATGGGTTCGTCCCTGTTTCTCCAGCACTTAAAATGATGTAATGGAGCACTTATAGAGTTGATGAAAGAAAATGGTTTCAAACTGTCTAACAAAAGAACCAGAAGATACCCCGCACAAACAATAACGGCTGCGGACTACACTGCTGACACAGTGCTTCTGGCAAATACACCCCCCCCATTAAGGCCGAATTCCTGCTACATAGTCCAGGATGAGCAGCTGCTGGCATAGGGCTCCATGTCAATGCAGACAAGACGGAATACATGTGCTTTAATCAAAGAGGTGACATCTCCATACTAAAGGATGGGCCTTTGAAACTAGTGGACAAGTTCACCGACCAAGTAAACAGTATCTCATCAATTGAGAAATACATCAACACACAATTAGCTAAGACAGGGAAAGCTATTGATAGGCTATCAGTCATGTGGACGTCAGGCCTGACCGATAAAATAAAAGCAGATTTTTCCAAGCAGCATTCATGTTGATACTGCTATATGGATGCACTACATGGACGCTAACTAAATGTATGGAGAAAAAGCTTGATGTCAACTACACAAGAATGCTACAAGCTGTATTGAACAAGTCCTGGACGCAACACCCCGCAAGACAGTGGCTATACAGCCACCTACCACCTATCACAAAAACTATTCAAGTTTGACAAACCAGACATGTGGGACACGGCTGGAGAAGTAAGTACAAACTCATAAGCAATATACTCTTGTGGACCCTTTCACATGGACGAACAAAGGCAGGACGACCAGCTAGAACTTACATACAACAGTTCTGTGCCGATACAGGATATAGCCTGGAAGACCTACCGGAAGTGATGGACAATAGAGATGGGTAGCAAGAGAGGGTCAGGGAGATCTGTGCTGGCAGTGTGACATGATGATGATGTTTCTTTCATTGTTTGGGTCTTGTTAAGTACAACTTCTATCTCAATACTTTTTGAACACACCTCATAATTAATTATTAAGCTATAAAATCATTGACTGGGTTCGGTTGGTATTTCTCAATTTTGAAGTAAAACTTTTTTATAGATTCTTTTTCATTTAATTTATTTAATTAATTATTTTTTTGCTCTACACGTGAATTGTGATAATTTTTAATTTGAAATTAATATGTTCGATAACCGTTGATAATAGGCACTCAATTGGATATATTTATTCTCTTGGATTATCAATCATAGTCTAATTCTTAGACTACTTTCCTCGGATTATATATATAGTACACACACACGCACACGCACACACACACGTGCGCTTATATATATATATATATATATATATATATATATATATATATATATATATATATGTGTGTGTTTATATATATATATATATGTATATATACAAATGTATATGTGCATGCATATATACATACATACATGTATATACATACATAAGTATACATACATACATATATATATATATATATATAGGCATATATATATATGTGTGTATGTGTGTGTGCATATATATATATATATATATATATATATATATATGTACATATACTTATACATACATGTTTGTTTTTTTACATTTCACATTGTTTTGGGAAAGATATCAATCAATCTATTCTCCCACCAGCTGTAAGTAAAATGGTACGGTATATTGGCTCTTTAGCTTTGCTATGTCTAGGAGAAGGAAAACGCTAAGTTCAAACCCTTTAAGCTTCGCATACAAAATGAACCTTTTTGTACTCCTCTCCTGTGGATGGGGTAGTAAATATATACTTTATACATACGTAAAAGCAGCAGTGGTAGATAGAGAGATATATATTGAGAGACTGATGACAAAGTGACGGAGAGAAATAACTAAAAGAAAGGAATTATTGCTGAGATTGTAATTGAAATAATTTACTCAGTTATGTAAGTTTCCATAATTGAAAATCTTGGAAGTACCCCTTAATGGTTAATTGATATCATTATTAAATATTTGAATTTTATGCAATGTTACTTGCTTTCATTATGAACTGAAATTGATACATGTATTTCCATGGTTTCTTCTAAAGCCGATTTCACTTGCATAATGTCTGGTTAATACAGCAGAAAACCCAACTTACATCGACGTCCAAATTCCTGATGATTTAGGATTTGAGACAAATAATAGGCGGGCAGTTACGCACAAAAACCTATAAAGAGGCTCTAAGGATAGATTTATTATTTTAGATATTAGCCGGGGTAGATTAGGTTAATATGGAAATCTACTTGATTTAAGTTGCTAAAATGAAGAATGTTTTCAAGTTTCACTTTAATTTATCTTTTATCATTGAAACCTTTTATACATTCAGTATATATATATATATATATATATATATATATATATATATATATATATATATATATATATATACCCATCACTCCTCCATAAGACATGCCATAAGATCATTTTTAAGTTTAGTAATAGTTTGATTTCAGAGTTGTCCGTTCTTCTAAAGTTTCTCTTCTATTTACCTTTTGTGGACAAAGAGATGTTTTCACTTTAGTTTCGTTTTCTTTGTTTCATGGCATATCAACCCTCTTGGGTTATTTAATGTCAAAGCCATTCTTGAAGGATTATTATGATGCTATTTAGCTGATACCAGCGGGAATAAGGGAGTTAATATCTTTTCCAAAGGTATTAATCAAAAAGTGACCATAATAGTGTAACTGTTCTAATTCATTCACTCCGAGAGAACATAGTCCAGCATGTCACTCTCTACGCAACGGTAACAACTATATGATGGATCGATACTTTTCCCCAGGAAATTAAGGCAAAATGAACGGCTTTGATCAGAATTGGAACTGTTTTCACCGATTCCAACTGCTACGTCAGTAACTATTTTACTTAATATATCACTAATTAGAAAGCATATATTAAACATAAAGACGTTTTAGAAAATATTTCAATTTGTAAACGGAGATTCGGTAGAAAAAAGTCCTGACAATGTGTAAGATGATTAGATATGATTTAATTAATTCTGAAAGTAAGGATTGATAGTTTATGATTAATGTTTTCTTGTAATATTATTGTTATTAACTGTTTCGTTACTTCCGTACCATTAAAAAAAGCTGACAAAGTGTTGTACATCATCTGAATACACTGAAGAACGAATAAACAGAGAATCAAAAAAGAACCGAAAAATATTACTCATTGAATAAAAAAACTCAGAAGTCTGTATTAAAAAAATCAAGCATGTAACAAGAATAATAAAAAAAAAGTATGAGAAACAACAACAAAAACACAGGAATGTTTCCAAAAGTTTATTATTTGTAAATAGTCAGAGTAAAAAGTATATTTAATTATTTCAACAGCAAAAATTTTGTCCATTTCAAGGGAACCCATCCAAACATCCATAAACACACACAAAAGAAGGAATTAGGTAAAATGTTCTACTGTATGCTTTGCAGACTCCAAATCGTCTACTATTAATAGCAGCTATCTTCCTGTAGGGCCCAAATTTTTATATTGACGCTAATCATTAGACCGTTCCTGTTCAACGGTTTTTGTAGGATATTTAGGCCGTGCAATAAGAAGTCAGTCACCGCAAATTGCAATAACCTGCAGTGCAGGTGGTTACGATGATAAAAAATTGAAAGGAGAAAAACTTCAATATTTTGAGATAATTGGCAAAGTGTCCATATTTGAATTGGAGGGAAGATAGAATATTAGTTTTGAAGACACTCTTGCAAATGTATGATATGTTAAAATTTACAGATGTTGCTCGATTTGCCAGGAAAAATACTCACACATATATGCGATTTGATGATTCGCATTAACCTCAATCTTTTAAATACTTGAAAATAATTCGTCTGCATCCATTAGTAAAACTCAACCAAATATTTCAAAACTATGAGACTGTAACGTTTCGTTTTTAAAAAGGCGATGTTTTTCTTCTACATCTCCTAATGTATAAACCCTACTTATTAATCTAGTTACTTCCTAAGCTTTTATGGTCTTATTTGATGGGACTGAGTTAAACTTTAAGAAAAAAACCCTTAAGGGAATAACTGAATTTTAATAAAGGTAATTTCCTAATAATTGCTAATACAGTGTATGGACAATCTTAAAATATAACGGAAGTTGTATCCCAAAATCGTACTGGGTAAAATACGACACTAAGAAAATATTTCTTTTTAAGCTGTTCGTGTATATATGTGCATATATTTATTCATAAATTATTCATTATCATTTTATCATTTACTTTTCTTTTTCAGGAGTACAATCAGGCATAATGGCTGTTATCTTGCAAACTCTGAACCTGGTTCGAATTTTGAATATGATTTTATTAACCCTGAAAAGCCATTGTTTGTTATCTGGAGTTGTTTGGTTGCCTCTTGTTTGTTATTGACTGCGTCATTATTTTTCTTTCACACTGTACGTGCGAATATTTGCTTAACCGTCAACCATATCAGGATGAGACACAAGGCTTATTTCGAGCGATGTATAGCTGGATTAAATTCAGAGCACTTCATCTCTTAGACTTGTTGTCTTACTAAGGCTAATAACCCAGTCTACCCTTATATTTTATCCATAGCTAAAGGAAGAATGAATAGATCCATACCTTTCAAAATTGCATTGGCGTGATTAGTGAAAATGAAACAGCCTCGTGTAAGATTTTAACTTTGGTCACCGATTCATGTGTATGTGTGCGTATGTGTGATTGTGTGTGTGTGTGGTTGTGTGTGTGTTTTTTCATGTATATATGTATGTGTGGGGTAGCGTTCATCTATTTTTAATAAACTTCAAAGATTGTTTTCTATGAAGTGTTTTACTCACCCAATAAATATAAGTATAGCAAAATCCAAAATTACGAGGTGTATGACAAAATGATTAACCTCTTAAAAAAATCATGGACGTATCTGTTTGCGTTTCATTTCAAGCTAATCAACTCATTTCTTCTCAACATACTATGGGTAAATAGTCAGGCAGGTTAGTTTCTTGTTAAAGTAACTCGTCCAAGAAAAGGAAAAGTGAATTCAAACAAGTTGTAAATTTGAAAGAGAGAAATAGGCTTCACTGGGATAATCCTGCGTAAGATATTCTTTAGTAGCATCCGAATTACCAGCTGTGCATCACTTATAAATTGGTCTGGTGTGACACCCTACTCATGGTCAATGGTTAGATCTGTTTTTTTTATTAATGATATATTAACTATTAGGGGTTATTTGACGCCAGGTAGTTTGTTGCTGAAGAAGTGTAGTGATAATATTCCATCCATAGCTGAATGGATAAGCGGGGTTCATACCTTCCACAAAGGTGAGAGTGAACGCAGTTGCGTGACTAGAATTCGAGATTGCTTTCTACAAGGATACAGTCGTACACTTTAACCATTACGCCAAGGAGACTCCTCCCGAGGTGGTCAGGCAAATACAAAAGAAAAGAAAAACCAACAAACAAACAAACGACATAAATGTCGGTAAAATGTCAAGAATCTTTAACTATGCAAAGGAAAGTGGTGATGAATATTTCGTAGACTATTTGGGATCTAATCCATTTGTTTCCAATCATTGATTCTGTGTCCATTGTTAGAGACACAGGGCAAAATATTTCTGGCAATTTGCCCATTTTGTGAACGGCTTGAAGAATTACTGTCGGAATTTATGTGCGATGTGTAGATAGACAGGAAGCTAGGTTAAGCGGGCGAACTTTAAAATAAGCTGTCAACTGTTTTTCAATGCATGGCGTCCGAAGCTGTCATCATTTTCTATCAGAACTGCAACCGAGTGAACAAAAGTCAAATCCTTTATTGATGGGTCATTAGGGCTGATTGATTTGTCCCTTTTCTTACACTGCTGATTGATCGATCAATTGAATCTTTGAACAATCATTGGTATTGAGCTGTAATAGTGAAAGTAATGGTTTGGTTTATCATTATGTGCGTCTGAGCCTGTATTCAGTCAGATGGTAAATTAGCGAGTGAATGGGACATGGTTGAAGTGGAGATTAGGCGGCTCCTGAGACGCATATAAGCGTAGAAGTAGGGAAGGAGTGAACCCGGAGTTAGACAGGTGCTGAACATTGAATCAAAAAGCTTATCTACATTAACACAAACCAAGGCATTCTTAGGCTTCTGAAATGTTCTCACACTTTTACTTTCGCTTTTAAAACTAGCGTCTGGGAATAAATTCCTCATGTCAATTTGATGAATTTCGTTTGCGGATTGTGGATATTGCAACGTCATTTAACACAACGAATTTTAATTAATTTTGCACCATTTTCGTCATAGACGTATCGACCGACGTTTAGATGTGTTTGTCTATCATTACTGGCATTCTATTTTTGAAATTTTAAATAGGCCAAGTGTATATAATAAAGATAACCAGTAATAGTCATACAGACACAGACACAGACACACAGGGTATATATATATATATATATATATATATATATATATATATATATATATGTGTGTGTGTGTGTGTGTGTGTGTGTGTGTGTGTGTGTGTGTGTGTGTGTGTAT
Source organism: Sepioteuthis lessoniana (assembly GCA_963585895.1). Classification (NCBI taxonomy): domain Eukaryota; kingdom Metazoa; phylum Mollusca; class Cephalopoda; order Myopsida; family Loliginidae; genus Sepioteuthis; species Sepioteuthis lessoniana. Next base: position 56,375,912 of record OY757911.1, on the reverse strand, counting down.
GTGTGTGTGTGTGATTCAATAAATAAGGAGGATATTGACTCAGGAGTTCACAGTTAAATATGTTTCAAGAAGATCATGTTCTTGAAGCCTCTGAAAATGGTCTTCGGTTCTTCGAAGGAAAATTATATCTTTACCTGTTATCCTGTGTATTTACTCTCCATTCTGACTTTAAATTTAGAAAAAGAATCAGACAAAAACATTTGCTTTTTTAAAAAAAGAAATGTTCCTTCTTTATTGAATGATCCTCATGTATATATATATATATATATATATACAAGTAAGTGAGTTGGCCGAAAATAATCTAATGTGATCCAAAGGCTGCCTTTTCAATAGCTACTACATCAAGTTGTTGGAGAAGGCGCTGCTTCTTACCTTGATTACTCCACTTACCCTTGATCAGCACGTTGTAATGGTAATCATTAAGCAAGGATGTATCAAATACCATTTCTTGAGTCTTTGGTATGACTAAACCTGAGAGACAGTCCCGGCCACTTTGAGCATTAGCGAAAAATCTAACACTCTATCCATTTTGCCAATCCTTGAGTCTGCTCAAAGATTTTCTGAGATATTGTAATATAATAGCTGAGGGATTTCAGTTCAGTCCTTTGAGTTTGGTTAGCTGAGAACCTTTCGGCTCAGCACATGAGTTAGTTGGGTGCAACATTGAGCCAAGTGTTAACGCGGGCGCGCACAGGCAGATGGAGGTGTCACTCAGATGTCACAATACTCCGAGACAAAACGGGTGACTGAGTGCGAGTGACGTCACTCACCGGAAGCGCGCCGAGGTTTATGGAGATTTGATAAAAGGTAAAGTGTTGAGATTAGACACTGGACGAAGACGTTTGACTTTTGGAGCTCGCTGACGCGAGTCGAACTTGCGCCCTATCGGTTCCGCTCAAGATGGGGGCCAAATGAATAAGACAGCATAGAAGATTGTGTCTCTCACCTTTACGTCGAAACCTTTAACTCAAAGTTAATAAAAAGGTTTCGTACCTGAAAAAAAAAAAAAAAGAAAAGAAAAGAAGGCGTGAAAAGAAAAGAAAAAAAAAGAAAGAAAAAGAGAAGCAAACAACTCAACTCCAAGAGAAAAAGAAGCAAAAAAGGCATGAAGAAAAGAAAAAGAATAAGAAGGTATTTGCTCATTTACGTCTGTCATAGTTTAATTTACGAATAGAGTTTGAATGGTTATGGAGGATAGATTTGGAAATAATTCTAAAATTTAAAAAAAATCATTGATAGCATAGAAAAATATGACTACTACTGTATGTGACTTTGTACCGTAGTGAGGAGAGAAAAAAAGAGTAACAGTGAATTAAGCAAGCAATGACAGAGAAGAAGAAAGAAAGATGGTCGCTGTGGGGACAGAGGATTGTGTCGCGCACATGATGGACAGCCTTAATAAACAATATTTTTATGAATGAATTTTACGATAGACGGGGTCATTGTGGGTGAAGTTTGTAGTAAATAACGATTTTTTTAATGAAAATTTGTAACTTGTTGGTGGCCCGGGCTAATAATATTCGGAGATTAGAATTTTGATTCGAGACCTTGGAGATTTCGCTCATCGATGGGATTGCCGGAAGAATTTCGCATATCTGTAGTTAGGACCTTTGGGACAGGTTTCGATGTTGGAGAATCGATATTTTGAGCGCTGAAGAAATCAGGCCGGGTTTTTGTTTAAGTTGTCGAGTCCGACTAAGTTGGAGGCAGGGTTGGAAGGCTTCAGACCTTTCGTTGTCCGTATCGACTGGAAAATTATCTCGGATATCGCGCCATAGAGGCAGAGCAACGAAGAGACGGATGTTTTTTTTTTGTGTCTGACAGGGCAGACGGTTATTTTGTGAGTTCCCCACTGGAGTGGGACTGTGAGGTTTTGTTGGGGAAGATTTCGGGAAAAAAAGCGTTTGGAGATTGGATATTTAAGATGTGAGCGGAGTTCTGGTGATCTCATTGCATGTGTTCGAAAATTCATGGACTCGATTTTAAATTGTTTTGAGGGAGAAATGTGGTTGGCTGAGTTGATAAAGGTTTGGGTGGTTTAGAAAAGAACACCCTGTATTTTAAGGGCGAAAGAAAGAAAGAAGATAAGAAAGAACGGTACTCGTAAGCTGTTGAAAAGAAGTGAGATAGACCGTTTGACGGTGGTCAAAAGTTGGAGTAAGAGACGAGATATGATAGGGAAAGCCACACCAGGCCGAAGGGGCCCTCGGATCCCCCGATTGAGTTGGGGTACAGAGAAGTTGCCGATAAGATGCAGTAAAGAAAGCCATCATCCAGCAGAGAGCTGGCTCTTGGCCTCCGGTTCAGCAGCCCTGGAGAACGAGAAAGACACAACGCTGACGGCATTAAGAGCGGGGGTCAATATATTGCAGCTCTGTTCTGCCTCCAAGTCCCTCTCACCATAAAACCTTGAATAACCTTTTCGAACCCTTACAATAAAGTGAGAGGTACATATTTTTCTAAAGAAGCCTTCGCTCGTCCTTTATCATTGTCACGTTGTGAATTATTCTGCATGTATATGCATATGAATGTATAACAATATCTCATTTCTATACATTTATTCTGTTAGACTATATTGATTGGTTTTCTCGGAAATTTTGATCCAATTCATTTTCTCATGAGTAGTTACTTTTTCACAGATGTTTGGTCGTATATTATATTTAAATCTTGATATCGACTTGATTTTGATATGATGAAACAGCGCTATATTTTGCCTATCTTTCTACACGTATACCATACGTCTCGGGTGTATGATTACTCATTGTAATAAAATAAATAAACTAATAAATTCAAAAAAAATTAAGTATAGTTAAAAACAAATGTGTTCGAGAAAATGAATACAATTTTAAAAATACGAGCATCATTAAATAAGTTTCCAGTCTTTTTTCGTATGGACACTTTTATTGATGGTACACACATGAAACTCGAGTCCACTTCAAAGTAATCTTCTCCGTCTGCAATGCACTTGTTTTACCGTTCCAACAACTTCTGGAAGGCCCCATGGAAGTCTTCTTGTGTGAGCGTGTCAATGACCTTCGTCACAGCCTCTTTCATCTCCTCAATTGTCTCATAACGACAACCTCTGAGCATTGGGAATAACCAAAAGTCATAGGGAGAAACATCTGGACTATAGGGAGGCTGAGGAACTATCTTGATGCCCATCTGGCTCAAATAATCAGTGACAAGGATGGAGATGTGGATTGGTGCATTGTCCTGGTGGAAATGCCACTGACCCGATTTGAAGAGGGCTTGCCTCTTCAGACGGCGGAATCTTTTCCTGAACTCCCTTAAAACCTCAACATAGTAACCCTAACCCTAAGCCTTTGGCCAATCAACTCTGGTGTATTAACTTCTTTACTCCTCCCACACCTCTCATCATCCCTCACAGACTCCCTGCCTTCCTTGAATCTCTTATGCCACTCAAAATCTGATGGTCGATTCATGCAACATGGTCCAAAAGCAGTCTGAAGCATTCCATAAGTTTCTGTAGCATTTTATTCCAAGTTTAAAACAGAATTTTATTGCATATCGTTCTTCTAAAGTGTACTCACGTCCAGATTGCATTTTTGGAATTCACCAGCTGTGCCAATCAGGCTTTAGTAGGGTGTATTCCAGTTGCCGCTGTAGCTGTTCGTTTAACCTGAAATCATAAAAGTTGGTCTGTCATCTCATAAGATGTATGGCAATAATATAGTGAATTTTCAAGAATCTACGACAAGTCTAAATGCCTGTACAGAAAAGTTTGAAAACTTATTGAATTCACTACGTATATCAAATTCAATCAAAAGAACAACATTACGATACGTTGCCACTCAATATACCTTCATGAATGGCACAAGATTGATCATCTATTGTTTCAGCTAATTAGAAGAAAGAAGTTCTGCAACACTAACTTTGCAATTGTAGTAAGCCACTGAGTGATGGACGTTACTGTTGGAGCCAAGACCAAGTGCTTAGTGTGATAGCAGAAGTGCAAAGGGAAGCAATATAAAGAAGTAAATAATATCATGAGAAAATATAAAATTTTAAAAGCCAGAGATAAGACATTGTTTAATAGTAAGTTAGATACAAAATTTCAACTGCTAAGAAATGTAACTTCAATGTGGATATCGCAAAAAAAAAATTTCCCGAAAAATGTCCCAAAGCAACTCTCCGACCAGCGATGATTATCTTATCAAACGCTACCTAGCAGATTGTCTGCGATTTGACAGTTTTATGGGAAGAGAATATTGAAGACTCGCACGGGCTAACATTCACAAAATTGAACGATCTAGTATTAGAATGTAGAAAAAAGCGCTATTGAGTCTACTCTGAGTTGATAAACGTTGCCAGAAAATGTTTCATTTGCCCCTCGCGTAGTAAAATAAAAAAAAAATAAAAAAGAAAAACGTTGGTCTGACAGAAAATAACAAACGAAATGAAGTACGTAAAATAACTTAAAATCAGAGACCCTTTCAAAGTGGTTGTTGTATAAAAGAAATAACGAATGATTAGAATAAAAGAGAACTTGAATTAAAAAAATAGTGGAAAATTTTATTCATTTCAAGACACCGTAGGCGTTAGAATAATAATTCGCCTATGCTCAATATGTGTCAGGGACGAAAACTGATTCACTCACGACTGAGTAACTAAAATTCTTAGCAATACGGAAACACTGGTCGATAATATTCACTCATATAAAAGATAAATACTGAGGGTATTTAGAATTTAATCATTTGTGGTGAAGATAGTTTCTGAAAAACACTTATGGTGGATGCAGACATGATCAAACTTGGTTGATTTCAAGGAGGGATAATCTGCAAACGAATCCCTAATTACCCAATGTATAAAAGGTATCAATGATGAAGTATCCAATCTCATCTAAGACATGTATTTTGTGAAATAAAAAGAAATATAATTCAAAAGGAAATCATTTTAAAATGTACCTAAAAAGATATTCAATAAAAATGTTATACCTTCCAGAAAATGTGTTCATGAAAAATATTTTAGGTATATTCTATAAAAATGGTATACCTTTCCGAAAATGTAATCACGAAAAATATATTTAATAATTTACATAATTTTAACAGTATTTTCAATAAAAATAGATATAACAGAAATTGTATACAATAAGTATATATATATATATATATATATATATATATATATATATATATATATATATATATATATATATATATATATATATATATATATATTAATTGGTATAATTGAAAAATATTGAATAAAAATACAGTTAATATAATTGAATACATTTTTATAAATATATTCAACAAAATAAATTCAAAATAGCTACAATTAAAAAATCATAGAATTGGTATAAGTAAAATATGTATATATACACATGTTTAAATTAGATAAACAGAAAAAAAAAAACATCAACACGACTTTAGACGCCAATATATGCCAACATCATGTAATTTTCATTTATTCCGGTCAAGAGATCCTAGATAATGTCCTTCGACCTGCCTTTTGCATTGTTTGTCGACCACGACCAATCGGTGTTCATCCCCAAAACCACAGACATTGATGCCCCGGATTTTTAAGTCAGGGGTACAAGTTTATATTGGGTGATATGATCGTATGACTTCTTAGACAACCAATCGTGGGTCTCGATGGTTATGTTGAGGGGAACTGAGTCTTCAAGAAACACATGTGACATTTATTTTGGGCTTGTTCACCCCGTAGTCTATAGCATTTTTCATGAGGCATGGGAAGAAGTGCGGTGGCACAACTATGGATCATTTGAATTCGTAATTTACATCTAAATCTTTAGTTCATTTCTGATTTCTCCACTAAAGTTCTGGTTATTTTCAAAAAAAGTATGCCGTCTATGATTGGAAGCTTCCGAGGTAATTGTCTCGATACATCTGAAAGAAAATAAATTTAAAATGTTTGGTGCATTCCTAGTCACATTATATTAGTCTTCTCACATTCATAATTTGCTATACGTGTTTTTCGGTTATCTGACTCACTATGTATTGACTATGAATTACTAAAATCTTTAGAATGCTTTGGAATTATCTGAGATTGTGATATAATCTATTGAGTCATGACAAGCAAAGATATTCAAATAAATTCCATAATTTTCTATAATGCTAATAAATAGTAATATTGACACTCTATAGTGAAAGAATATTTTTACCGGACAAAAAACAAAAATATTATCCGTAAGTATGAACAATTCTCCGTCTTTATTATAATGTTTTTAATAAATTTAGAAACGATTTCATTGCACATCTTAAGAGTATCTAATAATTAGAAATGCACAATTATCTAATTAAACCCCCCCATATATATATATATATATATATATATATATATATATATATATATATATATATATATATATTTAATTTTTTTCTTTTTGATATCTTTGAGAATTCGATAAACAATTTTGTGCCTCATCTTAATAGTATCAGCAATTAGCAATGGGAAAACATTTAAATATTAACTGACAAAATCAAAAATCAACACACACACACACACACACACACACACACACACACACACACACACACACATCTACGCACGTACATATAACTGTGTACATACACCCGTGTACATGCACCTGTGCACCCCCCCATATATATATATATATATATATATATACATTAGCGATATATGTTTGATATTTTGAGAAAGTTAAAAGCAATAAGAATACAGCAAGGAAATAGCAAAAAAAAAAAAGAAAGAATGAGATTATCTAAAGTACATTTACTAATATATTAGGCAAAGTCTGAGTTAGAAAAAGTGTATGATCACATTCAGATATATAAAGTGAAAGAAATAAACATCCACAAATACAATATATCTTGAGAAAATGTTATCGCAGACAGACGAAGTAATGAGAAAATAAAAACAGAAATAGGTAAGTCGGTCGATATATTTTTAAATCTCTAAAATAGATAGCATTCATCATTTTTTTCGAGTCTTTTTATTTTACTTTCATTCATTTAGTAAACTTTAATATTTAATTTTTAGAGTTTTTTTCCTATTACATATGTTTATTCTTTTTTCTGTAATTTATTTCACGTTTTGGGTTTTTTGCGTATATGTATCCCTGTTTTAAAACATTTTCATTTTTTTCATATATGTGTGTATATTTAATTAGGTTGCTCTAGAAGATTTTATTGCCTATTAGAATTCAATCGACTCATGACATATTCCTAAGTAATTCAATAAATGTTTAGAAAATATTTTCTTAAGATAATACTTTACTAATAATAAATAAATAATGAGTTAATAAATTTTAATTTCATTAATTAATTTTAACCAGTATTTTTAATATCAGAATCACCAAAAATAAATGTGAAAATAAATAGTAAGTAACAGTGTTTACATTATCTAATAAAATATGACGATTAGGTTTTCCTTTCATAAACTAATTTTTAATTCTTTGGTGTCGCTTCAAAAAAATCAATGAATATCCATGGAGATATATTTTGAGTGCAACTTCTAAATCTGAAATTAAGTCAATTTTAAAAGTATATTCAACTATGATAATGCAGGAGAAAAATAGTGGGGCGTTAAACATAGATGTTCATGGTGGATCTGGCCCAGGATTCAACATCTGCGGACATGATCCTACACTATATAAATGTCTTTTTTGTGAATATGTTAAAAATGCGGATCAAGAAATAAAAACAAAACCGGATTCGCTCGGGCTGATATTGGTGATATGTCCCATGATAGAAAATGGAAAAGGAGTTTGATTTGGGATTATAGCATTTATAATTCAGAAACAGAACAAAACCATGTTCATAAGAGAGTTTTACCTTTTAGAACCCTCGCTCGGTCGTTGCAACCTTAGAATCAGAATATAATTTTCATTGTTTAAGGCATTAGGAAAAGTATGAATACTAAAGAAGTAAATAGTAAAGAAGGTGGGGTTCTTGAACCTTGGCTAGTGTTTATATCAAGGATAATTCAAACTTTGAATTGCGCAAAGATGAAATTTGAATAGTTAATTTATTGAATAATTCACTTCATCAATATGTTTTTGTTTGATTTCTTTCTTTAATGTAAACTTTCAAAAGATTATAATGTCTAAGATATATTTGTAGAAGAATAGTTGGGAGCAGCGTCGAATCAACCGAAAAGGACATCGAAACGAGGTTAACGAAAGCATGGACAGCTATCAATAGGCTATCGACTATATGGAAATCAGACCTAACCGATAAAATGAAACGCAGTTTCTTCCAGGCAGCGGTCACATCGATACTGCTATATGGATGCACTACATGGACGCTAACAAAACGGCTGGAGAAGAAACTAGATGGCAATTACACAAGAATGCTGCGTGCAATCCTCAACAAGTCCTGGCAGCAACACCCCACAAGACACCAACTGTACGGCCACCTGCCCCCTATCACGAAATCTATTCAAGTTAGGCGAACCAGACATGCAGGACATTGCTGGAGAAGCAGAGATGAACTCATAAGAGATGTACTCTTATGGATCCCCACACACGGCCGCGCAAAAGCAGGACGACCAGCACGAACGTACATTCAGCAGCTATGTGAGGATACAGGTTGTTGTCCTGAAGACCTACCTAGGGCTATGAACGATAGGAAGGAGTGGCGAGAGAGGGTCAGGGATATCCGTGCTGCCAGCACGATATGATGATGATGATGATAAGATGACACATAGCTGGGATGGATGAGTCATTTCTTGGTTTTCCAAGAGTTTTAACCTGAAAACAAACATGATAGCGTATATGTTCTCCAAACTCACTTTCTACGATGTCAAATCCCATATATGAACCATTACGCCGTGAGGATTTCCTTACTATATATATATATATATATATATATATATATATATATATATATATATAGCTAGTTTTAGCCGCAGGTAGTGATTATTAGTTCACGTAATATGCTTTTATATAACTTTATGAAGATTATACGTTTTTTTTTCATTCTTTTAATATTCGTTTATCTAAGTATTAAAGTATATTTTCGCATGGAAAGACGCGCAATAACGATTCTGAATCGAGAGAAAATTGTTTAGTATTCATTTAGTAAATATAGTCGACACAAAAGGAAAATGGTGCACGCTAAAATATGCCGCTTGTGCCTGGAGCTGTTGTCGGCCACAATAGCGGAGATAATATAGGAAAAACCTAATCCAAGTGAAATTAGGCCTGAGTTTGGCTGATGGAATCGGTGGTATTGGATCTGGACTAAATTTCTCTGTTGGTAGCATGAAACAGAGTATTGTTCGGAGAAAAATATTGCAAAAGCTGAGAGGTGGGAATTGAAAGAAGGCGTTTTCAATCAAGTAAAAGAAATAGGGTACGGATAGTAGAGATATAGTCCAGGGAGTCGATCATTGTCATATATATATATATATATATATATATATATATATATATATATATATATATATATATATATATATATAAAACTTCGTACATTTGTCTTGGCTTGAATTGTTTCAGAAGTGTCGATTATAGTAAAATGAGAAATGGAATATATATTAAATGCTACCTATACTACTGCTGGGCTTGCTTCTGTTCAGCAGGCAAATTGGTTTTTGAAATTAGTTCTTTGAACGCCCTATGGTATTTTACTATGACACCTCTTCCAGCCATTACAAACCTAGCTATAGTTAAAATAAAACTACATTATAAGAATATTCTGCTAACGATTTACTTCAATTCCATAATGTTTAACAATATTTGAGAAGCAAACATGCCTGCATACATTTTTTTAAAGACAAGCTATATTGATAGTCCTACTACTTCCAAGATTTGTTCAATATGACTCATTGCATTTTTGCTGAGGTCCCATCAAGCTTTTTCTTTAAACGTTTTGTCAGCGTCCTTTCAGTGCGCCCATAGAGTAGTATTGGTATAACCATTGTTTGGCAAAAATATCATTTTATTTAATTGAATAGATAGGATGCTGGGAAGACAAACTTCAAAAGTCAACGGCCAGGGTCAAATAGTTCAACCATGAAATTACTGCTACTCTTCTCGAATGGTGGAGTCTATTGATGAGAAGAAAAAAAACAATCAACGATAGACTAATATTAACAAATAAAAAAGTCAAAACGTATTTACGCAGCCCCTCTAACATGAGCATGGT